>OX235263.1:91673222-92409855 GCA_944472135.2 Trichobilharzia regenti | reverse complement strand
TAATTTTACTTCCCTTCCCAAGATCTATACGTTCTATGTGCTATTATTGTTTCATCGCATGATATTGAACCAAGATTAGCATCACAAACATTTCTCGATTCCAACTAAGGACTGATATGAGTTGTAGAACCATTGAAAACTAGCAGGGAGTACTGGAACTATGTTTCGTCCTATTTTGTGGCTCATCATCAGTACGAACCCACTGGGTTTCGAACCCAGGACATTCAGGTTAAAAGGCCGAATGGTTTACGAGCCCACCTTGTAACCTGAAGGTTCTGGGTTCGAACCCCAGTGGGTTCGTACTGTTGATGAGCAGCGACATAGGATGAAACAACTATCAGTACTCCTTACTCGTTTCCATTGATTCTCTAACTGATATTAATGTGTAGTCAAAATCGAAAAAAAATGAAATCCTTACAAATCAACACTTGAAAACAAACATTTTATCGAATTTCATATTATTGTCTGACGAGTATTTACATCTCTTAGAAGTTAATTAGTGGATGGTGACTAGCAGTGGGATCCAGGATAAAACGCATTTCGTCCTATCTTGGACTCGTCATCTGGATGCACTTGCATTCCACAGTGGGTGATGATGTTCCATCTGAGGCTCGAACCCAGTGCCCACAGTTTCAAACGCCAAGCGTTATTCACTAGACCACTTGGGCACGAGAGCCACTTCCTCCTGTGCAACCAGTCACATTAATTATTTAATTCAATTTTTTAAAATTTTCCCACCGATTGATTGGACCGAAGTGCTCGGTCTCAGTTAATTAGGAGTTGACTCCAAATACATGCCCAGACATCATCGAAGCATCTGCACAAGAAGCCGACAGACATGTCAACCTGAGACCGAACACTTCGGTCCAATTAATCGACAGGAAAATCTAAAAAAATGAATTGACTAATTTACACCTTCTGAATAAATATCTTTGTGAAATGTAGTTTCCTTAAAAATCATAAATCAAAAAGCTTGAGAAAAGTTCGTCTTCTTCAAGTGTTGGTTTGTAGGGATTTGATTGATTGGTTACAGGATTTCATCATGAGCTGACATTAGTTAGAGAAGCATTGGGAAACTTGCTGGGAGTACTGGACAGCTGTTTCTTCGTAGTTTGGGAGTCGAATCCCGGTGGGTGCATACTGCCGAAGACTTCCAAACCAGGACGAAACATATGTCCAGTACTCGCAGCTAGTTTTCCAATGGTTCTCTAACTAATGTCAGCTCATGATGAAATCCTGTAACTAAATTCGCCTTCTCTTTGTGCTGTATTCCCTAATTTCTAAATGAAAAAATTAATAAAAAACCAAGAAGCTGGTCAGAATTCCAGTGGTTTGAAGTAATTCCACAGTTCTCCTCAAAAGTAAGTCATTGATGACATTAGTCTTAAACACACACGAAACGTGTGTCAGGTATACAGGTCACTTCATTTTGGTTAGCATTTATTACTACCACGGTATTATTTTAACTTGAGTGACCATCAACTACTTATATCACTTATCAGTAGTACATGAATCAAAAGATTACTGAATACATTTAAGTCCATATCGTTATGCAGCCTTTTGATGCATCTTAGATAAGAAAAAGAAAAGAAGATTAAATGTATAAAATTACAAATGCTTGAAAATAATATCGAAATACATAGAAAAGAAGAATTTTATCCTTTCATACTTTTATCCTTCTTGTGAGGTTAACACAGATTACTGAAATATAACACCTTTCGGTAAGATATGATAAGTAGATTAGGTATATAAGAGACTAAAGAGGTCTTAAATACGATTTGTATTGATAATAATAATAATGATAGTAACAATAATAAAACAGCTTTATGGGCATATGGATATACATCAGTTAAGCCATGACCTATGCTGTAGTTTTTAGTGATCATGGATTGATCTCAGTCAGAGAACCATTGAAAACCAACTGGGAATACTGTACAGCTGTTTCGTCCTCACCTAGAACTTTTCATCAATACAAATGCATGATTCCATCAGAAATCGAACCTGACAACTTCATGCTAAGAGGCTAAGAAGTCAAAATTCACAAGCCACTGAATCGTAAACGATCTTATCCTCGTAATCTGAAAGAACTGACGCCGATCCCTGGTGGGTTTGTGGGTGCATATTCTATTGAAGAGTCCTCAAAATAGCACGGAACAGCTTTCGCTTTGTATAAAGGTTAAGGACACATTTGTGTGTCAACAGCCAAAGTGTGGCCTCAGCCTATGATAGATTAGTTGAGAATCACACACATACAGGTACGATGCATTCACTGCTGCAAAGGTAACACACTAAAATGCTTCGCAAAGAAAGAAAAGAATCAACTGCAATAAATTTAATATTTAAAATGCAAATGGAACGTATATTCCTAAATATTCATGGTGTGCATAATCCGATATAATTTGAAAGAACACTAGCAAACATACTTTGATAATAATAATAATAATCTACTTTGTTTCAAAAACAGTACTTATACTTTGATTTGACACTAGTAACTAGTGTGATGTGTCTAGTCCTCTCTTTGGTGCAGACTGAATTCTATCAGTCAGGTTGTAATGTGGCCACTATGCCATTAGGTAGCTCGCCATCACAGTGCACATTGAGTTGATGATATATTAGATGATTCGAACGCCAAAGTGACAGTTCTCTACTGAATGAAATAGACTTCCTGAAATTCAACTGACTGTAGGGTGTGCATCATCAATAAGCGTTATATTTTTGAGTGTTGAACTCTTCACAAATTCTCATTTAGAATTGCTGATGAGTGCTAACTAGCACGAAACCTAGGTGGTGTCCAAGGCTTCCTGTGGCCGATTGCCTCCAACCATCTAATATCATCTAAACAGTACTTATAATACAGAATGGAATTCTCAGCATTTGTCACAATATTCCATCTGATTTACTCAAAATATAAATAAAATTAAAAAATTAGAGAATAATTAACCAGAGGAATTTGTCCACATTTACGATATAAAGTCAAAAATATTCGAAGCACGAATTGAGAATATTAAATACAATAATAATAACAATAATAACAGTGAGTTTGTTTCAAACAGTATTGTCGATTCAGTTTGAAAATTTTAGCATGTTATAGATTATTGAATCTAATGTTCTGTTGATATAGCATAGCAGCATGGTGAGGGGAAATACAAAATTAACAGTTATAACACAGCTTAAATTATGTTCACACTCATGAAAAATAAATAAATAAAAACAAAAATTGAGAGGATTATGAATATAAGAAATACAATAACAATAAAGCTTAATGTTGTTAGGGTGGAGAAAGTAGTTTATTAACTAGTCCAAAGAAGGTTAGTTAGTTCATGCCTAATACCATTTTCATCGCATAAAGTAGGTGCGTCAAATATGGTATAGTGGAATTTCCATACTTAGACGTACGTGAATAAAGTCTTGTGAAGATATTTCTTGTTTTACCTGAGGAGGAGAAACAAGGTTGGAGCTTTGGGTGGTGAGGTGGATGCTCACAGTCTGACAAAATTTCTTTAGCGAATTTGTTGCATGACATCAAGTGCCTATCAATGACGATGTCAACTATCGATATGGCCCAATGGGATACCACCACTCGCCCTACTGACAGTCAGTCTTCAGAGTTCTACGAAGTATGACATAGTCTTCTTTTTGAGCAATCCAGGAAAGAATAAGCAAGGGTGAACAGTGAAGAAGAATGGGTAAAATACACGAGTTGATAAACTGTAAGAGGAGGAGGAGTTGGTTGAGTTATGCCTGAGTGCTTTAACTTCCTAAATGTGAAATGCCAGGCGAAATATTCTTTTAGAAATCGCTGAGGCATTGGAAGGCCAGAATAGGTCAGAAGGGAAATAATTAGTGCAAGATACTTAACTTCAGACTTGATTTCTATATCATCACTATTATCAATTTTGTAACGGTCATAGGAACCAACAGCTTCGTTTAACTTTGTTTTACATTGCAAACTGAAATTAACAGTTTGACATTTGGAAGGATTTAGTTTAAGTCCGTTAGACGAAGGCCATTTGCTAACTCCCGACAGAGAGCGAGCTGTTCATCTTAGTACAGTCAAGCTGGGAGTTAACAGACAATGAGGTAGTTGGATCATCAACATACTTAACAGAGTTGATTTCATCAGAGTTTTTCTAGTGATACTTATCAGGGCGATTTTGAATGAATTCAGATGTATCACTCAAGATGTAAGTACACACTTATCGCCTTATAATAATAATAATCTTAGAAGTATTAGATATTGTGATTTCAACAGAATAAGATTATAAATTCTAATCGTATTTACAGAGTAATATTTCAGAATGTTTATATATATATATATATATATATATATATATATAAGACAAAGATAATATTTACACATTGGGAAGTGAGCTAAAGGTTGTTGGTAGGGTGAGTAGTGTGTGTGTGTGGTATTTAGTCAACCTGTTAGTATTGTTAAGGACAGATATTTGAAATTTTACAAAACATTTTTGGTCAATATTAACTCTCCCGTTGTTTCTCATTAGGTAAGCGAAAGAGAAGGAATTATAAAAGACATTATGTTCGTATGGCTAAGAAATAAAAACTCAACAATACCTTATTGGTGGATGGTGACTAGCAGTGAAATCCAGGATAAAGCACGTTTCATCCTATTTGGGACTCATCATCTGGCTCTGCCTACATTTCCCAGTGAGTGATGATGTTCCCACCGAGGCTCGAACCCAGTCCCCGTAGTTTCAAACACCAAAGTGTTATCCACTAGACCACTTGGGCCACGAGAGCCACTGCCTCTTGTGCAACGGATCATGTTAATTATTTAATTGAATTTTAGAATTTTCCCGTCGATTGATTGGACCGAATTGCTCCGTGTCAGGTTGACATATCTGTTGGTTTCTTGTGCAGATGCTTCGACGATGTCTGGACGTTTAATTAGAATTTAATTTGTAGATAGTGACTAGCAGTGGAATCCAGGATGCGCTCGCTCCCTGGGAAATGCAGGTACATCTAGCTGACGAGTCCCAGATAGGGCAAAATGCGTTTTATCCTAGAATCCACTGCTAGTCACCATCCACCAATTAACTTCTAATAACATGACCAGAAATTGTCAAAGCATCTGCACAAGAAGGCGACATGTCAACCTGAGACCGAGGACTTCGGTTTAAACAGTCGACGGGAAAATGTAAAATTTAATTAAAATACCTAATTGGGCATGTTTTTTATATGGTGAGGAAAGTGTTGGATATGAAACTGTTGAATAACTGCAAAATAGTAAATGAACGGACCTCTTTATTCTTTCTGTCATTAATGCATTGTTATGACTGTTTCCTTGAAGTTTCATCATAGACTGATATTAGTTAAAAGACCCCATTGAAAACCAGCCGGGAATACTGGAGAGCCGTCTCATTCTAGCATGGGTCTCATTGGCAATGTGCACCCACCAGAGTTTCAACCCTTTGAACTGTCTCGGTATTAGGTATGCTTGTATACCATTTGGCCACTGGGCCCTGGTTCAGCCTTCACGAATTCATGATTTTGATGCGACTACTAACTAACCCAGTGTCCTCATCTTCAATCTGATGAAGCCTATTCGGTCACGCCTCCTTATTAAAACTGCAGTCAACTTTGTCGTGCAGTCAGTTACTAACAAGTATCCGATTAATTTTCAAGGTTTAATTCGTAAGGATTTGGTATGGGACAAATAACTATTTCCATAAACTTTTAGTTCTAAATCTACGTTTATATTTTTCTATTAACATTATTATTAATTTAAATATCCTTGTGACTATCTTTCATCTTATTACGTAATATAGACTACTACTACGGGGTCCCATCGACAATTATACATCTCATCCAACAGTTATACGACAATGCTGCATGCCAAGTAATCCACAACGGGAAACTTACGGAGGCCTTCGAAGTGAGGACGGGAGTGAGGCAAGGCTGTCTACTATCACCAATGATCTTCCTGATTGCAATTGATTGGATAATGCGACAGACAACTGGCAATGAGGAAACAGGCATAAAATGGACTGACACAAAAGACTTGGAGGATCTGAATTTCGCCGATGATATATGTCTGATTTCCCATAAACTGGAAGATATGCAAGTGAAAAGTAACAAGTTGGCAGAAGAAGCATCAAAGATGGGACTTTAAGTGAACATAGATAAAACAGAGGTGATGAAGATTCCTAGCCAACATCAACAGCCAACAACAACAACAGACAACAATCAGCATAAGTGGGAAGAACCTGAAAGAAACAACCTCCTTCACCTACCTGGGAAGCATCGTCTCAACTACAGGCGGAACTGACGAGGACATCAAAGCCAGAATCGGAAAAGCAAGACAAGCTTTCATTACTCTCAAATCTGTGTGGAGGTCAACAGCACTCAGCATCAAAAATAAGATCCGGATTTTCAACTCCAAAGTAAAGTCAGTGCTACTATACGGATCAGAGACTTGGCGAGTCATAAAGAGCATCTCAAACAAACTTCAGACCTTCATTAACAGTTGTCTTCGCTCAATACCCAAGATCAGATGGCCAGAAAAGATCAGCAGCAGGGATCTCTGGGAGCGAATCAACCCGGCAGGAACCGATTGTGAAACAAATAGGCAGGAAGAAATGGAGATGGATTGGCCATACTCTGAGGAAACCATCAAGTGACATCACTAGACAAGCCACTGCTCGAGTGGAACCCGAAAGGGAGGCGGCGAGTTGGTCGTCCAAGGGTGACTTGGAGAAGGTCATGCGAGGAGGAGATGAAAGCATGTAGACAGACCTGGAGCAGGGTGAAAAAGTTGTCAGAAAACCGAAGGCAATGGAGGTACGCAGCTGAAGCCCTATGTTCCTCTAGGAACTAAAGGATACAATAATAATAATAATAGACAAGAAATTAAATGGGAAGTCGTGATCAGTAGGGTGCAGAAGGTCGGGTGTGAGGACAAATACTCGCCAGCGAAAACATTGGCTAGTGGTTGAGCTATATTGTGAGTTGGCAGAAGTTGGAATTCATGGGTCATTGGATAGGGACCATGGTCTACGAGATCGCCTTGTAACGAGAAGGTCCTGGATTCGAACCATGGCGGTGGATGCGTACTGATGAAGAGTCCCAAACTAGACGGCGAAACAGCTGGCTGTCCAGTACTCCAGTGATGGTTTTCCAATGGTTCTCTAACCAATGTCAGCTCATGATGAAATCCTGTAACCAATCAATCAAATCCCTACAAACCAATACTTGAATATAAATGGGATATTGTAGGACGTGTTCAGAAGTTTACACTGTTTCAAATGTACTTCCAGGAATGAAGTCATTATTAAGATTAATAAGCTCAGATTTTAAAAAAATCTTATTCAGAAATATATATATATATATGATACATTTAGGGAGTGGTGACATTTCATTATTGAAAATACATAAAAATAGAACCAGATTATAAGCTCAGCATTTTACCTACCTTAATCAGAGATTGGACTCTTTAGAAATTAAGCTGTGGGCTAATAATGTCATTTTAAGGTGGACATCTTTTCTGTATTGACAAAAGTTGTCTACTTCATGGCGTAATGCATCCACGTATTTTAGGTCTACTATGACTATTCTGGGAAAATAAAATTTACCATAGGGTGGAAGGGTAGTCATTTAATGTCGAGCTGTGTGATTCACAGTGTTGACTGTTTTCTAGCAGTCGAGTATGCAATGAAGTCATTCAGGTCAAAAAGACTAACTATTACAGTTTAAGTATTGGTTTGTAGGGATTGGATTGATAGGTTACAGGATTTCATCATGAGCTGACATTGGTTAGAGAAGAATTGGAAAACATGGGAGTACTGGACACCTGTTTCTTCCGTCTAGTTTGAGACTCTTGAATAGCACACACCCATTGGGGTTCGAACCCAGGACCTTCTGGTCACAGTTCATTTTCAAATTACGGAATATACACATTGGTCATAGGAGTTATTAAGAAGACAGTTACAGCAAAGAAAATTTTCTTTTCCACGAAGTCATCATCTAGGCTGTACATTCGTGTATTTATATCAAATGGATAGGGAAATTTCCAGAATAATATCCGGTCAAGGGTCAAATTAATAAACAATTAAAATTAGGAATTACAATGCCATAATAAATAGGGGGACAGATAAAACTCAAACAAAGTAGCATCATAATAACTCAGAAGATTGACATTGTGCAATCAGGGGTTAGAAACGTAGAAATAACGAAAACAGACAGGATGTTTGGATAAAAAAACTAACGTGATGAATAATTATTTATGCAATCAGGGATTAAATGTGTAGAAATGGTAAAATGATAAAAAATAAACACAAAGTTAGGGTATGAAAATATGGTAGTGTAAACAGGGATTAAGGAAAACTTAAAAATAACATGAATAAACAGGAAGTTTAGATAAGAAAGGCGATGGGATGGTTATCACTAAAAGAATTACCTGTTCACTTTCAGTTGAATGTTATAAGGTTGAAAGTAATCGGTATAAGGCGCAGTGAAGACATGGGTCTTGTATCTCTATGTTGTACTTACGACATCAGAAGATGAACTGAGGCTCCTTTTACGTTTCACACCAAGTTTTGTAGTTAGAGATGTTACGGGTGGGCTATTCAGGTAGTAATTGAGTGCAGTTCATTAACATCTCATTTGTAATTTATAATCGTTACAAATATGCACAATCTTTACACTCCTTTCCAAAATAAACATTCAGTGTTCAAGTTCTTCATCAAGTGGATGTTAGTGAGAAATTTATTCAGAAAGTAGAAAATGCCAATCAATCAATCAATCAACAAACAAACCAATTAACCAGACAAACAAAATAAACAAAATCAAAATGGTGATAAGCACGAAACTTGAGTTCAGGGCTTCATGTCAACCAATACCTTACTGAATTACATAAGTTTGAATCGCTGGAAGTACATTTCTTCCTTCGAGTTTGTAGATACGCCATGCTGACAACAATGGAAAACAAAGCACGGAACCTAAGTCTTTACACCCTCGGCTATCTTCAACCACCTAACTTGTCAAATATATACTCATGGTGTGTTCCTCCAATATATAGAGTGAAACATTTCTATTTTCAATTTACCCACAGAATGCTAATCTCTCCATGCTGATCAAATCTAATCCGCTGGAGTTGACTTACACGCATTCGATTGTTGATTCACTTTCAGGTCATCAATATCCACCTACCCACTAACCTACACACACAACAACCAAAACTATCCTCCCATCCCACCACCAATAGAATAAAAATCAACTTTAATCTCTCCCTCCATTTCTCTCTCTCCCCATACTTGTAACGTGATTGTGTAAATCTGATTGATTATGCAAATTTTTACTTGTTGAAAGGGAGTTTAATGTTTCAGAAAAGGTGAGTGAATTCGTCTCATGGCGACTGTTAAGACAACAGACATACAAATTTGAAGTCAATGCTGGAGGTGTACACTTCTTCTTCCTGACAAGTACTTCATGTTGTTCAAATTCAACCTGAACGAGATACATATCTTGATGAATCTGTGTATGCATGAGGGTTCGTGTGTGTATGTACGCGTGAAAATTCATGTAGAATACGCGTAATGATCATTATGTATCACAATGTATCACCATAGCAACACTGCATAGTCAAACAAATATGAAACATGCTTTTTGAAATGATTGCATAACATGTTATTATTATTATCTGCAAATAACACACTGTTACACAAATTGAAAAGTTGTCATTGTTAATCTCTAAGATTTAAAAATATTTACTGTGATTCATTTTTAGAAACATAGAAATCGATTCAGTGTGACATGGGAAATTTGTTGTTGTTGTTACGGTAAAAGTGTTTACTGCAAAATGAGACTGTTCATCGATTCATTTTCAACGATGAGGGCAGATCTGATGTGTTGTGAAGTAGTCGCTTGTCATGGAGTCTTCTACAAATGATAGAAACATGTCATTTGTAGAACTGATTGGTCTCCAGATAGAAGGAGACCCCCCGTCTACCCAGATACTCCTTGACTTTTATTAGTTCTGAGTTGAATGTTATTTGGTGATGAAATCTACCTTGAAATCAGTTGGATCTATACAGTCAGTTAGTACTGTGAATTATCACTAACCAGTCAGTCCGTCAGCCATTCATACAGTCAGTATGGATATTATGAAGGTAGTCCACCAAGAGAGAGAGAGAGTTGCCGAGTGGTTGCGTCACAAGATGATGCTGCATGCTGGTCTCGCCTTGCAACATGCAAGGGTAGGTGTGTGTTTGCTTCTCCTGAAAATCAGTGCGTAATTCCTAAATCAATAGGTGTATTAGTGATTCACCGGTAGTACTCTCACCAGCTATGCACGCGGTGAGGGATTCGATTCTCGGCCTTCCTAGGCTGGTAGTAAGACCTTTAGAAATGGAAGGGTAATCGTGAAGCTAACGACTCCACCTCGTAAAAATAAAACTGCTGCTACGGGAAATTTAAAACTTCAGCTTGGAGCCCTACGTTCTACTCGGAACATAAAGAGCTAAAATAATAATAATAATAATATAAGTATAAAACTTGTGAACTGTGGTAAAGCATAACTCCATTATGGATACCTTTTTTATTTTGATAAATCACACACTGTTGTACAGTAATATTAACTGATGACGTTTCGAGCACAAACTATTGCCACTCATAATTATATCAAGTTACTCACACAATTTTTCCAAGGAAATCTTATCCACAATGGAATTCATGTCTCCCATTAGGAATTTAATGTCACCGACTGGAGTATTGTCCATTATTGCTTGTAGTTGTCTGTAGAACTCTCCTTTCTTTTCTAGGTCTGCGTTATTTTTGGATGCATAGCACTGTATACTTGTCACTCTCCCTCGTTTTGAGTTGAATCTGGCAGTCATTATCCTGGACGAGATCGCCTCCAATTGTATCAGGCCTTCATTCCCGTTGGTGATATCATGACAGCCACACCCTCGATGTGCTCGTGTTTGTCTTCTTAGTGACCGGAATAGATCACTGACTCCTCCGTTGACAATTTTATGAGTCCACTCCCATTCCATCTGTTTTCACATATTCCCAGTACTTGAATACCAAATCTTTTCATCTCCTTCGCAATCTGGACAGCTTTACAAATCTCATACATGGTGCCGATGTTCCATGTCCCCAATGCATACTTTATATTTCATCGCAAGGAGATTGAAGTTTTTGTGGCAGTTTTGTTTACAGGCTGAGGTTGCTAGCCTCGTTTCCGAAGAGTAGGTTGTTACATTTTGATGTGGTTTTGTTCTCTGAGCTGGATGGTTAGTTTGCGAAGCTTTCATCACCTTACTGGGTGACATCTTCAGCGCATACTTCAATTTGAGTGATACGTAACTAACTGTCCACTTAACAAAACCATTCTAGTTGAGCTGTTAATTCTTCTCATGGCAATTACAAACAGCTTGATGTAGAAAGAGACTGTCAACTGTTGTTAGTGAAAGTATCTGTGATGGTCTCGAGTTGTTGGAATACAAGTGACGTAAGGCGTGCTGTTTAAAGGTGAGACGTTTCATCCCTAGCATACTTAAGCTTACTAAATTACCTGTGCCCAGTGATCCTTCTGGAAAGAAAAGTTTCACGACAGCGATTTTCTCTGGTATTATGAGACTTTCTAGATGTCAGTGCCTTGAAAACAGTTTCATACTACAGAGAGTGTGTCACGACCAAAACGGAATTAGTCGATAAATCAATGATTAATGACTTTTAATTACTGTCAAAGTGTTCTCTCCGTTTAAATAACACTAGAGTCTGAGTTATTTATAAAGTTCAACCCTGATTTAATCCTCACTTTACAGATGACTGATTCACAGATTTGAATTGAACATTGAATGTATATATATATTTGTTTTACTTACTGTCTGGGCATTCACTGCTTTCAAAAAGACAAATCAACTTTGGAGGTTTTAAATTTGTACAGATTACTTTGGGTATTTTTGAGACACTGTGTTAAATGTCTAACTCTCCGATTAGAGTCTCACGGAAATACTAATGAGATATGTCAGGTAGAGTAATCGAAACTATTAATGGTGTGATTGTGTAATCCTGTCAGGAGAAGGTTTCTATGCATGCTCCTGTGTATGGGTAGGTATAATCTCAAGAATGAAAGTTAATCGCCTGTTAATATACATAAATTTGAATGTAACATCTATTCTCTATAACATCTGTGTATCTAAATGAGCACCTACGGTTGAGTGATTTTTTATTATTACGTAACCACTTCAGAAAACTTACTAATTTCGTAAAAACCTTTTTCTGTTTGTTACTTTTTGATTAGTCATCATTAGTGACGCACAAGTATCTTGTAGATTTTGATGAATTTATGATGGATGAGAGAGTGATGTTTTGATTTTCTCCTTCTGTCAGTTTTGTTGCTATGCTTACCGATATTATTGTTTATAAACACAATTATACAACTATAGGAATGAATTCATGGAGCGAGGAGGTGTTTCACTGAACGAATTACTCTTCTGTCTTGTCTTTAATATCTCAATGGTTCTACAACTCACTGGTTCAAGCTTTCGACTTACAGATAGTAGGTGCCGGGTTTGAATCGTCTGTCACTTCATTCGTCTTCAAATAACACTTATTTAGTTACAGACTAGCGTGTGTTAGGAATCTGATTTAAGTTACTGGGTTCTAACATAACATCTTTCTTCTATCCTCTGGTTTTATATTCTGCTGACATTTCATATATATGACAAACTGTCTCAATCCTCCTTAACTCTAAGTTCTGAAAGAACCTTCACTCACCTGGTTTATTAGCCTAGTGAAACGATGAGCCCTGAGTTCATCTCCCTCCACTCCTTCCGTCGGGAACACTATCACTAAATAGGATACAGGTAGATTCAACTAGGAAGTAGCAAGTAGGAAAGAATTCGTATTCTGGATATCATTGTTAGCCAAAAATCACTAAATGACCTTCAGTCTGTCTAACATATACTTATTACTACCCCATAATTACATAATACATTTGTTTATTTCTCATGCAACCTTTTGGAAAGGCTCTCTCTCTCTGTTTCTACGGCAAACATGAAGAAATGGTAGTTTAAGGAGAACATATTATACAGGGGCATTGCATAATCACTGTGAGGTCAAGTGTCTAGTCTAGAGTTATTAAACGTTAGTTCTTACCTTTAAAAATGTGTACAACAAGTGTCTGTATGTGAGTGATAAGGTCAGTCATATTTTAATTTTACAATCAAAGTACAAAGTACATATTTTTGTTACAAAAATTCTGATTTACTGTATATTGTTTAAATAATTAATTAATTCAGCCACCCGAGACCCGACTCAGTGGCCAGTCAATGAATTCTAACTTCTATCTATTCGTGATTTAAGCGTGACCACCAGTTAGTGTCATTGGAGAGCATCATCTGTCACACCAAACATCATGACCCTACACTGGTCACGATTTTCCCTAGAATGCCAGTCAACTTCATCCTGTAGCCATAGTCATCGGCTGCTGGTCGAGCAGAATCCATGGACTGGCCAGTGAGCGGGTCCCAGTGACTGAATGCTCTACAAGCCAGCTAGCCTTGTAACCAGAATGTCCTGAGTTCGAAACCCGGTGGGTGCCTACTGACGTTGAGTCCCGAACTAGGATGACGAAAAAGCTGTCAAGTAAATCCTGGCTTACAATGGTTCTCTAACTGATATCAGTCCATAGTCAAACTTGGATAAAATCATTTGAATGCGCCAATGATAACTGTGGCTATATTAGTTTGTTTTCTTGATTTCTACTTCCAGTTGTATTCTGCACAGATCTTCTTTAAGGTATACGAGTAATTAGCGATGGTCAGACTATGTGGAATAGCCTCAGATTGACACACTAAGCTTACTGCAAGGGTTAATGACTGTAGATGAAAGGAAAGTTGCATTTAGGATCAACAACCTCTAGATTACTAGTTCACTGCTGCAATCATCAGCTGAGCTGCGAGACACACTGACTAACCAAATCATCATATAACTGTAATCATTACAGGTCATGTTTGACTGTAATGCGAATAAGTTATATATTACTCAAGTGTTGGTTTGTAGGGATTTGGTTTATTGGTTACAGGATTTCATCTTGAGCTGACATTGGTTAGAGAACCATTGGAAAACCAGCTACAGGGAGTACTGGACAGCCAGCGGTTTCGTCCTAGTTTGGGACTCCTCAACAGTACGCACCCACCATAGGGGGTTCGAACCCAGGACCTTCTGGTTACAAAGCTAGCGAGCTCGTAGACCATTAAGCCACTGGGACCCGATCCAATGGGCAGTTCATGAATTCTAACTTCTGTCAATTCACGACATAACGCGAACCCTAGCCAATGTCTTCGGTGAGTATTTGTCCTCACACTCGACCTGATACACCCTACTGGTCACGACGTCTCACTAGAACCCCAGATAACTACCTACTTGAATAGGGCATGTCGCTTGTGAGCATCTCATTGATATTCAAATGTTGGTTTGTAGGGATTTGAGCTGATATTGGTTAGAGAACTATTGGGAAACCTGCTGGGAGTACTGGACAGCTGTTATGGTTCTTTCAATAGCAGCTGTTTCAATACTAAGGATTGTAGTGTCTCAAACCTTTATGAGCATCATTCAACATCTATAGAATGATACCGCAACATACTAAGTGATTCACAGTGGAAAGTTCAATGAAACCTTTGACATGAAGATAGGGGCAAGACAAGGCTGTTTACTATCACTGACTGTCTTCCTTCCTAATGGTCTGTGTCATGAGATGGCGTGTATTTATTCGACTGACACAAAGACCACAACAGATCTGGATTTACAGGGAGAACCAACAACTTGGAGGGAGGAGTAGGACTTCAAGGGAATATAGAGAATCTAAACAACTTAAAAACTACTGCTGTGTAGAATAGCATGACGCCACCACTTATTTCGTCGAATTGTCTTCACCAGCTGACAACATAAAAGTTCTGGATAGTCCAGCTCAGAGAACACAACCACATCCAAATTCTCCACCTGACCTACAAATCTTCTCCATCATACAGAGATACATGTTAATGAACAGTGTTCACTTGTTCCACTTAACTTTAACTTATCAAGGATAAGGTCAAAGTTCAAACCAAGTGCAAACATGCGAAAATGTAAACATTGTCGGATACATTGAATATTGAGTTGCACAGTCAACATAACAAGAGGAGAGAAGTTGATGATGAGTAATATTTGTGGTGAGTATAACCGTAGCCATAGAAACAAAACAAAAAGGCACTGGATTTCACCAAAGCAAACTATGTGTGATGGGTGGGGTGGGTGTAAAGGCAGGAGATTATGTAATCACTTAAGACGAAGAGATTATAAAATAGGTCACCAAGGCTAGGTAAGACTAATAAGTGAATATTTCTCAACATATATGTCAAGTTGTAAACGTTTGATAGCGAATGCTTTGGTAAATATGAGGAGATTTCTTTCAGGGAGTGTAGTTCTTATTCCAGGGTATCAGAGCTGCAGATGCGTCGTATGCGATCAGAGAGAGAGATCTAATTTGGTTTCTTTTTCGACTGATTGATACCCAGTTGTAGAAGCTTGTCAGTTGGCCGTTCCATGTGGATTTCCTATGGATGGATCTTCTTCAAGTTCCGTCAGCTCTTCTGGTAAGTTCAATATAAAGAAAAGGAATTTTAGATTCGTTTTCAATCTCAAGAGTGAACTTTGCAGCTGAATGGCACTTGTTGAATATTCGTAGTAACTGATTAAGATCGTGACCATCCAGTTTATATCTTCATATTTAGTGACGGCTATTGGTTGGTGTCGGCGATATCTAAATACTCACATCCGTTGAAAAAAAAAATCATTAATAGCAATAAGCTAACTTATCCGATTGATGGTAGATAGCAGTGGAATAAGTGGCTGTATGTTTCGTCCTATGCAGAACTCATCGGTTACTTGAAGCTCCTGCTCAAAGTACGATGATTCTGTGTTGGGTATCTCTACATATATAGCCAAATTATGTACACCTTATATCTTCAACGCACCATTTGAGCACAGATCTTCCGGATTGTGCCTGCTACTTCTGGCCTTCACTTCATATTGTGTTTATTTCATGTCTCCAATGTATTTTCGCACCTGTGAATCATTTACTTTCTCTGACTGACGTCAGCTCTATCTCCCTGGTATCTGATGTTTTTTGTACCGATGAACATCTCTTCATATACTAATGATAAATCTTATCAGTAGTACATGCCACAATACAAATATCCAGTATGTATGGTTTTGTTAATTTGTTGTTGTATTTCCTTGTTTTATTGACTGTTTCTTATTCGTTACATTTACCCTAATCTTGTCAATCCCCTAAACTCAGTTTTCACAGCATAATTCGTGTCTCTGTTATCTGGGATAATAAGGGGTGGAGGTTCTACATGTGTGTGTGTGGTGGGTGGGTGGTCGTGGGTGTTTTAGAGTATGAGGCTTTTGTCTTTTCATCCCGCTCTACCCCTCCCCCATATTTAGAGAATGAGTATACATTCTAACTACAAATGTGGGAAATTCTCAATTAGATAGTGTGATGGTAATGATGACTAAAGGAATTATAATTTCGTAGCGTTTTTGTGACTAGAATTTACCCCTAGAACAAAATCAAAGAAAAAACAACTGAATAAATAAATATCTCCGTTGATTTAGCGAAGTGTGTGTTTACACTAAGGTCACATAACAGTCATCCTTAAGTATATATCCATAATCCAAAAATCAGTCTCCAACTCATTTATTGATGACTACTGGATTGGATAGATTTCCTGAAGCTGTGCTGAGAAGTTATAGTCACTGGGGGGAGGCCATCATGTCAAGGTGAAATGGATGCACAAAGTAGGCATTAGTTGAAAGCAACGCTCCTGTGGAGTGAGCCAGTTAGTTGCGTAGACCGTACAATTAGGCGTGTTTCTCGGCGGATATACGAACATCACCCTGTATAGTGGTTGGTTAAGTAGAGGACAAACGAAATCTATTCGCATAGCGCTATTATTTCTCATCTTGTGGATACACAACACAAGATTGATGTCAACGAGCCGGCTTACAAAGTCATTTACCGCATACCAACAAATCCCAGTTTCGCCTTAAGAGTTCGTTTACTAAATATTCTGAGACTCGCTGTTGGGATCCACATTAAGAAGCCTAATTTATGTATCCAAAAGAAGCTAGTTCAGACATTGTCCTCACCCCACTGGTCATCTAGGTTTGAATGAACCTGAATCTTGTGGAATTTTCCTAATTTTAGTCGATATTCTGTTTGCTATTATATCTTTATTATTATTATTTAAGCATCTGTAATGAACTCTAATTCCACTGATCTTACTATACAAATCGATATTATTTTAAAAAAAACTTATATTGTTATTGATTACTGTTCTAGAATATTCTATGTATGCAAACATATGTATATATAATTGTAGAGCCAGAAGAGGAAATTATCGAAAAGGACATTCTAAGGCTCAATTATTATCGGTAAATTTAGAATCTTACCCTCATTGAATTTCGGCCCTGGCTGTATCCCTGGTGGGGTCAGCGGTTCACACTGTTTCAGAGTCCCAAACTAAGAATGAGACGGCTGTCAGGCGTTCCCTGGTTTTCAATGATCTCTCTCGAAGTGATTCTGATTAGGGATGAAATCTAAAAACTGAAATATGCCACTGTAATACTTACTGTCCACTATCCTAAAAGACGATGAGATTTCCTAAGTGAATGAAACTCATAAACAATGTTGATTCTCATATTGAATTGTTGGTTTGTAGGGATTTGATTGATTAGTTACACAGGAATTCGTCATGAGTTGACATTGGTTAGAGAACCATTGGAAAACCAGCACTGGAGTACTGGACAGCTGTTTCGTCCTAGTTTGGGACCGGTGGCTGCGTACTGATGAAGAGTCCCAAACTAGACTGGCGAAACAGCTGCCGCAGTACTCCAGTGCTGGTTTTCCAATGGTTCTCTAACTAATGTCAGCTCATGATGAAATCCTGTAACCGATGTTGATTCTGTTTCTTTTTTAATGATATTTCGCTGTTAAGTACTACTGATAGATTTATCAAAGTAATGTAATGCTTTACTGTAGTATTATGCTAAACCTCTAATGCAATAAAAAGTGTAAGCATTATTGTTGCATAATTGTGTTGTGGTGTAAATAGAGTTAGGTTTCACTTAGTATGACAAGACAGTTCAGTGATGTTAGAAAGAGAAGCATATAGATGCACTTGAATGTAACCCTGTTATGAATAACCAGTATTATTATCATTGTTTCCTTTAATCTCTAAAGGAACACAGGGCTTCAGCCACTCACGTCTTCATTGCGTTCGGTTCTCTGCCAGCGTCTTCACCTGGCTTCACATGTACCCGCATGCTTTGATTTTCTCTTGGCATGACCTTCTCCTCCATATCAGCTTTGCACTGATGACCGACTCGCCACTTCACATTCGGGTTCCATTCGAACAATGGCCTGACGTTTGATTTCACTCACTTGATGGTGGTTTGTTTTCTCAGAGTATGACCGATCCACCTCTATTTCTTCCTGTTGTCTGTCACATTATCCAGTCTACCTCAATCAGGAATATCATTGGAGGTAGTAGACAGCCTTGATAACATTTTCCAACGAAAACCATCATCAATTAAACAGTGATTACAGGATGGAATGTTAAAAGTTCCAGTAGTTCACAGTCATGTTGGGTGTTAGGATAGACACTCACCAATAACACCGGTTATCAGTAGTTAGGGCATTCTATCCCCCAGCGTGATCATAGATGTTCACTGATTAAGAATCCTAAACTAGGATTAAATATCTCTCCAAACTCGTTGTAAGTGATGTTTATTTATTTATTCTTTTCATGATGATTTCTGTCTTTGTAGGCGGTAATTGAATCAATCTCAAATAAATTAGAACAGACGACTTTCAAAATCATTCACCTCAAGCCATAAGCCTAATCACTTACTCTCAATTACTTATGATAATTCGTTAAAGAAGAAAAAGATTATTAAAATAGAAGGTTTAATCCAGTTTTCAGATATTATTATTATTTAAAGTGAGTGGCTTCATCTTTTCAATCTCCTGTCCCCTTCCCAGTCACACTTATTACATCACAGTCATTATAATCGCCTAAATAGAATCACTGATTTAATTATTGACTACTGAGATATATTTTATATTTGTGAAAGGAGATGAGGTTGGATTATTGTCAACATGACTTCAGGTGTACATGTGTCAATGTCGGTGTTGGTGTGTGTGTGTGATCTAGTCCAAAATCTCTTCATTCAGTTGTTCCTTCCATCAGATATCTAATTAATTGAAATTGAAAATAAGTAGTCATGAAAAGCCTGACTTTTAATCTGTTAAGAGGAGGTTGAAATTCAGGTCTTGTGTTAGTAACTTGAAGTGGATGAATTTCCCTATCTTGAGTACTAATCATATTTGATTATCCATCAGCTGGGAGTGATTTTTCATCACCCTTATAAGGTTTTCTAAGGATTTTGATAAATTTCAGTATAGATTACTTCATAAATTGACATCAGTGACAGAACATTGAAAATCAAGAAGCATTTACTTGCCTGTTTCGATCTAGTTTGGAACTCTTCAGCAGATGCTCATTAATGACATTCACCGGCTGTGGCGCAATATCGTGAACTGACAAAGGTTAGATTCCCTCCAATTGTTGTATTGCAATGGAGTGGCCGAATGGTTAATGGAATGGTCTGGGGGAGATGAAGGCTTTAGATCAGATTCTTGATGAATTTATAGGTGTGTGACGCTAGGTCGAAACGGACATCCGTTAATCATTAGCTTTCAATGATCTTTTAATCAATATCAGTTCATGAAGAATCTATATTATATGGTTGGAGGTGATCGGCCACAGGAAGCCCAGTCTTGGACCTAGGTTTCGTGCTAGTTGGGGCTCACCAGTCAGTAACCAAGGCTTATGTGCAACCTTTAAGGAACTCATGACCCTTCTGAGATTCGAACCCGCATAACCCGACGGGTATTGCAGTTAGAGACGTTACCATTGAACTATTCAGGATCGCGACTGACCTCCTATAGGACTATGATGGCGAGCTGCCTAGAATGGTGGCCACATTATAAACCTGACTGATGGAATTCAGTCTGTACTAAAGAAAGGGTTAGACACTTCACACTGGTTCCTAGTGTCAAATCGAATAAATCTATATAGAAAGTAATACTAATTATTCAGTATAAATTCTTCACGATGATATGAAAATGAATTGAGATTCCAAACTGTCGTAATTACTTTATCATCAAAGTGTTTTGACGTTTGAAACATTCGCTGTTGGGTTCCTTGGAGTCTCATTGGGAACACCATTACTCACTCACTCACTCAGTCATGAAATGCACCTTGTGGATCCTGTTGTTGGCTATCATCAACCAAATAAAAGTGGATCTCCACTGTCTCACTTTTTACCGATGTCTATTATTAAATAAGGTAATCACTTAAACATTTGTAATAAGAAGTATTCAGGTTGACAGGATCTACATTCCAAATTTGTGATCTTAGATTGTTTTGGAACATAAACAGCATTGGAATTAGTGTGATGTTTAGACACGCTGTATGTACAGCAAAACTATTGGTCAATTTATACTTATTTTGACGTGAGTGTGTGTGTTCTTCGTAATTACTGATACTACGTCTAAATAACATTCTACTGGTGTGGTTATTGTGAATATATTCTCCTTTTATTGTAACAGGGGGATGATAATTGAAAAAGAAGTGCAGATCTGGATCGTGTGTGTGTGTGTGTGTGTTGGAGGGAGAGGGAGGGTTCAAACCAGCGATGTCTGAATAACTAGTTTGATGCTCTACTTCATTAAATGTTAAACTGTTTGAGTAACTACTTTCAAAATTCACTTTTATTTTACATGATCATGAATAATGAAGGATTTCTGAAAAATGATTGAGTACAGTCATTAGGTTCCAATTATCGAATGTTTATCAGTTCTGCAGACAGGTTTCATCTGCCTTAATCAACGTCTAAGTCACATAGCCATTAAAAATAGGCGCCTTCACTCGACTGTTTGCTTTTAAATGGAAGGATGAAATGAAGAGTTAGGTAAGAACGGTGAGTTACTTTAAAATGGTTCGAAAATTTACTTCATCGGTAATATCAACTGATGGCGTTTTGAGCATAAACTATTACTCATAATCATATCAGTAGTGTTCTTAATACATTTAATCCTGCTCCAAAGAAATGGTGGAGATATGTGGATGACACAATCACACAGTGTTAAAACAACAGAACATATCTCTAGCTTCTTGACACATATAAACTCACAAGTAGAGGGAATAAAATTCACTTTTAAATAGGAAAATGAACAAGGAGAATTAGCCATGATGTTAGAGTGTAAAATAAAACGGATAGAAGGTAAACTACACACTAGTGTGTACAGAAAACCAACTCATTCTAATAGATACTTAGACTTTAATTCATCTCATCCATTAACTGTTCAGGTAGGCTTAGTTAGGTGTCTAACAAACCAAGCCACAGCATTAAGTAACACAAAAAAGACTTAAATGACGAAATAAAATAGATATAAGGAGAAGCGTTGGTGTTGAATAACCAACTATCCTATAAAATTCATTAGGAAGATCAGTAAAGGCCAAAAACAAAATAAAAATAAATTGGGAAACTAGCAATGATGGTATAAATAAGAGAGAATATAAGTCATCTACTGTTATACCATATAAGGTGGGAGGGGACATCTGAGACCCTCAGTACGTAGGATTCTTAATAAGGCAGGAATTAAGGTGGCATTCAAAACTACAAACTCACTCAGTTAGAGACGAGTTCTGTAAGCTGAAGGAACCGGTGGACCCAATTAGGCAAAATACTATAATTTAAAAAATACCCTGCAATGAATGTGAGTTAAATCAACTACATAGGTCAAACTAGTAGGTTGGGGGTAATCAGATTGTCGGAACATAAGAATTTAGATAAAGTAAGAATGGTTGACTCCAAAAAGATAAGTAATTTAGAAAAAAAGAGGCTGAGCAGTTGCACTGCTTGCATGCAATAACACACAACCACACAATAGGGTGGGAGAGGGTTAAGATTCTAAGAAGTATTATAAGAAAGTGGTTATAGAGAGAGGTTGATTACTGAATCCTTGTTCATCGAGTCTGCACCCAACACATGCGAAACAGAAGTGACTCAATGCAAATACCAGAGATATGGAAGATATTATTACCACCAGTCAGTCAAATCAGAGCAGGATAATAAATAATCTGAAAATTCTATTTCAATTCAATTCACACACACCACAACATTCTAACAAGTTACTTATTATGACTATGAAAACACTCGTCTTATTTCCCGTCTGATTGTAATTGATTGATAACACTCATATTATTATTTCTGAGTGTACATTATCTTATGTACATTATCCTATCTAATCGATTCCACTCATGTATATAAATGGAGCAAGAGAGTTGTGTGAGTGAGTGAGTGACTTGATATGATTATGAGCAGTAATAATCTGTGCTCGAAACGTGTGGTCATCAGTTAATATAACTGCATAACACTCCACTGTGTGATTTTATCAAAATAAAATAAAATCTTATGTATAATGGAGTTATACCCCAATCACAGTGCCCAAGGTCTATACTTATATCAATAATTACTTCATCTGGCCAGTTGACTGTCTTCCTTACCGAATATTGTTACCAGAAATAGGATTTTGTTGCAAAACAGCTAGAATGGAATACTTAATTGTTTGTCTGACTCAAGTAGGTAGCTGTAGGCTATCTAACTGTACACTACAAAAGGTCAAGATTTAATGATTATACTTCCATAGCTCGAAATCACTGACAGTTACATGAAATGTACTCACTCCTATTCATTATCATCATCATCATCATCATCAAAATTTCGCGACATCTTCATTAATCCCTCGTCATCACTATCGTCATCATCAACATCATGTTCTCTAGGATGCTATCATTGTTATGACAGTAAGTTTTACGCTTCATTAATTATTGATACCTTTTGAAGAGGGAGTATTCAATGGTGCAGGAAATTTACAAAAAAAAACTTAGATGATATCAGAAAATATAAAAAGATTTAACTAACACAACAGTCTCAATGTCCCATACAGCAGACTGTTGAATTACATTGATATTTTAGGAATCCGTTAGTCTTCAAAACCATCTTGATAAGCGTATAAAGTAAATGAGATTAGATTATTTCATGCTTAACTGTTCAGTAGTAGTTTAATGTATTTCCCTGATGATTGGTAGTTGTCAAGATTTTATCCATCCTTTTAACAATGGGATGAAGAATATGTGAAAAGATTATGGTTTCTTTCTCACCCTCTCTCCCACTTTCAGTCTCCACCCACTGTCACCCGTTTCTCTGTCCGTCTCTCCCTCTCTCTCTCTCTCCTCTTTTGTCCACATTTCTACCCTCCAAAATATGACAATCTCACTTTCATAAGCTGACATTAGTTAGAGAACCACTGGAAAACCTGGCACAGGTTAGATTTCATGGACTGGCCACTTAGGAGTCGGGTCCCAGTGGCTGAATGGTCTACGAGTGGGTAAGTACTGTTGAAGAGTCCCAGACTAGGGCGAAACAGCTAGTTCTCCAGTACTCCCTGTGGCTGGTTTTCCAATGGTTCTCTAACTGATGTCAGCTTATGATGAAATCCTCCATCCGATCAAACAATAAAACCCTACAAAACCAATACTTGAAAATCCCGATTTCGTTTCATTAGCCGATGATGGCAAGCAGGGGAATTCATAAAACTACACGTTTCATCCTATTTTAAACTCGTCATCTGAATATACCTGTATCCTTAGTTAGTAGGTGAGTAAGTGTTTCCATTGTGACTCAAACTGACCACGCACCAAAATGTGCAACAATAATTGGGAATAATCATAACCATATAGATGAACCAGTATGCTAAGTTAGTAAAGTATAATAATAATAATAATATAAAACTACTAGTGTACCTATATGAGTAATGTGATTGAAGTTCCTCGAAAGGAACACAAAAAGTAGGGAACAGCGGCAGTGTCGATGGCTTAGTGGTAAGATACTTACTGACCATGCATCTGGTCCGGGATTCAAATCCCGACCGGTGCACATTTTTGTCTCCCCTAGCCTGTTATCAGCCTGCTAAAGAGGGAAGGTTGGGTATGTGAGACTAGCAACTCCACCCATGAAAAAACGCCACTGCCGCTGAAATTTCAACACTCAAGCTTGAAGCCCCATGTTCCGCTTGGAACGCTTTGGGATAAAAAAATAAAGGGCAGCAAAAAGATACTAAATTCTACGAATTATAAGATTACGTAATTCACTAGAAAATTGTGAATATATAGTAATGAGATTTAATTGGTGGATGGTGACTAGGAGTGGAATCCAGGATGCGGACCTGTTTGGGACTCGTCATCTGGATGTACCTGCATTCCGTAGTGACTGATGATTTCCCCAGACATCGTCAAAGCATCTGCACAACAAGCCGACAGACATGTCGACTTGAGACCAAGCACTTCGGTTCAATTAGTCGACGGGAAAATCTAAAATTCAATACAAATGAGAAATTAAAAAAAATATATATATTGAGAGTTCACCTCCTCCGAAAACACAGGAAAAAAAAGCCATCTGATGAAGATGAATTACTACTGGTGTAGATGAAAATCCATCACCCTTCCTCTCCCCTACTCCACACTATTCAGTAGAAAACCAACTTTTCTGTATACATTCCTCCACTATAATTTGCCTGATCTATTGTTATCGTTTTTGTTGTTGTTGTTGTTCTTGTTCTTAATTTTCCTAATTTGTAAAAGAAGAGTAAACAAAATACGCCATGCTGTCAGTCAATTAGATGATGTTGATAATAATAACAATACTAAATTTGTTACACAGTCAGTGTACCTATTGTCTTCATTTTAATGTGAATTATAAAAATTATAAATTTCTGTTGATCTGAAAGATATTTCACCTCATTTCATCTTTGTTTAAATTGTCAGTGATGAGGGAAAATAAAATGGAAGGAAGAATATGGATGAATGGATGAAGAGGCGTGTCAAAATTCCTTTACATCTACGATAAAAATAATAATAATAACAATAATAATCATAATAATAATTGTTGAACTTATTTACCTCAGGGTTGTTTTGTTATCCATAGCTTGGCCACCACCTGACGTTTATTCTTCTTATTCTTCTTTGTATTGTTTTATGTGTGTGTGTGTGAATAAACTCTGGCGTTCACATATGTCCTGGTGTAGTAGGTGTAGCTTCGGGTTGGAATAAGGAGGGAGGAATTAATTTCTGATAATATGATAATTCACGTTTTTTCCGTTAGGACGCCAAAAACTCTCTTTTATTTCAGTAATACTTTGATCTGTCCATCTACTCATCCACTTATCTACCTATCTATCTATCTATCTAACAGTTATTCTGTGTAAAGTGATTCCATTGAAAAATTGAGGTCATCATAAGAGATATTGATGGGAATAGGATGGAAAGAAGATATGACAATCACTTTTTATTTTGCTTTACCAATGCATATTTGTCAACAGTTCGTGTTAGATAGTTGGGGGAAATGAACCAGAAAAAACCAAATAGAAAACAAGCAAACAAAAAACAAAATAAACAACTTTGAATCTAGTACAGTTTATGCCAGATGGTAGGTATTTCTGTGTATCAATGCGATATTGAATGATGTAGAGTAATATCTTGCAAACTATTCCCCTAGATGAATTTGAATAAAGCAAGAATATAATATCAAATTAAGAATTAGCATTATTGTTTTGACGTTCAAAGTTGCCACAATTCATAGGTAGATAATGTGTAAAAGAAAATACTCACAGATAAAAAGACGTGTTCAGCTATTGGGTCATGTGTTCCTTTCATAGGTGGAGTGATACATCTGCTCAACCAATATATTGAAGAGTGCCTATCCAGGCTGTAACAACAGATGCTCATGAAGCCAACCCTGTGAAGCTAACATCTTAATAACGCCAACTAAATGGAAGTTATACTATTATTATTATTTTTCAACTGTTGGTTTGCAAGGATTTGGTTGATTTTAAGTGCAATCACGAACCAACTTCAATTAGAGAACCTCTGGAGACCACGGAGTACTGAACAGGTGCTTCGTCTTCATTTGGAACTTTTCATCAGTACCCAAAAAACTTGCTGAACACTTTGACTGACGGTTAAATTGTATAAATATCGTGGATTTATTGAAGTTGAAATTTTCACACTACTGGATTTCATCCCAGTGATTAAACGGTCAGCAAGTTGGCCTTGTAACCAGAAGATTCTGGGTTGGATCCCCAGTGAGGTCATATATATGAGTACTGATGAAGAGTTACAGACATAGTGACATAGCGGTTATCTAGGATTCACAGGATTTCTATAGTTCTCCATTTGTCAAGTCGCTTCGTGATTAACCTTGTAGTCGCTCATTGATATAAGTATAAAGCTTGGGCACTGTGGTAGAGTATGGATAAGATTTTGCTTTGATAAATCACACGGTGTTATACAGTAATATTAACTGATGGCGTTTCAGTTAATATTACTGTATAACACTGAGTGATTAATTGAAGTCGATCAGATCCCTTGAAACTGATACTAGGAAATCAAATGAACTGTAGTCAAGATTTGGCAGAATAGTTTAACAAAGGTAGATCAATATTTGTAAATCTGAGGTCAAATTTTGATCACAACTCATACAATTTTGTTTATTATACTTGTTGATTCTTGTTTTATAACTCATGATTGGACAAAGTTTTTAAAAACAAGAGATGTTCCTATTATATATAAACCTCTGCTGTTATGTTAATTTCGATTAATTTCCCTGAAGAAGTTCGGACCAGATTGCCAAACGAAACGTTGGAATTATTCATTTGAATATCGCTGAGATTTTACAAATATAATTTTTTTTACAAATGATACTAGGAAACTTCATACATTTATTTCCCTTTATGAGTTTGAATGAAGTAAGAACAACAACAGTGGTGGCTTGTGCAGAATAAGAAGATGCTACCATCTTATTGTTTATTTCGTTGGCTTCTCATCAGCTCAGCTGCTTATAGCTTATAGCCTAAAGAAATTATGAGGTTTATGTACAGAAAAGTTTCAACATACTTATAAATTTTACATGATGTCAGTCGCTAGGAGGTTCTAGACTTAGTGGAAAGTGCTCAAAAAATCTTGCTTATATAGTCTTCTCAAAGGGAGTTCAAGTCTAAACACAGTAAATGTATGCGTACAATGGTAAAGTAGTCACTTAATACAGACAAGAGGTGTGCAAGACGCTAAGTGACTAATAAATTAGGTAACAATGTATTGAGTTCAACTAAAATCATAAAAATACGCGACAAGCAAAACTGCACTATATCGAAGTAAGGGTGGGGTGAAAGAGAGAGACGGAGAGAGACAGTGAAGACATCCAGTTACCAGCATAGGCAGAGAAAGACTGATTCTAACTGCTTCTTTCTGAACACATAAATCGGGGTTCAAGCATTTGTTAGAGATTGTTCCGGCGAACTTGAGGAGAAGTGAGTTATTTTGTCTATTGATAATTTAAAAGGAATTTTCGATTTCCACCTTATAACCCGTATCAAAGAGATGCCTGGAAATGACCCTATTGTAAGCGCTTGTTCGCTGCTGGAGAATCTAGGCTTGTCGATAATTTTCTGAACACTGTTCACTAATTACAGAACCTTTCGTAAACCGACATGATGTGGAATTTGTAAGCAATTTGAAATTTTTCTGTACATGAACTTAATAATAATTTCTTTAGGCTGTAAGCGAGCAGCTGATGAAAAGTCAATGAAATAAGCAATGATGATACCATATTATTCTGCACTAACAATTGTTGTTATTACTTTATTCAAATACATCGGGAACCTTGAGGTCTGCACATTCGTGTTACTGCTGATTGCCAGTGAGCAAGAGATATGGACTTGGGACTTATTTACGATACTCTCTAACCATGCAGCATGACGTGTGGGGGTCATAAGTAAGTACTAAAGGATAGTCTTAAACTAAGACTTTCTTTTCTGGGTTTCCGTGTGTCTCTGATTATCACCCCTGATATAAGAATAGAACTTGTGCGCTGCAGTCGTAGAGTACAATTCCATTATGGGTAAATTTTATTTTGATAAAGTCTCACAGCGTTATACAGTAAGTAATATCTACTGATGACCACGTTCCGAGCACAAATTATTACTGCTCATAATCATATCAAGGCACTACTCATACAACTTTCTAAATTCGTTTATATAATTCCATTAGTTTTCATCACTCGGTTTGATTGGTAGTAGTATTTTCCATATTTCTGGTATAAGTTATGAGTTATTCCTATTGCACATGTTAGGTGTAGACTCGATGAACAAGGATTCAGTAATCAATCTCTCTCTCCACCCACCTATATTACATTTTAGAATTTTAACCCTCTAACACCCCATCGTTTGGTTGTGTGTTAATGCGTGCATGCAGTGCATTTTTCTAAATTACTTATCTTCTCAGGGTCAACCATTCTTCCCTTAGCTAAATTCTTATGTTCTGATAATCTGACTACCCTCGATCTACTAGTTTGACCTGTGTAGTTTAGCACACTCACAGTCATTGCAAGGTATTTTGCTTTATTAAGAATCCTACATAGGGAGGGTCTCAGATATCCCCTCCTTATATGGTATAACAGTGGATGACTTATACTCCCTCCTATTTATCTTATCATTATTAGTTCCCCCATTATTTTTATTTTTCTTTTGACCTTTTTCGATCTTCCTAATGAATTTTATAGGATAGTTATTCAACACCAACGCTTCTCCTTATATCTATTTTATTTCGTCATCTAAGTCTTTTCTTGTGCTACTTAGTGTTGTGGCTCGTGTTTGATAGACACTTAACTAAGCCTACCCTCACAGGCAGATAACGGCTGAGATGAATTAAAGTCTAAATATCTATTAGTAGAATGAGTTGGCTTTTTTTGAACGTCACTAGTGTGCAGTTTACCTCTTTCTATTCGTTTTATTTTACACTCTAACATCATGGCTAATTCTCCTTGTTCATTTTCCCATTCAAATATGAATTTTATTTCCTCTACTAGTGAATTCATATGTGTCAGGAAGCTAGAGATATGTTCTGTTGTTTAAACACTGTGAAAGTGTCATCCACATATCTCTACCATATTTTTGGAGTAGGATTAAATGTATTAAGAGCAATATTTTAAGAGCAATACTGGATAGCTGTTTCATCCAACCAATCAAACAAAATCTCTACAAATCGATACTTGAATATCAATGAGATGCACACTAGCGACTGGCCTTAGTCAGGCGGGTAGTTAATTGCTTGGGGTCCTAGTGGGAAGTCATGACCAGTGGGGTGTACAGCAGGCTGGGAGTGAGGCAAATTACTCGCCAGCGATGACATTGGCTAGTGCACTATCGCACTATATTGTGTATGAATTGGGAGAAGTTGGAATTCATGAACTAGTCATTGAATCACTCGAGTACCAGTGGCTTAATCATAATAATTTGTTTGTACTGAAACCAACAAAATGGATATCCCAGCTATTTAGTAAGCGATTATGCATGTTTTTTTTTAAGTATTGCTTTTGTAGGGATTTTGTGTTTGATTTCATGGAGGATTTCATCATGAGCTGACATTGGTTAGAGAACCATTCGACAACCACTACTGAATTACCAGAAGGCTGTTTCGTCCCAATTTGGGGCTCTTCGTCAGTACGCACCCAACACAGGGCTCCGAACCTAGGACTTTCTGGTTAAAAGGCTAACGAGCTTGTAGACCATTCACCTACTGGGACCCGTCAATCCAATGGCCAGTCCATGAATTCTAACTTTTGCCAATTTACGACATAGCACGACCATTTGGCAATGTCTTCTTCTGTGAGTGATTTACTGCCTCATCTTCAACCTGCTGTACCCTAGTGGTCACGGCTATGGTCGCGCTATGTCGTGAATTGGCAGAAGTTGGAATTCAACGACTGGCCATTGGATCGGGTCGCAGTGGCTTCATGGTCTACGAGCTCACTAGCCTTGTAACCAGAAGGTCCTGGGTTGGGAGCCCTGTGGTGGGTGCTTACTGATGAAGATTCCCAAACTAGGACGAAACAGCTGTCCAGTACACCCTTCAGGTTTTCCAACGGTCCTGTAACTAATGTCAGCTCATGATGAAATCCTGAAACCAGTCAAATCCCTACAAACCAACACTTGAATATCAACTCTTGGGTTGAACACATCTGTCGAAATGATATTTAAAGCTACAAGATGACATACCAGTTTCTCAACCAATTCACTCAAAACACTTAACTCATTTTGTGGAGCTAGTTAGCTAGGTCTTATCCACTCACGAGCATACATATACATATCAGTGTGAATAAAAATAGAACTGGCTAGATAAACAATGAATGGACTGTTTGAAGGTTGTGTATAAAATAAAGGTGTCCTGAATACATGACAAAATGAGACATAGAATAGAAAATAGAAAAATGAGTCATGTATCAATGACTGACTTTATCTCGGTGCATTTCTAGGCCAGTTTTTCGTTTCTTTCCTTGTTAAAGTACACTATTGTTGTTAGTCTGTTATCCCTTCAATGTAATTTAATAGTACATATGACTAAGCTTGAACAGAAAGTCTTTATTCAGTGTGATCGTCTGTGCAAACAAACTAACGTGAATAAGATGGTAGACAGCTATCTGATCGGTGATCAGTGGTTGAAGAGGGCGTTTCAAAATGCAAATGATTTTTTAAATTGATTTATTTTACTCTAATTTTTAACAATTTGAAAAAAATGTGGGCCTTGGGTATATGTGTGATATTCATTATAATGAAGGTTATTTTTTGTATTTCACAGTGAATGAATGAACAGCAAAATGATATTTTTGTCGTTTTTACTGACGTCTGTCTAATTAATCCTGCTGCCAATAGCTTTATCAAAACAGTATTACTGCTAAACCAGAAGAATTTACGAAATCCACTCAGCTTGTATTATATAACAACTTAATTATCATTCCTCAGTATGGGGTCATTTTTTACGTTGTTGTCAATTCGGCCAATTGGTAAAGATAACAAAACCAGGTGTAGATTGTTGGATTTGATGAGTGTGTAAAAATAATAAAAGCATCGCGTGTTTACATAATGAAATTGCTTATCACATTCGTGTTCATTTTATCACTTCATAGGGGGAAAGGTGTAGTAACCAGGTCAAATTCTCTTTTAGTCCGTCATTCTTATTCAGCTCAGATAATTTGGTCGAAGTGCTTCTGATGATATTAGACGTTCTTTGTGATTTCTGAAATGCTTTTTCTGGATTATTTCAATATTGTTAAAATCAATTTTTTAGTGACCTGATTCTACAGCGTAGTTTGTAGACGACCTATGGCTAATGATTTTTCAAGCTTTTCTGGTTCAACTAGATTTCTCAATGGCCAAACAGACACTCAGTCTATGGTGTTCATTTCGTCTGGTCGTGATTTCTCCCTGTTGGGACTTGTCCTATGCATATGGCATCACACTCCAAGCATTTCATTTTGTGGACACAATTTGATAGAGAATCTGTAGGGATTGGTCTTTCACATGGTCGAGGTTGCTTTGTAGTGCGTATGTCTTATGTTGAGCTTACTGAGTATTCATCTTCTGATATAGTCTGACGTATCTGATGGTCTATATGGAATGACAATTGTTGAGGCCCATGTTTTCGGAATACCTTTTCTACCATACTTGATGTCTTTGTTGGTTTTGTTGATGAAGTTCCTTGGGTAGTTATTTTGCTTGAGAGTCTCAGTAATGTTTGATATTTCCTCTTCTTTTTCTTTCTTATCCGTCAACATCAAAGAGTGTGGTTGTCTAAGAAGACTTGAAATAACTTATACCTTTTCGCTGATGGGGTGTGGTGATCCGAAGTCTAAATATTTCTTGGAGTGGGTTTTCTTCCTGAATATAGATAGATATATTAAAAATATCCGTTATCCCTCATCTTAACTAGCCAAACAATCTAGAAATGGTAGTTCACCGACGTCTTATTCTGTCGGCTGCCTAAATAAACTGGATTCTGGGAGATAGGATTGTTCAGTTTCTCCAAGAATGAACTGCATAGATCTCGTTTTAGCCCTACAAAAGTATCATCTACATATCTTAACCATATTTTAGGAGTGAGTATGCTTGAAAAGAAGTTATCTTTAAATCTATCCATGAAAAGGTCAGCGACTATTGGGGAAACTGGTGAGATTTTGTAAAATCTGGTTTAATAATACTACCACTTTGATAAAGGTATTAGCAGCAGCAGCAGCACTAAATAGCAAAACGTCAGTAGAAACAACAACGATATCGTTTTGTTTTTCATTCATTCACTGGGAAATACAAAGAGCAACTTTATTCTAATGATTTATTTTACTCCTTCGTATTCTGAGAGGGTTCCAACCCTGAGCTTTGATGTTTCATTGGCGTGGTAGTGCTGTTTAGTTTTTTCGCGGTAAGGTCACTAACCTCATGTTCAATCTTTCGTATTTATCGGGCTTGCCACTAGGTACGCGAGGTTTAACAGCGTGTGTGTGTGTGTAATGAAAATCCCTTTCCGATGAACGATCTATTTATAATATTTATACATTTATATAGACATTTCAAGTAACTTTGTGATTATTATACGTATTTCCCTTTTTCCAGAAATGTCGTGCCAGCCGTTTGGAAGGATATTAAAATTGTACCTATACCTAAGTTGTCTACTGGAACATGTCTTAAATTTAGATTTATTGCTATTACCTCCCCTTTTCTAAAAACTACGGAAAAGTTACTCTTACTTAATCTTCAACCTTCACTTAAAGCCTTTAACGATCCCAGACAACTCGCCTATAAGCACAGTAGAAGTACTTTAGATGCAGTTGCAATCTTGTATCATAACATTGTCTCCAGTTTAGACAAGGGGGCTAAATTTGTTCGCCGTACCTTCCTAGATTACACATCTGCTTTCGACTCAGTACCTAGGGACAACATTCGTTAAATAAGCTTGTTGAAACTCAAACTGACTGTTAGGTTGTCAAGTGGCTGCAGTCTTATTTCTCCGGAAGAAAGCAGTACACTGTGTCGGGGAAAGTCGTCCACTTCTTTGCTTACTGAGGCTGGTGTTCCTCAAGGCCTGTCCTTTCTCCTCTTGTGTTTTCTTTCTTCTTGCATGACTTGCCTCACTCTGATGGCGAATTGAACTTTGTTAAGTATGCTGATGATCTAACTATTTCAGTGTCTGTTAACTCCCAGGTAGACTGTGCTAAGGTGAACTGTTTTCTATCAGGAGTTAGCAAATGGTCTTCGTTTGACGGACTTAAACTAAATCCTTCCAAATGTCAGACTGTCAATTTTAGTTTCCGATGTAAACAAAAGTTAAATGAAGCCGTCGGTTCCTATGACCCTTGAAAAATTGATGATAGTGATGATATAGAAATCAAGTCTGAAGTTAAGTATCTTGGATTAATTCTTTCCCTTCTGACCTATTCTGGTCTTCCCACACATCTTAGCGATTTCTAAAAGAATATTTCGTCTGGCATTTTGCATTAAGAAGTTGAGGCACTCAGGCATAACCCAACCCCTCCTCTTACAGTTTGTCAATTCGTTCATCTTACCCATTCTTCTTTACTGTTCACCATTGCTTATTCTTTCCTGGATTGCTTACAAAAGACTATGTCATACTTCGTAGAACTCTGAAGACTGACTGTCAGTAGGGCGAGTGGTGGTATCCCATTGGGCCATATCAGTCGTTGACATCGTCATTGATAGGCACTTGATGTCATGCAACAAATTTGCCGAAGGAATTTTGTCGACTGTGAGCATCCACAGCAGCACCCGAAGCTCCAACCTTTTGTCTCCTCCTCAGGTAAAACAAGAAGTCTCTTCACAAGACTTTATTCACGTACGTCTAAGTATGGAAATTCCACTATACCATTTTTGACCGCACCTATTTTATGTGATAAAAATAGTGTTAGGCATGAACTAACTAACTAACCTTCTTTGCACTACTAAATAAACCATTTCTTCCACCCTTATAACATCAAGATTTATTGTCATTGAACTTCTTTTATTTATAATCCTCTCAATTTTTTGTTTTTATTTATTTGTTTATTTTTTCATAAGTGTGAACATCATTTAAGCTGTGTTATAACTGTTGATTTTGTATTTCCCCTCACCATGCTGCTATGGTATATCAACAGAACATTAGATTCAATACTTTATAATAACATGCTAGAATTTCCAAACTGAATCGACATTGCTGTTTGAAACAAACTCACTGTTATTATTATTATTAATGTATTTAATATTCTTAATTCGTGCTTTTAATATTTTTGACTTTATGTCGTAAATGTGGGCAAATTCCTCAGGTTAATTTTATTTTAATTTTATTTATGTTTTGATTAAATCAGATGCAATATTGTGAGAAATGCTGGGAATTCCATTCTGTAATACAAGTACTGTTTTTGGAATAAAGTAGATTATTATTATTATTATTAGGCTGTCTATATTAATTGAACATTTGCATTTGACATGTCAATATTTGACCTTTATTATTTGCCTTGCTTCGCCTTGTTTAATCTTGAATTGTATTACTTCTTGGTGGTCTTGTGTATCAGTACAGCGTGTTATGTAACAATATAAGTTTGTTCCAAAGGATGAGGTTTATTCCAATTCAAGACTGTCTACAGGAAGCCTTGGTGTGTGATCCTTGTGGACACAGCTATTGATTTCATCTCATCTTGTTGGAGATATTCTCATTGATTCTAAGGTGGGTGGGTACCTTTTACAGTTGAACTTTGGTTAACTAATTTTGTCATACTGTACTTGTTTTCTATTTAGTTACCTACACTGTTTGTATAGCTGCCTCACGGCACTGTTGAGATAATTTTGGGTTTGATGTTACCATTGTTTAATAGGACCGCTGAAATATCGTAGAATAAGAATGGTCGTCTTTCCCGTGATTTTGTATGTTTCGTGATATCTCCTGTCTCAGTGAAGTTTCTACAGCTGCACAGCTGACACGTAGACATCAGCGTCTTACGTTCAAACCATAACTGAATAAATTTGGTCGATGCAGTATTTCAGTCGGGAAACGAACGCCGGATCACGTGAGTGGTTGGTGAGTAAAAAACAACAAACAACGGAGTATTCGACAACAGATACTACAACAGATTTCGAACCTAGACCTCCTGGTTACAAGACGAGCTAGTAAGTAAATCATCCAACCAATCAGATCTATTGTGAAATGATAAAGTTCGGAGTTTACGCATTGGAGGGTTCGACCATCCATTGGAGGAATGGTGAATGAGGACACCTCTTAAACTGAAGCTTCTGAGTTCCTATTTCGATAGGGATTTCAAACTTTCCTAACTTATCTCACTACTATACAGGTCCCACATTTCTTATAACCCGCTGGCCCAACACAGTTATTCTTCCAACTCATAATTTGACTATTCTGAGCTTAACCTTGCCTTATAACTCTTAAAAGTAACTAGAACACATCATTTATTCACTATTTACGTAGTGGGTGATGAGTGGATGTGAGACCGAGGGCAGGTCTCAAACCAGAGGACTCGAAGTGACCATTCCGGTATTCCATCAGCTGAACTATGCACCACAACTGCTGACTAAGCCAACATTTTAGAGGGTAATGACTGGTTATCAGTGTGAATATGAATGGAATCTTTGTTATTAATATTCTTATTCCCTTGCATCGCGAGTGGAACATAGGACTTCAGCAACACATCTCCACTTCCTTCTGATTTCTGATGCCTTCTTCATCTGGATCCACGATTGACCAAACTCTCGCATCTCTTCCTCACACGATCTCTTCCGTGTCACCCTCATCCTGACGAGTCACTCGTCGCTTCCCATTTGGATTCCACTTAAGGGCCTGTCGTGGGATGTCACTCGGCGGCTTCCTAAATGTATGCCTGATCCATCTCCACTTCCTCCTACATATTTGTTGGGCGATAGGCTCTTGCCTGTTGGTTTGTTCGCATAGTTTCTTGTTCCTTATTCTTTCTGGCCTGCCATTTGATCTTCAGCATGGAACCAGCCTACGAAATGGGGAGCTGTTGGTGAAAGTCTTTAACCTATTGGAAGTCGTTTTCGTGACACACTGGCCAAGTTTGTGACCCGTATAGAAGAACCGACCGACTTGACATTGGTGTTGAAATCCGAATTTGTTCCTTATGGTGATTGCGGAATGGAATGTTCACCTGTCCGTTTATCATACCACTAGCTGTTCAGATAAGCTCTTCCTCTATCAGTCTCGATCATGATGAATTAAATAGAGTGGAGTAGAACTATGAATTAATTTTTAAACACTTAGAATGAAATGTGTTCATCACTTGATTGCTTATATTATTCACTACTCGATGAATGGTTTTTAAAGTATACTCAAAGCAATCCTAACGGAGATTATGCAATTAATTATACAACAAATTAAAACAAAGTGGTAACACTGATAACAAATTAATGAGTACTTATCAAATCCATCCAGTGATAGAATAAAAAAGATGATTATAGATTGTGACAGAGTAGAAAGGAAAGAATATCAACTGGAAACTTTGCTAATCACCTCAGTTTACGGTCTAACTAACAGGTAGCTACATTGAATGACTCTTTTTGTTTATTCAAGCGTAATGAAGTGAGATGTTTACAGTCTCCAACTCGTTGAGAAAAATATCATTGCTGACAAAGTGGTATAAATGAATAACACCAACCAGCATGTTACTAAGTTATGCAACGCTTCAATTTTATTCTTATATATGTTGTAATACTTTGGGTAACCTAGCAACATTCCACATTATCACTGGACTTTAACTTCACTTAAACAAATGGATAGTACTTTTTAAGCCCTAGAAATTTAATCATCTCATTAAATTTTAAAAAAGCTGTGGGAAAACGAAAATCATGAGAATTAAAAAAAACAGGCTGGGTTAGGTTGTCATCCATGTTGCTAAGCTACTTCGAAATAGCTTAGCCTATGTATGGCTTTTGTGGCAATTTAGAATAACTTCAATTGTTAGATCTAATCATCAACCTGCATTAATCAGAGAATCCTCGAAAACCAGGATGTATTGCTAGAAAGCTGTTTCTTCCTAGTTTGGGACTCTTCAGCGTCGCAACCTTCTGGTTACTAGCAAGACTCATTGACCACTAAGCCAGTAATTCGGAATTTTAACTTTTCGATGTGCTAACTACTCAAAGTTTATTTGAATCAATGCAGGGTTGGTGGGCATCTGGCATCTAAATTACAACTAACTCAGTGAACTGGTTCAATGATTGTGGAACTATTCGGATAAATCTTGATTCAGGGTTCGTAGAAATACACAGCTACTATTAGAATTATTCATATCGTTGATAATATTTGTTCCTTGTGTCCTTTGTAGAACTTATGACTTCAGCGACACTTCTCTATTGTACTCTCTTCTCAATATGTCACTTTCACCTAACTCCATGACTGGTCACAAAATATTGATTTCTTTTCAACAGAATTTCCACCATATCCCTTTCGGATGCCTAATGAGTCGATTTCAGTTTCGATCACAATCAGAAGCCTGCATAAAATCAATAGATTTAATTGTGAATTAGCTAGATAAACTTTGTAGTTCATCTTTTAGTGTTTAAATTGATTTTAGCTTTTGTTTCAATGAACAAGGATCTGACCAGGCTCAACACCATTCTATGCCTTTTTTAGTGTTGGTTAACACGCACATTTTTATAGAGTATCCAGTCCAGTCAGACACAAGTCAGACAGGTAAATCCTGAAGTATTTTTCCTAAAGCAACCTCAACCTGCGCTCCATATCTAAATATACACATATATTGCTCTTTTGATCATACTCTTATGTGACTGACTCTTTTTGGTTACAGGATTTAATTATGAGCTGACACTGGTTAGAAAACCATTGTACAACCACCTGGAGTACTGGAAGACTGTTTCGTCCCAGTCCTAGACTCTTCACCAGTACATAACGGAGTTCGAACTCAGGACCTTCTGGTTACAAGGCGAGTTCGTGGACCATTATGCCACTGGGACCCTATCCAGTAGCCAGTCAGTGATGTCCAACTTCTGCTAGCTCACGACAAAGCGCGACCGCTAGCCAATGTCATCGCTGACGAGTATTTGGCTTCACACCAGATCTGCTGTACCCCGCTGGTCACGACTTCCCACTAGAATCCAGGTAAGTAACTACCTACCTGAAATCCTGTAACCAATCAATCAAATCCCTACAAACCAATACTTGATACTTTTTGATTTGTTTTTTGTTGTCAATACTAACAACTTAGGCAAGTTACTGATTGATTGGAGCACTAAAGCACTTTGAGTAGGGTAATGCTAGATTAGATGACGTAATAATAATACATTCAGTCCCTTACAGTGAGTTTAATGTAGAAATAAACCAGATTTATGTGTAATTTTAGGTGTAGGCTTCAGCATGAATTGATAATACTCATAAAACTACCGGAGACTAGTAAGTAGAGTAAGCTGTTTCGTCCTAATTTCGGCATCTTCAACGACCTCCGTTTGTGATACATGTCATGAGTTCAAATCCTATGTTCCAAGATATCCCATTTATCATAAATCAGTATCGAGTAACTGGCTGTGCATGCAAAACTTTATGACCCAACAGTTCATCCAGATTAAAAAACCGTTAACAGTTGCAGAAGAAATCGTTTATGTGATAATTGGTTGGAATTTTAATTATTCAGTCTCATTGAACTATTTAACCAAGCACACCGATGGTTTTGCGTCAGTACTTTAGTGGTAGAATGTTGACCAGTCATACATATCATCCAGATTGTATTCCTAGACAGCACACTTCTTAACATCGCCTAGCAATTTCCAAGCCCCGAGAAGAGGCGAACATGGACGTGAAGTAATCAACACCATCCCGTTAAAACAAAGTTACAACTACAGGAATTTCAAAGTTTGAAGTCCAATGATCCACTCAGAATGTAAGGAGATTTCATCAAAAACCGGTATCTTCAACAGTCTACACTCAAAGCTGTGGCCACATGATGAAACGGAGGTGATGAAGATAACCAACCAACATCACCGCCACCAACAACAAAGAGCACTCACCATTAAAGGGATAGGTTCGACAGAGGTTACTTCCTTCACCTGTCTGGCTACAAAGTATGGTTTCAACCACGAGCAGCCGGAGAGCACTGATAAAGATGTCAAAGCCAGTCAGCCAGTAATAATCAGAAAGGCGAGATACGCCTTCTTCAACCCGAAACCAGTTTGGAAATCTTCTACACTCAGTAGTCAGCATCAAGAACAAGATTCGGAATCTGTTCAATGCAAATGTGAGTTCAGTCAGTCGCCTCTTCCATACGGGTCAGAAACTTACACTGCGTGTCACGAAGAGGATTTTCAACAAGCCACCGTAGACTTTTATCAACAGCTGCCCACTTCGCTGGTTGACTCTATACTGAAGATCAAATGGCCGACTGGCCGGCCTGAAAGAATTAGTAACAAGGAAGTCTGACTGAAAACAAACCAACCAAGAGTCGATTGTTCAAAAAATATGTGGCATAAAATGGAGGTGGATGGATCGGGCATACGTTGAAGAAGGAGGACATCGATTGACATCGTGCACAATACAGATCATTGCTTGAGTGGAATCCAAACGGGAAGCGACGAGTAAGTTGTCGGTGCGATGTTGACACGGAGGAGATCGTGTGTTAGGGAGGGGGGGGAGAGATGAGAGATTATGGTTAATCATGGATTCAGCTGGATAGGATAGCAGAGAGTAGAACGTTATGGAGATATGTTGTTGAAGCCCTATGTTCCACTCGGTACGCAAGGGAATAATCATAATAATAATAATAATGTGCGGTTTTCAATCGTTCTCCAAATGATGTCAGTTAATGACCAAAAATCCACCTTTGAAGTCAGTCGGATCGTTTTTTGATTTGACACTAGTAACTAGTGTGATGTGCGTAGTCCTCTCATTGGTAGAGACTGAATTCTATCAGTCAGGTTGTAATGTGGCCACCATTCTAGGTAGCTCGCCATCACGGTGTACATTGATTTGATTATATTAGATGGTTGGAGGCAATCGGCAGGAAGCAGGGTTGCAGATACGCCAACTAGCACGAAACCTAGGTCAAGCAAGGCTTCCTGGCCAGTGCGTCCAACCATCTAATATCATCAAATCAATGTACACCGTGATGGCGAGCTACCTAGAATGGTGTCCACATTGCAAACCTGACTGATAGAATTCAGTCTGCACCAAAGAAAGGACTAGATACGTCACATTACTTACTAGTGTCCAGTCAAACTTCCAACTACAGTCCTACAGGAGGTCAATCGCGAACCTGAATAGCTCAGTGGTAACGTCTCTGACTGAAGGCAGCACTGGATGATGCGGGTTCCAATCTCAGAAGGGATATGAGTTCCTCCAAAAGGTTGCAGATACGCCTTGTTGGCTAGAGGTAAGTGTCAACTAGCACAAAACCTAGGTCCAAGGCTTCCTGCTGATAGCCTACAACCATCTTCTTCTTCTTATTATTGTATCCTTTAGTTCCTAGAGGAACATAGGGCCTCAGCTGCGCACCTCCATTGCCTTCTGTTTTCTGCCAACTTTTTCACCCCGCTCCAGGTCTGTCCACATGCTTTCATCTCCTCCTCGCATGACCTCCTCCAAGTCACCCTTGCATTGACGACCAACTCGCCGCCTCCCTTTCGGGTTCCACTCGAGTAATGGCTTGTCTAGTGATGTCACTTGATGGTTTCCTCAGAGTATGGCCAATCCACCTCCATTTCTTCCTGCCTATTTGTTGTATAATCGGTTCCTGGTTGGCTCGCTCATTGCCTGTTGCTGATCTTTTCTGGCCTGCCCTCTGATCTTGAGTATTGAGCGAAGACAACTGTTCATGAAGGTCTAAAGTTTGTTTGAGATGCTCTTTATGACTCGCCAAGTCTCTGATCCGTATAGTAGCACTGACTTTACATTGGAGTTGAAAATCCGGATCTTATTTTTGATGCTGAGTGCTGTTGACCTCCACACAGATTTAAGGGTAATGAAAGCTTGTCTTGCTTTTCCGATTCTGGCTTTGATATCCTAGTCAGTTCCGCCTGTAGTTGAGACGATGCTTCCCAGGTAGGTGAAGGAGGTTGTTTCTTTCAGGTTCTTCCCATTTTTGCAGATTGTTGTTCGTTGTTGTTGCTGCTGTTGGTGTTGGCCAGGAATCTTCATCACCTCTGTTTTATCTATGTTCACGTGAAGTCCTATCTTTGATGCTTCTTCTTGCCAACTTGTTACTTTTCACTTGCATATCTTCCAGTTTATGGGAAATCAGACATATATCATCGGCGAAATCCAGATCCTCCAAGTCTTTTGTGTCAGTCCATTTTATGCCTGTTCCCTCGTTGGTTGCCGTTGTCTGTCGCATTATCCAATCTGCTGCAATCAGGAAGATCATTGGTGATAGTAGACAGCCTTGCCTCACTCCCGTCCTCACTTCGAAGGCTTCCGTAAGTTTCCCGTTGTGGATTACTTGGCATGCAGCATTGTCGTATAACTGTTGGATGAGATGTATAATTGTCGATGGGACCCCGTAGTAGCGAAGTAGTTTCCAAATGACCTCTCGATCGACGCTGTCGAAGGCCTTTTCAAAGTCGATGAAGTTGAGATAGAGAGGTGACTGCCATTCCAAGCTTTGTTCAATGATGATCCGTAGAGTGGCGATTTGATCAATACATGATTTGTTTCTCCTGAATCCGGCCTGTTCCGGACGAAGTTTTTCATCTAGGGCTTGTTTGATTCTCTCCAGGATGATGCGACTTAGTATCTTGCTTGGAATGGACAGAAGCATAATTCCACGCCAGTTTTTACATTGACTTAAGTCTCCTTTCTTTGGAAGTTTGAATAAGTATCCTTTCTTCCAATCCTCGGGTACTTTGCCCTCTTTCCACACCTTCTCCAGCAGTGGTGTCATCAAGTCCGCTGTTGTCTCTGGGTCTATTTTCAAAGCTTCTGCTGGGATTCCATCTGGTCCCGGTGTTTTCCCAGCTTTAAGCATCTTGATTGCATTCAGGACTTCTGATTTCGTCGGGGGGTCAGTGTTCACTGGTAGTTCTGCTTCCGTTGTTGGTATTGTTGGGCGCGTTGTAGGTGGCGGACGATTTAGAAGTCTTTTGAAGTGTTCAACCCAGTGCTTTCTCTGTTCCACCTCTTTGGTGATTGACTTTCCATTGTCGTCCTTTATTGGCTTAATCTGTGTCGAACGTTTGCCCGAAAGGTTCCTAGTTGTTTGGTAGAGTGTGGCGAGGTCTCCTTTGCCTGCAGCTTGTTCTGCTTCGTTTGCCATGGTTTCATAATATTTTCTTTTGTCTTCCCTGGCACTCTTCTTCACTCTTTTGTTCAGTGTATTGTAGCTTGCATTCAGCTCCTGTTTTTGTTGCTCGTCAGTGCACTGGATAATCTTTTGTTTCACTGTCCTTCTCTCTTCTATTAGTTTCCAAGTGTCCGTAGTGAGCCACTGTTTGTCCTGTCTCTTCTTTCTGCCTAGAATTTCTATGCAGGTTTGGCTCCACACCGTTTTCAAGTTGTTCCAGTGCTTTTTGACGCTGACCTTTTCGCTGGTGTTGATTTGTGTCTCGGCTTTGTCCTTTATGCTTGCAATGAAGATGTCCTTTGTAGCCTGGTCCTTCAGCTTTTGAGTGTTGAACTTGGCTTGTGGTCTATCTGCAGCTCCTGATTCCCTGAAAGCTTTTAATTTGATTTGGATTGTCCCTTGTACGAGATAGTGGTCTGAGCCAACGTCTGCTCCTCTTCTTGCTTTTGTGTCCAGTAGGCTGCGCCTCCACTTCCTTGAGATTGAGATGAAGTCGATTTGGTTTTTGGTTTGCCCGTCTGGTGACACCCATGTAGCCTTGTGGATATCTTTGTGCTTGTATACACTGCCACCAATCACTAGTTCGTTGAAGGCGCAGAAGTCGGCGAAGAGTTCTCCGTTTTCATTCATTTCTCCTAGAGCTTCTCTACCCATGATGAGTTCCCTTCCTGAGTTGTCTGGTCCCAGTTTGGCGTTCATGTCTCCCATTAGTATTTTCATGTCGCCAGCTGGAGTATTGTCCATTGTTGCCTGTAGTTGTCTGTAGAATTCTTCCTTCTTTTCGAGGTCTGCGTTGTTTGTGGGTGCATAACATTGTATGATTGACACTTTCCTTCCTTTGGAGTTGAATCTGGCGGTCATTATCCTGGACGAAATCGCCTCCCATTGCATCAGGGCTTTCGTTGCCGTTGGTGACATCATGATAGCCACGCCCTCGGTGTGCGTGTGGTTATCTTCTGGGTGACCGGAGTAGATCACTGACTCACCCGTTGACAATTTGGTGAGTCCACTCCCATTCCATCTGCTTTCACATATTCCCAGCACTTGGATTCCGTATCTTTTCATCTCGTTGGCGATCTGGGCAGCTTTTCCAGTCTCGTACATAGTTCGGACGTTCCATGTCCCCACATAGACTTTTTCTTTTGGTGCAAGGAGATTCATCGCGCTGAAGTTTCTGTAGCAATTTTGTTTACAGGGTGGGGTTGCTAGCCTCACGCCTGAGAAGGGAATGATTACATTAAGATAAAGTTTAGAGAGAAGCGACTTTTTGTGTTTCTTCCCTCAAAATCAGATAACAACGGATAAAACAATCAGAACAACACCAGCAAAAGGAAAACAGTTCACAGCAAAAAGGGCAAAAAGCGACAACAGCGATACAATACAACAACATGCGATATAGTTCAGCACAGTTAACTAAAATGATATCTCAACCATAAACTCACTGACTTGGAACAACTTGAACATATAAATCCAACAATATATACAATTATAGGTGTGTTTATGTTTAAAAATTTCACAAATCCAAATAGTTAGTTTTAGGTATTATCTGTCAATAAGATTATGTACACAGTTTTAGTGTTCGAAAGGTAAATAATTGTGATAGTTTCCACAAACTCTTGGCATGAAATTTTACAGAAACGAGAGTTTTTATAAATAAGGGAAATGTAACACAGTAGTCGAAAAGCGCGTTATCCTACCAACCATCTATTATCATCAAATCAATTGGACCATCACTAACTCAACATATGAAGATCTTTAATAATAATTATTATTTTTATAAATCAGATTTTTTGTTTCTACGCCATCACACTGAGTCAGTCAACTGGCATAGCAACTGGAGTTTCTTTATGAGAGAAAGTTATTTTCTTTTCTAATAGTCATTCCGCTTGGATACACTTGTATTGTTGATATGCGATTTCATCAGGAGTGAGAGGGGAATTTTTGGGGGAGGGGGTTTGAAAACAAATGGGATCGTGTACACTTTCCTTTCGAGAAGTGATAATAAAGAGAGAGAGAGAATAAAATCAACAAATATGTAAAGAAGTCAAGTAAAAGAAATGAATAATTAAAAAAAGGAAGTTTTTCTTAAATGATGCAAACAGATTATATTTACTCATCTGAAAGATGTGAATGAAAGTCTATGCAACCCAATGAACCGTAAATTTCTACTTGTGGATGCACAAAAATGAAGAAAAAATAGTGTTACTTACTCATGTTGTCAGTCAGCTAGTTGAATTCAGCATGATTAGTGTGTGTGTAGGATATGAGAAGGTATGGTTGGTTTGAGCGTAGTGTGGTAATAGGGAGGATCAGGATCGATATTTACTCAACAATCATCCACACGACAACTGAATAGAACTGATGAATAGAGATGACTAGGATTGGTGTCCGTTTTAGTAATCAGTCAGTCAGTCAGTCAGACATCGTATCACCGTGATTCACCAGTTAATGGTTCGAGTCCTGGCAGGGCGGTATATAATGCTAATTGATGTCAGTAGCTGTAATAAAACTGTAGTGCTTTTCAAGAAGAAGACTCAAACACTTCAGTTTGAAAACAGTCAAAAAATGAAGTCTACAGGATTCATGGATGACCCCCATCCAGGCATTACTGAAAACAAACACGTAGATCAGCGAAGAGTCTCTTTTCGCCGGTCAGTTCATTTTCATAGCTGTACAATCCCAAATATATGTGCATGTGTTATTTTGTATGTGTGTGTACATTAAGTTTGCCAAACAAAAATACATTTCGTTATGGTTATTTTAACTAAACACATGAAGATTGGTAATACAAGTCAAGAAAATTAGGTGTTAGTGAAACTAGGGTAGTAACAAAGGTGATGAGTTGTCACAAACAGTTGTTAAAAGAAGTTATGTAATAATGATATGAATAGTTTGATGAGTGAGTTTTACTCAGGATGCACATCGGAGCAAAGTAGATAATACGAAATTAGGTAAGAGTTCTAAATGAACAGAAGAGTTATAAGCAATTAAAGAACAGGCAAACAAACAAAATTAAGTCATCAAGTTGTTACCATGACAGTAGAGGTGGTTGAATAATTCTCTTTTGTATGCACAGCTCCGGTTTTTCTATGTGAATGGCTGGAACTTCAGTGATACAAAGAAGACGAAACCGTATTGCCTTTGACATGTTATTCTTCACTCTGCAGATTACTTTGAAACAGGAGGCGTTTGTTGAGATGGAATGATCAGTGTTAACCAGGTATTCAATTATCACACTGCTTATTGCACCACTATTGCCTTCTCGCAACCATGCTGCTGATAGTGTTCTTGAATCCTCTTGGACAGGATGCGCGTCGAAAGACCGCTGTACCTGGCTCCACAGCAGCAGATGAACTGATATATGCACATAGAAGTGGTCAGATGGGGGATCTTGTCCTTGAGGCTTCTGCAGAACAGTGAGCGACTGGAGAACACCATTCTTAGTGTTGCTCCAAAGAATGTTCTTCTCAGAGATAATGTGATCCTTCTCTTGAGAATATTGCTTGTGAAACCTACGTTGAAATCCAAGTTCATGTAGAGTTCCTTTTTTGGTTAAATTAAAGTTTCGTTTCTCCGAATTCTTGGTTTGATATTTTTGTCAATGAATCTTATTGGGTATCCATTTCAGATGAAGATTCCTCTTAGAATATCTAATTCTGTTTCCAGAACGTCGAGACTACAGGTGTGCATCCTGAGTTAAACTCAATCATCAAACTATTCATATCATTATTACATAACTTCTTTTAACAACTGTTTGTGACAACTCATCACCTGTGTTACTACCCTAGTTTCACTAACACCTAATTTTCTTGACTTGTATTACCAATCTTCATGTGTTTAGTTAAAATAACCATAACGAAATGTATTTTTGTTTGGCAAACTTAATGTACACATACATACAAAATAACATTTATGTATGTTGGTTTGTAGGGATTTGATTGGTTTCAGGATTTCATCATGAGCTGACATTAGTTAGAGAACCATTGGAAAACCTGGGAGTGCTGGACAGCTGTTTCGTCCTAGTTTGGGACTCTTCAGCAGTACGCACCCACCGGGATGCGAACCCAGGGCCTTCCGGTTACAAGGCGAGCTCGTTCGCTAACTAATGTCAGCTCATTATGAAATCCTGAAACCAATCTCATCCCTACAAACCAACACTTAAATACCAATGAGATGCTCATTGGCGACTGGCCCTATTCAGGTAGGTAGTTACCTGGGTTCCAGTGGGAAGTCGTGACCAGTAGGGTGCAGCAGGTCGGGTGTGGGGACAAATACTCGCCAGTGATGACATTGGCTGGCGGGTCCCAGTGGCTCAATGGTATACGAGCTCGCCTTGTAACCGGAAGGTCCTGGGTTCGAATCGCGGTGGGTGCGTACTGCTGAAGAGTTTCAAACTAGGACAAAACCGCTGTCCAGTACCCGAGTGCTCATTTTCTATGGTTTTCTAACCAGTGTCAGCTCATAATGAAGTGCTGTAACTAAAAAAATTAATTATAGTCAGTGTGTCGCAGCTCAGCTGATGGTTGCAGCAGCGGACTAGTAATCTAGAGGTTGTTGATTCAAAACTCAACTTTTCTTTCATCTACACTCATCAACCATTGCAGTTAAGCATAGTGTGTCAATCTGAGGCTATTCCACATAGTCTGACCATCGCTAATTAATCGTATACCTTAAAGAAGATCTGTGAAGAATAAAACTGGAAGTAGAAATCAGGAAACCAAAATGGCCTAAAATTGTAACAAACTAATGTAACCACAGTTATCATTGGCGCATTCAAATGATGCTTTCCAAGTTTGACTATGGACTGATATCAGTTAGAGAACCATTGGTAACCAGGCCGTACTTAACAGCTGTTTCGTCACCCTAGTTCGGGACTCAGTTTCAGTAGGCACCCACTGGGTTGTGAACCTAGGAACTTCTGGTTACAAGGCAGGCATTCAGTTACTGGGACCCAACTCACTGGCCAGCCCATGTATTCTGCTCGACCAGCAGCCGATGACTATGGCTACAGGATGAAGTTGACTGGCATTCTAGGGAGAAATCGTGACCAGTGTAGGGTCACGATGTTGGGCGTGATAGAAGACGCTCTCCAGTGATATTAACTGGTGGTCACGCTGAAATCACGAATAGATAGAAGTTAGAATTCATTGACTGGCCACTGAGTCGGGTCTCGGGTGGCTGAATTAATTAATTATTTAAACAATATACAGTAAATCAGAATTTTTGTAACAAAAATATGTAGTTTGTACTTTGATTGTAAAATTAAAATATGACTGACCTTATCACTCACATACAGACACTTGTTGTACACATTTTTAAAGGTAACAACTAACGTTTAATAACTCTAGACTAGACACTTGACCTCACAGTGATTATGCAATATCCCTGTATAATATGTTCTCCTTAAACTACCATTTCTTCATCTTTGCCGTAGAAATAGAGAGAGAGAGAAGCCTTTCCAAAAGGTTACATGAGAAATAAACAAATGTATTATGTAATTATGGGGTAGTAATAAGTATATGTTAGACATACTGAAGGTCATTTAGTGATTTTTGGCTAACAATGACATCCAGAATACGAATTCTGTCCTACTTGCTACATCCCAGTTGAATGTACCTGTACCTATCCCATTTAGTGATAGTCTTCCCGACGGGTGAGTGGGAGGGAGATGAACTCAGTGGTCATCGTTTCACTAGGCTAATAAACCAGGAGAGTGAAGGTTCTTTCAGAACTTAGAGTTAAGGAGGATTGAGACAGTTTGTCATATATATGATATGTCAGCAGAATATAAAACCAGAGGATAGAAGAAAGATGTTATGTTAGAACCCAGTAACTTAAATCAGATTCCTAACACACGCTAGTCTGTAACCAAATAAGTGTTATTTGAAGACGAATGAAGTGACAGACGATTCAAACCCGGCACCTACTATCTGTAAGTCGAAAGCTTGAACCAGTGAGTTGTAGAACCATTGAGATATTAAAGACAAGACAGAAGAGTAATTCGTTCAGTGAAACACCTCCTCTTCTCTTCATGAATTCATTCCTATGGTTGTATAATTGTGTTTATAAACAATAATATCGGTAAGCATAGCAACAAAACTGACAGAAGAAGAAAATCAAAACATCACTCTCTCATCCATCATAAATTCATCAAAATCTACAAGATACTTGTGAGTCACTAATGATGACTAATCAAAAAGTAACAAACAGAAAAAGGTTTTTACGAAATTAGTAAGTTTTCTTAAGTGGTTACGTAATAATAAAAAATCACTCAACCGTAGGTGCTCATTTAGATACACAGATGTTATAGAGAATAGATGTTACATTCAAATTTATATATTAACAGTAAGGATTAAGTCTTAAGAAGCTATGCAAATTGTTACGATGATGATATACCCGTCAGGGGCAAAGAGTAAGAATCACAAAACTAGCCTAAATACTCATAAAAATACCAGTAATATACATAGATTGTTCAAAGTGGATTTCCAGAGGAGTCATTCTGCTGGAGTGCATGTTAGGCAGTGTTATAACTGCACTGAATTAAGGTAAACCCCGTCGCCAATTTGTTATAACGGTAGGGAATTGAATGATAGACGTTTTCACCTTATTCTGTCTGCGCCTGAACTAATCTGTCTATCTGCTCGTCGTACCTTCCGACTTAGTAAAGCACGCAAATATCAAAAGACAAAGGCTGGACTGTGACTGTGTATTGAGGTGCAACAACGATAAAGAAAGCCATGGTATTTATACATTTTACAACAATATGGACAGCTAACAGCATTTGAAATAATTGACCTTAATAGCCAATAACAAAGTGTGTGAGAAATGATAATATGCCATATGTGCGACATTGACAGTCAGTAACAAAATGTGTGGGAATGATATACCATATATACAAAATTAGCAGTCACTACCAAAATGCGTGAGAATGATAATATACAAAATTAGCAGTCAATACCAAAATGCGTGAGAATGATAACATACCATAAATGCAAGTTTAAACAGTCAATACCAAAATATGTGGGATCCTATCACCTCCCCCCGTAAAGAGTGTAGGACTTGCTTTTTGGATCTATTTGAAAAGGTTTCGGAGCTCTTCTTTGTCGAGTTGACCTTTGCGTGGTACTGGATAGAGCGTGATCTGTGTGTCTGCCACATAACTGTCCTTTTTCATTCGTACGATAATGCAGCAAGAATTTATCCAAAATTTTTTCTGTTGTTCCCTCCCCCTTCGCTTTTGCATAAGCACGCTTAAAGGTGTCGACGAAACGTTCAGTAATAGTTGACGTAGGAGGGACACTGTTGCAATTGATGTGGCAGAATGCATAGGAAATATCTCTGGCCATTTGGAAAACGCGTCGACACATATTAAGAAATGCATACTATTGAACGGTCCAGCGAAGTCAACATGAACACGGGACCATGGTTTGTCCGGTCGTGGCCAGGAACATAGTTCTGTCTTGCGTGGACACTTTGATGCTTGAGCACATTTACTACACTTGCGAACGAGGTCTTCGATATGGTCATCGATGTTGGGCCAGTAAACATAACTGCGAGCGATCGCCTTCATTCTCCCAACACCAGGATGTGATATATGAAGCTGCCGAAGCACATGGTCACGAAGATTAGCTGGAACGACAACACGATCAGCAAACATTATGCATCCATTAACGATGGATAGGGATTTGCGTCGCTGGTAAAACTGTTTTAAAACATTTGAATGAACATGTGGAGGCCAGCCAAATCGGATGAACTTTGATACTTGCTGTAAAACTGGATCACGCAGTGTGTGTCTGGCAACCTCAACTGCAGTCACCGGAAGATCGTCCAGAGAGATAGACATTATAATTGGGTTGTAATTAACACAGTCAAAAATGTTATATAGTTGCGCTGAACAGAATAAAAACTGTCGTCGTTGCGTGCTATAACTGCGATGAATTAAAGTAAATCCCCGTTCGCCAATTTGTTATATCTTGCTCTGTCTGCGCCTGAACTTATATGTTATATAGTTGCGCTGAACAGAATAAAAACTGTCGTCGTTGCGTGCTATAACTGCAATGAATTAAAGTAAATCCCCGTCGCCAATTGTTATATCTTGCTCTGTCTGCGCCTGAACTTATATGTTATATAGTTGCGCTGAACAGAATAAAAACTGTCGTCGTTGCGTGCTATAACTGCAATGAATTAAAGTAAACCCCGTCACCAATTGTTATATCTTCACTGAATTAAGGTAAACCCCGTCGCCAATTTGTTATATCTGTAGGGAATTGAATGAAGACGTTTTCACCTTATTCTGTCTGCGCCTGAACTAATCTGTCTATCTGCTCGTCGTACCTTCCGACTTGGTAAAGCACGCAAATATCAAAAGACAAAGGCTGGACTGTGACTGTGTATTGAGGTGCAACAACGATAAAGAAAACCATGGTATTTATACAGTTTACAACAATATGGACAGCTAACAGCATTTGAAATAATTTACCTTAATAGCCAATAACAAAGTGTGTGAGAAATGCTAATATGCCATATGTGCGACATTGACAGTCAGTAACAAAATGTGTGGGAATGATATACCATATATACAAAATTAGCAGTCACTACCAAAATGCGTGAGAATGATAATATACAAAATTAGCAGTCAATACCAAAATGTGTGAGAATGATAACATACCATAAATGCAAGTTTAAACAGTCAATACCAAAATATGTGGGATCCTATCAGGCAGATTGAAGTTATCTGAGCACATCAGACAGTTCATTTCACTCATTTTGGATGATGCCTATCAGTAGTCTACCAAAGTTCAGACAGCAGAATCAGTTACAAATTGTCCAAATTCTTGTTAGTTACTTGGTTAAACTGATAATATAAAGGTTTTCAAAAGAAACTCTGTAGAATTTGGGTTCCTGGGAGGACATAGTGTTTCAAGGTTGAACTGTGAAGTTTCGGTAGCAAAGACACTTATTTTTTGCGAGGTGAATTTGCTAACCAAATGCCTAAAATACTTTCTTTTCTGGGCTTACTTGCAGCTAAACGAGATTTAGGAGTGCGCCTATGGGGGATCCATGGAGGACCATATGAGTGGTTGATGAGTATCCTACCACTGAACCGCCAAAGCATCAAGACTGCTGTAGGCAACTGAATTCACAAGATTACGTAGAATAGCTTTTTAAAAATCGACTGCTCATGTGGAGTATAATGGAGTGTAATGCTTTTCAATCATTTACGGAATGGAGTAACTGATATTCATTCCAAAACTGAACCCATTTATAATTGAATGTAAAGTATGATAATTTAGAAATTAGTTTATGATTATTCCGAGTTGATGGATGATGAGGCTTTTTGTAGAGGCCGGAAAACACACCGTAAATTACAAAAGTTTATAGGTCAGGGGATTATTGAATACCTGAGAGCTAAAGAAAGATGTTTCACCACTCTAGTTTTGGTACTGTTCAATGTCAGGCACCTGTGACCGACTTCAACAGGGATAGAGACTAGAACATTAAGGTCAATACCGGCTGAACACATTTACCAATAAGTAAAAAATTTGTTGAAATTCGATGACCGATGAATGCTAACTTCTGACAGTCTCTGGTATAGTCTCATGTCCACGATCTTGGGTTGTTAAAGAGTTCCAAGTTAAAAGACTGAAGAGCTGTATGTAATTCAGCTATTCTCTAAATGACTTCGCAATGTGACGAAATCTATGTTGAGAAGTTAAGCAAGGTAACGGTGATTAGTCATTATCGCAGCCCTGTTTAAATCTTGATAGGTTTAGACTGAAAATGAGTAAATTTCGTAGAAAATAATCGTATTGCGTAATATGACCGTTTGACTCACTGACCATTATTTCCAAGAAATCAAGAAGAAAGTAGAAGATAAATTGAGAGAAGAAAATTTCCTTTATCAACGAAATCATCTTCACAGGCTGACTGGCTGTACACAGTCGTATTTATGTTTATCAAAAATGTATAGTAGTCTATTATTGAGTAATAGGCGGAAGGGTGACACAATTGATATATAACTACTCAGAAGTGGCTTTAGAAGTAGAAAAATTTAAATGGAAGTTATAAATTACGTAGTACTCAACGTCACAAGGTTAGAAATTTGACAAGGTTAAAATTGGTATTGAGTGAGAAGAAAGGTGGTAGGTAGTTGAGTGTCGAAGTGTGAACAAGTGTCAAGAGGGTGTAAAATGTACAGAAGGAACATATGGGAGTGATAATAGTGAATTAATTATTAAAGCAAAAGCAAACTAAAAGTAAAATCGAAAATTAAAATTGAAATTAAATCAAGACAAATTTGATTAGTTATAGTGAATAGAATCGTCCTAACAGAGTGTCCTACCGACTGAGTAAATGGGTAATGAATCGACACCGATTCTAGGCAGTTTACTAATGACTGACTACAAGATATAGACATCCTGATGAAAATTCGAATCCGGTAGGCTGCATTAGGTTCAGTGTGACAAGAGACTGTCACCAACAACACTAGATGATGACACAGAAATTATGATTCATGGACTCCTGATTTCCGGTCCAGTCTATCAATTTGTAAACTCTTCCTTCAATGAACAGAGTATTGAGTGTGCATTGTAGCAGATTACTAAATTAGGAGGAAACACTTGTCCGGTGCTCCTTTCTTCTCAGTAATACTCCAGTCGGATGTTATTTCATAACGAAATATATCGTGAAAAATTAATCCAATTATAGATAAGATTTTATTTTGATAAGTCACGCGGTGTTGTTATACAGTAATATTAACTGATGACGTTTCGAGCAAAAACTATTGCCACTCATAATCTCATATCAAGTCACTCACTCACACAACCTCTTGCTTCATTCATATACATGAGTGGAATTGATGATTAGACATTTGAATAAAAATCAATATAGGATAATGTGCATTCAGAAATAATAATATGAGTGTTATCAATCAAATACAATCAGATGGGAAATAAGACGAGTGTTTTTATAGTCAAATAAATAAGTAACTTGTTAGAACGTTGTAATGTACGTGAATTGAATTGAAATAGAATTTCGAGATTATTTATTATCCTCCTGTGATTTGACTGACTGGTGGTAATAATATCTTCCATATTTCCGGTATTTGCATTGAGTCATTTCTGTTGCATGTGTTGAGTGTAGACTCAATGAACCAAGGATTCAGTAATCAACCTCTCTCTCTCTCCACCTACTAGATTACTTTTTAGAATTTTAACCCTTCCTCACCCTATTGTGTGGTTGTTTGTTAATGCATGAAGTGCAATACAGTGCTGAGCTTTTTTCTAAATTACTTATCTTTTAAGGGTCAACCATTCTTCCCTTAGATAAATTCTTATATTCTGATAATTTGACTATCCCTGACCCACTAGTTTGACCTATGTAGTTGACTTAACTCACAGTCACTGCAAGGTATTTTGTAAATTATATTATTTTGTCTAATTGGGTCATCTGACACTGTCCTTTAACCTACAGAGCTTGTCTCTAAGTGGGTGAGTTTGCATTTTTAAATGCCACCCTAATTCTTGCTTTATTAAGAATTCTACGTCGGGAGGTTCTCAGAAGTCCCCTCCTTATATGGTATAACAGTAGATGACTTATATTCTCTCTTATTTATGTCATGATTAGTAGTTCCCCCATTATTTTTATTTTGTTTTTGGCCTTTATTGATCTTCCTAATGAATTTTATAGGATAGTTGGTTATTTAACACCAACGCTTCTTCTTCTTCTATCTGTTTTATTTCGTCATTTAGGTCTTTTGATGTGCTACTTAGTGCTATGGCTCGATTTGTTAGACAGACACTTAACTAAGTCTGTCTCAACAGTAAACGGATGAGATGAATTAATGTCTAAGTACCTATTATGTTCATCCAATTAACATTTGAATCATTTCACTTCTTAGGCTATTATTATTATTATTATTAATAGTTTATCCGAGTATAGTGACATTCTGAATATTTCCGTGTTCACACATCACGTTTTGATTGTTTACTGGATTACTCTCTGAAATACGCGCATATGACTAGCATAGATACTTATTTCTATTCGAACATGATTTATTAACACTTCATTACATTGGGGGACAGAAACATCCAGAATATCCACATCCCGCATGTATATTCATTCACATATACAAATTGTGTAAACATAAGAACACGATTCATACATATTTACAATGAATTTATCTAACAAGGTGTTAATCATAGAAGGGGTTAAAGCCAAAAGCAGCAATGATAACACCAGATGACTATGACAGATGAATTCATCATTTTCTTTTCTTTTTTTTTCTTTCCTCTATTTACTCATATGTTCCAGAAATATTCCTTGGTACACTATGATTATGAGTCTGCAAATATTGATGAATGCTTCTTAAGTGGGTTACAGGATTTCATCGTGAGCTGACATTGGCTAGAGAAACATTGAAAACCAGCACTAAAGTACTGGACACCTGTTTCGCCAGTCTAGTTTGGGAGTCCTCGGCAGTACGCAACCACCGACAGGACTCGAACCCGGGACCTTCTGGTTACAAGGTTAGAGAGCTCGTAGACCATTCAGTCACTGGGACCCAACTCCTCGGTGGCTAGTCCATGAATTCTAGCTTCTGCCAATGGACAACATAGCGCGACCGCTAACCAGTGACTTCGGCGAGTATTTTTCCTAACACCTGACCTGCTGTACCTCAATGGTTACAGCGTCCTACTAGAACCCGAGGTAACTAACTACCTACCTAAACAGGGCCAGTCGCTAGTGAGCATTTCATAAAAATTCAAATATTGGTTTGTAGGGATTTTATTGATTGGTTACATTGGTTAGAAAACCATTGGAAAACTTGGGAGTACAATTAGCTCATGATGAAATCCTGTAACCAATCAATCATGCTCCTACAAACCAATACTTGAATACTTAAATGTTGGCATTGGTCAGGACCCAATGGATATTGAAGTAAATTTTATCGAGAATAGACAATAGTAAGCAGATTATAACTGGAAACCAACCAAACACTGGATAGCTAGCTGCCTTTGACTCTTCAGTAATGACTGAAAATACCCGTTGATTGAGTTATGAAGAAAGCAAAAGACAAATTCAGGGAAAAAATTTTCTTTATCGACGAAATCATCTTCACAGGCTGACTGGCTGTACACAGTCGTATTTATGTTTACCAATGGTGTATAGCAGTCTATTATTGAGTTATAGGCGGAAGGGTGACACAATTGATATATAATTACTCAGAAGTGGCTTTAGAAGTAAAAAAATTTAAATGGAAGTTGTAAATTAGGTAGTACTCAACGTCACAAAGTTAGAAATTTGACAAGGTTAAAATTGGTATTGAGTGAGAAGAAAGGTGGTAGGTAGTTGATTGTTCAAGTGTGAGCAGGTGTCAAGAGGGTGTGAAAATGTAGAAAAGGAACATATGGGAGTGATAATAGTGAATTAATTAATAAAGCAAAAGCAAACTAAAAGTAAAATCGAAAATTAAAAAAGAAAAGAAAAAATCGAAATTTTTAACTTGGTACAACTAGTGAAGAGGTTAAGACTAAGGTAGAAGAAGAGACTGGATGAAATTTTTCTGAATACAGGTTTCAGGGTCGTATTAACGAACTGCCAGCGCCTCCGTCTTACACAAAAGCCGAAATCTGACTCCCTTTGTACCATTTAGCGTCACCTTGTAGATGATCTTGAAAGACGACTCTGATGGAGCTACGTGGCTTGAGTTCATAAAGTGCTCAAGATGTGAGCAGGTAATTGTCTCGTATCGTCCTTTTGCTAACCATGCCGGATAATGTTCAAAAAGGCGTTTGGAAAGTGAATTTATAAACACACATTGAAGTAGCCCGTCCAAAGCAGCAGTTTATCCTTCACACATCCTTTGATCATTTGTCAGCTGTAGAAATTGATACGTAGCGCAGCCGCAAAGAAGGCTTTCTTCAGTGATCTGCGTAAGCAATTCTTCAGGATCTCAGCTGTAGTATCACCTTCAGTAATGCATACCTAGAACCCCGTCAAGAATTGTTGCTAAAGTAGACAGTTAACTGATAGAAGTTGGAAGGCCTTGGTCACCGAACAGATAGCTAAGTGGTAATCGGGATTATTTTGTGACCTGAAGGTCATGAATCTGATTTCTGATGTGGTTGTGGATGCTTTCTACTGGAGAATGAGTTGCGAAACCTCACAAATATATGGTTAATCACAATATTTATGGAATTTAAACTACTAAAAACCTCATCCAGAGATCCATACGCAGTTCAATTTTCAAATTATATAAGGTGTATCATTTCAGTCACCTGTCTTTTTTACGAGTTGATCGCGGACTGATATCAGTTATACAACCATTGAAAACCAGGGAGTACTGGACAGCTGCTGCTTCATCCTAGTTTGGGAATCATCGGCAGTACACACTCACTGGGATTCCAACTCAGGACCTTCCGGTTACAAGGCAAGCTGGCTCGTATACCATTCAGCCACTGGACCCGATTCAATGGCCAGCCCATGAATTCTAACTTCTACCAATTCGTGATTTAGCGCGACTCCAACCACCGTCATGGGTGAGACATCCATCCACACACGTGACATCTAACTGGACCTCACTGGTCACGACTTCTCACTAGAACTATAGGAAACTCTATCCTGTAACAAGTCACTAGCGAGCATCAGATCAACTCGTAAAAACATAACCAACCCATACAAACCAAACTATAGAAAACCTGTCTTTTTGTTATGTAATAAACTGCACAGTAAGCGCTGTGTTTCAGTTAAACAGTTAAAGAACTGATATTCTCTTTTGATGATATAAACCCGTACTCCTTATTCCCAGGGTTGAATTCAGGAATGTTGCAAAGGATATCTTGCCTAACTGTAGTAGACAGACGATTCAGTCACCAGGGATTGACAAAATCCCATTATTAAATGGTTGAAGGCAAACAGCTGGAAGCCCAACTAGACCTAGGTTTCGTGGTGGTTGGCATGGTGGCCACATTGCAAACCTTACTGATAGAATTCAGTCTGCACCAAAGAAAGAACTAGACACATTACACTAGTTGCTGACTAGTGTCCAATCAAAAGATCCCATTAATCAGGTTCACAGTACACATTTTTTCTCACTTCTATGTACTGGTGCAGTGTTTTAATTTGGCCAACTGTAAATGTTTTCCTACTTTAATTCTACTAGAGATGACAATTGTTTTTAAAGATGGTGGTAGTAGGTGACTACTTGATAACTTCAACGATGGCTTTTTACAAATTTGTTGATACATTCAAATTACTTACCATTTTATCCTTTCTGAATTGAGCAAATCAACGATGATGTCTGTATGACTCACAGTGGCTAACAGTAATCCCAGTCTATCTAAGGGTAGCCAATTTGATGTATGTACATTTAAGTGACTGATGGTACTCCTACACACATTCGATCTAGGTCAAGCAACAAAGAATAACTCATTAAACTGTTGTATAAAGACTGGAAACCATATCTTTACCAGTAATCTAACAAACAAAAATACGTCTGGATATGTTACGTAGATTAGAAATGATTTAGAAAGCACTCCGAAGTTAATCAACAATGTGTTTGGAGATATCATATTCAAAAGAGAATGAGAATCAGACGAAACAATCAATTACTTAAATGTTTAATTCAAGTGAACGAATACAGGAACTCAAGAAACACAGTTATAGGAAAAATTAACACACACAGACCAAGTATTCAATTACCGCAACAATAGTCTAAAAACATATAAAAGAAAATGTTTATATAAAGATTATTTAGAAGAACCAAACTCTAGTTCTAAGAGAAATACCTACCAAGTTCATTCCATATCTATAGCCCACATGAAACTACACATTCGTCTCATGCCATACTAGACAGACCAAAAGTCTCAAAGCCAAAGGAAGGCAAGATCGACACCAAGTACAGAATAAATTGCAGGAATTTCAGAAAGCAGTAAATTGGTCAAAGTCAGTATCCTCTTCGACCCCAAACCAAAGAACATACACTAGGCATCTTAATACACGACATGTTTGCCTTCATAGTGATACATAAAGACAATTATGAATACCAGTATGATTGAGAAAATTTGGACATTTTGACCAGTGTAAACATCAAATATACGATGGTATTTCTAGGATAATGGTACTCAGACTAGTCTGGAATATACAAGTATTGGTTCTGTAGGGATTTTGTTTGATTGGATGGAGGATTCCATCATGAGCTGACATCAGTTAGAGAACCATTGAAGAACTAGCTGGGAACATTGGACAGCGAGCTGTCTTGTCCCAGTTTGGGACTCTTCATCAGTACGCACCCACCAAGGGGTTCGAACCCATGGCCTTCTGGTTACAAGGCTAGCTTGTAGACCATTGAGCCACTGGAATCCGATCCAACGGCCCTTGAATTCTAATTTCTGCCAGGTTTTCCAGTGATTCTCTAACTGATGTCAGCTCATGATGAAATCATCCATCCGATCTAGCAAAATCCCTACGAAACCAATACTTGGAAATTAATTTGATGCTCACTAGCGACTGGCCCTATTAAGGCAGTGACCAACAGTTTTAGTGGGAAGCCAAGACCAGTAGGGTACATTAGGTTGAAGATGAGGCAGTAACGCATCGAAGAAGACATTGTGAAATGGTCGTGCTATGTCGTGAATTGTCAGAAGTTAGAATTCATGGGCCCACAATCGGATAGGGTCCAAGTTTCTTCTGTGCTGGTTTGGGACTCATTGTCAGTACGCATTCACTGGGGTCCGAACCCACGAACTTCTGTTACAAGGCTAGTGAGCTCTTAGACAACTCAGCCACTGGGACCCGATCTTTCAATGGCCAGTCCATGAATTCTAACTTCTACCACTTCGTTATATTTAGCGCGACTGGCGCCAACCAATGTCGTCGGTGGGACATCCATGCTCACACTAGACTGGATGAACCTCACTGAGTACGACTTCTCCCTAGAACTCCAGGAAATTCAATCCTGTAGCCAGTCACTAGTAACCATAGAAGTGATTTTCAGGACTTGGATTGTAAGTGTTAGGAGTCCCATACTAGGCTGGAGAAACAGCTGTCTAGTACTGCCTGGTTTTCAATGGCTCTCTAACTAATATCAATCCGTGGTCAAACTCGTAAAAACTAATAAAGAATAAATCGAATGACAGAAAATTTAAATACCAAATCAATAAACTCAAATGGATACTAGTGCTAAATACCAACCAAACATAACAAATATTTTTGGAAGATTTATTTATATCACTCATAGAGAATTCAAATAATTTGATGTCATTCTGAAGTCTTTTGCGCTGATGAAGAGATGTTTTTGTCTAGAAAGAGACAATGAAAGCTCCTCCGCTTTAAATACCAACGTCAGAGAACAACAAAACTGCCTCAAAATCATCCAACTCAACTACAAGTCTTTATTATTTCAAAATGAGTTTCAACTGCCATTTGTTGAAGTTTTAAGATTTCTCATTGTTTGATGTGTTATTATAAATCCACAGCACGCCACGTGAATAGTCATCAAGTTGACTAGACAGTTGGTTACAATCACAAAAAGAGAAAATTTATAATGTCTAAACAATTAACGTAAACACAAATACATATATATATATTACTTATAAATAAGCGTTAAATAATTCTTATCAACATTTTTGCTTGAAACTTGGATGATGTAATCACTTTTATTTCTTGAAAGCTTCGAACACACTTCATTTCTCCCTGTAAAGCCATGTGTCTGGAACATGTTCTCGTATCCGTGTGGAAAGCGGCATCCTCTGGCTACAGCCAATATACCTTGCTCCACAAGAGCAGGTGAACTAATAGATGCACATGGAAGCGGTCAGACGGGGGAGGGAGCTTATCTTTTACAGAGATGGAGAACAACTTGCGGCTGGTAAACGTCATTTGTAATTTTGGTGAGTAACACCTGAAAATCAATGTAATACTCTGTACTCACTGAATGTTTGTTAGTTGTAGCTCCCGAGACTCCAGTGAGACCTAGAGACCAGTGGGATCCAAGGAGTTGGATGTAAAGACGAATAACCGCTGATTACATTACATTGACTAGCAGAAGTTGGAATTCATGAACTGGCTATTGGACTGCATCCCAGTGGCTAGATGGTCTTCGAGCTCACTAGTCTTGTGACCGGAAGGTTGTAGGTTCTAACCCTGGAGGGGAGTGTACTAATGGAGAGTCCGAAACTAGGCTGACGAAACGGCGGTCTGTCAGTACTCCCAGAAGGTTTTCCAACGGTTGTCTAACCGATATCAACTACTCATAGAGTAATGTTGTAATAATAACTTATAATAAGCATTAATCACAATTTGGAGACCACTGTTTTGAATCCTGATGGGACGATGACACACATTTCACTTTCATCCATCACCAAGCATATGAGGAATTTCATTAAGACACAAAACTAAGTAAACTTAATCAAGAAACGGGATTCACGAATAAGTAATTCAGTTATAAAATAAACTACTTGTTTCACTCTAGTTTAAGACTTTCCATCTTTAATGCGATGAATCTGTCTTATCCTTCACCGAATCATATCCTTTTATCCTTCAATTCAAATCGAATGAAATGCACGGATTTTGTCATCCGATGCGATTAGTTAGACCTGATCACCTGTATCGCTTTCATGGTTAGCATATATGTATATATCTTGTATGCGTAGATTGCGTATAAACACTTGGGCATGAATCCCAATCCCAATACTTCGACCTACGTAACTGGGTTTTGTCATCAATACCCTCATACAATAGGCATATCTGACGTATATGTTCAGGGTAGTTGAGTGTATACACCAGCGAAAATCGATCCCTCGTAGCATGAGTCATAAGTGTGCAGCTTTGGGCAGCCTCAAACAACGGACGGAACAGTTGTCCAATGATTCTCTTGATTACTAAACTCATTGTATGATTAGTGTTGAAAAACATGATAAACATGGACCAATTATAGGTCGATTAAGTGGAATAAGAAGTCTGCCTATTACGTCATAGAACCTGTATATATATGATGCATTTATAATAACAAAAATAATTTCATTGCCATCCTACCCCCACCCACTCGTGTTTATTATAAATCTACGCCAACCAAGATGGCAAATATGTTAGGTGATGAGTAGTCATCAAGTTGGCTAGACAGTTGGTTGCAATCATTGTCGTGACAAGTGAATTCTAATCATACACGCACACACACATACACTTTCCAATAAAAATAAACATTAAATCCCTCTTTCAACCATATGATCATCAAATATGCTTGATTACGTTCGATTACGTAATCACTCTTACTTCTTCTTCTAAGTAGACAGACACACACTATTAGGTCTCGTCTTGTAACGGTGATAACATGCTCATAGCAACAACAATATAACAACAACAAGCCATTATAATTATTTTTTCACTAATCGTTTCTATCAGTGTTAAGTGAGCGATAGTCAACTAGAATAAAGACTAATCGTTTATCCAAAATTAAGTTTTTGGTGAATTAAGTGAGTAGTGCTCACATAAATCATCTGTTGTCTAAGCATTAGAGAAAACAAAAATGGAGAGAATAATTTAAACAAAGCAAAAATAAATGTTTGCTCAGAATTAAATAAGGCCATCATTTGCTTTGTCGGATTCTCTTCACCTGCTTAAAACGCAGTCAGTGAGAAATCTGTCTTTATCCAACTCGATTTTAAAAGCGGTAGTATTGTAGGAATAATTCTGCAACTAAAATTGATTCCCGTTTTTACTGAGCAACAAACTCTTTGGTGCAATCAAAGGTTGATAGAAGTTCCTCTCATGTTAAATCGAATTGTGTATACAAATTTAAGTGTATCTGTAGAAGCAGTTACATTTGGAGAACAGAAATAAAGAAGGACATATCTCGGATTCTCTGAACATGTACCAAAAGCCGACGTCTCAAAGAAACAAATACTTTGAATATTGGTATTGTCAGCCATCTCGCTGATATGGGTGTAAAGGTGGACACCGTGAAATCCTTCAAGATTTATTAATAGGTTGGATAACTCAACTCTCCTCATATTTGACGAAGCAACCGCTATCAAACATTTAAAGCCTAACTCATGTTCAAGTGTTGGTTTGTAGGGATTGATTGGTTACAAGATTTCATCATGAGCTGGCATCAGTTAGAGAACCATTGGAATACTAACAGGGAGTGCCGGACAGTTATTTCGTCCTAGTTTGGGACTCTTCATCAGTACGCACCCACTGGAAATCGAACCAAGGACTTTCTGGTTACAAGGCGAGCTCGTATACCATTAAGCCACTGGGATGTAGTCACCTGGGGTTCTAGTGAGAGGTCACAACCAGTAGGGTGCAGCAGGTCGGGTTTGAGGACAAATGCTCGTCAGTGATGACATTGGCTAGGGGTCGCGCTATCCCGTGAATTGGCAGAAGTCAGAATTCATGGACTGACCTTTGGATTGGTGGGTCCCAGTGACTTAATGGCCCACGAGCTCGCCTTATAACCAGAAGGTCTTGGGTTTGACCCCCTGTATGTACTGATGAAGAGTCCCAATCTAGGACAAAACAGCCATCTGGTACTCCTAGGTTTTCCAGTGCTTCTCTAACTAATGTCAGCTCATGATGAAATCCTGTAACCTAACTCATGTGTTGAGAAATATTCACTTATTAGTCTTACCTAGCCTTGGTGACTCAATGTCTGATCTCTTCGTCTTAAGTGATTGCATAATCTCCTGCCTTTACACCCACCCCACCCATCACACATAGTTTGCTTTGGTGGAATCCAGTGCCTTTTTGTTTTGTTTCTATGGCTACAGTTAAACTCACCACAAATATTACTCATCATCAACTTCTCTCCTCTTGTTATGTGGACTGTGCAACTCAATATTCAATGTATCCAACTCTATTTACATTTTCGCATGTTTGCACTTGGTTTGAACTTTGACCTCCTTCATAAGTTAACAAAAATCGTGATGATGCCCTGCAAGCATGACGAAATTGTCTGTAGGTTTATACAGGAGTTCTACCATCCATCTAGCTGGTGTCTCCCAAGATGCCTTACTCTCCCCACTTCTCTTTTCATTCTTTTTACATGACTTACCATCTTCAAATGACATTAATTTTGTTAAATATTCTGACGGCCTGACTATATCTTTGCCTGTCAAGTGTCAAAGTGACTGCTCAAAACTAAATGGCTTTTTATCAGAAATCAGTTAGTGGTCCAAGGAAAACGGTCCAACCTGCTTGGTTTGTTAGACAGACACTTAACTAAGCCTGCCTTCACTCAGAGATAGATAACGGCTGAGATGAATTAAAATCTAAATATCTATTAGCAGGATGCGTTAGCATTTTATAAACGTTGCTAGTGTGCAGTTTACCTTCTTCTGTTTGTTTGTTTTATTTTATCTATAATGGAATTGAAGTGATTATGCCTAATGGCAGAACATTTTCACTCTACAAACTGGCATATCTAGATTAACCAATGTACAACTTCTAGTTAAATAAAGTTGGTTTTCAAGTGTTCATTTGACTGATGTCAAATTTGAATCAAGAAATGACGTCATTTAGAGAACCATGGAGTACTGGACAGTTGTTTTTTGGACCTAGTTTGTGATTCCTTAGCATTACGCAGCCATAACCCCATAATGAATTAGGCCTAAGACCTTCAGGCTGAATGATTACTATATTGTAGAGAAAATCTTGATCTCTGGTGTCTTGTCAGCCTCTTAGTATTGACCCTTCGATAGTACCTTAAGACGAACATGATATCAGTGACATCCACGATAGATGTTTCACCCTGACAGGCACTCATCAGTCTGATATATCTGAACTCCATTGGAATGATGTTGTTTCCATTGAGGCTAGAACTTTCAGCCCAATAGGCCATTGAAAAAGCTGACTTGTCCAAAAACAGGACGAAATATGCCTCCTAAACCCCACTGATAGATTAATGAATTCTTCAAATATCTAGATTTTTTTTATAATTAGTAATTATTTAATCATTGTGACAAATGTAATCTATAAAAACAAAACAATATCATGCATGAATAAGTAACAAGCGAACAATGGAGATTATTATAATGAAATTGAAAATCAACCAGAAGTGATAACACATTATTCAAATAATTGACAAAAAAATAACAAAATAATTTGATCCTATCTAATCATGTTACATGCATGTACACAACAATCATAGGTGTGAATGTTAAAATTGTATTAGTAACTTCCCTAAAACTGGAAATTCAGGGCGGGAAATAGAGAGAGAGAAAATAAAATTGCATCACTACATGAGTGGGAATGTTTCTCATAATTGTGTTCTCTGACCTCGTTGATTTAGGCGCGAAGCTTTCGTTTCACCCCCACCCCACACCTTCTGTATGGATGAATTTATAATTGTGTCGTTGGTATTTGATGGTTGCAGGCAATCGGCCACCACAGGAAGTCTTGCCCGAGGTAGATTTCGTGTTAGTTGGCATTCACCAGTCAGTCAGCAATGCGTATCTGCAACTACATTTGGGGAAGTCATGTCCCTTCTGAGCTGCGTACTCGCGTTACCCAGTGTCGTTGTAGTCAGAGATGTTGTCGTGATGGTGAGTCACCTAGTGGCATGATGGCCACATTGTAAAGTTGACTGATAGAATTCAGTCTGCATCACAGAGAGGAGTCGATACATTACACTAGTCACTGACTAATGTCCAGTCTATATATATATATATATACTGATATCCACCCTAAATGGCTGAATAGTTATCTGAGCTGGTCACACGCTCTGACTGCTGATGGAGACATGGATATTTACCGCTGGAGAGTCTCAAACTACGACGGACACAGCTGTCCAGAGCTCCCTGGTTTTCAATGATCTCCAAATACAATCTAGACTTGAAATTATTGAAAATCCCTACTAAAAACCTATAGTCTTTTTTTATTAATAAGCTGCAAAACTAATTAGATTAAGAAATATTTATAGATTAATTGAGTGTGAATAGATTTCAGCACAGTTCATAAACAAACACACACACACACAGAAACATATTTATTCATTCTCAGTCCAGCGAAGCCAGTCAGTCCAAACCCGTTAACCATTCTACTATTTGAGCTGGAATCTACTGGCCCATAAATTCTAAATTCTGTCAATTCTAGTAAAAAGTTATGACCACTGGGGTCTACCAAGGTGGGTGGATGTGAGGACAGATACCAGCGGACAACAACAACAACAACTGGAGTTTGCGCTAATATCTCAAACTGGAAAGAAGTCAGCCTTCATGCGTTATTGGATTAATGACTTAAGTGATTGAACAGTTAACTAGCTTCGTTGGCGTAACTTGAAGTCCTTAGCTTTGATCCTTGCTACAGTCATGGGTGTGTACACTGCTGGAGACATCCAAATTAGGATGTAACAGATGTCTAGTACTTCCTGGTTTTCAATGGTTCTCTAACTGATCTAAATCGATGAACAAACCTCAACCGAATCACATGCAAACTGGTTAAAAATGCCTATTTAAATTTTCAAAAGAATGGATACTGAACAGAGAATATTCTTTTCGATAACCCCTTGATCATCAGGCTCTATAGTTATATATACATTATAGTGAATGAATGAATGAATTAGTGTTACGAACAACATCAATGTTGCTGTTTAAATAACATCGAATCAATAATCACATTGATAGATTACAGCTCAATAGCCTCAACATAAAATAAGCTGAATGTCAGACAGACAAATTAGGAAAGATAATATTATAAATTCATAAATTTACAGTCTCTACTGAAGGCCGGTCAGGGCACTAGTAGTGGCTGGACTTGCTTCATTTGCACACAAAGCACTGGTTGTTTGAGACGAATTGTAATAGCCTCTGGTGATTGCAGCATGCGGTGATTCGATGATTTTAACAATTTATTAGGCACCCGGTAGATGATGATAGAGAAGGATTCTTCCATGCTGGCTGGCTTTGTGGCCGGTTTGCACCAGATGGCCCAATATCGAACTGTTGATGGTGGTTTTCACTACACCTTTACTTAGCCATAGTGGGAGATGTTCTCAAGAGAGCACGAAAAATCAAGTTCCTAGGGGAATGGACGATATAACTCGCTCCACCACAAGCGCAATCCAATTGGTAGATACAATTTGAAGCGGTCAGCTAGTCTAGATACTTCATCTTTCTGTCGAGGTAGCACCATCAGTAGTGTAGAGAATAAGACCTTAAGTTCGCTAGTATTATAGGTTCTTTGAACTGATTTTCTTAATTTCCTCGTAATTATTTCACAAGATCCTTCACTCTTGAATAGCAGTCGTATATATAAAGGCTTCTTCTTTGCATATGGAGAATAGTCTTTTTCCGTTTTCTTTGTCATGTGTTTCTTGATAAATTTGTCTATATAACTATTTTCAATTAAGGTGTCATATACAGTGCTTAATTCATCTTCACTTACCTCCTTTGAGCATACAGATTTTTTTTAGATTTTTAGATTTACAGCTTGATTCCACACTGTATTTTCGGTACAAGTATGGAATTTTCAGCATGGATATCGGTAGCCCAAATTTCGCAGGCCGACCATAGATATCAGGTGTGCGCCGGCGTGGGCTCGAACCCCGGACCATGTGCATGGTCGGCGAGAGTCCTAACCACTGTGCCACAGCTCTAAACCCTGTGGCTGAGGGTCCTTCCCTACTAAATTTCTTTTGTACAGGGAAGAAACGAAGCTATGAAAGTGTGTGTATTGTTCTGTCCATTTACCTTTCCTATAAAAAATTTTTCTTTATGTTACTATCTAGTTTTTTGTGAGGAAGACATCTAGGAAGGCAATAATTCTATTTAATTGAATTTTTGGATTTTTCCTTCGATTGATTGAACCGAGGTGGTCTGTCTCAGGTTGACATGTCGGCTTCTTGTGCAGATGCTTCCCGGTGAGAATTTAATTGGTGGATGGTGACTAGCAGTGGAATCCAGGATAAAGCGCATTTCGTCCTATTTGGGACTTGTCTCTCAGCTATATGTACCTGCATTGCCTAGTGAGTTATGATGTTCCTACCGAGGCTCGAACCCATTTCCCATGGTTTCAAACGCCAAGGCGTTATCCAGTAGACCACTTGGGCCACGATAGCCACTGCCTCCTGTGCAGTGGGGTCATATTATTATTTAATTGAATTTTGGATTTTCCTGTCGATGGGAACATCATCACTCAATGACTGGGAATGCAGGTACATCCAGTTAGCTGACGAGTCCCAGATAGGACGAAATGCGCTTTATCCTAGATTCCACTGCTAGTTACCATCCACCAATTAAAGGCAATAATTCTGTTTTTTGGGATTCCTCTTCACACTTGACTTTCATAGAAAAATGTACTTAATTAAAATAGGCCTAAAATCTAACTCTTGAAGGTTTTTCATTGCATATAAAATATTTTAATGTACACCACACATGACCATTTTGTTAGTTTATTTAGAAAAGATACAATCTGTCACCTATACTTATCAACAGTATTGGCGCCAAAATGTAACAAACACGCTATATCTATTCAATATATGATCAACAATCAATGTTAATTTGATTAAATTTTGTATTTTGTTTTAACAAAAAAGGATATAAATAAAGATGACGCCTGTTGAAAATATGTAAATAAATTCAATCAGTTTGTTGCATTTTTATGCCACATGTTTATATAAAAAGTTTTAATTCAATTAAACTATCATGGAGGGATCTTCAAACACACATTTACACATATATATATATCCGCACACAATGGATCATAATGTTGAGAGATAACTGTGTTTCAGTTGTCAAAACTGGATCAATCTTATATATTATCCCCACTATGTATCAAACTTATTGTGATAAATATTCACGTTAAGTTTTTCATTCATTTCATAGTAATATTGTACATATGATTAAAACCAGAAGTAGACACTACTTTATTCTACACCATATCACCTGTCCAGTGTGTAACGAATATTATTCAAATAAAGGTCTCACCATCATTATATATATATATATATATATATATATATATATATATATATGTCTACTGGAACATGTTTTGAATTTAGACCTATTGCTATTACCTGCCCTTTTCTAAAAGCCATAGAAAAGTTACTCCTTAATTATTCTTCAAACTTCACTTAAAGCTTTTAACGATCCCAAACAACTCGCCTTTAAACACAGTAGAAGTGCTTTATCTGCAGTTGCGATCTTGTATCATAACAGTATGCTGATGATCTAACTATTTCAGTGTCTGTTAACTCCCAGGTAGACTGTGCTAAGATGAACAGCTTTCTATCAGGAATTAGTAAATGGTCTTCGTCTAACAGCCTTAAACTAAATCCTTCCAAATGTCAGACGGTCAATTTCAGTTTCCGATGTAAACGAGAGTTAAATGAAGCCGTCGGTTCCTATGACCCTTGAAAAATTGATGATAGTGATGATATAGAAATCAAGTCTGAAGTAAGGTATCTCGGATTAATTCTTTCCCTTCTGACCTATCCTGGTCCTCCTGTGTCTTAGCGATTTCTAAAAGAATATTTCGTCTGGCATTTTACATTAAGAAGTTGAGGCACTCAGGCATAACTCAACCAACCGCTCCTCCTCTTACAGTTTGTCAACTCGTTCATCTTACCTACTCTTGTTTACTGTTCACCCCTGCTTATTCTCTCCTGGATTGCTTAAAAACGACTATGCCATACTTCGTAGAACTCTGAAGACTGACTGTCAGTAGGGCGAGTGGTGGTATCCCATTGGGCCATATCAATCGTTGACATCGTCATTGATAGGCACTTGATGTCATGCAACAAATTTTCTAAAGAAATTTTGTCAGACTGTGAGCACCCACAGCAGCACCCGAAGCTCCAACCTTGTTTCTCCTCCTCAGGTAAAACAAGAAGTCTCTTCACAAGACTTTATTCACGTACGTCTAAGTATGGAAATTCCACTATGCCATATTTGACCGCACCTATTTTATGTGATGAAAATAGTGTCAGGCATGAACTAACTAACTAACTAACTAACCTTCTTTGCACTACTAAATAAACCATTTCCTCCACCCTTACAACATCAAGCTTCATTGTTATTGTACTTCTTACATTTATAATCCTCTCAACTTTTGTTTTTATTTGTTTATTTTTTCATAAGTGTAAACATCATTTAAGCTGTGTTATAAAACTGTTAATTTTGTATTTCCCCTCACCATGCTGCTATGCTATATCAACAGAATATTAGATTCAATACTCTATAATAAAATGCTAAAATTTTCAAACTGAATCGACAATACTGTTTGAAACAAACTCACTGTTATTATTATTATTGTTATTATATTTAATGATCTCAATTCGTACTTCGAATATTTTTGACTTTATATCGTAAACGTGGACAAATTTGTCTGGTTAATTTTGTTTTAATTTTTAATTTTATTTATATTTTGAGTAAATCAGATGTAATATTGTGACAAATGCTGAGAATTCCTTTCTGTATTATAAGTACTGTCTGTTTTGGAATAAAGTAGATTATTATTATTATTATAATATACCAACAGCTTCCAGGAAGAATTAGAACACAAGAAACTCCTGGAACGAATCAGTCAAGAAGCTAGTGCTCAACAAATACTCCGAAGAAAATGGAAACCATCAGGTAACATCACACGCCAAGCCTTCGAGAGGACCTGAGTAGGAAACGATGGGTTAGGCATCCGAAGGTGATATGGAGTAGGTAAGAGCTTATGGGTAATCGTGTGGCCAGGTGAATGGGGTTGCAAGGAATAAGATAAAGTGGAGATGTGCTGTTGAAACCCGGTGTTCCACGTGGAACCCAAGGGAATAATGATAAAAGGACTATTTGAGATAGTTTTGGCTCAGAAGATTTTTATTCATGTTGTAGCGAGTGATAACTGAAGGTGAAACAAAAGTGTGGGTCACACAAGGATCGGTACAGGTGGTCTCCAAACTAGGCGTCCAGTGGTCTGCTAAGCGAGTTAAGAGACTCACTTCTTTTCTAAGTCATAATTTCCTATTAGATGTATTTATCTTAAATATTACAAAGTGATGATGTACTAATAATAACTAGATGATAAGGTTTCGAGCGTAAATTATTGCTGCTCATAATCATATCAGTTTTTGACTGGAAGGAGGATTTCATCATCAGCTGACGTCAGTTAGAGAACCACTGGAAAACCTGCCAGGGAGTACTGGACAGTTGTTTCGTCCTAGTTTGCGACTCTTCATCAGTACACATCGACCGCGGTTTGAATTCAGGACCTTCTGGTTACAAGGCTAGCGAGCTCGTAGACTATTCACCCACTGGGACCCGACTCCTCACTGGCCAGTTCATGAATTCTAACTTCTAACAGTTCGTGATATTTAGCTCCAGTGGTAGCAAACAATGTCATCAGTGGGACATCCATCCTCACACTTGACTTGTTGGACCTTACTGGTCCCGACTTCTCACTAGAACTCTGGGTAACTCCGTCCTTTAGTCCTGCAAGTTACTGGTATACCAGCTTGCCTTGTAACCGAAAGTTCCTGGGTTCGAAATGGCTGTGGTGGGTGCGTACTGCTGATGCTTTCCAAACTAGGATGGCAGTACTCCCTGTTGCTGGTTTTCAATGGTTCTCTAAGTGATTTCACTCCGTGGGCAAATTTAAATTTTTTTGTATAATTTCTGTCTTTTAATAATTACGTAATCTTATTACATACGACTCAACTATTATCACCCATCTCAAAATGTAATCATCTCAATATCATTAATCATTCATGCATTAATTAGGTGATTAGTGTGTCGTCTGTGTATACATTACACTTTGACAAATCACACTTTCTCGGTGGATAAACGATTTCCAAGACAAAATTTGTATATAAAAAAATCTTCAATGAGTCTAGACATGAGATGGATATTTGTAAATTGAGTCGATTTAATTTTGTTCTTTTTTTGACTGATTTGTTCCTCATCATTTGATTCTCAAGCGATGTGAGCACAAGGCAGCTGGACATGTAATAGACGATAAAATTCACAAATTAATTTGAATGTGAATGGCCTAATCTCTTTACTTATTGTCTTGGCTAATTAGTTTCTTTTAATTCTTCTCCCCCTTTTTTGGAAATTGTCACAGTGAGTTTGTGCTCATTGAAAGATGAGGTAAAAACTTATAAATATTATGCCTGAGAATGAGCACAGATTGGTGTGTGTGTATGCGCCAATCTGTGTCTGTCAGTGTGTCCGTATGTATGAATGATAAGAATCCTTTATGGTTGATGAATTTTGAAGCATACATCGATGATTGTTATTATTATTATCATCATTATTATTATTCGAACACATAATCTCTTGAGAGTAGTTCGACAAGTTATTGCTTATTGTTCACTTATTATTGTCCCATTTACCTCTCCTATTTAAAACTGTCATTTATACCCCTGGGATAATTCCGTGTCGACAGTGAGATAGGGAGAGAGAGAGAGTTTCGTCTCTTCAGGGGTCAGCATATTATCGTAACAGGATGTATATAAACGATCTTTCGTTCTAGTCTAGGACACCTGATCAAGGATCGAAACCAGGACCTGCAAGCCAAAAGGACAGCTCACTAACCATTCAGACAATAGCATGCAATTAATTGACCCCTGAAGTCGAATTTCTGCAAATTCACAATGTATAGCGAGCGCCATTGCTATCTAGCGTCTTGATGAACAATGTTTTAACGCTTAAAGAGAGGAGTATCAGGTTCAGTTCTTAATGTCGACACCATTACTCACTGCGAGTGCAAGCGATTCTGGTTGGCGAGTTCCAGTCAGGACGAAACACACTTCTTATCAACTATCACCAACCAAATGTTCGGAAATTCGACGAGAAACACGCCTAATTGTATGGCCTATGCAATTAACTGGCTCACTCCGCAGGAGCAGTTAAATTTGTAGATACACATGGAAGAGGCGAAATTAGGCAGTTTGTCTTTTACTCCCGAACGCAGAAGAGGAGTGGTTTTTGAATACACAGTGTAATTCAGCTGCAGGCAGTGCTGTTTTTACCGCATTTCTAAGGCGCTGTGTTAGTATCTCGCTGGTGTTGTCTTCAAGGAACTGCATCTATAAGATTGACAAACATATTACCCTCAATGAAATTTACCGACTAATAAAAAATAAATCACATGACAGGGAAGCTTAAATTCCAAGTCAATAAAAATGATCAATAAAGGTGTAGATTAATAACAAATCACAACAATGTTAGTCAGGCGATACAATTATATCTTCATTCATACTGAAACCTACACTGGAGATGTTGTCTAGAAGGGGGGAACAACGGAAGCTTCGTAGATTAAATCAACCAGGTCAGAGAACACAAACAAATTAAAACACTTTATAAAACACAAAATAATCGAGCAAAGAATATTCTTTTCGATAAATTCCTCTTCTGGCTCTACAATTATGTATATGTTTATATACACAAAATATTCAAGATTGAAATACAAACGCAATTTGTTAAGGTGCCTGGTTCACAGAGCGAGAGCGATTTGCTCGGACGAATGTCTTGATGAAGAACTGAATAATATTAAACGGTTGCTAAGTGAGAATGGTTATCCTGAAAAGTTTATTGATAAGAATATGAATCTAAAATCAAAGCAGCCAAGTTACCAACAGTTCCAAAAAGGCCTTATTTTTACAAATGCAGTTCCTTGAAGACAACACCAGCGAGATACTAACACAGCGCCTTAGAAATGCGGTAAAAACAGCCCTTCCATGCAGCTGAATTACACTGTGTATTCAAAACCACTCCTCTTCTGTGTTCGGGAATAAAAGACAAACTGCCTAATTTCGCCTCTTCCATGTATATCTACCAATTTAACTGCTCCTGCGGAGTGAGCCAGTTAATTGCATAGGCCATACAATTAGGCGTGTTTCTCATCGAATTTCCGAACATCATCCTGCCTGGTTAAGCAAAAGACAAACAAAATCTATTCGCAGCGCTATTCTGTCTCATCTTGTGGATACAGAACATAAGATTGATGTTAACCAGGCTTTTAGAGTTATTTACCGGATACCAACAAATCTCAACTCCGCCTTAAGAGTTCGACTACTAAGTATTGTTGAGGCTGTGGGGATCCACATTAAGAAGCCTAATTTGTGCGTCCAAAAGTAGTTAGTTCAGATATTATCATTACCTTGTCCATCCAGGTTTGAATAATCCTGAATTTTTGTGGAAATTTCCTAATTTTAGTTGATATTCTACTCGCCATTATATCTTTATTACCAGTATAATTTAAGTATTTTTAGTGAACTGTAATTGAATTGATCATACTTTACAAATCGGTATTATTTAAAAAACACTAATATTCTTATTGACTACCAATCTTGAATATTTTGTGTATATAAACATATATATATATATATATATATATATAATTGTAGAGCGGGAAGAGGAATTTATCGAAAGGGGGATATTCTTTACTCGATTATTTTGTGTTTTATAAATCTCTTATTCATCTGACAACCAGGCTTTAACAGATTCTTTGGCAATTTTGGCGTTTCCTGTTTTTGGAATTTCTACACTGTCTCCATCGACTGGGTATCCGTAATTTCCTACGTGCATCGGTGGCATAGTGGTTAGGACGCTCACTGACCGTGCACATAATCCAGGATTCGATCCCTGGCCGACACACACTTGATACCAATGGTCGGCCTGCTAAATTTGGGCTACTGATATCACATGCTGAAAATTTCATACTTGTATCAAAAATACTGTGTGGAGTCAAGCTACAATAAAAATAAAAATTAATAAATATGAAAGAATATACATCGTGTCTTTTCAGAACTGACTTTCACAACTACCCACTTTGACCGATGTAATGTTTATCACAGTTCACACAATTTATCTTCATTTTCTGTTGGATCTTTCGATTTGCACAATATCGAATGAAGTGATTATGTTGGCTAGCTGGCTGGCGGGTTAGCTGGTTTGCTCGTGTGCTATATCTATTTCAAACGGCTTTAGCAGTGTAGCCGTTATGCTATTTAACAGATGTCTGAACATACATTTTGAGCGTAAAGCTCAGATACTGGTCCGTGTTTCTCTTTTGGGTGACTTGCTATCCGCAAGTAAATTAATCACTTGAAACGCATTGACCCTGACAGAGGCCGGATTTATTTCTTCACTCTCCATCCAATCTAACACAGCACTTTAAGCTGGAGAGAAGCACTTCCTACCTCCTCGAGCCTACCAGTGACCTACAGTGCTGTGTACTGTTCACAAGAACCTATTCCATAGCTTTTTTATTCAACGGCTGCTGATATTTATGACGAACGACAGTCTCTAATCCCACCAGTATTAATGAAATCAGTCATGGCTATATGGTCAATACCACTATTCCAGCAAAACCGGAAACTGCCTTCGCTGTCGTCATACTTTACAATTTTATTTCACACAAACTGTACCATATCAGGAATCAACCTATGGGGAAAAATCCATATCCGTATTCCCGTGCTTATTTGAAATTCTTCACTTTGATATTCAGAGCACTGGGCATAAATCGCATTGCTTCATAACCAGTCAGTGGATGTCACAGTGCTTTGTTCTGATTAAAAAGTCGGATTCCACTGGTCTGTACCAGTTATGAGTTAGCCGTCGCCCGCCAAACAATGGAAGCACAGCCGTTTGATACAACGCAGAGCAAGTCCACGCGCGTTGCTAGTCATACAACACCAACAGCTGAAACTGCCCACGATCGTTCACGGTCAGAGTATAGTAACTCCACAACAATGCGCACTAAAGCACACAAAGCAGCGGAGAAACCAGCTCTCCAATTTTACCGACACGTATCTGATCTCGGCCAGTTTGACTCGTCCGCCAGAGCCAACCCTTCTCCCGAAGTGACTGATCGAATTTGCCGACTTCTTTTACCTATGTAGGTTATAGTTAATCATTTTGTGGTCTTTGATGATGGTTTCTTGTCGGTGCTATGAAATAAGTTTAAACACTTTCTGATGAAATTGCCTGCGCATTCATTCTTCTTGAAGATAGTCAGTCAGCAGGTATTTCTCTTCCATCCTCTTCAAAACTAAAGTGCTACAGTGTGTTTGGACTCATCAAAGAATGGAATCATGTTGTCTGACTCTTCCTCTCTCGTGGTGAATTTAATGCCTTCAAGTATGTTGTTGATTAACTTGTGGGTGTTTTCTAAATTCATTTTTTTTGTTTATTTCGAATGTATCCTCAACATAAAGTACTTAGATTTTTGCATTATAGGTTAAATTTATTTTGATAAAGTCTCACGTAGCGTAGTGTTATACAGTAATATTTACTACTGATGACCACATTTCGAGCACAATTTATTGCTCATAATCATATCAAGGTACTCACACGACTTCCTAAATTCATTTATATAGTTCCATTGTTTTTCTCTTGATTTTCACTTGATTTGATAGGCAGTAGTATTTTCCATATTTCTGGTATGAGTAATAAATCATTCCTATTGCATGTGTTGGGTGAAGACTCGATGAACGAGGATTCAGTAATTAATCTTTTTCTCAGCCTACCTAGATTACTTTTTAGAATTTTAACCCTCTTACACCCTATTGTGTCGTTATGTATTAATGCATGTAGTGCAATACAGCGCTGAGCTTTTTTCTAAATTAATTATCTTCTCATGGTCAACCATTCTTACCATAGTTAAATTCTTATGTTCTGACAGGCAATCTCACGATTTCTGATCTGCTAGTTTGACCTATGTAGTTGACCACACTCACACTCATTGCAAGGTATTTTGTAAATTATGCTACTCTGTCTAATTGGGTCCACCGGGTCGTTTAGCTTGCAAAGATTGTCCTACCTGAGTGAGTTCGTAGTTTTGATTGCCACTACCCTAAATCCTGCTTTACTAAGAATTCTGCGTAGAGGGTCCCAGATATTCCCTCCTTATATGGTTAAACTACTGTAGATGCTTTATATTCTCTCTTATTTATGTCATGATTAGTAGTTCCCCCATTATTTTTATTTTGCTTTTGACCCTTTCTGATCTGCTTAATGAATTTTATAGAATAGTTGGTTATTTAACACCAACGCTTCTTCTATCTGTTTAACTTAATCATTTAGGTCTTTTAATGTACTACTTAGTGCTACTGCTCGGTTTGTTAGACACTTAACTAAGCCTGCATTAACAGTTAACTGATGAGATGAATACCAGTCTAAATATCTATTAGCAGAATGCGTTGGCTTTTTATGATCGTCGTTAGTATCCAGTTTACCTTTTTCTATTAGTTTTATTTTACAATCTAGCATAGCTAGTTAGGCGTGTTTCTCGTCGAATTTCCGAACATCACCCTGCATAGTGGCTCGTTAAGTAAAGGACAAACGAAATCTATTCGTAGCGCTATTCTATCTCACCTTGTGGATACGCAATACAAGATTGATGTCAACGAGGCAGCCTTCAAAGTCACTTACCGCACACCGACAAATCTTAATTTCACCTTAACAGTTTGTTTACTGAATATAGCTGGGACTGGCTGTTGGGATCCACATTACGAAGCCTGTTTAATGCATCCAAAAAGAGGCTAGTTCAGACATTGTCCTTACCCTACTGGCCATCTAGTTTCGAATCATCCTCAATTTTTTGTAGAAATCTCCCTAATTTTAGTTGATATTCTATTTGCTATTATATTATTATTATTATTATTATTTAAGCGCTTTTAATAAACTGTAATTCCATCGTGATCTTAAGCCACTGAGACTCGATCCAAAGGTCAGTTCATGAATTCTAACTTCTGCCAATTTACGACCTCTAGCCAATGTCTTCGGCGAGTATTTATCCTCACACCCGACCTGTTACACCCTACTGGTCACGACTTCTCACTAGAACCCCAGATAACTAACTACCTACCTGAATAGGGCAAGTCGCTAGTGAGCATCTAATTGATATTCAAGTGTTGGTTTGTAGGGATTTGATTGGTTTCTCAGCTCATGATATAATCCTGTAACCAATCAACCAAATCCCTACAAACCAACACTTGAAAATTACTTGATTATTGTATGTATTGTTTTTTGAATGCTATGGCTGTACCAACGACATTTATGAACATGGAAAATATTTTGAAGGAAGTTAAACAAGAAGTCTAAAAGATATTTATAATTACTTATAATATATTTAATTGAAACGAAAAGTTTGTGCTACTTAATCGAAGCGATGGCATCCAGTAAATTTCTTTAGGCTTTACAAAATTGTATTAACTATGAAAAGGGAATAGGAAAAGAAAACGTTGAGAGAAAAAATTGGGGGGTAAAATATAACTCATGAAGAGACTATTCAAAGCAATTTCACTGGATTCCTAATTAGGTCACAAAATGACACCAGCCAGCTAGTTATGAAGCTGATGAACTGACTGTATCTTTGACTGTCAAATGTCAAAGCGACTTCTCCAAACTAAATGGCGTTTTATCAGAAGTCAGCCAGTGGTCCAAGGAAAAGGGTCTAACCTTAAATCCCTCTAAATGTCAAACAGTCAATTTCAACTTGAGGCATAAATCTGACCTAAACAAACAAACCGGTTAACACTCACGAGGTGTGCAACATAGATGGCACTGAAATGGAGACCAAGTCGGAAATTAAATACCTAGGCGTCATTCTATCTGCTGATCTTTCCTCGTCGTCTCATATCTTGATGATATCCAACGAAAAATATTCCGTCCAACCTTCTATCTACATCAAGAAGTTAAAACATTCTGGAATAACCCAACCAAACCCTTATTCCTACGATTTGTTAACTCTCACATTTTGCATATTATTCTCTATTGTTCCCCAGCTCCCTAGTTTTTCCAGGGCTACTGAAGAAAGACTATACCTTATGACGCAGGATGTTAAAGGTTGTCAGCAGGGTAAGTAAACAACGTGCCACTTAACCAGCTTGTTAATATTCTGGTTGACAGGCACTTGGAGTCATGTGAAAAATGGGCTAAATCCATTCTATCTATCTAACTCACACCATCCTCTTCATTCACAACTCTCCCTTTGTATCTCATCAGGGAGAAGCAGAAGCCTATATAGAAAAATATATGCTCGCTCTAGCAAGTACAAAAACTCAACCATACCCTACTTGACTCGTGTTCTGTGCGATAAAGAAAGCATTAGGCATGAAACCTATAACTTATTACATAGTCAGTAGAACAACTGGATCTCGTCTTTCCAACTCATATCATTCATAGATACAACGTTTTTTGTTATATGCTCTTTTGTTTCTCTCTTCTTACAAACTCTACTGAAAACATTCTTCTTCGTTCTTTCACACTCTGTATATCTTGACCTATTTGTTACCGCTCACGCCAGTAAATATGCTAGTATCTACTTTTCTAACACCTTCAAACATTCTGTTCAATTTTGGTTATGCTACCGACATGCCAATATGCTGTTGTCAAAACTAACTGAGATTATCCTTAATCTATGTAGAATTTTATTTATTGTTAATGTACTAACTGGATGCAATACTGTAGTGTAGTGGTGAGAATTCTATTCTGTATCACAAGTACTGTTTTGGAATAACGCATATTATTATTAATTTAAAGGTCCTGAACAACTGTTCCATCTTACTCTGGAACTCCCTATCAACGATGGGAGCCAATCTAAGTAAAAACAGCTTTCCAACACTCTCTAGTTACATATGACAAACTCTAATAGGAAGTGAATTAAGAAATCACATAAGTCAGTAAGGCGATCTCATTTCGTAACTCCTCTTCAAAGCTGCACAGTCGACACCACCAGAGAGCTCACTAGTTTTCGGTGATCCTGTAACTAATGGTTCTTTTTGAAATAATCTACAGTGAAACTAAACTGACTGAATTCCTCCTACAAAGTGCCATAATCTGAGTAAACATTGACGATTTAACATTTCGAAGATTCCAGTACATGATGAAATTTGAGGTTTTATAATTAGCCTTTCTGATAATTATAATGCGTAAATACCATAGTTAAGGGTTCAAAGCACTCTTCGTGAATTAATTAATATAGAACGATAGTGGAGTATGTCAAAATGAACAAATGGAATGAACTTGTTCATTGGTAAACAGAGTCATACAGACATAAAACAATGAAATATTATGCTAACAATATATTGAAAAATCATTGAATAATTTGGAAAAAAAATCTTTTTTACCTGACAGACATTCTCTGGAGTATGGGTCTCTAGGAAACCTAACAAACCATCTATAGTTGTTGTGAAGATTTCTGCGCACTAAACACGGAGAAGTTGAAGAAAAAAAACAAATGCAAACATACAATTATGATTATTTGTTCATATTCTCGATTTCTTGTTGATATATAATAATAATAATATTTTGCTTTATTCCAGAAACAGTACTAATGATTCAGTGTGGAATTTTCGGCACTTTATCTACAATATTGCATCTAATTTTATCAAACATTTAAAAAGGAGTATTTCAAAAAATAAATATAAAAAACAACAGCAACAGCAAAACACAAAATAGCAAAAACAAATGCGAAAAAATACGAAGAAGTAGAAAGGAAGATAGACACCAATAATGAAAAATATTTCAGTATTTGGTAGTGGAAGCTATGATATGTGTATGCGTGGTGAACAGTAACAGCTATACTCATACAAGAAGTTATGAAATGATACTTAAGAATGTTTATCGCCATGATGATCAGTTAATTTGATTGAACTACACTGAACAATCATAAAATAGACATTTCAGGGTGTGTTTTTTATTGTCAGCTCTAATGGTAGTGTGAGTAATCCTGCATAATACAGAATTTCAAGATGGTGATAGTGGTGTTCACAAACAAGATTGTCAGTTAATATTGCCGAACAAAAAACAACCAAAAAACTCATATTACATAATGGTTAATGACAGGACAATTTTGTAATAATCATAGTGATAATATAGTTGGAACCAGTAGATTCACAAGAGAAGGAATAGAGTAAAGTACAAAAAAGTAAGTAGCCAATGTGAATAATTTAGGTGGCTAAGTATGTTTAAGAAGGTGTTCACTATAGAATACAAATAAGAGAGAAATAAAAGAGCCTAAGATTATGTTATTAACAACAAAGTAAGTCATAAGTTTCGCGCTTAACATTGTCTCTGTCACTTAGAACACGGGTTGGCCAAATATGGTATCGTTGAGTTCCTATACTTGGTTGTACGAGCATACTATATATATATATATAGGACGAACTGACCAGTCTCCTTCCAGTATATGATCTCCTTAGATGGATACCTCAGTCTCATTAGGCGCTTAGTAACTTGGGGTTACTTTTTTGTCGGCAGTTAAGAGTAGGGTTTAGGATTCGAGTTTAGTCCTATTTTTGACTTATCTTCGGGATGTGTTAGCATCCTCAGTGAGTGACGTTATCCTCACTGAGATTCATACTCTTCTCTCCAGTGTGTTCTTCACTAGATCAGCGGGAACACCATTTACTCATTCCCTAGAAAGGAGATACACCCTGTTGGATGATGGCTACCGTAAAGCACGAAACCACGCACGTTCTAGTTTCTACTGTCAAACACTAGCAACACAAGTGATTACAATTTATAACTGAAAGGATGTAAAAAGATTTATAATTTATTGAATTTCCCGCTGATGATTTCCTCTTAGGGACATTGAAAACTTCATAAATAAACCAGCCAAATCGTAGAATATAATAACACTTTTAGTTATTGAGCATACGAAGGTTGCATTCAAGCAGATTCACTGACAAACTTATGAAAATACTTGCATAAAACTATATACTACTCATTAGATGAGATGAGTAGCTGCATACCAGTTTTATCAAATAATAATTCTTGCTGGCCAACCAACTGCCTAATTTCGCCTCTTCCATGTGTATCCACCAATTTAACTGCTCCTGTGAAGTTAGCCAGTTAGTTGCATAGCCCGTACAATTAGGAGTGTTTCTCGTCGGATATCCGAACATCACCTTGCATAGTAGTTGGTTGAGTAAAGGACAAACAAAATCTATTCGTAGCGCTATTCTGTCTCATCTTGTGGATACACAACACAAGATTGATGTCAACGAGGCAGCTTTCAAAGTCACTTACCGCACACCGAGAAATCTTAATTTCACCTTAACAGTTCGTTTACTAAACATAGCTGGGGCTGGCTGTTGGGATCCACATTACGAAGCCTAATTTATGTGTCCAAAAGAGGCTAGTTCAGACATTGTCCTTACCCTACTGGCCATCTAGGTTCGAATCATCCTCAATTATTTGTAGAAATTTTCCTAATCCTAGTTGATATTCTATTTGCTACTATATCTTCATTATTATTATTACTATTATTTAAGCATCTCTAATGGACTGTAATTCCATTGTTCTTAATTAAAGAATCGACATTATTTAGAAAACACCAATATTGCTATTGACTATTATTCTAGAATATTCTATGTATATAACTGTAGAGCTAGAAGAGGAAATTATCGAAAGGGGGATATTCTTTGCTCAGTTATTTTATATTAGATATATCACCCAGTGATGAAACAGTACCAATTCCTGGATGACATTTTGGAAGCAATTTATAGTTTATGATCATTTCATCAATTAGAATCATACAGCTTCGAAAGTTGAGTTTTACGGTTTTGATTGCATGGAGGATTTAATCATGAGCTGACATCAGTTAGAGAACCACTGGAAAACTAACTGGGAGTACTGGACAGCTGTTTCGTCCCAGTTTGGGACTCTTCAGCAGTACGCACTCACCGGGATTCGAACCCGGGACCTTCTGGTTACAAGGTGAGCTCGTAGACCATGGAGCCACTGGGACCCGATCTAATGGTCCTTGAATTCTAACTTCTGCCAGTTCACGACATAGCACGACCACTTCGCAATGTCTTCTTCGGTGAGTTACTGCCTCATCTTCAACTTGTTGTACCCTACTGGTCACGGCTTCCCACTAGAACCCCAGGTTAACTGCCCGAATAGGGCCAGTCACTAGTGAGCATCAGATGAATTTTCAAGTATTGGTTTTGTAGGGATTTTGTTTGATTGCATGGAGGATTTAATCATGAGCTGACATCAGTTAGAGGACCACTGGAAAACCTGGGAGTACTGGACAGCTGTTTCGTCAGCTCATGATTAAATCCTCCATGCAATCAAACAAAATCCCTACAAAAACCAATACTTTTACGGTTTTCTTTATTCTTTCCTATTCGACGTTGTAGGGGCAGTAGAACTTTCCAGATTTCCAACTGGACAGGTGCTGAATTATTCCTATTGCACGTGTTTGCAGTTGATTCGAAGTTATGTGATTATGAACAGTAAATGGTGTTCAAAACGTCATCTAGTAAATAACAATGTTTCACTGTGTGATATGGAATTACATACTATCACAGTGCCCAAGTTTTACACATATATTGGTAGGAACAAATAATCCCACAATAAAATGTATTTCATTTTATTATTATTATTCCCATGGGTTCCTAGGGGAACATAGGGCTTCGGTAGCATATCAACACTTCACTTTTCACCCTATTGTATTTTCAGATAGCTGCCCGACTCTCCATAAACTTTCATTCCATCTAACTCATACGGCTTCCTCCATATCACACCTGGATTCCCGACTTGTCGTTTCTCATTCAAGTTGTACTCTAGGGCTTAGCACGTGACGTCACTCGACATTCTCCTCTGCGTGTGTCCAATCCATCTCCATTTCCTTTCATTGTCAGATATTCCTCTGGTCACTCAAGTGCTCCGAGTCCGGTTCCCAGCTGACACAATCCTAAACCTCACCTAGTTTAACTAATCACTGTTCAGCCCGGAAATGAGGGAAGACTAGCAGCCTCATCTCGTGAAGTAGAACAACGCCATCGTTACTGATACTTCAAAGCATGAAGTCGTATATTCCACTAGGAAGGCAAAAAATGAACAAGAAGAAGGAGAAGAAGAAGAAGAGGAAAACGACAGAGAGTTTATTAGTCCTCACCTTATCGCCACCGCTGCCTAAGCTTTCACATATTTCATCAATTTTTCTGTTGACTGCTGCAGTAATTGTTTCATCTCTGCATACCTTCTTAAAGAAACCCATACTTGATTGGCACTGATGACAAACTGTCAAAAAAATAAATCGATATAAATATAACCATTATTATTTTCGATCTTTAAAAACCTGGAAATTCAAGAATAGTTAATTCAATAAATAGGAAGTGATATCCATTACTCAAAATGTGGCTGTCTTAGTCTTTTTTTATCTAGTTGACAATGCTATGCTGTTTCTGAACGACGGATGATGGGTTCGAGTCCTTTCGCGAACATCACAAATCACTGGGGACACAGATACATCGAGCTAATGAGTTCCAGCTAAGATGGAATATGCATTCAGGTTCTACAGTTTCATTAATTCCACTTAACTAACGTGAACATATTCATCCTGCAGCCTAAAGACCACAGGTTTGATTTCTGCTGGGTACACACTGTCGCTTACTGGCGAGAAGTCGAATACTAGGACGAAGTATGCGTCAAGTACTCTCCAGATTTCAGCTATACTGTAAATGATCTTGATCTCTAATGATTTTATTCCCTGAGACAAACCAACATTATGAAATGTGAAAAACATTACATTTACTGAAGTGGATATCTTGTTCGTTTTTGTATCTTATTTATTTCAGCGATTTACCACGATGGTACGATACTACTGGTGCAAATGAGTAGTTAGAAACTAATCTTGTTAAGCAATAAAGCTGATCAGTCAGATCAAGGGGATCTGAAACACCCCCAAACGACCGTCATCTTATCCCAGTTCTTGACCAAAACTGATCATAGAATCAGTTGATGATCACATCACATAACCTAAAGTAAAGTTTTTTGGTTCACAATCCCTTCAGAACTTTGTGTCCCCTTAGTACTGGACATCTGTCCCCCCCCAGTCTGAGACTCTTTGGTAATACGCACCAACAGAGGTTCGAACCCAGAACTGTCGGGTTACAAGGCTGGCAAGCTCGTAGATCATTCAGTTATTGGGACCCGGTTAGCTGCCCTATGGTGGTCATAGTAAAATCACTATTTGACAGAAGTTAGAATTCATGGCCTGGTTGGCCATTGGATGTCGGGTCCTGATGTGATTGAATGAACTAGAAGGTCGCTAGCCTTTTAACAGGAAGGTCGTGAGTTCGAAAGCCGGTTGGTGCTTACTGCCAACCAGTCTCAAACCAGATGAAGACAACTGTTCAGTATTCCCTCTGGCTAGTTTTCAATCGTTCTCTAATTGATATCAACTAGTAATCACATTTGATATCAATGGGACAAACACTTAAAAAAATGAGGGGGGAGGGTACTTATTAGATCGTTGTTTCATCCTAGTTTTGAGGCCCGCCTTCAACAGTAAGCGTTGATAATCCTAACAGGGTTTGAAACAACTCTCTGATACCCTTACACGATTTCATGATGAGCTGACATTAGTTAGAGAACCATTGGAAAACCAGCCACACGGAGTACTGGACAGCTGTTTCGTCCCAGTTTGGGACTCCTCAGTAGTATGCACCCACCAAGGGGTTTGAACCCAGGATCTTCTGGTTATAAGGCGAGCTAGCTCGTAGACCATTGAGCCACTGGGACCCGATCCAGTGGCCAGTCCATGAATTCTAACTTCTGCCAATTCACGACAAATACTCACCGAAGACATTGGCTAGGGGTCGTGCTATGTAGTGAATTGGCAGAAGTTAGAATTCATGGACTGGCCACTGGATCGGGTCCCAGTGGCTTAATAATCTACGAGCTAGCTCGCCTTATAACCAGAAGATCCTGGGTTCAAACCCCTTGGTGGGTGCATACTACTGAGGAGTCCCAAACTGGGACGAAACAGCTCTCCAGTACTCCGTGTGGCTGGTTTTCCAATGGTTCTCTAACTAATGTCAGCTCATCATGAAATCGTGTAACCAATCAGTCAAATCCCTACAAACGAACACTTGAATATCTCTGATACTCCCTGGCTCTCTACGACTGGTATCATTTCACCGTTTGACTTGAAAATAAATTAACTTCAAGCAAAGCATAGTCAAAACACATAACTTACGTTGTTCTCCAGGTGCACTTTAAGCTAATTAGAAATTGAAAAGAATAAATAAATAAATAAACGTAAACAGAACTGTAGTATTTAAGTGAATGCATAATGACATTTCTGAAAAATAAAGATGAGAGACTGAGAGCAAAAAAAAAAACTGAAGACTACAGTTGTATTTTTGTAGGATTTAGTTTATCTTCAGTGTTAACTACGTGTAATGAATGAACATTAATTAGGAAGGCATTGAAAAAAAAAACCGACGGAACACTGGGTACTTGTCTCAGCCTAGTTTGAGACGTTTTAGGGATATGCATTCATGACACCAACGAAGATTCAGCCTGAATACCTTAGGTTACGGACGTAAGTAGTTGAGTATTGAGCCATGTGGGTTGGTGACCTCCTGTAGGACTGTGGTAGTGGATATTTTGATTGGACACTAGTACCTAGTGTGACGTGTCTAGTTCTTTCTTCGGTGTATACTTACAAATGTAGGTTTTGTTTGAGGGGATTTATTTGATTTCCCTGGTAAATTTGGTTACCAACAGACATAGACTAGAGAGGACTGAACGGATCTTTCATCTTATTCTGGAAACTTTTCCGTCTTACACATCCCGAAGTCACAGAAGCATGGATGGAGGAGTCCAAGAGGATTAAATTACTGGACGAGAATCCAAATGGTCTATGGATTAGGTGAATTTTTGTCAGTTCCCATTCATCGTCATCACATAAGAACATCAGAATACCCATTTTGTAATCACTGATGTATAGTGCATTAATTCTTGGGCATTAAATTATGAGTATTTTAATCGATTTCAAGGTAGAATGCTTCTGAAACTGATGTCCTTCTACAACGAAAGTCTCCTTAAAATCAATCAGTATCCGCTTGATATTAATATGAATATGATAAAGTAAGCATAAGTATAACACTGAGCATTTAATCCTCTTTTAAATATTTCAGAGAAGTTAACTCAAAATAAATAGAGATGAATGACAGATGAACTGTAGTAAAACAACATTCATCACTCTGAGATCAGTGTGTGTGTGTGTGTGTGTAGATAGAGATTTACAACCCTTAGCACAGAAAACAATAAGATCCGTATTGTCAACACTAATGTCACTCGGTTATTGCTTCTACATGATGATGACCGCTTCACTAACTATTATTATTTCCTTTATTCCTAGAGGAACATAGGACTTCAGCCGCTCACGTCTCTACTGCGTTCGGTTCTCTGCTAGAGTCTTCAGCTGGCTCCAAGTCTGCCCACATGCTTTCATCTCCTCTTCACATGACCTTCTCCAAGTCACTTTTGGACGATCAACTCGCCGCTTCCCTTTCGGGCTCCACTCGAGCTACAGCTTGTCTAGTGGTGTCACTTGATGGCTTGTTTCCTCAGAGTATGACCGATCCATCTCCATTTCTTCCTGCCTATTCGTTGCACAGTCAGTTCCTGCTGAGTTGGTTCGCTTATTGCCAAGATCCCTGTTGGTGATCTTTTCTGACTGGCCATCTGATATTGAGTATTGAGCCTCATTAACTATCGTAGACTGAAAGGTTAAATGGCCAGGCGAGAAGAATGAGTAATAGGAAACTCTGGCAACTAACTACCGGAAAAACGGCTTATCCCTATAAAATTATGAAGTAATCACACTACTGAAAAAAGAAAATACCCATCTAAATACACAATATGAAAAAATGTACCAATCTCATTGTGATAATCAAGTATTGCTTTGTAGCTGAATGATGAAATAAAACAGATCGAAGAAGAAGAAGAAGCGTTGGTGTTAAATAACCAACTATCCTATAAAATTCATTAGGAAGATGAGAAAAGGCCAAAAACAAATAAAAATAATTGTGAAACTAGTAATGATAACATAAATAAGAGAGAATATAAGTCATCTACTGTTATACCATATAAGGCGGGAGGGGACATCTGAGGCCATACGTAGGATTTTTAATAAAGCAGGAATTAGGGTGACAATCAAACCTACAAACTCACTCAGGTAGGACACACTCAGTAGGATAAAGGAGGCTGTCGGTGGACCCAATCTAACAAAATAATATAATTTACAAAATACTCTGCAATGAGTGTGAGTGTGGTTAACTACACAGGTCAAACTAGTAGTCAGATTGTCGGAAAATAAGAATTTTGGCTAGGATTAGAATGGTTGACCCCATGAATATAAGTAAGTTAGAAAAAACTCATCAGTCGCACTGCATGCATGTGTTGACACACAAACACACACAATAGGATGGGTGTGAGAGGGTTAAAATTCTAAGAAGTAATATAGATAGGTGGAGATAGTGACAGATTGATTACTGAATCCTCGTTCATCGAGTCTACAACAAACACACAGGCGCAATAGAAGTGACTCAATGCTAATACCACAGATATGGAAGATATTATTACCACCAGTCAAATTATAGGAGAATGAATAATCTTGAAATTCTATTTCAATTCGAACACATCACAACATTCTAACAAGTTACTTATTTATTTTGACTATAAAAACACTCATCTTATTTCCCATCTGATTGTGTTTGATTCATTACACTTATATTATTGTTTCTAAAATGTAGATTATCCTAAATTGATTTTTATTCAAATATCTAATCACCGATTCCACTCATGTATATAAATGAAGGACGAAAGTTGTGTGAGTAAGTGACTTGATATGATTGTGAGCAATAGTTTGCGCTTGAAACGTGTGGTCATCAGTTAATATTCCTGTATAACACTACACTATGTGATCTATCAAAATAAAATCTTATGTATAATGGAGTTATACTCTACCACATTTCTCAAGTTTTTTACTTATATCAAAAATACTAAGGCATCAGACTTCTAATGAGTGGGTCAGTTTGTGACCTTATTGCTTAGTGATTAGAACACTAGCCCAGAAGATTTAGAGGTCGAGTGTTCAGTCCTCTCTGGGGGCATAAGGATCTGAGCTGTCTTCACTTGACAGAGAAGATCACATAGTCACAAAGACTATTCAACTAGGAGTTCTGACAGTGAGTGAAATATGCCGAAGGCAATGGAGGTGAAAAGTGAACATACACTGAGTGTTTGAGGGTGACGCGGAGAAGGTAAGGTCGAGAGAAAATGCAGGCCTAACGGGCAGCTGTGAAGCCAGTTTGAGGTGAAACACACACACACACACACAAAGGAAACAGCATGGAATAGAGATGTTCGTCTGAATCCTAATGTTCCGTGTGGAATAAGTTGGCAGATCACTGAAAGTCAGTGATTTGTGGATGGAGAGCTGTTCTGTCTTAGTTTCAGTCTTTTAAGAAACACCACCCCAATGAAAAGAAGAAAGGATTATATCGCTGGTGTTTGACATGCAATGAACTTTTCATAATAATTCCCTTTGCATGTGACGAAAGCCTACATTTATGTTAATTTAGATCGTTATGAACCCAAAACTTGATTATTATTTAGATAAAGCAATAAGAAGGAAGACATAATTTGTCTGAATCGTGTGATGTGTATTTGCACAACACATTTCGAACAATCTGATCACACTCCACGGACTTGTCATAGGAATATGCTTATGAAATTAATAAAGAGGTAAGAGGTGAGAAAATAGACGACTTAGGTCAAGTTGAAAGGACATATTGTAAGCCAAAGTAACAATGAAGACCACTAAACCACAACATCAAGCTACCCTATATGGGGCATCAAAGGAGCTTGATAACTAGACAAAGACTAAAAGCTGCCGTTAAAAAGACTTTTTATGCAGTTAATATCATAGTAATTGAGAATGTGAAGCCAATATATCTATCTAGGCCCTTTGAACATGCGAAAAATGACGTCACTTCCCACTATATTTACCAATTAGAATGTACGTGTGGACACACACATAGGGAGGACGCATCGGATCGTTTCAGAACCTATTCCTAAATGGAATCTTCAGAACCTATTAACGGTGAGAACAGGAGACCTAGCTGTTCTATTGCGATACATATTATAAAGACAGGACATAAAATTATCATTAACACATCTTTTAAACTTATCTATAAAACGTGTTTGGGGCGTGTCCTAAAGTTTGTGGAAGCCCTAGCTGGCAATTAGAAAGTTTAAGCCACCTTTATGCGTTCAACGCAACAATTCGTCATCACACAAGTCCGTAGAGTGTGATCGGATTGTTCGAAATGTGTTGTAAGCGCAAATACAGCATTACACAATTCAGACAAAATTACGTCTTCCTTCTTATTGCTTTATGTAAATTCATAAAGGGAACTAATTGTTTTAAATTGGTTATTATTATTATTATTATCACAATATACTACTTACAGATGAACATAGCTGTACAAAGCAAATACCTAGAATACAAAAAGAAGACATTTTATTATATCAATATTAATAATTATGTAAGCATAACTTACCGAGTAGGCAAAGACTTAGTGAATAACTGATGAAGTGTTTCATGATGCTAGTGAGTAAGAAAGACTATTAATAGTAGACTGTTAATAAATAATCTAATAAGTCAAAATAATGGGATTAATGAACTCTTTATATATAATTCTGAAGGAGACGTCATCATACAAACAATCAACTAACTAACTAACTAAACGTTGTTTTCAATTAATAAAACAATAAAGATGGGTTCAAAGTCACATATTTAAAAAAAATTTATTCTTAATGTTAATTAAACAAGTTATTAATGCTTAAAGAAGAGTGAGTACATAGGTTAATTTTTTGAGAATAAAATAAAAAATAATAGACTGATTTTAACATTGTACATTGAACAAGTGGAGGGAAAACAAATATTAAAATTTAAAATAACCGACTTAAGTAATTGAATTTCAGGAGCTGAACATTCAGAGAAGAGATTCTTTTCAACAATGAATTTATTATTAAGCTGTACAGTCGTATATACACATATATATGTGATTTTTAAGAGATTATATTCCCTGGAGAAATTTAAAAAGATTAATAATGTGAAATACAGTAGATTCATAGAATGTAGAGATGCTATTACCTCATCTTTTTTTGAATTTTTATGGAAAGACTTATTTTACTTAATCTGGAACCCCCTTTAAAGCCTTTCAATGACACCAACCAGTTTGTTTATGAACATAGTAGGTCCACCTTAGATGCCGCTGTTGTCCTACATCATAGTATAATCTCTAGTTTAGATAAAGGAGCCAAATACGTTCAGTGTGCCTTCCTCAATTACACATCTGCATTTGACTCTGTACCTAGGTCTCTCTTGCTAAGTAAGCCTGCTGCAACACAGCTAAGAGCTGGAAAAATAAGTGGCTGCATTCCTATTTTTCTGATAGGAAGCAGTACACCATCTGCAATGGAAAGTCCTCCACTACCTCACTTACTTTAGCTGGCGTTCCTCAAGGTGCTGTTCTTTCTCCTTCATGTTTTCTTTTTCTTACATGACTTGCCTCATTCTGATGTAGCCACTTTTGTTAAGTATGCCGATGACCTCTCTGTTTCTATGCCTGTCAACTCTCAGTCAGATTGTTCCAAATTAAATAACTTTCTGTCGGAAATTAGTCAGTGGTCCTCATCAAACGGTCTTAAGCTGAATCCGTCTAAATGTCAGGTAGTCAATTTCACTTTCAGACGTAAACGTGACCTACAACAACTGGCTAACTCACATGGCCCCACTATCATTGATGGCATAGAGGTTGAAAATACATCTAATGTCAAGTACCTTGGGCTGAGTTTTTCCACCGATATTTCCTGGTCCTCTCACATCTTGCTAGTTACTAGAAAGATGTTTCGCTTAACGTTCTACGTCAGGAATTTAGGCAGTATGGTTTAAAACAGTCTTTGCTTTCTCTCGAAACGTCATCAGTAAACATTACTGTATAACACTGTGAGACTTTATCAAACAAAATTTACCCATAATGGAATTACACTCTACCACAGTGCACAAGTTTTATTCTTATATCTTTGCTTTCTCAGTTTGTAAATTCTTCTATTCTACCCATTCCCCTTTACTGCTCTCCATTAGTCTTTCCTGGACTACTTAAGAAAGACTTTGCTTCGCTGAGAAGGGCACTAAAAGCCGTTAGTAGCGCAAGTGGGATATCGCTAAACCAACTGGTTAACACTATTGTGGATAGACACATAATGTCATGCAAGAAACTAGCGAATACAATATTTTCAGACCCCGAGCATCCTCTCTATACGCAGCTGTCTCCTTGCATTTCATCTGGTAGAACTAGAAGCAGCTATAGGAGGCTATATGCTAGGACTACCAAATACAAAAACTCCACAATACCATATCTGGCACAGCTGTTATGTGATGAGAAATCCGTTAGGTATGACACAATCAACTTACTGCGGCACTCTAACAAATAGTCGCATTAGTTTTTGTTTTCCTTTCTTCGTTACTATTACACTGTTGTTCACATCTTCTATTACACTCTAATTTTATGTTTCATATCCTGTGGTGCATTATTTAAAATGTAAACGCAAGGCTGTTCTTTTAATTTTGTTATTTTTGGGGGGGGGGTTGTTGCTTTTTGATTTTAAAATCTTATAAAATTTATGAGGTAATTAGATGCAGTATATTGTAATGCACGCTGAAAATTCCATACCTGTACCACAAATACTGTTTGGAATAAGGCTGTTATTATTATTATTATATTGGAAAGGCGGATAGAATTATAGGATCAGCAGGTGTAGATAAAAAGACGTTACATAATATCATATGAAATTTGCAAAAAAAAAACAACACTAGAACTTAGTATTATTGAAATTAGGTGGTTGGAGGCAATCGGCAGGATATGGGAGTACTTGAGATGATTCCGATTACTATGTATGCTGCAGTACATCCACGTTTTCACGTTCTAATAAGTGCTAACGCTGTACACGGTCAACAACGAACAACGTCGTATTAAGAACACATGAGTGAAAACTCAAAAAGATGTATTGTTAGGGAACTTGAATTTTAAAAAGCTCTAGGTGAACGACAAATTGCGTAACCGCGTAATATATATATATATATATATATATATGTATATAACAAACGAAAAGCAATATTCAGTAATACAATGGTAAATATTCAAAAAGCATAAGTAAAATTAGTTTCTGTAATCTTATAGTCAGGCTTAACATAGGGGTGCTACAAGGAAGCCTTCCCTCTAGGTGCGTAATGATTAGCACTCATCAGTCAGCAAGACATACCTGAAACCTTGAAGGAACTCATGTCCCTATTGAGATTCAAACCCCATTATGCAGTGTTACAATCAGTCAGAGACATTACCACTGAGCTATTCTGGCTTGCGGTTCACCTCCTGTAAGACTATATAGGATAATTTAATTGTATACTAGTCAGTAACTAGTGTATTGTATCTATTCCTTTCACTAGTAACTAACTAGTGTTCAACAAAATTATCCATGACAGTTCCATAGGAGGTCAGTCGTGATCCCGAATAGATCACTGGTAACGTCTGTGACTAACTGCAGCATTGCGTGATGGGGATTCAAATCTCAGGTGGGACATGAGTTCCTTCAAGGTTCCAGGTACGTCTTGCTGACTGGCGTGAGTGCCAACTAGCATAAAACCTAGGTCAGGCAAGGCTTCCTGCCTATTGTCTTCAGTCATCTAATTTCAACAAATCGAAGTGCACCTTGTTGGCGAGCCACCTAGTAGTAGCATGGTGACCACGATGAAAATACCTGACGTATAGAACTCGGACTACACGAAACAAAGGACTAGACACATTAAACTAGTCAGTAACTGGTGTCCAGTCGAAGAATTCAGTATTGACAAAATTTATGATTTATTTTGAATGACAAATGAGACAAATGGAATAATAAAAGAAACTGTTTAACTGAGAATAATAATAATTATGATAATAATGGTCGTGGTAATGAGGGAAAGGTACATTTGTTAGCTAAATAAGTATTTATGCCTCTATGGTCAAGATAAAAAAAAATAGGGACTGTACATACTTCTAATGTACACAAAACTCTAATATGAACTTATGAATGACGAAGGCCTCCATTGTCATCAGAAGTTTACAAGAAAGGAAAGGCTGCCAGTTAGCATGAATTAGACAGATGACTTTAAAATCATGGTAGAGGTCGGTTTGAATCATGGAAGCCGATCAGGTGTTTTTCAGAATAGAGTTCCTCACTTTGATTTCTCCCTTGTGAGAAGTATTCTAGAATGTTTTAACGAGTTGGACAACGGGCTGATATCAGCTAGAGAACCATTAAAACCAGCCACAGTGAGTACTGTACAGCTGCTGTTTCATCCTAGTTTAGAAATCATCGGAAGTACGCACCAACTGGGATTCGAACCTAGGACCTTTTGGTTACAAAGCAAGCTCTTATACCATTCAGCCATTGAAACCGATTCTGTGGCCAGTTCATGAATTCTAACTTCTACCAATACGTGATGTAGGGCGACCACCAACCACTGTTGTTGGTGGGATATCCATCTTCACACGTGACATTTGGATGGACCACACTGGTCACGACTTCTCACTAGAACTGACTCCAGGAAACTCCATCCTTCCAGTGGGTACGTACTGCTGATGATTCCCGAACCAGAATGAAACAGCTGCTGTTCAGTATTCCCTGGTTTTCAGTCATTCTCTAGCTGATATCAATCCGTGATCAACTCGGAAAAAAAAACATAACTAACCCTTAAGAAACCAAACTGTAGAATATTCACGAATGTGCTCTCCTATCTGTGTGAAAGGCATTCTCTGGTTACAGTCGCTGAACCTTACCGTTGACAAGAGCAAGTCAACTGATAAATGCACATAAAGACGGCTCGATGAGGCAGCTTATCTTTTACAGAAATGGTTAGTGAATTTGGCTAGGCTTAGAACGTGAATCTAACCCTGACCTCCCAAGTGATTGTTAAGCATTCTGTCAATGGGCCACCAACTCAGTTTATCATTTATGGATTAATATAATTAGATCCCTATAATAGATAGATAAGAATAACAGTTTAAAGCTAACTACTATTACCAGCTTTTAATTCGTTTGATGAATTTTTAGACGGAAGATCAGTAGTTCAGAGAAGAGTCTCTTTTCGCCGGTGAATTCATTTTCATAGCTGTACAATCGCAAATATATTTGGTTGTGTATGTACATTAAATTTGTCAAAGAAAATACACTTAGTAAGTTCAGATGAACTGGATGTTGATATAAGAGGATAGTAAGAAAAGTGATGAGTTGTCACAAACGCCTGTTAAAGAAGAGTTACGTAATAATGTGAATAGTTTGATGAAAGAATTGTGTTCAGGGTGAACATGGAAACAAAATAACATACGGAATTACGCAAGGGTTTTAAGTAGTTAGAAAAATAAGCATACAAACAAAGTTAAGTTAAGTCAAGTCAAACAAACAAACAAAAGTTAAGCCAAATCAACGGAGTTGTTACCATGAGAGTAGAAGTGGTTGAATAATTTTCGTTTGTATGCACAGTTCTGGTTCCTCCAACTGAATAGCTAGGGCTTCTGCGATGCAAAGGAGACGGAATCGCACTGTCTTTGGAAGGTTGTTCTTTACTTTGTAGATTACTTTGAAGGAGGAGGCGTTTGTTGAGATGGAATGACCAGTGTTGACGAGATGTTCGATTATTGCACTCCTTTTACGGCCATTACTTCCTTTGTGCAGCGACGCTGGACAGTGTTCTTTGACCCTTTTTGACAGGATGCGCATCGAACTACCGATGTACCTGGCTGGCTCCACACATCGAAGTAGTGAGGTAAGAGATGTTATCCTTTGGGCTTTTGTAGATCAGCGGGTGGCTGGAGAACACTACTCTTAGTGTTGCCGCAAAGAGAATCCTTCCCAAAGAAGTAGAAATTCTCCTTCTAAGGACGTCACTGATTAGGTCACCTTTAAAGTCAAGGTTCAAAAAAAGTATCTTTTTTTGGCACGTATGGCATGTCTTGCTTTTGTATTTTCTGTTTGATGCTTTTGTCTACGAATCTTGATGGATAACCGTTTTGTAGGAAGGTTTCTTTCAGGAAGTGTAGTTCTTCTTGCTCCAGGATATCAAAACTGCAGATACGTTGGACGCGAGTGGCAAGAGATCTGATTAGGTTTGTTTTTCGACTGATTGGTACCCAGCTGTAGAAGCTTGTCAGTTGACCGTTCCATGTGGGTTTCCTATGGATGCACCTTCTTAAAGTTCCGTCTCCTCTCCTTGTAAGTTCAACATCAAGGTAAGGAATTTTAGATCCGTTTTAAATTTCAACAGTGAACTCTGTAGCTGGATGGCATCTGTTGAATATTTCTAGTAACTGACTGAGATCGTGACCGTCATCACATTTTTTTCATTCACACGTTTGTTGTTCATACCCGAAAGTGTGAATACAGATACTACTGATTTTCTTGTTGTAACTATTATTGCTATTTAACATTTTATTATACAACTTAAAGTTTAACTTGGTTGTGATTTAATTAACTACATGATCTCTCAGTGGAGTTTAATGTCAGTATTTTCTTTCTACTTGAAACTCATCAGCTGTTATGTAATACACCCGTCACCCCAGCCCCACCCCCCAGCGAATGATAGTATTCACGCTGAGAATTCACCCCAGTAGACATTGTTTCAAATATCAAAGTGTTGCCCACTAGGTTGTTGGTACACATGTGTATATCAGCACATGCTACTTATAAATAAATAAATAAAAGTAGTACTTACATTGTGCGTAGGTGGTTCAAGGGCAGAACACTTGTCAAGGATATACTTGGTTACGGGTTTGATTCCCCGCCGACACCTCTCAGTTCTCATGAGAGGGAAGATTGACTGGGAGACTGGTGACCACACCTTGTTGAAAAGAAAATACTGCCGCTTGAATAAATACTTCAAGGCTAATCAATCTATAATTGATGTGAAATGGAAAATAAAGAACACTCCTAATGCTAAAATAGTTGAATTAACTGGTAAATTGGTGAAATCCCTTTGTTAATGCCCATTGTTAGAATTTTATTGGACATTGAATTTTTTTTAGCGAGTTGTCTAATGATAACCTTCTGACCTTCCACTCTGAAGTTCGGATTTTCAGTCTTTGATGGGTTCCTGAGTGAATACTGTTGAAGAGTCTTAATGTAGGTTTGGTGATGAAATTATCATGAGTTCGATAGAATCTCTGCATACCAAAACTATATTATATGTGTTTTTTTTGAGAAGAATCTCGCCTAGTTAACTAGCTCGCTAGTTTTCTAGCCGGTCCCAAGCACGAGTAAAGAGGGAGGTTCAGGCGTTGGGTTAGCAACCCCACACCACGACTCGACTGGATTATGCGTCAGAGTGTTGTAGATGAGGAATCAAGAATACGCTGGACTACCGATAAGAAGACTCCAGAAGATCTGGATTCCTCAGATCATATATGTCTAGTGCCATGCAAACTCGAAGACTTGCAGGCAGGCGAAAACCAGCAACAAACTGGCTGAAGAGGCTGGCAGAGAAAAAAAGGAATGCAGGTGAACACAGAGAAGACGAAGGTCATGAAAATAACCAATCAACCAACAGCAACAACAACAACAACAACCAGCACCAGTCACCATCAACGGGAGATATTTAACAGAGGTTGCCTCCTTCCCTTATCTGGGAAGCATAAGTTCAATGCCAAGCAGAATCGGAAGGGCAAGATTCGCCTTCATCAGCTTAAATGAGACACATTCAAACATCAAAATTCACCATGGAATGTAAACGTGATAATGAGTTCAGTTTCCTCGACCTAAATGTAGAAAGAATAAACGAAGGTACAATCGAAAAGTTCATCTATGGAAAAGAAACCCGGATTGGACAGTATCTTCACTATAACAGCTTTTGTCCCATAAACTGTAAACGTTGATTGGTGAGGGCTTTGTACGACATAGCCAAGAAGCTATGTTTACCGAATAAGGTTGAAGAAAAAATTGGGTTTCGTTGAGAAATGCCTACGAGAAAATGGATACCCTCAGGAATTTATACAAAATTATAGCAGAGAAAAAGATAAGAAAGAAATACATCTAACTGTAGAAAAGAAGAAAGTGTTTATTTGTCTCCTATTCAACGGAGATGCAGTGTCACAAAAGATTGACAAAAAACTGAAAGGTGAAATAAAAAGAAGCTTCCCTGAAGCTAAACTCATAACATCACACAGCACCCCTTCTTCCATAAGCCACTCGAAACTGGGTAAATACCCTACTGATGTCACCTCCAACTGCATTTATGAATTTACGTGCACTTTCGGGAGCAAATACATTGGAATGATAGAAAGAAGGGCTTCTATCCGGTGGTTTTCTGAACATAAATCAAAGGAACCTGTGCCTGAAAGAAAGCAAATATTCTCAGAACGCAATTACCAGACATATTGTTGATACCGGACATCTCAAATAGATATCTAAGTCCTTCAAAATATTGCACAGAAAAAGGACAGCGAATTTACTACGATTTACTGGAGCAATCACAATCAAACGATTCACACCAACCAGATTTGTGCATACAGAAAGAGAGTGTGTGTGATTAATCTCTCACTCCCTTTGGTAACTGAATTTTGATTTCGATTACATTAATTTGTCATCTAATTTAGTGATCTCAACTCACTGAACAAATCTTAATCTTATAAACTGTAACCGCTTTTGCCTTTTGAGTTGCTATGTGAACCTACAAGCTAACACTGTTCTGTTAATTATTTTTTTCTGTTTTCTGTCTTACCCCTCTCCCCATCTCGTTTCTACTTTGAAAGCGTATAAACTGATGATGAAAACTTAAACTAAGAATTGTAGTGGTTACATTTTGGATGAGTCAATTTTATAGTATCTCTTCTCTACTACCACTCAAACATTAAAGTATGTTATTGTCATCTATATAAGCATTGTAATTTCAGGTAGTCTGCAGCTGATGAGAACCTGCGAAATAGAATGACGATATCATTTTATACTGCAAATTTCGTCTTCCTTTCTTCATCGAAATACACCAATTATGTTTATTGTATAGATTACATTATATTTCATATGATACGAAGAACAATTATTAAGTTGGCAATTCAAAGTATCAGGGATTCCAACAGGTTGCAGACTTCCATCAACAACTGTCTATTTCGCTGCCTGGCTTCATACTGTAGATCAAATAGCCAGAAAGAATTAGTAACAAAAAAACTGTGGGCACAAACCAACAGGCGAGAACCGATCGCCTAACATATATGTAGGAGAAAGGGAAAATAGAACGGGCATACATTTAAGAGGCTGCCGAATGATATAGCACCCCAGGCCAACACTCTAGTGGAATCGAAATGGGAAGCGACGAGTGGGTCGTCAATGTGTCAGTGATATGGAGGAGATCGTGTGAGTAACAGATGAGAGAATTTGGTCAATGGTGAAGCCAACTGAAGAGGATGGCAGAAAACAGAACAAAATGGAGACGTGTTGTTGAAGCCTTTTGTTCCACTCGAAATGCAAGGGAATAATAATTAATAATTTTTAGAAGACCCAACCAGAATCACAACATAGTGTAATGAGTGGCAATTATATGTAATGAAATGAAAATATGGGCTGAAGGCAGGATCCCAAACACTTGCTTCCAAATTACTGGTCCTGTGGTCTACCAGTTGGGATACAAATCCCAACTGCTAACCAGGTCATATAATCACCAGATTATCAATTGAGCCTCATAGCTTAACTATTATGGAGCCGAAGTGATGCTTTACAGGCTTTTGGTTCAAATCCTGATTGCAACCCAAATTCCCAATTCACCCACTGCTTATTTTTTTTTGTTTAAATAATTGAGCTACTAACAAAATAAAAAGTAGTTTATTTACCAAAAATCTTTAACAAACTAGCAGATAGAAATGATCGATAGATAATAAAACAATACTGCCGACGTATTCTATTGAACATTGAACTAAAATTTATTTGATGCCTAAGGTTAATTTTTGTTTAAATAATATCTAGTGATTGACTTATTCAAATGAGATTATTATACTATTAAAACAAAAAAAATGTCGGTTCACTCATATCTCGCATAGATAAATAAATAATCAAATAATTCATAAAATCTTTTTTATAATTGAATATAATTTAAGCGTATTTCATCTTTGACTTTTCTACTTTGTATTTTATTTTTTATTTTCTCAGACAGAAAATATGTTTGTTATCTTTTGGCGCCTAAAACAAACTATTTTTATCTTTTTTTTTATTCTACTTTTGTTTGACTTTAGCACTGTGGTCTGTATTTTTTTTAAAAAAAATATTTATTTGTTGATACAACGGAAATGAAGTTCACCTTTGTTTAAATGTTCAATACGTGTACTTTGAACGTTTATTATAGAAGTAAAATAGAATAATTATGCAGATAAAGTTTTAAAGAGTTGAGTGGAAGGGTTAAGGATGAAGTTTAAAGTATGTACATAGGCAAAATTTTCGTTGAATTTTTCAATGAAATATTATAAACCTAATGGTTAAAATAGATGATGAGACTGTCTTAAGTAGCCCTGGAGTGGTTAATTATTCTTATTATATACGACTGAAAAGGGAAGGATAGTCTACGACAGTCTATCCCAAACTATCGATTAACAGATCATTCTTTATCTTATAATTCAGTATAATTAGAATTGACAGAAGAAGACTTGGTTGTGTGTTTCGTGTGATACCATTTAACGTACGACCATGTATCACTCATTCATTTAAAAGACTGTTTGGTATTTGCCACAACCAGTGAAGTGAAATCCTGACGTTTTGAACAACTACTTCCCATAATTCTTTGGTATTAGATGGTCTGAGGCAATCACCAGAAAGCCTTCTATCTAGGTGTCGTGAAAGTTAGACCTCACCAGTTAGTCTATCTTTTGGTATATATCTTTTGCTGAAATTCCGTAGATATCCATCAAAAGACATACACCGCCAAGCCAATCTATCAAACCAAAAGCCCTCAAGGAAAGTACAAGGAAAATTGCCTTACCATATATGAAAGATATCTCAGAAATCACTGCAAGACTCTTCAAAGATTTAGGAATTGACGTCGTATACAAACCAACAAAGTCATTTCACTCAGCTGGCTCTATGTCAACCAAAAGACTCAACAGCGAAAGAAGATAAAGCCAACATCATCTACAAAATAAATTGTAACAACTGCGAAAAACAACACTACATTGGCCAAAGTGGGCAACATTCCCATCGTCTTCGTATCCACGAACATAAACTAGCCGTCAAAAGACATGATATCCACTCCCTCATATCGCCTTCCTACGTACAGACAGCCACAGACATCAGTTCGACTGGGAAAACGTTCAAATATTAGACAGAGGAAACAACGAGAATGCTGGAGAATTTTTAGAAGCTTGGCACTCCAGTGAATCATCAGTCCATAGACAAAGTTTATCAACCGATAAGAAAGAAACCTCACACACAGAGGGTCAAAGTTCAAGTCGAAGAAACAATCAATTCCAATGCAAGTAGTCTAAAGGGTATGAAATCACACAAAAACAATCAATCACCCCCAAGGTCACCAGGAGAGATGATTAATAAACTCGTGGAGAAATTTAAAGGCTCACTTCATCAAAGTGAAGTACGCACTGAAGATGTTGCCTAGCAAGGAGGACAATGAAAGCTTAGCAAATTAACCATCCAGCTCAGAGAACACAACCACATCAAAATCATCCACCTGAGCTATAAATCTTCTCTATCATATCTACAGGAAGCCTTGCTCGACTTGGGTCTTGTGATGGTTGGCACTCACCAGTCAGCCAGCAAGGCGTATCTGCAACCGCCTTAACGGAATTCATGTCCTTTGTGAGATTCTAACCCATGTCACCCAGTTCTTCCTGGAATCATAGATGTTACTACCGAGCTATTCTGGCTGATGATTGGCTTCCTGAGGTATTGTGTTGGATATTTTTGATTAAACATGTGAGGGTGGGACAGCATAACTCGAAAATGACTAGAAAAGTAAGTGAACTGTGAAAAACCATTAGATGTAGGTGTCAGACTATCAACTTCGTCTACAGCTAAACACCTAATCGAGATGAACCATAAGATTGATGTTAACTCATACTTTAAGGTCATCTATAAAAATGGTCAAGGGCGCTTACTGAAATACGTTGAGGCTATAGCTATTCATAAACTTAAGACCCCCTTGTGCATTCAAAAACAGTTTATTATTACTCTTAACCCACCTACCTTGGTAATCCTTATTTAATTGATTACCGAATGTTGTGTTAATCATTCTTAAATCCTTTTTTTGTCACTTTGTTTAATTTAAAATTTTCATGTATATATCGACTTGACAAGTAAATGTGTGTTTAGATTGTTCGAAATGTATAGCGCAAATACATCACACTGTTTTTCACTTAATCTCCGTCTACTTATAACGCTATCCAAATTTATAAAAGCGGCTAATGGTTTTAAACTAGTCAGTAACTAGTATGATGTGTCCAGTCCTTTCTTTGGTGCAGACTGAATTCTATCAGTTAAGTTTGCAATGTGGCCACCATGTCACTAGGCAGCTCACCATCATAACCATCTAATGTTAACAATTCAAAGTGCCCCTTGATGATTAGCCGCCTACTGGCATGGTGGTCACACTGAAAACCTGACTGGTAGAATTCCGTCTACACCAAAACAAAGCACATATTACTTATTATGACTATAAAAACACTCGTCTTATTTCCCATCTGATTGTAATTGATCAGTAACACTCATATTATTATTTCTGAATGTACTTCATCTTATCTCAGTGATTTTATTCAAATGTCTAATCATCAATTCCACTCATGTATATAATAGAAGGAAGAAAGTTGTGTGAGTGAGTAACTTGATATGATTATGAGTGGTAATAGTTTGTACTCAAGGTGTGGTCATCAGTTAATATTACTGTATAACACTCCACTGTGTGACTTTATCAGAATAAAATAAAAGCTTATCTATAATAGAGTTTTTGTACTTAGTCTTCCGATCATTTGGTACCCTATAGTTGCTTCTAGTTCTGCTTGATGAGATGCAATGCGACAAGGTTGTATATGCAGGAGATTCTCACGGTCCGGCAAGATAATATTAGCTAATTTATCACATAAGTCGGTTCAACTCCACTCCACTTACGCTACCTGCAGCCTTTACTGCCTTTCACGCTGGTAACAAAGTCAAAGAGAAATTAAAAAAAAAACAGAATAGGTAGAATACAAGAAAGAATTAACATACTGTAGCAATAGACACTGAATGATATACTAAACTGTCTCAACATACTTGTGAAGAGGCTGAAACGAGGTGTTTACCACTCTGGATGCAAGAATCATGTGAAGGAATTACTTCGTACGCTTCTCTAACTGATATCAGTTTGGTTAAAGGAGTTCATCATGAGCTGACATTGGTTAGAGAACCATTGGAGAACCTGCCAAGGAGTACTGGACAGCTGTTTCGTCAGCCTAGTTTGGGACTCTGGTTCTCTAACCAATGTCAGCTCATGATGAAATCCTATAACCAATCAACCAAATCCCTACAAACCAATACTCAAATATCAATGAGATGCTCACTGGCGACTGGTCCTATTCAGGTAGGTAATTAGTTACCTGGGGTTCTAGTGGGAAGTCGTGACCAGTAGGTTGCAGCAGGTCGGATCTGAGGACAAATACTCGCCAGTGATGACATTGGCTAGCGGTCGCGCTATGTCGTGAATTGTCAGAAGTTAGAACTAATTGACTGGCTATTGGATTGGCGGATCCCAGGGGCTTAATGGTCTACGAGCTCGCTAGCCTTGTAACCAGAAGATCTTGGGTTCAGATCCCTTGTTGGGTGCGTACTGCTGAAGAGTCTCAAACTAGGCAGGCGAAACAGCTGTTCAGTACTGCCTCACAGGTTTCCCAGTGGTTCTCTAACTAATGTCAGCTCATGATGAACTCCTTTAACCAAACTGATATCAGTTAGAGAAGCATACGAAGTAATTCCTTCACATGATTCTTGCATCCAGAGTGGTAAACACCTCGTTTCAGCCTCTCAATAAGTATGTTGAGACAGTTTAGTATATCATTCAGTGTCTATTGCTACAGTTTGTTAATTCTTTCTTGTATTCTACCTATTCTGTTTTTTTTTTTAATTTCTCTTTGACTTTGTTACCAGCGTGAAAGGCAGTAAAAGCTGCAGGTAGCGTAAGTGGAGTGGAGTTGAACCGACTTATGTGATAAATCAGCTAATATTATCTTGCCGGACCGTGAGAATCTCTTGCATATAAAACCTTGTCGCATTGCATCTCATCAAGTAGAACTAGAAGCAACTATAGGGTACCAAATGATCGGAAGACTCAGCTCATGATGAAATCCTGTAACCAATCCACCAAATCCCTACAAACCAATACTTGATAACAGTTCTATGGTCTAACTTGAATTTAATTAATGAAATCCTAGCGCTTGGAAACATTTACATAAATGAATCTATACGTGTGTTTGTTTGTTTGTTTGTGGGTGTGGGTGTGTGCGGTCATTTATTTTCACTGATATTATAGCATCCTCTAACAGCTGTTGTTTTGATTCCATTATGTTTTGATGTTTTTAGGCAAATTCCACAATCTACTTCTAAAATCTTAAATGACCATTGATGACGACGATCATGGCGATGATAGGGAGTTGAGGGTAAGAAGAAAGAATTCAGACGACTAAAGATAACTATTAGACGCGCGTGTTTTCAATTAATTGAATTTCTCTCTTCTTCTAATAGAATATTTTAGAGAAGTTAAACAATTATTATGGTAATGAATGATGATAGCAAACATCATTCCAACCTTAATTTGCATAATTCTAATTATAAAAAAAGTAAATGTGGATCCCAGCTGGAGTAGACAGACACACTAAGGAGGTACAAATGCCTACACGTGGACACCAAGACGTACACACACACACACATCCACATACCTAAACAAACACGTGCTGTCTTGTAAACAAGCTTAGGAAAGATGTTTTAACTTGATTAACATGAATAATTTATATATATCTATATGACTAAAAGCTTTCTTTGTTGTCATGTGGATAATGTTTCACTAATGAATAGCTATCATTATATGATAATTCTTATTCATCTTCTTTTTCAAGATTTAAATGGATCAGAATTTGTCTAATGGATGGAGAACTAGTCGACTAACTCTCCTCACTTATTGTTCTCTTTTTGTAGTTTTGTTTTACCAATATATTAAATGAAGGGTTAATCTTCGGTTATCCCTACCCATCCACCCCTCCTGAAACACAGAAATGTATATTTATGTTAATTTTTTCTATCTTAGGAACTAAGACTGAAATGTTACTGGGTTATCGGGATGATAGAAAAGTGACTGTTTCACGTGTTTACATATATATATATATATATATATATATATATATATATATATATATATATATATAATTAATGCGTCCGGTTTACTGCTAGAGATTTCACCTGGCTCCAAGTCTGCCCACATGCTTTCATCTCCTCTTCACATGACCTCCTCCTCCAAGTCACCCTTGCACTGACGACCAACTCGCCGCTTCCCTTTCGGGTTCCACTCGAGCTATGGCTTGTCTAGTGATGTCACTTTATGATCTGTTTTCTCAGAGTATGGCCAGTTAATCCATCTCCATTTCTTCCTGCCTATTTGTTTCACGATCGTTTCCTGGTTGGTTTGCTCCGAGACATCCCTCCTGACGATGTTTTCTGGCCAGCCATCTGATCTTGAACGAAGTATTGAGCGGAAACAGCTGTTAATGAAGGTCTGTAGTTTGTTTGAGGTGCTCTTTATGACGCGCTGGCCAAGTCTCTGATGCGTATAGTAAGTGGCACTGACTTTACATTGGAGTCTAAAATCCGGATCTTATTTTCATTTTCATGATGAGTGATGTTGACCTCCACACAGACTTGAGAGAAATGAAAGCTTGTCTTGCCTTCTCTATTCTTGCTTTGATATCCTCATCAGTTCCGTCCGCCTGCAGTTGAAACGATGCTTCCCAGGTAGGTAGGTAGATAGGTAAAGGAGGTTGTTTCTTTCAGGTTCCTCTCATTTATGCTGGCTGATTTTTGTCTGTTGTTGCAGTTGCTGTTGGTGTTGGCCAGGAATCCTCATCACCTCTGTCTTTTCTCTCTCTCTCTCTCTCTCTCTCTCTCTTATATATATATATATATATATATATATATATATATATAATTTGGTTGTTGATGAATCCAGGAGGCACGTTTAGTGTTGTGTGAGATTCGTCTGCTGGATGTATCCGCACAACCAGTGAGTGATGTCCCCCCCACACGCACACTGAGCTGACAACAAAATAATCAATGAACAAGAAATTCAAAACCAACCTAAAAACAAATAAAACAACTGACAGTTGTTGCACAGGTTAATGGTTCTTGTCGCCTAGTAGATAATACTTTTGTGTTTGAAACGATGACGACAGTGGGAGGGGGGGGTGAGTTTCAGTGAGAAGACTGTCACTTACTAGGCATGCAGGTACATCCAGATGACGAGTCCAGAATAGGACGAAATACGCATCTTGAATCCAATTATTAGTCACCGTCAACTAAAAATAACTTTATATTAATCCTTAGACATTGTTAAGTATAAGTAGTCAATATTGTTAACAGAGATCGAAGATTTTGCGGTCCGACATTAATTCATCAGCGGGAAATGCGAATTTATAGGAATCCTTTGTTGAAACTTATGGTAGATTTTCTTAGGAATGGAAATCACAGTTACGGCTCAGCACTCATGAAGAGTTTTAGAATCGAATAAAATGAGAGTCTAGTACTCTGTGACCAATTTAAGCTGTATCACTTCAGGCGGACCAGTGTGTAGCGGTGTCCTTGAAAAAGGATGATTTGGGTTGAAAAAAAACGTGAATTTCTATGAAAAAAGAGTACAGTTATGAAACAAGAACGCATATAATGGCGTATAAATGTTGAAAAGGCTGCTAATCTTTAATACATTGTAACAATAACTCATAGTTTCCTTTTAACAGTTTCAGTAATTCCCCCAAACAACTATTCTTCAAAGTAAAGATTAGAGTTAGATAGAGAAAGCGTTTAGTTTAAGGCAGTTCTCTAGATGAAACTACTTTTCTCTAAGTCATAACTTGGTTTCCGCTCTATAAATGTCTGTCTGATTAACTAAGCAAACTGTGTGCATGACCAACTCAAAGCCTTCAATGCAATCATTCTTTTGGAGCCAATTCCTTAATGGATGAAATCCACACGAATTTACTGGTGAATTCTATAGAATTGAGATACGAAGTTATAGTTGGTTGAAATTCATGAAGCTGGACGGGAATAGTGTTGATCACTGATGATATATTGCTTGTGGATACCGTTCCTAGTGGAACACAATATTTCAGGCTTGAAGCCTTCAAGCTTCAGTAGACTTTATATTGTTTTATTTTACAAGATGGGTTTGCTAATCTCATGCTCATCTTAGTCAGAACACTGTTCAATAGAGCATGAAAAATTTGTTCTTACAGTACTATTGAACAGGGAATAAAATCTCTGAAGGTCATTTTATCTAAGAATGGATATCCTGAGAAGTTCATTAATAAATACTCTAAAGAAACTACCCCTTGCAAAACAATTTGAACAGTTCCAAAGAAACCTATCTATGTCAATTCGCCATTCAAAGGAGATGATGTACAGGAAGTAGTCAAACGAATACTCGATAAAGCCATCAAGAGATCTTATTATGCCGCAAAACTTGTTATCCTTAACACCACTAAGCGACTGCTTCAACAATCTGGGAAAGACCAGTCGCCAATCCCCGACACTTCAAACTGAGTATAACAATTTCAGTGTGTTTGTGGATGCAAATACGCATAGGTCGTACAGAAAGGCGATTGTCTACTCGCATGATGGAGCATTTACCAAAATGGTTGAAAATAGTTGAGTGCAAAGTGGCAAAATCCTCAATAACAAAACATCTTGTGCATTACGGACATCATATCGACGCTGTCAAGTCATTCACTATTGTCAGCTGACAAAGAAACAAGAAGATGCTTGCAATTGCAGAGGCTTGGGAAATTCGAGTTCATAAATCAGGTCTCTGTGTACAAAAAGAGAAAGTCGTGACTCTGGATCTACCATGGTAATACGTTTTACTTATTATTCTACCTCTTATTATTATTCTTGATTCATTTAAAACTATTCTTTATCAGTAGGATTATCTTAACTCACTTCAACATTGTTATTATTGTTATTATTATAACTATTACTATTGATATTACTCTGTTTGCAATTCTTGATATATTCTTTAATGACTAATTGTTTATCTAAGTGATGTAATTGAAGCGTAATGCAATGTATCTTAATTTTGATCTCTCATACTCTCTCTCCCCTGATCTATTTGAACATGACCTGGAAAGCGTTCGCATCTGTCTTTCTGCATGACTAATTCAATGTAGATTATTTACTTATCAGTCTTATATCTCCCTATGTAATTTCAAAAGTATATATCTCCGTGTATGTAGAATATTCAGCTGACGAGTTCTACCGAAATTTGATGAATTCATCAAATCTTGCTGTTTAACCTTTATTACTTGTTTTAAATCCGTATCGGGAAATAAATGTTTTCAATTTCGGCTAATAAACTAGGCGGGTTTGAGGAGTGCGTTGCACAGGATTCGAATCCCAGACCTTGTGTGTGGTTGCCGACCATTGTACCACTGGACGACCAATGTATCATGTGCGGACCAGGTTGATTTAATCAATGATAAGCAAATTTGAAATTAAGCATGATTAGTATTGACAGTGGAAGATCTACATAAAAATTTGGGTTTTGTAAGGATTTACACCAATGAACTTCAGATAACTAACCTGTTCATCCGCCGACAAATTTAAGCACTACTAACTATCAATGGGGACCGATGTGAAGAACCTGGAAGACCTGGATTTCGCGCAGGGATGATTTATGTCTGATGTCACACAAAATCGAAGATTTACAAGCGAAAACCGACAAACTGGTCGAAGAATCAGCCTGGGGAGACAGGACTCCAGGTGAACATAGACAAGACGGTGGTTATGAAAATAACCAACCAACCAACAACAACAGCACCAACATCCAGTGCCAATCACCATCAACGGGAGGGGTTTGAGAAAGGTTACTTCATTTACTCACTGATCTAGGGAGCATTGTCTCAACCACAGGACGAACGGACGAGGATGTCAAATCGAGTGAGAATCGGGAAGACGAGAAACACATTCATCAACCTGAAACCAATCTGGAAATCTTCGTCAGTCAACACAGCATCAACAAAAGAATTCAGTCGGATTTTCAATACAAACAACGTCAAGTCAGTCAGTTCTTATATACGGATCAGAAATTTAGCAGGCGGATCACAAACAATATTTCCAACAGCCTGTTGCAGACATTTATCAATAACTAACTGTTTTCGTTCTATACCGAAGATCAAATGGCCGGGCCGGAAAGAATCACCAACAAGAAATTATGGGAACAAACAAAACAAGAACCAATCGCCAACCAAAAAATATGCAGGAGAAAGTGGAGATGGATTGGACGGACGCTCGATGGGGAGGCCACTGGGTGACATCGCGCGAGCGTCAGGCCATTGCTCGAGTGGAACCAGGCCGAAAGGGAAGCGGCGAGTGGGACGACAGTGCAAGGGTGACATGGAGGAGATCGTGTGAAGAAGAGTTGAAAGAGTATGGACTAAGATGGATTCAGGCGAAAAGTACAGCAGAAGGAAGACGGAAGCAAGAGTGGAGACGTGCAGTTGAAGCCTTATGTTCCACTAGTAACCCAAGGGAGCAATAAAAATATAATAATGCATAAAGTATGAATGGAGTGCGACCGCAACAATGACCTTGAAATGCTCACTGAGCAAGTTAGTGAAACCTGGCAAATAATAATATATAATAATAATAATTGCTTTATTCCAAAAACAGTACTCATGATACAGCAAGGAATTTTCAGCATTCAGTACAATATTGCATCTAATTTACCCAAAAACGACAAAAAAAATTAAAAATACACAATACATAATAGTAATAAAACGATTGTTGTAGCGGCTACGTAGCAAAATACTGTGTGCCATACGGAGAAAAATATGTATAAATTACAAAATTGTAGTAATAATAGTAATACCAACTAATATAAAATAGCAGAGTAACGATTTAAACGATAGAAAGTGTAACACCATAAAATACAGAAAGATGAACGATAAAAGGGTGGATTCACTGTGCTAATTACATAGTAACTTGTAAGTTTCACGTCTAACAGAGTCTTCGTCACATAAAGTACGCGCTAAACAGGGTATTGTAGAATTTCTATACTTAGTAGTACGAGCATATATCTTTTTATATTGACTTCTCGTCCTACCTGATGAGATACAAGGGGACAGGTGTGAATAAAGCGGGTGCAGAGGGTCTGACATTATAGCCTTTGCCCATTTCGTACAGGAATTTATATGCCTCTCGACTATAGTATTAGCGAGCTCATGCAGTGGCAGACCACAAGCTCTACTCACAGCATTTAATACTCTTCGTAATATGATATAATCTTTTTTGAGCAGCCCAGGAAAGATTAATGGAGAGCAGTAGAGTACAATAGGTAAAATACAGGAGTTTAAAAATTGCAAAACTAAAGGTTGGTTGATACCTGATTGTCTTAACTTTTTAATGTCATCATCAATTAAATATGCCCATCAAAGTGTTATGCTATTAAGTGGGATATCTGACAAGTTTCAGCTTAGGTGTTCGGGAAAGATTAAGTTACGCTTTAAGCTAAGGACAAGTTAGGGTTAGGTTAACCTAATAAAGGCGACATTAGGGTGAGTTCGAGTTAGATTACAGTTAGTTTAGGGATATTTTCATGTTAGGGTTAGGTTCAAGAAAGATTAGGGTTATTGTCAGGGTTAGAAGACCTAAATAATTACATGCGTAGAATGTGGTTAAATTACTCTGTTTATATAAGAATAGAACTTGTGCACTGTGGTGGTAGAGTATAATTCCATTGTGGGTAAAATTTATTTCGATCAAGTCTCACAATGTTATACGGTAAAATTTACTGATGACAGCATTTTGAGCACAATTTATTGCTCAGTAAATATTAACGTATTACAATATGAGACTTTTTCAAAGTAAATTTTACCCACAATGGGTATACTCTGTTGATACTCCAACCTAAAACTGAGAGCTGTTTTATTCATATGTGAAAGAAAGGTATCCTCTGTATAAAACTTTTATACAGTTTTTATGCATTTTTTCATACATAACTGTATTCCATACACAAAAATGCCTCCTTCACGTGATTAATGCATTCGAGGTCATTCGCTGTGATTGGTAGTTAGTGGTGCTTAAAGTTTAACTTTCCCCCTCAGTTGTTGACCGAATTGTCCCTTTCACTGTAGTAATCACAAACAATACCCAGTAGTTAAGTAAATAACCAATAATCCGGATTCCTGTGGTTTGATTCCTGCCAGTACTCCGACGCACACACTTCACCTTTTAATCATTAGTCAGAACATCTAAAGTAATTCTCATTGCCCCAAATAATTTTATAGTTTTACTAATCAAATGTTGCAACAACAACAAAAATCCATAAATTGAACTACCAGTAAAAGACGGAGTTCTTTTTAATGTCCCCTTCATGTTACATTATTATATTATTATTGTTGTTCCCTTAGGTTCCTGGTGGAACATAAGGCTTCAACTGCACGTCTCCACTCTTGCTTCCGTCTTCCTTCTGCTGTACTTTTCGCCTGAATCCATCTTAGTCCATACTCTTTCAGCTCTTCTTCATACGACCTCCTCCATGTCACCCTTGCACTGACGTCCCACTCGCCGCTTCCCTTTCGGCCTGGTTCCACTCGAGCAATGGCCTGACGCTCGCGCGATGTCACCCAGTGGCCTCCCCATCGAGCGTCCGTCCAATCCATCTCCACTTTCTCCTGCATATTTTTTGGTTGGCGATTGGTTCTTGTTTTGTTTGTTCCCATAATTTCTTGTTGATGATTCTTTCCGGTCATCTGATCTTCAGTATAGAGCAAAGACAGTTGTTGATGAAGGTCTGTAACCTATTGGAAAAATAATTGCACAGTTTTATGATGTTTATAATAATGACAGCAGTAATAATAATAATAAAGTACATAAATAAACTAGAAATCAATAAGAAGGCTGAGCAAGAATGCGTCAGCGAAAGGCAGAATGGGAAGAATCACCTGTCTACTGTTGAGCGGCAAGCAATTACATGCCTAACGCTTCTTTCTCTGCATGAAATGTTCACTAAATACTGTGTCGTTGAGATTTTATATTTACTCGTGTGAACATAGTCTTTTATAATCGCTACTGATCCTTTGATTGGACACTAGCCAGTAACTAGTGTGGTGTGTCTAGTCCCCTTTCTTTTGGTGCAGACTGAAACCTATCAGTCAGGTTTGCAATGTGGTCACCATGCCACTAGGTGGTAGCTCGCCATCACGGTGTACATTGATTTGATGATATTAAATGATTGGAGGCAATCGGATGGAAGCCCAATCTTGAACCTACGTTTCGTGCTAGTTGGCACTCACTAGTCAACAAGGCGTATCTGCAGCCTTGAAGGAACTCATATCCCTATGAAGTTCAAACTTGCGTCACGCAGTGTTCCAGCTTAGCACGACTGGCCTTGCCGACAGTTTTTAATGTCCTTTGAAGTGTACACGAAGTTCATGAGGGAGCAGTAAAGAAGAACAGGTGAAATGCAAGAGCTAATTGCAACGGAATAACTGTTCGAGTAATCCTTCCTCTTGAATCTCGAGTTTTAATGCTTCTCTTTGTAGTTGGATAGTGGTATGGATAATGTGTTGTTTTTGTTTGAGTGAATCAAGGTCATTCTGACCTTGAACTGTCTTTAGGCATTGTTGGCGTATGGTTCTTGATCTCATATTGTTCGAAAATATTTCCATTTCGATTTTTGGTTTAACCACTTTTGTCATCCAGTACTTATTTTATCCTTGAGAAGGAATTGGATCAGTATAGCTGCCTAACGGTATTGTGAGGGTAATTTTGAATATTTGATGTTATTATTGTTGTTAAATAATACCGTAGACTTTATCTTTAATGAGGGTCTTTCCGCTGTCTTTGGGGCGTTTTGTGACTACACGTGACTCAAGGAAGTCTTGTTCAGCTATACAGTATTTATTTTATTTTATATTTTATTTTTGGTAACAGCTTGATTCCACACTGTATTTTTGGTACAAGTATGGAATTATCAGTGTGGATATCGGTAGCCCAAATTTCGCAGGCCGACCATAGATATCTGGTGTGCGTCGGTGTAGGCTCGAACCCCGGACCATGTGCATGGCCGTCGAGAGTCCTAACCACTGTGCCACCGACGCACAGATTAGTTTCCTGCTTTCAGATCACAACAAGTTTTGGTTTTGGTTGTGATATCAATAAAACCGTACATTTAGAGATGCCAAACGGTCTTAAATGCCTTATCTAGAAACCAACAGGATGTTAGGTGATTGATTGGATTAAAGGAAACCAAAGGGATAGGGTGTGGAATCACCGATAACCTTGGCTGGTGGTCACGCAACTTATCACAAATCAACAGAAGTTATAATTCATGGGTCATTTGATTCCTGGCCAGTGTCTAAATGGTCGACGAGTTTGTCTGATAACCTGAAGGTTCTAGATACGATGGCTGGTAAGGTCATGGGCATGTGCTCTTGAAGAGTCCTGAACAAAGACGAAACAGCTGTCTAGTACTCTTTGAATGAGAATGCTTCAAATCAACTCATAATCCGTCAATTTTGAAAGTCTTTCGCGACCCAGATTTTCATTCCTCACCATTTCCCAACCCCAGTGAATTATCAATCGTGTAAAATGGAATTTTTCCAAGATTAACTAACACCTCCCACCACCTCGACTTCACAATGAAAAAAAATAAGCAACGACTCAATTTTTCTCTTATTAAGTTAAAAAAATAAAGAAGTTCATCAGTCCACATGGTAACTACAAAGATTTAATTTTCAATCAATATTTATGGGTGAGTGATTAATTTCACCATCTTAGCAATCACTGAGTTAATTTCTCTTTTTTTAGTGTGAGGTGGAGGGACGTAGCGCAGTGGCGAGTGAAAAAAGAAGTTAACTTTGTGCAGGCTTCTGCTGCATCTGTTTTTGTGTTACAGGTGATCGCAAATCTGGAAATCCCAATATTATAACAATACTCAATAATCATTTGACCTTGAAAGTGTATAATTAAAACGACTATATACTTTTTTATTCATCCGTGAGTCAATTGAAGCTTGAACTCTTGGTGATATCAGCTGAAAAGTGGAAAAGTTTTTTGTTTAAATGAGATGCTTATCGATTACTAGTTTAGTTAAATATTTTTCATAGTTAATGGAATATGTTAGTGATGATTATAACCTGAATGATGTCATATGTTTAAGGGTAATTGGTACGAAGCCATTGCGTTCGGTTCTCTGCCAACGTTTTCACCTCGTTCCAAGTCTGCCCACATGCTTTCATCTCCTCTAGTCACCCTTGCACTGACGACCGATTCGCTGCTTCCCTTTCGGGTTCCACTCGAGCTATGGCCTGTCTAATGATGTCACTTGATGGCTTGTTTCCTCAGAGTATGGCTAGCCAATCCATCTCCATTTCTTCCTGCCTATTTGTTTCACGATCGTTTCCTGGTTGGTTTGCTCCGAGACATCCCTGCTGCCGATGTTTTCTCGCCAGCCATCTGATCTTGAACGAAGTATTGAGCGGAAAAAGCTGTTAATGAAGGTCTGTATTTTGTTTGATGTGCTCTTTATGATGCGCTGGCCAAGTCTCTGATGCGTATAGTAAGTGGCACTGACTTTACATTGGAGTCTAAAATCCGGATCTTATTTTCATTTTCATGATGAGTGATGTTGACCTCCACACAGACTTGAGAGAAATGAAAGCTTGTCTTGCCTTCTCTATTCTTGCTTTGATATACTCATCAGTTCCGTCGGCCTGTAGTTGAAACGATGCTTCCCAGGTGGGTAGGTAGGTAAAGGAGGTTGTTTCTTTCAGGTTCCTCCCATTTATGCTAGCTGATTGTTGTCTGTTGTTGCAGTTGCTGTTGGTGTTGGCCAGAAATCTTCATCACATACCTCTGTTTTCTCTATGCTCACTTGAAGGAAGTCCTATCTTTGATGCTTCTTCTGCCAACTTGTTGCTTATCACTTGCATATCCTCCAGTTCATGAGAAATCAGACATATATCATCAGTGAAGCCCAGATCCTCCAAGTTTTGTGCATGAGTCCATTTTATGCCTGTTTCCTCATTGCTCACTGTCTGTCTGTCTGTCTCATTATCCAATCTACTGCAATCAGGAAAACCAGTGGCGATAGTAGGCAGCTAGCCAGCCTTGTCTTACTCCCGTCTTCACTTCGAAGGCTTCCGTAAGATTCCCGTTGTGGATTACTTGGCATGCAGCAGTGTCTTACAGCTGTTGGATGAGATGCATTATTGTATACAGTAAACATCAGGTAAATTATCGACAGTTTGCTTGCCGAGATCCAACTGGTTACAGGTTTGGATGAAGAAGTGACATCAGTAGGAAACGCACTGAGAAACTAGGGGATACTGGACAGTTGTTTTCTCTTAGTTCGAGACTTCTCAGCAGTACGCACAGAGTGAGGGTCAAACCCAGGACTTTCTGGTCACAAGGTCAGCTCACTGAACATCCAACCAGTTGGGCATGATCGAATGGTAGACGCATAAATTCCAAATTTAGCCAATTCGCAATATTTGCTGATGAAGAGTACCAGGTTGTAGCGAAACAACTGTACAGTACTGCCTGGTTTTCCAGTGATCCTCTAACTGTTGCTACCTCGTGACCAAATCTGTAACCGATAAAATAATCGAGCAAAGAATATTCTTCTCGGTAAATTCCTCTTCTGGCTCTACAATTATATATACATATGTTTATATACACAGAATATTCTAGATTAGTAGTTAATAACAATATTAGTGTTTTTTGTTTCAATAATATCTATTTGTTAAGTAAGATCACAATGGAATTACAGTTCATTAAAGATGCTTAAATTATAATAATAATAAAGATATAATAGCGAATAGAATATCAACTAAAATTAGGAAACTTCCACAGAAATTCAGGATCATTCAAACCTAGATGGCCAATAGGGTAAGGATAATGTCTGAACTAACTTCTTTTGGATGCAAAAATTAGGCTTGTTAATATGGATCCCAACCGCCAGACTCAGTAATGTTTAGTAGACGAACTCTTTAGTCAAAATTAAGATTCGTAGGTATGCGGTAGATGACTCTGAAAGCATGGTTACCGTCAATCTTGTGTTCTGTATCCACAACATGAGACAGAATACCGCTGCAAATAGATTTTGTTTGTCATTTACTTAACCAGCCACTATGCTGGGTGATGTTCGGAAATTCGATGAGAAACACGCCTAATTGTATGGCCTATGCAATTAACTGGCTCACTTGACAGGAGCAGTTAAATTGGTAGATACACATGGAAGAGGCGAAATTAGGCAGTTTGTCTTTTATTCCCGAACACAGAAGAGGAGTGGTTTTGAATACACAGTGTAATTCAGCTGCAGGGAGTGCTGTTTTTACCGCATTTCTAAGGCACTGTGTTAGTATCTCGCTGGTGTTGTCTTCAAGGAACTGCATTTGTAAGAATAAGGCCTTTTTTGGAACTGTTGGTAACTTCGGCTGCTTTGGTTTCAAATTCATATTCTTATCAATAAACTTTATCAGAGTGCAATCTGATAAAGTGCTCTGCCCTTGGTCGGATGAATGTCTTGATGAGGAACTTAATAATATTAAACGGTTGCTAAGTGAAAATGGTTATCGTGAAAAGTTTATTGATAAGAATATGAATCTAAAATCATAGCAGCCCAAGGGACCAAAATAAAGTCAGTCATTTATTTTCAAACCAGTGGGTTAACAACAGCCTGTTTGCTTGGTAACTAACTTTAAGCTTGTGGTCTCCACGCCAACTAGTATCAATTTTCCCCCCCATTGTTTAGGAATCTCAAGAAATTTATGAGAAGAAACAGTTGTCTGGTGCTCTGTGGACTTTCAAATGGCTGTCCAACTAATGTGAATTAATGAAATAAGAGATGAGGTTGCCCACCCTTCTCAATAATGAATTAAACCGGAAGTACATAAGGCTAAATGGAAAATCACCATTATTTTTGTAATGTGATCATTCTAATTGACTCTTATTTTAAACAGGATGTGAAAGGTGGTTGATATACGGATAGGAATGCCCGTTATTAAACTACATTACTGGATGAATAGACCACATGACAGACAAACTGAATATATCATTATTTAAGTGTTGGTTCTTAGGAATTCGATTGGTTACAGGATTTCATCGTAAGCTGACATTAGTTAGAGAACCATTGGAAAACCTGCAGGGAGTAGTGGACAGCTGTTTCGTCCTAGTTTGGGACTCTTCATCAGTACTCACCCACCGCCATGGTTCGAATCCAGGACCTTCTGTTTAAAAAGTAGGCTCGTAAACCACTAAGCCACTGGGACCGGATCCAATGGCCCATGAATTCTAACTTCTGCTAATTCACGACACAGCTCGACCCCTAGCCAATGTCATTGCTAGCGAGTATTTGTCCTCACACTCGACCTGCTGCACCCTACTGGTAACGGCTTCTTACTAGAACCCCAGGTAACTACCTACCTGAATAGGGCCAGTCGCTAGTGAGCATCTCATTGAAATTCAAGTGTAGATTTGTAGGGATTTGATTATTTATTATAAAAATGGATTGATCAGCTTCTAAACTATTGATTCGTAGGGATTTGATTGGTTTTCGAACTAGACTTAATGACCAACTGCCATCAGTTAGAGAACCGCTGGAATAATAAACATTTGTTTCGCCCTGGTTTAGGATTCTTCAGAAGTACTCATCCACAAGGCTCCTTCTTGGGAATCGTACTTAGAACCTGCTTATCAATAGCTGACTGTCGGGGTGGGGGGTACAATGGGTCTGCTATGACGACAATTACTCGCCCACACTGAGATTCACTAGTGGTCGCACCATATCGTGAATTGGTACAAGTTGGAATTCATGCACTGGTCACTGGATAGGGTCCCAGTGGCTTAATTATCTACGAGCTCGCTAGCCCTGTAACCCGTAGTTCCTGGGTTCGAACTAGGCGGTAGCAACTGTTCAGTCTTCCAAGGTGTCTATTGGTCATCTAACTGATGTTAATTCATGATGAAATCCTGGAGCCAGTCAAATAACTGGCCATGAATTGAAATTCCTGGACTTCTCAATAAAAAGCGGTGGTCGATGGGGTCCTTAAATTTGCATGTGACGATATAAACTAGTGGAAGTAGTTAGAATTCATGGGTCATTGGACTTCATCCTCTCGGTTGAAACTTGAAGATTTTATCTTCAATCCAGGGAGTGGTCGCTGGTGAATACTACTGATAAGTGCTCAACCGGGACTGTCTAATAATCCCTGGTTCTCAATGGTCTTTTAACTGCTATTGTTGCCTGATAGAATTTGCCTTGGAAAGACTAATAAACTAGGGATCATGATTACATTAAATCGTTTATTTGTATATTCATTAATTTCTTAAAGATTAGTAGGAGTTAGAAGGGGCAGGTAATCCCATTTCGTTTAAAGGCTAATCGTCATCTATAAGACAAAGTAGACTTATATTTCCATTGGGATTTAAGCTTTCATTATAATCCATACATCAAGAAGTTAATGACTCCAGGTTACAGTTAATCTCCTTTGGGAAATACATTAGGGCAGAAGAATTGACGAATATCCATCAGATGAGTAATATGATCCACTGACAGAAGACTAATTTTATATATTGTGATATAATTAAACCTGATATCAGATACTACGAGGAGTCAATTGACAAGAAGCACAATATCACTACTATTGTTATTATTATATTCAAATGCCTGCGTTCCAGTTGGAGCATAGGAAGTCATAACAACACCTATGCTGTACTCTTTTCTTTGCAATCCCTGTCAGCTGCATTCACGACTGCTAAAAAAGCTTTAATTTCTTCCTCAAATGGTCCACTGCATGTCAACCTTGGATGGCCAACTCGTTCGCCGTTTCCCGTTCTTGTTTCACTTGACACTCTGTGCTAAGAGTGTGCTATCACTTGAATATCTCCCCCGTCGTCCTCTCCAATTCCCTTCTTCATATTTCAAGAATGATGTCTACTTTTGAGATGTACATTGAATGTACAGTTCACTTACAGTGAGACAATCTACAGACAGAAGGATGATATTGCAATGGGTTCTCCCTTGGGTCCTCTCCTTGCAGATTATTTTATGGTCAGTCTAGAAAATAGTCAGCTGAAGCCTATAATCCAAAGCTTTCAAATGTATAAAAGATATGTAGATGACACCTTTATCATTTGTAATAGTGATTGTAACTTATCATTAACTTATATTAAATGTATTTAATGGTTGCCATCCTGCGATAAAATTCACACTCGAAATGGAGAACGAGTCTAGCATTCATTTCCTCGATGTGAACTTATCAGGAAGGACGGATGGAACTCTGAAGAGATCGATTTATCGAAAGCTGTCATGGAATGGTCAACTGAAAATTTTTTACAGCTTGGTACCCATTGGTCGAAAACGAAACCTCGTCCGGTCGCATTCCACTCACATTCGGCGGATATGTAGTTCTGATACTATGGAAGACGAGTTATATCTTTTGAGGAAAATCCTAATAGAAAATTGATTTCAACCACGTTTTGTATATGAGAATATACATTCAAATCCTGTAAAACGTGACTTACCATCCGTACCCAAGAAAATACTTTACATGAACTTGGAGTTAAAAGGGGACTTAGCTATTTCGGTATCATGAAACGGAGGATATCACAGTCCCTGAAAAGAACATTTCCTGCTGCATCTCTGAGAATAGCCTTTACTAATCAACCATTACTGTTCAATAACCTGAAGGAAAGGATCCCGCTGTTGACCAACTCTATGTATGTTTATCAATTCACCTGCTCTTGTGGAACTAGGTCTAATATCGGTCGTTCGACTCGAGTTTTGTCCAAGAGGGTGCAAGAACATTATCCTGTGTGGCTTCGAAAAGGTGGAGGTGGAGCAATAAGAAGCGCGATCGATAATGATCACCCTATGTCTCTCTATAGCCTCCGCCTTTAAAGTCATCTACAAGGCAAAGATCAATCTACCCAAATCCCTACGTACCTGACTCATCTGTATTGTTGAAGCTTTGGCTATCGAAACAGAAAAGCCAAATCTCTGTGCACAGAAAAAGTTCGTTCAACCCCTCCAACATTCATGGCCTTAATCCCTCTATGCCAAAATATGATAATCCCCAATCATATTTTAGCTCTACCAATTTTTCATTTTTCATTTTGTCTATTCAATTTGTATACTCTTCCTTATTAAGTCAATTGTTATTATAACTATTCTTACTTTGAACTGTCCCCGGTATTATTTCACTTGTTCCACTTGTCATTCTAAATCAATTGTTTTTTACAACGTTAAATTCTATGCTATCAAATTTCCCACAATATTACGTAACGTTTTTATTTTATTCTAACTTCCGCGAATTCATGACATAGCATGACTACTTCGTAATATCTTCTTCGATGAGTTACTGCCTCACCTACAACGTTGAATTCTATGCTATTAAATTTCACACAATATTACGTTATGTTTGTATTTTATTCGATTTGCCTACTAATCCTATAATTGCACATCCTTTTTCAAGTTCTATACATCCTATGAATTATTCTATATATGACATTAATTTGCTTTGCCACTTAACATTTAACTATGATTATAATCACAAACATTTTAGTTTTTAATTGCATTTCATAACACCATTACTATTATTTTATGCATTCACGCCTATGATTCAATTCCCTCACCGGAGATAACTTCTTAAAAGGCATATATATATATACGATTGTACAGCTTGATGATTAATTTGTTGTTGAAAAGAGTCTCTTCGCTGAATGGATCACTTGTTTTGATTTTCTAAATAACTTCGGTTGAAGAAATAATGAAAACCAGAAGGATTGGGTCCCAGTGGCTTAAGGATCTACTAGTTCGGTAGCCTTGCAACTGGAAGTCCTAGGTTTAAACCTCCTTGGATGAGTGCTGCTGGAGTCTAGCAGACTAGACAGAAATGGTTGTCCAATACTCCCAGGTTTAGCAGTGCTCCTCTAACCGATGTAAACTCATGATGAAGTCATGTTTTATATCGGTTAGAGAATTCTTAGTAGTCTACACCAAACATCAAGTTTCAAAGTGAATACATCATTGTTCATTTGTAGGATTGGAATCCTATCCTCCAGTGTTTGAACTATGAAATTCTACGGGATCTCACGCTGGTACAGGAGAACCTTCTTGTAGTTTACTGTTCTAAATAATCAAAATAGACACCAGCGTGTGTCACTATCTTCAACAATAAGTTTATAACAACACAAAACAACCCCGGTGGGTGCGCACTATCGAAGAGTCCCAAACTAGGACGAAACAGCTGTCAAATACTCCCAAGTTTTCCAGTGGTTCTCTAACTGATGTCAGTTCACGATGAAATCCTCCATGCAATCAAACAAAATCCCTACAAAACTCATAATTGAAAACAAAAGAAATAAATTTATAACGTGGAAAAATAGGAGATTTCGTTAAAAATCGATATAATTTAGGGGACTATTTGTCAGTGAACACTTATGACCCTATCTGGCACTCCAAGCAAGACCTTTGGGTCACGAGGCAATCAGAGAAATTAGAAGCTGTAATTTATAGGCCACTGGCGCTGTACAGTAACGTGACTGCTCAAAAACCTGATGATGGTCCATGGTTTCATCTTTGATAGAACCATAAATTCATACAGATCCACAGTGTCAAAATGGGACCCCTCCCTATCTGGTTTTTAATGAAAACAAAACACGTAGTTCAGCGAAGTTATTTTTCGGCGAATTCATTTTCTTAGCTGTACAATCGCAAATATATATGAGTTATTTTGTATGTATGTCAAAAATTCCGTTTCTTGATGTGGAACTAACAAGGAGAACTGATGGGAGCCTAAGAAGATCGATCCATAGAAAACCTACTTGGAATGGTCACCTAACAAGCTTATATAGCTGTGTAACCATTCAACAAAAGCAGAATTGAATTAAATCACTTGCCACCTGCATCCGACGCATCTGTAGTTCCGATGTTCTAGTAACAGAACTAGATATCCCGAGAGAAATCTTCATCCAAAATGGATACCCAATACGATTCATTGACAAAAATATCAAACCAAGAATTTGGAGAAATGAAACTTCACTTGCACCGAAAAGAAAAAATCTACATGAACATGGATTTCAAGGGAGACTTGACAAGTGATATTTTCAAGAGAAGGATCACATCATCTCTGAGAAGAACATTCTTTGCAGCAACGCTGAGAATAGTGTTCTCTAGTCGCCCAGTGATCTGCAGAAGCCTCAAGGACAAGATCCCCCATCTGACCACTTCAATGTGCATACATCAGTTCACCTGCTGTTGTCGAATCGAGTACATTGGTCGTACTACGCGCACCCTGTCCAAGAGAATTCAAGAACACTATCCAGCATGGTTGCAGAAAGGCAATAGTGGTGCAATAAGGAGTGCGATAATTAAACCCCTGGTTAGCACTGATCATTCCATTTTAACAAATGCCTCCTGCTTCAAAGTACCCTACAGAGTCAAGAATAACCTATCAAAGGCGATATGGTTTCATCTTCTTTGTATCACTGAAACTCCAGCCATTCACATAGAAAAACCGGAGCTGTGCATACAAAAGAGAATTATTCAGCCACCTCTACTGTCATAGTAACAACTTGATGACTTCATTTTGTTTGTTTGCCTGTTCTTTAATTGCTTATAATTTTTGTATTCATTTAGAAATCTTACGTAATTTCGTATTCTCTTCTTTGTTCCTATGTGTATCCTGAGTAAAACTCACTCATCAAACTATTCATATTATTATTACATAACTTCTTTTAACAACTGTTTGTGACAACCCATCACCTTTGTTACTACCCTACTAATTTCATTAACACCTAATTTTCTTGATTGATTTTATATTACGCAACTCCAACAACCAATCTTCACCTGTCTAGTTAAAAAAAACCATAACCAATTGTAATTTTGTCTGACAAACTTAATGTACACATACATACAAAATAACCCATGTACATATATTTGCGATTGTACAGGTAAGAAAATGAATTCGCCGACGAAAAGAGACTCTTCGCTGATCTACGTGTTTTCTTTTCATTAATGCCTGGATGGGGATTATCTGGTTTTTCACTGGTTGTTCTACAACCTTGAAATCAATCAAATCTCCACCAGCACAAAACACAAAGAGCTAAATAGTTGCCCATCCGTGGATAAACATAAAGATATACTAGATGAGTTAGAACAAAGAATAATTGACGTATTTTCAACCAGATTTCATACACTTAAGGGTACTTTTTTTTACAACTACGCTTTAAGAGAACATGTTTCTATCCTCACTCACAGTAGATGGGTGAGGAAGTACATGTGTAGTGAAAATATTCTCCGTTTAAAGTTTTAACTACAACATCAACAGCAACGAAAAGCAGCTGCTCAGCTGAATGTCTGTGTGTGTGTGAGACAATGACAGCGCTCATATGCATAAACATCGTATCAGTTCAGACATTTTCTGTCATCCATCACATTACCAAGATAAAAGTACATTTAATAGAATGCAGTTTAGTGAATAATATCAAAACATGATCATTCATTAAGGATAGAAATTCGTCTAAGTGATGACTCATTCAAAAATACAGATCTAAGCACCATAAAGTACAAAAACAATTTATTCGATTTATTGGTTTGTAGGGATTTGATTAATTTACAGGTTACAGGATTTCAACATGAACTGACATCGGTTAGAGAACCGTTGAAAAATTAGCCACAGCGAATGCGCGACAGCCAGTTTGGGAATCTTCATCCGTACGCACCCACCACAGTAGTTCGTACCCAGGACCTTATGATTACAAGGCGGGCGAGCTCATAGACCATTGAACCACTCTGGAGTCGACGCAACTGCCAGCCCATGAATTCTAACTTCTGCCAAATCACACACAACATAGCGCGACCATTTCGCAATGTCTTCTTCGATGAATTACTGCCTCACCTACAACCTGCTGTACTCTACTGATCACGGCTTCCCACTAGAACCCCAGGTCACTCACTACCTGAATAGGCCCGATAGTTCTCTAACTGATGTCAACTCATGATGAAATCCTCCAACCAATCAAAGATAGAATTTAACATATCAAGGGAACTTAGTGATTCCAAAAGAATGTGCGTGAAAAGTGAAATAATGCCCCGACAACAGTTCAAGGTGAGTATAATAGTAGGAATAATCACAGTGTTAAGGAAAAGGTACTCAGATTAATTAAATAAGCAAAATGAAAAATAAATAAATAAGTGTTTATCCTTCTACATCCAAAGGAGAAATACAGGTTGTACACATGGCTGGTCAGTGATTTCCTGTCTATAGAACCAAGAATAGAAGAAGACGCTGTCAGTTAGCATGAATTCGGTAGATAGATAATCGTAAAACTATGATCAGGGACCCATGAATGACAGAAAGTCAATCATGCCTCCTTCAAAGTAACTTATTGCCAAAGCCGGTATGCTTTCATCTCGTTTGCACTGCTGAAGCCTTCGACATTCATTTAGAGAAACAAGAGGTACACATACAAAAGAAAATTATTCAACCAATCCTACCCACGATTATGGTGACCAGCCATATTGCTTTCTACCAACTTGATTTCTAGCTCCTTAGAACTCTTACGTAATTCTATATCTTTCTACGTTTCTATGTACATCCTGATCACAACTCACCCACTTTTAATTATTCATCTTATTGAGTGACTTGAACAGCACTGGGCACTGGGTTTGAGCCTCGGTGGGAACATCATCACTGATTCACTGGGGAATGCAGGTACATCCAGATGACGAGCCCTACACAGGACGAAATGCACATCCTAGATTCCACTGCAAGTCACCATGTACCAAATTAACCTCTAATTACACGACTAGACATTGTCGAAGCATCTGCACAAGAAGCCGGCAGACATGTCAACCTGAGGCCGAGCACTTCGGTCCAATCAATCGACGGGAAAATCTAAAATTCAATTAAATAACTCGAACAGCCTTATTCAACTTCTTTTTGAGGCATTAACTAATATTAAAAAATATGTTTGTGACAACTCATCACTTTTGTTACCAACCTATTTCATGGAAAAAAGATATTGTATGTACATGCTATATTAGAGCTAAAGTAAAAGGGATTGCCAAATAGAACCTCTTCGCTGAACTTGTTTTCTTGTCATTAATGTGTCTATATGGGGATTATTCATAGAACTGAAGTGTATCATCAGTGCTTAACCCTTAACTGGTTCCAGTACTTCAGCTAACCACTAAGCGATGTTGTGATACGGAGAACCTGTTGAGTACGTAACAATGTGATTGTACACTTTTTGGTTACTTGTATAAATTCGAGATATTGTACATAATTTTTGTTTAAAACGCTTCTTGTTGAAATATACATAACTTCCGTGTACAATTGAAAAATACACTCTGCTGTTGGAGACTTCGTCTTCTCCCTGGTCACTTCTGCTTACTTGCTCCACTCACACCGTGTTGTATACTTCGGATTTATTGTAGGAGCCTACTACTCTCAACCGAAGACATTGCTACAACCGGAACACAGCAGCTACAGCAGACGCAGTCCAAACAATTAACGTGCCCGTGGATTATATAATTAATTTGTAGCCGAGGTCTTAGACGTTATATACAAGTAATCCTTTTTGTTACTATAACTCGTCACTGTATTTTTGGTAATATATTGTGATTTAACACTCCACTGACTTGGATTATTACTTTTATACTTGGAATGTTAGTGAACTCTAATATTAGTCCCCTACAAACCTACCATATCAAGAATAGGATAGATCCGGATGGGAGGAAGAGTAATCTTGTTTAAGAAATTTTCGGCCTTCTGACAGTGAGACATCTCATGCATATTTAAAAGTCGTCGTAACACTTTGAATAAAGTTCGAGGGATTCAAATACTCAATGAGAGACACATTTAATCAGCTAGGCATTATTCGACGAGATTGATTCCGAACAGAGAAGTAATTATATGAAGTGAAGAAGAACAGGTTCATGCTATACATTCACTGAACGTCTGTTGAAACTTATGGTGATGAACACATATTGGACAGGTATTAAATATGATGGTCAAATAAACTGTAGGAGAGGGTATTTTCGACATTATAGAAGAGAATTATGATTCATCTGAATGTGTTCTGTAGTATTATGCTGATTTGTGTGGTTGTTTTGTCATCCTGGATGAGACCATAAAGTGGGGTAGAAAAATAATATTGTTTACGTGATATGACCATGATGGATTATAAAATCTTCACGATTCAAATCTCCAGCTCAGAGGAAACAGACTGACTGAGATAGAATACATCACTTTGCAATCTTCTATATTTCCCACCTGTACAAACCGGTTTTCATCTCCGTCGGCGTGAAATAAAAAATGGTTATGTTTTGGTTGACATGTTTTGAAATGTACCCGATTCTAACGTCATCTGACAATCCTCCAATATCACCTAGAAATATAACTGATTTTTTGAATAACTCCAAATTATTGCGGACTGAGCTTCAATACTACTCAATAGTAATCAGTAGAGTGAAGAGGTATGACTAAATTTTATTTCGTAATGTTAAACAGGAAATGTGGGTTTAATTAGTTTTATGACGCAAATCAAGTTATCTCTAAAGCATGCCACTAACCTACCCTTCCAGTGACTTATTAATTTAGATGAAACACCTCACCAGTCCCCTCAAGTATTCAATGATTACCTCAAAATGATGTCGGTTCGTAAAGCCCAATCACACAGGAATCAATCAAAATCCATACAAAACTCAATTTGTTTTTAATTATTAGGCAGAAACAAAGATCGAATCTGTATAGAATATAACATACCACATAAACTGAAGAAATGTGTTGAACAAAACAAGCCTATGGTGTTTTACAATGATCATCGCTACACAGTATTAATCTCATGGGATTTTCTGTCTCACCATTATCAAAATAAAAGTACATTTGATAGAACATCATTTGGTAAAACAATCAAGAATCCATCTGTCTTGGATAAAATTTGTAAATGATGATTCATTCAAAATACACCCAAAGAGAGACAGAGAGAGTGAGAGCACAGCTTTAGCAAATGCTGTCACCTCATGGTCGATGAGGGTCATAGTGAAAATATATGAAAATACGCCATTCCGAAGTCATTATTCTCTCATATTACAACTGAACTTCACGTATTCAATCTCTCTGTAGGATAGATAAAATTCACTACAAAGGGATCAGTCATCACCTATGTGAAGTTATCTACAATCATCTGAATCGAGCTGTTGTCAGTGCGATAACTGAAACATATTTGAAAGTTTGAGCGATTAAATTAGTTACATACTTCAAGTTTGTATGGAGGATTTCACCATGAACTGACATCAGTTAGAGAAGTATTGAGAATGGACGAGTACTGAACATCTGTTTCGTCCTAATTCGGAACTCATCATCAGTACTTACCCACAGGGTCTCAAACTCGATAATTCCGATTACAAACATAGCTTGCAGACCGTTCACCCACTAGGGCCTAAACAAACAGTTGAAGAGCTTTCCATGTGACCTGAAGGTCCAGGGTTCGAAACCCAATTAGTGTGTACTGCCAGTAAGTCGCAAACTAGGCGACTGGAGAAACCGCTGCCCAACACTCTCTGGTGGTTTTTAATGCTTCCATAACTGATATCACTCCATAATCAAACTTGAGACATATGAAATCCTTAAAAAGAAACCTCTTAACGATTATTTATAATTGGATATGTGTGATGTCGACTAGGAAAGTAAGCTAATGGAGCGGGAAAGAAAACGTTCACTCATTTTTCTTTTAACTGAAAGTCTATGGAGATTTACAATGAATGATGAATACATTTGACTAGTATCAGATATCTTGGTGTAATGAAAGAAGAGAAGAAGCTGTTTTTGAAAGAATAGACTGGAATTGTAATTCATTTGGATGCGTTCTGTATTATGTTGCTCACTGAGTTGGTTATTTTGTCATCCTAAACGAAATCATCAAAGTTAAATTATTAATGATTTTCCTCTAAAATGATGTTATCTGGAAGGATATTGAAATCTTCATAATTCAAAAATATTTTACATGTAGGCGAACAATAACTGTTCGGTTCAATCAATCGACGGGAAAATCTAAAATTCAGTTGAACAATAAATACTGTTGTCAATTAGATCTCATCAGGCTTAATTCTAATATATACATAATTATAAAATAATTCTTGTATTTCTCAATGAATGAAAAGCAAAAGTATATTGTTGTTGTTGTTTTTAATGACTTCTCGCCGTTTAATCCTGCTGATAATAAGTAGCTTTATCAAAGTAGTAGTATTATTAAACCAGAATCTACAAAATCCACTCGGCTTGCATATATGTAACAACTTAATCATCGATCCTCAGCATGGGGGCATTTTTACGTTGTTGTCAAGTTGGCCAACTGGTAAAGATAACAAAACCAGGTGTAGATTGTTGGATTTAAGCATCGCGTGTTTACATAATGAAATTGCTTATCACACACATTTATGTTAACTTTGTCATTTCATAGGGGATGCAACGGAGTTTTACCCAGGTCAAATTCTGTTTTAGTGCAACATTCCTGTTTGTCAGACAATTTGGATTCCATTTGATGGCATGAAGTGCTTCTGATAATATCAGACTTTCTTTATGATTTCTGAAATACCTTTTCTGGATTACTTTCACTATTGTCAATATCAGTTTTTTGGACTGATTCTGTAGCGTGTAGACGACCTATGGCTGATGTCGTCTGACATTTCTGATCTATATAGAATGACAACAGTTCAGGCCCATGTCTTCGAAATACGTTTTCGATCATATTTAATGCAGGTGTTGATTTGTTAATGAAGGATAAATACAAAGACCCCTGAATGCAAGTACATCGTATGAGTTCGCTACTTCAGAAAGATACTAAACTGTATACATCAGAAAAACAGTAGATGTTACTAAACCCTCGCTTATATTCTACGTATTTCACACACAATTTGACTTTTGGATTTAACTCCTTCTCAGAACATATACACTTTTTTAATTCCTTTATGTTCTCAATGGAAAATGGGGCTTCAAGATAGTGCCAGCTTGAAGTATCGGTAGCAGTGGGGTTTATTTTCACGGGATAGGGTTGATAGCCAGCCTCATGTCCAGCTTTCCCTCTTTACCAGTCTTATTACAGGCTTTGAGAGGTAATGGAATGTATCGGCAAGGGATGGAGCCACATGTGGGGTTTGTAATCATTTTACCGCTGTGCCACCATTGCGGAGTACCTATCTGCCACTACCCTATATAAGTAGGTACAGTTATCACTGTTTTCCATACAAAGTAATCTTTAGCCAGGAAGCCTGTAAAATTCCATTGCTAAAACCTATCGGTGAAATATTTAAAAAAATAATGAACCTCCTGTTTGTTTTATATATTTTCAATTATTAACACTTATTAGGTACTTCTGCGACTCTCTTGCGGTTTTCTTGTGTCTTCTTCCCTGTTCAAAGATATTACCAGCTTAGTGTTACTCAAATGGAGTGTTGGGATCACTGGAACCTACGTCTTGCAGTTATTCAGAATATTGCTAGCACATCTGATGAATAACGGAATCACCTTCATCCTGAAATCTGTGGACATGTTCAAAGTTGGTTTCGTATATATGTAAGTGCGGACGTCACAGTTATGGTGTACCTACCGGTGACTTTGAAATTTTATAAATTTTCAAACACTTTGTGAGTCACATATATACTTTTATTGTACATTCTGTATCCCTTATGTTTCACTTCACCTCTTGTATCTGGATGTGTTTTTTTATTATTATGCTCACTTATGTGGTGATTTTGTCATCTTGGACGAAACCATAAAAAGGAAGTGAAAAATGATTTTGTTTACGTGATATTACCAGGATGGATTCGAAAATCTTCACGATTCAAATCTCCAGCTCAGAGGAAAGAGACTGACTGAGATAGAATACATCACTTTGCAATCTTCTATATTTCCCATCTGTACAAACCGGTTTTCACCTCCTTCGGGGTGAAATAATAACTGAACACATTTAGATTGACAGGTTTTCAAAAGTACCCGATTCTGACGTCACCTGAAGATCCTCAAACATCACCTTAGAATGAAAGTGATTTTTTGAATTGTCTGAATTATTGCGGACTGAACTGTAGTCAAGATTTGACAGAATAGTTCTATAATATTTGGGCGCCGAGTGAGAAGTAGACATTTGTAAAAAATTATATTTGTAAAATCTCAGCGATATTGAAATGAGTAATTCCAACGTTTCGTTCGGTAATCTGGTCCGAACTTCTTCAGGGAAATTAATCGAAATTAACATAACAGGTTTATATATAAAAGGAACATCTTTTGTTTTTAAAAACTTTGTCCAATCATGATTTATAAAACAAATATTAACAAGTATAATAAACAAAATTGTACGAGTTGTGATCAAAATTTGACTTCAGACTTACAAATATTGATCTACCTTTGTTAAACACTTTAAACACAGTGTGTATATGTGCGGATAAACAGTTGTAAAACAATGTCTTAACGTCTCCATAAGTAGATATAGACAGTCGGGAAACTTTGACCAAGTATTATTAGTTAGTGATACATATCCATTCTTATTAATTAATCAGGATTTCCTATGCGTCAGTTAACATCACACCTTCATGTCTGTTCAAACTGTTAGTATCTAGAATTTTATGATTAGACGTATTTTCAAAGTTATGTTGTTTAGGATTAGAGTTCAGTTGAAACACCCTGTCAAACTTATTACTTTTTCTTCTTTCTGAGAATTGAGCTGCTTTATTCGACCTACTGAAGTTGTCAGGTGACTGGACAGTTACGAATTTAGGATATGCATTCTGCTGCAGACAACGATTAATTTCCCTGAAGAAGTTCGGACCAGATTACCGAACGAAACGTTGGAATTACTCATTTCAATATCGCTGAGATTTTACAAATATAATTTTTTACAAATATTGCGGACTGAGTTTTAATACTACTCAATAGTAATCAGTAGAGTGAAGAGGTATGACTAAATTTTATTTCGTAATGTTACACAGAAAATGTGGTTTGAAGTAGTTTTATGACGCAAATCAAGTTATCTCTGAAGCATGTCACTAGGCTACCCTTCCAGAGACTTACTAATTTGATTTAAGTGACTAAAAATTTTTTGGCATGCATGGATATGAGTGACGATTAGTTCCTCTGCCTGTATACGTGAAAGTCGCCGATACCGTTCCTGGTGGCGGCCGACTTAAGTAAGTGAGCTACCTAAGTCTAAACTGAGCAAAAATCATCAGATTTATTCAGTTATACTTTGTTCTCACAATCTCTTTACACCCTTGAAGATAATTGTGTACTGACATGAATCTTTGAATGGCTTTCGACTTATAGGTCGGTCGGGTGTGTCCCACATAGAACAAAATTATTTGGTAAGCGGACTGCTGTTATATTTGAAGATTATGTACAAGGACAAGATAAAAACAAGCTGAAAATTCTATACTGATTATGAACGATTTGTTCAGAAAATAGGTATGATAGCGAAAATATTCATTCAGACATCTATAAATAACGAAATAATTGAGCAAAAAATATCCCTTTCAATAATTTCCTCTTCTGGCTCTACAACTATATCTACATGCTTATACACATGGAATATTCTAGATTAGTAGTCAATAACAATATTAGTCTTTTTTACATAATATCGATTTGTAAAGTAAGATCACAATGGAATTACAGTTCATTAAAGATGCTTAAATTTTAATAATAATAATAATAAATAAAATATCTACTAAAATTTTACAAAAATTGAGTATCATTCGAACCTAGATGGCCAGTAGGGTAAGGACAATGTCTGAACTAACTTCTTTTGGACACACAAATTAGGCTTCTTAGTGTGGATCTCAACAGCCAGCCTCAGCAGTATTTAGTAATCGAACTCTTAAGGCAAAATTGGGATTTGTTGGTATGCGGTAAATGACCCTGAAAGCATGGTTAACGTCAATCTTGTGTTCTGTATCCACAAGATGAGATAGAATAGCGCTACGAATAGATTTTTTTTGTCTTTTGCTTAACCGACCACCATGCAGGGTGATGTTCGGAAATCCGACGAGAAACACGCATAACTGTATGGCCTATGTAACTGGCTCATTCCACAGGAACAGTTAAATTGGTTGATACACATGGAAGAGGCGAAATTTGGCAGTTTCTCTTCAACTCCTGAACGTAAAGGAGGACTGGTTTTGTAGTCACAGAGTAATTCAGCAGCAGGGAATTCTCTTATTACCGTATTTCTAAGGCGTTGTGTTAGTATTTCGCTGATGTTTTCCACGAGGAACTGAATTTGTAAGAATAAGGTTGACTTGTATATGACTCCATGATGTCAGAAATGCTGATAATTATTACTCAATTGGTTTGTATGCAGTTACAATGAGAAAAAATCATGTCGACTGATAATTTTCATCAAAGAACGCGATATCATCAACAACCTACACCTTATAACATTCACTTCTCTATGTACAGTTGTAAAACAAAAATTCAACCACCTCTTTCAGTCTACTGATTAATAATGAGTAGTGTCATGCGCATTCTGAAATAATCTAGGCTAGGACTCAAAATGAGGATACGCTAGGTAGTTTTGTCACATTTTAATACATATTTATCAGTTCAACTACTCCTACATAGACAGTTATATTAGGCATACTTTTTGACAGCTTAGTCCACATGTTTATGAACATCTCCCTTGTGTGGTTTGTTTGACAAAGGATGGACAAAAGGCATCCGAAGCTCCATTTTATCACACTTTTGGTTGATAATAGTTATTTTGTGGTAAGAACGAAAGCTTTCATTCCGATTCACTACATCCTATTGAATCTTTCCAATGGACTCTGTTTTCGTCTACTAAATATAACTGAGGCGATGAATATTTAAGCCGTTAGGCTTGAACTATGCATTCAGAAGAAGTTCATGCACAAATTATAGCCTCCTTGGCCAATTAAGACCTAACCGACTGTCGATATCACCAGCATCTCGTATTCATAACTTTAATCCATTTTTTTTAAATCAACCCTTTATATATATATATATATATATATAAGACTAACTTTGAACCTGTCAACAGATTACCTCTGAGGAAGGTGGTCCCGCTATTCACCAATGGGGTGCTGACAATATTTTGAATAACTGCAAAATGTAGGTTCTAGTGATCCCAACACTCCATCTGAGTAACACTAAGCTGGTAATATCTTTGGAAAGAGAATAAGACACAAGAAAACCGCCAGGGAGATGCAGAAGTACCTAATAAGTGTTAATAATTGAAAATATATAAAACAAACACGAGGTTCATTATTTTTTTTTATTATTTCACCGATAGGTTTTAGTAGTGGAATTCTACAGTGCAAAAAAGTGATAACTGTACTTACTTATATAGGGTAGTGACAGATACGTGCTCCACATCACTGGCACTGCGGTAAGATGCTCGCCGACCTCGCATGTGGCTCAATCCCTGGCCGATCCAGTCCACTACATCTCAAAGCCTGCAATAAGACTGGTAACGAAGGAAGGTTGGGCATGAGCCTGGCCATCAACCCTATCCCGTGAAAATAAACCCCACTGCTACCGATACTTCAAGCTGGCTCTATCTTGAAGCCCTATATTTCACTGAGAAAATAAAGGAATTAAGAAAGAGTACATATTCTGAAAAAGGAGTTAAATTCAAAAGTTAAAGTGTATGAAATACGTAGAATAAAAGCGAGGGTTAAATAATATCTACTGTTTTTCTGGTATATGCACTTTGGTGTCTTTCTGAAGTAGCGAACTGATACCATGTACTTGCCTTCAGGAAGTTTATATATAAACTTCATTAGCAAAATCAACACCGATATTAAATATGGTCGAGATGAGATTCTGAAGACATGAGCCTCAACTGTTGTCTATCCATATAGATGAGAAACGTCAGGCGACATCAGAAGAGGTGTGCTCAATAAGCACAACATTAGAGTTTTCTTCAAAATACCAAACACACAACAAAGCAAGCTTATCGATGTATAAGACCAATTCCCTAAAGATTCTTAATCTCAGTTTATCCACAAAATAAAGTGCTTGCAATGTGATGCAATATACATTGGACAAATCTCACCAGAGAGAAATCAAGGCAATCAGAAGAAATGAACACCATAGAGTGGGTGTCTGTTCGACCACCCAGGAATCCAGTTGAAGTATATTAGCTTGAAAAATCATCAGCCATAGCTCTTCTACTCTCTATAGAATTATGCCACGAAATTGATTTTGACAATATTGAAATCATCATCCAGAAAAAGCATTTCAGAAATCACAAAGAACCTCTAATATCATTAGAGGCACTTCATATCAAGTGGAATCTAAATTGTCTGAGCTGAATAGAAATGACGGACTAAAACAGAATTTAACCTGGTTACAACACCCACCTCTCCCATGAAATGACAAAATCAATACGAATGGGATAAGCAATTTCATTATGTAAACACGCGATGCTTTTATAATTTTACACACTTATCAAATCCAGCAGTCATCTACACCTGGTTTTGTTATCTTTACCGACTGGCCAGCTTGACAACAACGCAAAAATGACCCCATGCTGTTGAATGATGATTAAGTCGTTATATAATAAAAGCTGAGTGGATTGTGTAACTTCTCATTTGATAATACTACTTTGATGAAGCTATTAGCAGCAGGATTAATTGGCGAAACGTCAATAAAAACGAGACAACAATATCGTTTTGCTCTTTTTCATTCATTCACTGGGAAATACAAAAAATAACCTTTATCATAATGAATATCATATACACAATGCCCAAATTTTTCAAACTGTTAAAAGTGAACTTTTAGACATTTGGACATTTATAGTATCAGTTCATCTGTTCTTGTAAGGCTAAGCATATTGGTCGTTCGACGCGTCTCCCTATCAAGAGCACTATCCTGTATGGTTGCAAAAATCCAGCAGAGGATCTCTAGGGAGTGTGATAATTGAACACCTTGTCAACACTGATCACTCTACTTCAACAAACTTATCCTTCAACATAATCTACGAAGTGAACAAAAACCTGCCAAAGACAACACGCTTTCGTCTTCTTTGAATTGCTGTAGCTCTAGTCATTCATAGAGAAAATTCGAAGCTGTGCATACAAAAGAGAATTAACAACCACTTCTCTTAGCATGGTAATGACCCTGTTGTTTTCAACCAATTTGTATTTTGTTTTGTTTTTGAACTCTCTCTCTCTCTCTGTCTGACTCTTCTTTTCTTCTGAATTCCTGTGTGATACCGAACATCCCCTCGTTTACATGTTCATCGTGATTACCACTCGCTCATTAATACAGTGGTCAATTAATTCATTTGCATTTTAAAGCTATAGTTCCATCTTTTGTTTTAGGTGCAAAGTGTGTTAAGGTAAGAAGGGAAGATCGACCGACGAGTCTGTATGGCTGACTTGACCAAGATACTTGTTATGCATGCCAATTCACCGCCTTCCTTGTCGTGTAATGTTAGCTGACGTAGGATTAGTTTGGGGGAGATTTAGGGATGGTCAAACTAAAACATGGCAAAGTCAATGAAGTCTTAGACTGTTGGTGTGGGCAATGGAGGGAGGTATGTGTCATCTAGTTTGCTCATAATGGTCTGTAAGCTTAGTCTGTAAGCGGAAATATCGAGTTTAAGACCCTGTGGGTATGTACTGGTGATGAGTTCCGAATTCGGAGGAAACAGATGTTCAGTATTCGTCGATTTTCAATACTTCTCTAACTGATGTCAGTTCATGGTGAAATCCTCCATACAAACTTGAAGTATGTAACTAATTTAATCGCTCAAACTTCCAAGTATGTTTCAATTATTGCACTGACAACAGCTCGATTCAGATGATTGTAGATAACTTCACATAGGTGATGACTAATCCCTTTGTAGTCAATTTTATCTACCCTAGAGAGATTGAACACGTGAAGTTCAGTTGTAATATGAGAGAATAATGACTTCGGAATGGCGTATTTTCATGTATTTTCACTATGACCCTCATCGACCATGAGGTGACAGCATTTGCTAAAGCTGTGCTCTCACTCTCTCTGTCTCTCTTTGGGTGTATTTTGAATGAATCATCATTTACAAATTTTATCCAAGACAGATGGATTCTTGATTGTTTTACCAAATGATGTTCTATCAAATGTACTTTTATTTTGATAATGGTGAGACAGAAAATCCCGTGAGATTATACTGTGTAGCGATGATCATTGTAACACACCATAAGCTTGTTTTGTTCAACACATTTCTTCAGTTTATGTGGTATGTTATATTCTATGCAGATTTGATCTTTGTTTCTATCTAATAATTGAAAGCAAATTGAGTTTTGTAAGGATTTTGATTGATTTCTATGTAGTCGGACTTCACGAGCCGAGATCAGTCACAGTATTCATCGAATATAAGTGGTGGATAGCGACTAGCAGTGGAATCCAGGGTGCGCACTTCGTCCTGTTTGGGACTTGTCTCTCAGCTGGATGTACCTGCATTTCCCGGCGAGTGATGATGTTCCCACCGAGGTTCGAACCCAGTGCGCATAGTTTCAAACGCCAAAGCGTTATCCACTAGACCACTTGAGCAACGAGAGCCACTTCTTGTGCAACGTATCATGTTAATTATTTAATTGAATTTTAGATTTTCCCGTCGATTGATTGGACCAAAGTGCTCGGTGTCAGGTTGACATGTCTGTTGGCTTCTTGTGAAGATGCTTTGACGATGTCTGAGCATGTAATTAGAATTTAAGTGGTGGGTGGTGACTAGCAGTGGTCTAGTGGATAACGACTTAGCGTTTGAAACTATAGCCACTGGGTTCGAGCCACGGTGATAACATCATCACTCACCGGGAAATGCAGGTACGTCCAGCTGGGAGACGAGTCCCAAACAGGTACATCGGTCATTCGAAGCACATCCTGCCAGAAAGGGTCGAAGAACACTATCCAGCGTGGCTGTAGAAAGGAAGAAGCGGCCATAATAGGAGTGCAATAATCGAGCATCTCGTCAACACTAATCACTCCATCTCAACAAACGCCTCCTGCTTCAAAGTAATCTACAAAGTGATGAACAACGTTCCAAAGACAGTACGATTCCGTCTTCTTTGCATCACAGAAGCCCTAGCCATTCAGTTGGAAGAACCAGAACTGCGCATACAAAGAAATTTATCCAATCAAATCTTCAATCAACAAACACATTAATACAAATAAAAATTTACCAACTAATAAAAAAAGAAATCACTTGACAAAAAATGTGAATTTCCAAGTGAGTAATTTTACGGACTCCTGATGAGCGATTGAGAACGACAATTAGAAATTGTACATTTGATTCTGCAGATAAAAACTCTTGAGTTGCATGCAAAATCGATACACTTTGGATTTGTTTGAAATCTGATATGATACTGCGTTGATAGATGCGAATAATGAATACAAATTGTAAACCTTGAATACTGAGGTGCCCAGGTTAAATGTTGAGAAGATGAAATCAGATCAGTGTAAAAATCAATAAAAAAATAAAAAAAATGGAACAGATTGGAACACGAAAGAAACGTGCCCAGCAGATACCGTTCAACTTTAAGAAGAGAAAGAAAGACCAGATTTGCAGTATAAAATGATACCATAATTCTATTTCACAGGTTCTTATCAACTGGAAACTGCCTAAAATTACAATGGTCATAAATAATAACGACATTTCATACTTCATTGTTTGAAATTCCATATAGAGAAGACATTATAAGATGAACACATCTGGAATGTAAGTATTATAATCTAAGTCGCCATCAATTTATATACTGTCAAATGGGAAACTTACGGAAGCCTTTGAAGTGAGGACAGGAGTGCAACAAGGCTGTCTACTATCACCAATGATCTTCCTGATTGCAGTAGATTGGATAATGCGACAGACAACGGCAACCAACGAGGGAACGGGCATAAAATGGACTCACACAAAAGACTTGGAAGATCTGGACTTCGCCGATGATATATGTCTGATTTCCCACAAACTGGAAGATATGCAAGTGAAAAGCAACAAGTTGGCGGAAGAAGCATCAAAGATAGGACTTCAGGTGAACATAGAAAAAACAGAGGTAGGTGATGAAGACTCCTAGCCAACATCAACAGCCACAGAGACAACAACAGACAACAATCAGCCAGCATAAATGGGAGGAACCTGAGAGAAACAACCTCCTTCACCTACCTGGGAAGCATCGTCTCAACTACAGGCGGAACTGACGAGGATATCAAAGCCAGAATCGGAAAAGCAAGACAAGCTTTCATTACTCTCAAATCTGTGTGGAGGTCAACAGCACTCGGCATCAAATTAAGATCCGGATTTTCAACTCCAAAGTAAAGTCAGTGCTACTATACGGATCAGAGACTTGGCCAGCGCGTCATAAGGAGCATCTCAAACAAACTTCAGACCTTCATCAACAGCTGTCTTCGCTCAATACTCCTGAAGGTCAGATGGCCAGGCAGAAAAGATCACCAACAGGGATCTCTGGCAATGAGCGAACCAACTCAGCAGGAACCGATTGTGAAACACATAGGCAGGAAGAAATGGAGATGGATTGGCTGGTCATACTCTGAGGAAACAAACCAGCAAGTGACATCACTAGACAAGCAGTTACTCGAGTGGGACCCGAAAGGGAGGCGGCGAGTTGGTCGTCCATGGGTGACTTGGAGGGGGTCATACGAGGAGGAGATGAAAGCATGTGGACAGACTTGGAGCGGGGTGAAAAAGTTGTCAGTAAACAGAAGGCAATGGAGACTTTGGCGGCTGAAGCCCTATGTTCCTCTAGGAACTAAAGAATACAATAATAATAATAACAAACGACAGGGCCAGGAATTTATCTTCTCCTAACAAGGTAGAAGAAGAATTAAGCTTTGTTGAAAAATGCCTTAAAGAAAGCAGGTATCCAAAAGGATTTATCCTAAAGTACACCAAAGAAAGAGAAGAGAAAGAGAAGTCTTCAACAGTTGAAAAGAAGAAAGTGTTCATTTGCCTCCCCTACAAAGGAGAAACAGTATCGCAAAAGATTGAAAAGAGGATGAAGGGAGATGCTTCCCTGCAGCCAATCTGGTGACACTATACAGTACTACATGCTCTATGAGGCAATCAAAACTGGATAAATACCCTGATGATGTTGCCTCCAAATGCATTTATAAATTTACGTATACCTGCAGCAGCAAGTACATTGGAAGGACAGAAAGAAGGGCTTCTATCCGGTTTTCAGAGCATATTCCAAGAAACTTATGCGTAAAAGGAAGCAGATATTTACAAAGTGCAATTACCAGACACCCACCGTGTGGATAGGGGTCATTTTGTCGAGATTTCCAAATCCTTCAAAATATTAAAAATACAAAGGGCAGCGAATCTACTACGATTTGCTGAAGCAATTGCAATCAAACGTCACAGACCAAACTTATGCATACAGAAAGAGAGTGTGGTCAATTTCTCACTCCCTTGGTAACCATATTACTTTCATTACACTGATTAGTCATACACATTAGTGAGCTCAACTCACTAAGCAAGTTTTTAAATTGATGAGCTTTGACCTTCATGAGTTGCCATGTTGACACTGTTTATTGGATTTTTTCTGTTTTCTGTCTTCTCTTACACCCCCGGTTTTTTCTTTTTTCATAGTTTGACAGTACATAAATTGATGGTGACTTAGATTATAATACTTATATTCCAGAAGCGTTCACCATATAATGTCTTCTCTACATATGAAATTTCAAACAATGAAGTATGAAATGTCGTTATTATTTATGACCATTGTAATTTTAGGCAGTTTCCAGTTGATGAGAACCTGTGAAATAGAATTATGATGCATCATTTTATACTGCAGATCTGGTCTTTCTTTCTCTCTATCGAAATATATCAAGGGAACCAAATGTATGAAATTTAAGGAAAGAATTGTTATTGCGGCGTGTGCTACTGACAAGATTTGACAATAGTATGTGTACATATAATATCCATGCTGAAAATTCCATTATATTATTATTGTATCCTTTAGTTCCTAGAGGAACATAGGGCTTCAGCTGCGCACCTCCATTGCCTTCGGTTTTCTGACAACTTTTTCACCCTGCTTCAGGTCTGTCCACATGCTTTCATCTCCTCCTCGCATGACCTCCTCCAAGTCACCCTTGGACGACCAACTCGCCGCCTCCCTTTCGGGTTCCACTCGAGCGATGGCTTGTCTAGTGATGTCACTTGCTGGTTTGTTTCCTCAGAGTATGACCAGCCAATCCATCTCCATTTCTTCCTGCCTATGTGTTTCACAATCGGTTCCTGCTGAGTTGGTTCGCTCATTGCCAGAGATCCCTGTTGGTGATCTTTTCTGCCTGGCCATCTGACCTTCAGGAGTATTGAGCGAAGACAACTGTTAATGAAGGTCTGAAATTTGTTTGAGATGCTCCTTATGACGCGCTGGCCACGTCTGTGATCCGTATAGTAGCACTGACTTTACATTGGAGTTGAAAATCCGGATCTGATTTTTGATGCCGAGTGCTGTTGACCTCCACACAGATTTGAGAGTAATGAAAGCTTGTCTTGCTTTTCCGATTCTGGCTTTGATATCCTCGTCAGTTCCGCCTGTAGTTGAGACGATGCTTCCCAGGTAGGTGAAGGAGGCTGTTTCTTTCAGGTTCTTCCCACTTATGCTGATTGTTGTCTGTTGTTGTTGTTGCTGTTGATGTTGGCTAGGAATCTTCATCACCTCTGTTTTATCTATGTTCACTTGAAGTCCCATCTTTGATGCTTCCTCTTCTGTGAACTTTTTGCTTTTCACTTGCATATCTTCCAGTTTATGGGAAATCAGACATATATCATCATCGGCGAAATCCAGATCCTCCAAGTCTTATACAGTGTGGAATCAAGCTGTAATCATATATATATATATATATATATATATATATATATATATATATATATATATATATATATAAAGAGATGTTTATTGGCGTAAAAAACATCAAATAGTAGGAACATAGATTTAATATCACAGAAAGCAAATGATACAACAGCGTTGCGGAGATACATACATGGGAGACATGAAAGGAACACAAGGAAACACACACACACACAATATGAAGGAAGGCGAGAAGTAGCAGGCACAGCACGGAAGATCTGTGCACAAATAGTGCGTTAAGCATAAGGTGTACATGATTTCACCATATCGAGATACCAGATTGCAAGTAAACATTACTTAACAAAGTCCCTTGTCTTCTGTCATTACACTATTACAAAAACTGTATGCCAACATACCAACTAAATGAGATACTTGCTTAATGACAATAATCCTGTCCGGTACAAAAGAGCCTTAGTGAGTGAGGTGCCTCTTTAGTAGAATCCAAACAATATGCACTGAAGACACGCTTGATGAAGAAGAATGAATATTGACACAAACTCTGGTTGATGACAATTATCGAGATAAGTAGTCAGAACACCAAGATCGAATCTACAACTCGCCCCTAAGAAAGACGTGTACATCAAGCTACCCTATATGGGGCATCATAGCGGCTTGATAACTAATTAAAGACTGAACGCTGCTGTGGTTAAAAAGACTTTTTATGCAGCTAATATCATAACAATTGAGAATGTGATGCCAATATATCCATCCATCTAAGCCCTTTGAACATGTGAAAAATGATGTCACATCCCACTGTATTTACCGATTTGAATGTATGCGTGGACACACATACACACATAGAAGGGAGGACTCATCGATCTCTGCCAGCAAGTAACGGCTGCTTCGGAGCATATTCTTAAATGGCTACAGAAGCAAATAGAATCCCCAGAACCAATTAATGGTGAGGACAGGGGACCTAGCTCCTCTACTGAGAAACATATTACAGAGGAGACAGGACATAAAATTGACGTTTACACATCTTTTAAAACTATCTATTGAACGTGTTCGGGGCGTATCCTACATTTTGTGGAAGCCTTAGCTGGCAATTAGAAAGTTTGAACCACCTTTATGCGTTCAAAGCAACAATTCGTCATCACATTAAACCACCTTCTTTGGTAAACTTTGTTTTGATACAAGCCATGTACTATTACCTTTGTTATTTGGTTTAGTGATCTTCATTGTTATTTTGACCTTGAATATGTCTTTTTAACATGACCTAAGTTGTCTATTTTCCCACCTTTTAACTCTTTATTACTGCCATATGTACATTCCTATGACAAGTCCGTAGAGTGCGGTCAGATTGTTGGAAATGTGTTGTGAGAGCAAATACAACAATACACGATTCCGACAAATTACGTCCTTTTATTGCTTCGTCCAAATATAACAAAAACAAGATATACTACTTTATATTAATACGTAGTATAAATCAACACAAAGAAAACAGTAGCACAAGGTTGATAAAGCTTAAAGTTGAAAGGAGACACAGTTAGTGAAGTTCTCCGAAGGCATTTGTAGACAGTTGTTCGAAGAACGTTCTTTACTGTATCTCTACACCTCACCTTCTCCACATACACTTTTTTTTCGCTAAATATACATAATGATAATAATAACAGTAATTGACTTTATTCCAAAACAGTTCTAATGATAGTGTGAGGAATTCTTAGGATTTGGTACAATATTGCATCTAATTTTATCGAATAATATTAAAAACAATTTCTAAAATTATATCATAGGATTGCTAATGGCAGTTCTTATTTATATACATATATATATATATATATATATATTCGGAGTCAGGAGGGACGTCCATTCTGAAGTGTATAGCATTTTGCACAGTTATTTCTCGATGGTGTTGGCCTTGTCTTCTTTCACTGTTGAGTCTTTTGTTCTTCAAAGTGCTGAATGAAGCGATTGTGTGCTGTCTTGTGTTCGACGTGTTTCCCAAATGATTTCAGTATTCTCGCGGTCATTTCAGAAAAAAATTCTCTCTCTATGTATGCGGTAGGATGAGTTTTCTCGTTGGCAGTTTGACTGGAGTTTAGACAATATTTTTTTGATGGAACTGTGGGTCTGTCTGGTTTTTGAAGACGATTAATCGATATTTCTCTTCTGTTTTTGTCAGCACTGCAGTGGTCCAGCGTGTTTCAACTCTACAGGCTAGTGTTTCTATACCGTTTCTTTGGTTTTCTGTGGACTATTTCTTTTGTATTCGAGTCAATTTTCCGGGTACTTCTGTTTCTAGATTTCTTCTGTTCACCTTCTTGACTGTGGGACATCTGAGAAAGGAGTTTTGTTGTCTGATTCTTCTTCTCTTGTGAGTTTGATGTCATCATTTACGTGGCTGACTGATTTGTCAGTGCTTTCTAAATCATACCTTCTAATTATGACAGAAATGTCACTTTGTCTTTCTGTTTTCGACACAGAACTTTGCACCGATATGCGGAAGTTTAAGTCGCCACACTCCACTCCATGTAGCACACAAAGCAACAGAAGAAAGTAGAAGAAAAAATGCATAACAGAGACAGTAAACAGATGTTCGAGACAAAGGAATTCATTGGAAATCATAAGTCACAAGGAATGGATGCATCTGGGCTAGCCATCAAGAACGATCACTGTGAGTCATATCACCAATTATTTCCAGCCTTCATTGGTTTTTACCGCTCCGATGACCCCAACCAGTCAGGAAGTCTACAGCTTCCTATGTGGCTGGCTTAAACTAACTGTTGTAGATTTCATTGACTGATGAGGCCCTGTTTTGGTTTGACCGCCGCTAACTCTTTTCAGCCTGACCCTATGTCAGCTAACATTGGCTGTCGGTCGAGGAAGACGATGGCTAGGCATACGTAACACATGTCCTAACCATCTCAGTCGATGTGACTTCACAGCCAACTCGTCGATTGATTTCCCCTCCTCCCCTTTACCTAACACTCGACGCCGAACTTCAATATAGCTCACCTTATTTTACCAGTTCACACAGGAGATAGAAATCAGGCACTTATGATCAAAGGCAGCTAAGTAGTGTCTTCATGTCTTCCACTCTAAATGTCCAGGTCTCAAAGCCATAAAGGAGGACAGAACGAAGTGTTGAACAGTACACTCGTCCTTTGGTCGATAGCCAGGCGGATATCACGTCTACTAAGCCAGAGACGGCGTAAACTGGCATAAGCGAAACTAACCCCATATATCCGTGCTGAGATTTCGTCAGAGATCAACCCGTTGGAGTTGTTGGTACTTCCTAAATAAGTGAAGCGGTCAACGGGCACTTAAATCACAGATCTGTCATTTACGTAACGTATCCAGGTATTTTTGAGGGTTCATTATTGCTGGAGCGATGATTTCCAGTCTTTGCATATCAGTCTCATGCTTGTATAGTAAAGTATCGGAATTCGGCGATACCATATTTAAAGGAGGAAATGCGTTCAGCATAGAGTCACTCTCTTCGGTGATATGATTCTCGAGCTGTACAATCGCATGATTATATACATTGAGTAAATTGTCTTAGCAACAGAAGCAATATTTGCAAGGAATTTGAAATTACAGGTAAAAATTTTCGTCAATGGGTTAGCAACTAATTTAAGTTTAAATAAGCAAGCTTTGGGACGATTTTAATTGACGGAGTTGGGTAGAGCTCAGCTGAATTTAAAATTGAACAAAGTCAAGTTAACAACAGTGGTAATAAGGGCGTAGAGATTAAATAAGGAATAGGGGAAGAAAATTTTATACAATTAAGAAACAAGCAAACAAGAAAGAGACACAACAAAGTTGCATATTTGGTTTTAAGGTACATATATACAAAACTCTTAAATAATAATGGTTATGTTAGTAGCTAGAACTGTCGGTTAATTGCGATAGTGTCATCATTGATTAGATATCGGAGATTATACAAGGGGCGGTTATCTGGCTAACGACACAGCTATTCATACGTTTCACGCTTAACCTTGTCTCTATCACATTTATATATATGATGATGAGAGCAGCCTGCTAGCCAACTGGTTGACATTAATCTACGTCAATGTCTAAGTCACTAATATGAGCCGTGAGAAAATATGAACAAGGCAGTTTCAACAACCAATCACAGCAAACTTAAACGTGGGCAAATGTGATTCGCAGATAGATGGCTCCACTTTCCGAGGAACTCGAAAACAGCCAATCAGAAGACTGCGTTTGTCTACTTGACTAGGTTATATTATAATATATGTGAAATTTATATAAATACGTGTTGATTTTCATAATAAAACGATCTGTTGCCTGGCCCTTGTCTTCTGTTGTTACATATATATAAGTTTACAAATAAATATTCAAATACAAACCAATCATGGTGATTTTGTCTATAGGATGGGTGAATCTAAATTGTGCAATTAGTCATTGTAGTAGTAATTACAACAATAATAATGGTTTTATCAATAGTAAGGATGAAAACGTGAGGCAATCTATGATAACACGAATAATGAAAAAAGCAGCATGATTAAACAAACAAATGTTCAGGTGGAAGTAGTTGGAATGGATGGAATAGCTATGGGTTCACCATTAGGCCCCATATTAAGTGACTTCTTTCTCGAAAAAAACTTGAAAACAGAAAATTGTAAGACATCATCAAGCAGTTCAAATATGTATTACCGATATGTCGATGATACATTTATCTTAGCTGAGGAGAATGTTAACATAGACGGATTGTTGATGAAATTCAACAACATCCACCCTTCGCCTACCTTTACTTGTGAAGAGGAACAGGAGAATAAACTACATTTTCTGGATGTCTTGCTAAGTAGGCGAGAAGATGGGCCGCTTAGGAGAAGCGTGTATAGAAAAAGCACATTCACAGGGCAATACACACACACACTTCCTTCCTCAGTTAAGTGCGAATTAAATATAAAACGAATGTTGTAAACTATCTCGCGAGCAGAGCAAGAAAGATATGTACGGATAACCACTTACAAAAGGAATTTGAATATGTTTACGACTCCTTGATGGAGATGGGCTATCCGAGTAGTTTCATAAAGAAACATATAAAAACATCAGAGAAAAAACCTGAGACTCTGACTGCACGTAAAAAGCCTCTATTTATTAAGTTACAACTTAATGGTGACTTATCAAGTGAGATTCTATTCCAAAGACTTTCCAGGAGTATACGGAGAATGTTTTACTCAGCATACCTATTTTTGTCATTCTCTAGCCGACGAATGATTGTCACACAAACGAAGGATAAGCTAGATAGTTTTGCCACATCATCAATGTGCATTTATCAATTCAACTGCACCCTGCGGTGACAGTTATGTTGGACACACTACTAGACAGCTTAGCCAACGTGTTAGTGAACTTCTTCCATCTTGGTGGCTTGGCAAAGGACAGGCAAACACAATCCGTAGCTTAATTTTGTCACATTTGATGGATAGTAGTCATGTGGTCGAGAAAATGACAGTCTTCAAGGTTATTCATCGTATCCCACCGAATCTTTCAAATAGACTTCGTATTCGTCTACTGCACACACACACAGCTGAGGCAGGCGATAGGTATTCGAACTATCAAACCTAAAGTATGCACTCAAAAGAAGTTCGTACAGCCATTATCCCTCCCTCCTGTGGCCTAATAAGACATAACCAACTAAAGACTTCTACACCACCCCTTGTTTATATTTCCAACCCCTTTTGTATCATCCCTTGATCTTATCACATCTTCATTAAAAACGTGTTTCATTTCCTTCCCTTACAATCTAGCATTACTTAATCGGTTCATTTGTTTTTACTAGCCTTTATCTACTACTACGCCTACGTGAACATTTGTTTGTTTATTCGTGCTGTTTTTTCATTATTCGTGTTATCACAGATTGCCTCACTTTTTCATCCCTACTATTTGATAAAACCATTATTATTATCATTACTAATATTATGACTAATTGTACAATTTATATTCACCATCTTATTATCCTTACTTTCATTGTGACTAATTACACAATTTAGATTCACCTATCCCATAGATAAAATCACCATGATTGGTTTATATTTGAATTTTTTATTTGTAAACTTATGTATATTAGAGTTAAGCCTGATGAGATCTAATTGAAAGCACAATATTGTTCGCTTAAATGTGTGTTGTTCTAAATTCTACTATGGGAATACTTAATATGTATACATATTTGTAGTAAACGATGGATCTTCTAGTTATCGAAAGACTATTTCATCTGGTCTATTCAAATGCAATATTGGTCGTAATCCTTTTAAGCAATTAAACAACGGAACAACAATTCAATTATATTATACATTTATTCCCCTTAATGAATTTGAACAAAGCAAGAACTACAGTTTTAGCAGAATAAAATGGTACCATCATTGTTTATTTCGTTGCCTTCTCGTCAGCTGCTTACATGGCAAAGACATTAAATATATCTACAACAACAATTTTAACATACTTGCACAGAGTTAAGTTTAAACAAAAATCAATCGATCAATATACTCAGACACAGTGCCATCACCAGGCATCTTCTAGACACGGGTCATGAGGTGGACGTCGAAAAGTCGTTCAAAATTATCAATAAGCAAAATAGCTCAATTCTCCTTAAGTTTGCTGAATCCATTTCCATCAAGCGCCTGAAACCTGATTTATACGTCCAGAAAGAAGCGGTTATCAGTCTTTCTTTGCTCAGCCTGGTAACTGGATAATTTCACCTCTCTTTCCTCCGAATGTGAAGTGCTAAAAGTTCCATTGTGTTTGATTATTATTGTTCGGAATAGTGGTTAATATTGCATATTTATATATGTATATATTTCTAGTGTATGTGTATATTGATCGATTGATTTTTGTTTAAACTGAACTCTGTGCAAGTATGTTAAAATTGTTTTTGTAGATATATTCAATAATGTCTTTGCCATGTAAGCAGCTGACGAGAAGGCAACGAAATAAAAGATGGTACCATTTTATCCTGCTAAAACTGTAGTTCTTGCTTTGTTCAATTATATTAATTATTGATGTGGTGTTCTGTAAAGGGAATAATAATTTATTTGGGAAGCTTTGGTTATCTGTCTAGACAACAGCCACAGCTCTGAATTAGGAACAAAATGGGCTTTTAGACTTCTCAATGAATTCAGCAATCATTTCTCCCGATGACTCTGAATATCACTGGTTGTTTCTGAGGCGATTTTCTTACCCTTTTGTTCATTATCACTATCGCTATCGGTACATTGTTCTGCATAGCTTACCAAACTTCCGCGACTGAAGCACAGTTCAGTGCTCCGGCAGTATCAAAAGCAGGACTGAGAGTGACAAAATCTCATGTGGGAGCACCAGCAGCAGGAGCAGTTACACTGACTGAGGTGGATGGATTTTGTATATATCATATATCAGTAACAAAGTCTGTTGGTTAAAGGATTTCTTCATGAGCTGACATTGATTAGAGGACCATTGGAAAACCAGGGAGTACTGGACAGCTGTTTCATTCCAGTTTGGGACTCTCCAGAAGTACACACCCACTGGGGTTCGAACCCAGAACCCACTAGTTACAAGGTGAGCGAACCCGTAGATCATTAAGCCACTGGGACCCAATCCAATGTCCAATGAATTCTAACTTTGGCCAATTCACGACATAGCGCCACCTTTATCCAATGCGAATACTTGTCCTCACACCCGACCTGCTGCACACTGCTGGTCACGACTTCTCACTAGATCCCCAGGTAACTACCTCCCTGAATTGGGTAAGTCGCTGGTGAGCATTTATCGATATTCAAGTGTTGGTTTGTAAGGATTTGATTGGTTACAGGATTTCATCATGAGCTGACATTGGTTAGAGAACCATTGGAAAACCAGCACTGGAATACTGGACAGCTGTTACTGTTCTTCCAATAGCAGCTGCCTCAGTACACAAAGGATTGCAGTGTCTCAAACCTTTATGAACATCACTCAACAGTTATACACTGATACCGCAACATACCAAGTGATTCACAGTGGTAGGTTCAATGAAGCCTTTGAAACGAAGACAGGGGTAAGAGAAGGCTGTTTACTATCACTGACTGTCTTCCTTCCTGATGCACTGGGCCATGAGATGGTGTGTATACGTTCGACTGACACAAAGTTCACTGTATAAATGTACATGAAAATTTTTTTCATTGCATTGCATCTGCTGGAACAAACAAATCATGTGGAGTTGTAATGAAATTCTGATCAGAATGGTAGACGTGATAAACATGAAACAACTGTGATTTTTTTTTCTGTTTAAGAAGCTTGTTATTTTGAGGTGCAACCTTATATACTCTTATAGGAATGGGATTAAATACTCCTGACACATGTTAGGTTTGGTAGTATACTAGAAAGACTACAGCTTTATATTGTCATTTTATTAATCCTTTGCATCCCAAGTAGAACATGCGGCCTCAGCAGAACGTCTTAATTGCATCCTATTCCCTGTCTTTAGTTGGTTCCTCTTTATATTTATCTTATCCGTGTCACCGTCGGACACTTTGACTTACAGTTTCCCACTTAGGTCCCGCTCGACAGACTGGCGCACGATGTTACTGAATGCTCGTCTCAGCGTATGTTCGATCCACCCGCATTTCTTTCAGCACATTTGTTGAGCGATAAGTTCTTGATGAGTTCGTTGTCAATGTTCCTTGTTGCTTATTCTTACTGGCCATCTAACCTTCAGGGTAGCTTCATAAGGTCATCTTTATTTTTCTGGAAGAGCATTCAATCGTCACAGCAGATATGGAATGATCAGTCACTCAAGTATCGATTGTGTGTTCGTCAGATAAGGCTAAATAATGCTCAACATCAAGAAGTATGCATAAAACTACACCCCACTGTAAGTCAAAACTCCTCACACGATAGATGGAACTTGAGCAAGCTACCTGATATTCTTCTAAATATCCTTATACTAGGAATATTAAGCACACGCATTAGGATATTTTAACTCTGGACAGTAGTGTTAGACAGAAATGATGACTTTAATGCTATGAAACAGTAAAACATAAAAGATAGGCACTTGATGTCATGTAACAAATTTGCTAAAGGGATTCTGTCAGATTGTCAGCATCCACCTCAGCACCCACAGCTCCAACCTTGTGTCCTCTCCTCAGGTAAAACAAGAAGTCTCTTCAGAAGACTTTATGCATGTACATCAAAGTATAAAAATTCCACTATACCATATTTGGCGGCACGTAATTTATGTGATGAAAATGGTGTCAAGTGTGAACTAACTAACCTTCTTTGCACTATTAAATAAACCATTTCCTCCACCGTTACAATATCAACCTTTATTGTTATTGTACTTCTTATATTTCTAGTCCTCTCAATTTTTTTGTTTTTATTTGTTTATTTTTTCATAAGTGTGAACATCATTTAAGCTGTGTTATAAAACTGTTAATTTTGTATTTCCCCTCATCATACCAAATCAACAGAACATTAGATTCAATAATCTATAACATGCTAAAATTTCCAAACTGGACCGACAACACTGTTTGAAACAAACTCAATGTTATTATTATTATTGTTATTATATTTAATGATCTCAATTCGTGCTTCGAATATTTTTGACTTTATATCGTAAATGTGGACAAATTCCTCTGGTTAATTTTGTTTTTATTTTTAACTTTATTTATATTTTAAGTAAATCAGATGGAATATTTGTGACAAATGCTGAGAATTCCATTCTGTTTTATAGGTAATGTCCATTTTGGAATAAAGTAGATTATTATTAATATTATAATTAGAGTTATTATTTCCATATTCATATAGGACTTCACGAATTATTATTAGAGAGCCTGTAGTTTACAAAACTGACTAAAAGATTTTCTTACTAGGGGAATTATGAAATTGATTAAAAATGCCCATTAAAATTTCAAAAGAGTGATTATTTCAAAAGAATGGTTACTGAACAAACAGTGCTCTTTTCGATAACCTCTTCATTATCAGGCTCTACAGTTGCATATACATTATACTGAATGAATGAATGAATGAATTAGTGTTATGAACAACATCAAGGTTGTTTAAACAACATCAAATCAATAATATCAATAGATTACAGTTCAGTAGCATCAGCATAAAAATAAACTGAATGTCATAAAAAATTAGGAAAGATAATAATGCGAATTCATGAATTCATAGACGGCATTTCAAGGGTAATATACCAAGTGAAATAATTACGAAGAAATTAAGAAAATCAGTTCAAAGAACTTCACGTCTTATTCTATACACGACGGATGGTGATTCCTCCAGTGAGAGATGAGGTACATAGACTAGCCACTTCAAATTGTATCTTCCAATGTAACTGCACTTGTGGAGCGAGTTAGTACAGAATACTCTATACAGAGGTGGTCGTTGAGATTCGCTTATATCTACCGGAGGTATGTTGTCAATCACATCTCGAAAACCCTGTAATGCTCAGCTCTTGTTACGCTGGGCCTCTCGCTGTCCCTCGAAGCCTTTTAGAAACGCTTAGTAGTAACGGACGCGAAAACCAGAACACCGACTGGCGACTCGAGAATTCTATGTTCTAACACTAACATATAAGCAGCATAATAAACTAAGGTTTCTGACGGTTTTTCTACGTTCTTTATGAACAGCGACCGATGAGACGATGACTGCTGTACTGATACCTGCGCGAAAATATAGGGAAGTTGGCTTTGAGCAAACAACCATGAATTGATCGTTCAATCTTCAACTACATTGACATTTGTATATTAAAAGAAACAGGTTCATCCAGGCACTATAAATTCATAAATTCTCTAATATTTTACCTAATTTCTCTAATATTCAATTTGGTGTTATATTGTATACATATGAAGAAGAGACAGGACAAAACATACACACAAAAAAACTTGGAGGATCTAGACTTCGCCGATATTTGTCTGATTTCCCACAAACTAGAAGATATGCAAGTGAAAAGCAACAAGTTGGCGATAGAAGAAGCAACATAGATAGGAAGGACTTCAGGTGAACATAAAGAAAACAGAGGTAGGTGATGAAGATTCCTGGCCAACAACAGACAACAATCAGCCAGCATAGATGGGAGAAGTCTGAAAGAAGCAACCCCCCTAACCTACCTACCTACCTACTTAGGAAGCATCGTGTAAACCACAGGCAGAAGTGATGGGGATATCAAATTGAAGGTCAGGGAAGCAAGACAAGCTTTCACTACTCTCAATTCTGTGTAGAGATCAACAGCGCATAGCATGAAAAACAAGATCCAGATTTTCAACACCAATGTGAAGTTAATGCTAGTTACTATACGGATCAGAGAATTAGCACAGCACCGCGTCGCGTCATGAAGGGCACTTTGAACAAATTATACACCTTCATCAACAGCTGTCTTCACTCAGTACTTTGCTCAAGATCAGATGGCCAGAAAAGATCAGCAACAGGGATCTCTGCGAGTGAACCAACTCAGTAGGAACCGATTGTGCAACGAATATGCCGGAAGAAATGGAGGTGGGTTGGTCATACTCCGAGAAAACAAACCATCAAGTGAGTGACATAACACACCAGGCTATGACTCGAGTGGAACCCGAATGGAAAGCGGCGAGTTGGTCGTCAATGCAACGGTGGGGTGACATGGAGGAGATGAAAGCATGTGGGTAGACGTGGATCCAGGTGAAAACGTTGTCAGAGAACCGAATGCAATGGAGACGTGCATGGCTGAAGCCCTATGTTCCTCTAGGAACTGAAGGAAACAATAATATGATATTGCATGCATATTTTATCACTCACAGATACCTTCCACTTGAATTCTATTCGTATTATTGATTCAACGTTACTTGAAACTCTAATGTTGTTGATAACAATAATCATGGTCACATAACTGTAAGATCTGATGAAGAAGTTATCGAAAAGAATTTTCTTTGTTCACCAATGAGTCTTTTAAAATATATAATAACAAACTAATATCCTTGATAACTTAGGTCTTATCATTATTATTTTTTTTTATTACAGCCTAATTCCACATTGTATTTTTGGTACAAGTATAAAATTTCCAACATGGATATTGGTAGCCTAAATCTGCAGGCCGACCATAGATATCAGGTGTTCGTCGGCAGAGGATCGATCCTCGAACCATGTGCACGGTCGGCGAGAGTCCTAACCACTGTGCCACCGACGCACTATGAGATTTGTGTGGTTTTGGATTAATTATATAATCAGTTGTTAGATTTCATAGCGGGTTTGATCCCTAGTAGAATCGTGAGTGTCCACTGCTGACGAATCCCAAAATAGGAGGAGACAGCCATCTACCACCTCCTGGTTTTCAGTCACCTCTACACCTATTGTTGGTTCATGACAAAATCTAACAGTTATAATACCATTCCGTAATACATTTTAAATGAGCGTTGGTAGCATAGAGGTTGGGTTGCTAGCAGACCATGAACATGGTCTGGAGTTCGATCCCCGGCCGACGAACTCCTTTACATCTCTGAGCCAGAAATAATGCTAGTAAAGAGGAAAGGTTGGGTATGAGGCTAGCAACCCTATCCTGTAAAAGTAAACACTGCTACAGAAACTACAAGCCTTATGTTCCACTGGAGAACGTTAGGGAAAAAACAAAATACGTTTTAAATAACCCTACCCAAATTCGTTTATTAAACTTCTATAGTATACTGAGATATAACAATATTCCTAAATGAGTAAATTATATATATTGAGACTTCAAACTTGTATATATCATTCAGTGTAAACACTGATTGCCTAACAAAAAAGAACCACTGTTCCACAGTCTTAATCATAAATAACCTTATGTGAATCATAGTTACTAGTGTAAATTATATAACAGAACAGTTCACTATCTAACTGACTAACTAACTAACTAACTCGCAAACTAACAAACTAGCAACCTGACCATTTTACACTTATCATTATTTGAAATGAATAAATATTCCCTAAGGGTATTTCATCACTTTCCCCATTTTATTTTTTACACACAATCATTAAATCAATGTAAACGAAGCATCCCATTTCCTCACCCACCCCCACCCACACTGATTACAATGAGCTTATTTTTTACTACTACTATTATTATTATTGTTGTTGTTAGGACAAGTATTGTTATGATATTAATAATAACAGTAGTCGAATGAAGAGTAATCACTCTTACCGATAATAAACATCGGTAATGATGCAACGCATCCCAACCTAATTGGTCAGATTTATCATCATCATTATCGTTATCTTAAATAATTCACTTTTAACTAAGAGGTTAGAAATATTCAATCTTCTCTCTCTCCCTCTCTCTGCCTCCTTTTATATGCCTTAAAGGTGAGAAGTGGATAAGAAAGAGAGAGTAGGTGGGTGAGTGCGTGGGTGGTGACGTTATGGGTGGTGAGGGAGGGAAGTGAGTAGTAGGTAAACTGATTGGTTGAATGTAATTGGATGGGGGATTAAAATCCCATGCCTTCTCTTTATTGAAATCTCATTAAAATTGACAATAGTAATAATAATAATAAACTGGGACAATTTCAAGCCTAATTTAATTTTTGGTTACCTTTCTGGTCTATATTTGTTTCTTTGTTTGTTTAAGAGTATCTTAGCGTAACAGATTTATTTCTCTGCAAATTTTTTTTATTGTTGCGTAATCTATTTATCTTTTCATTTCAGCTTGACACCTTGATCTTTCCCCCCACCCACACAGCTATTTTGATCTTGATTTTAATGAAGTGAATTGTGAAAATCCCGTTGGGTGAAAATAAGTGTCAGGGTATGCTTGTTTGAGTACATGCATGTGTGTATCTGTGTGTGTGTGTGTGTGAGGTTGGGTATATGGATATGTGAGTAGAGACCTAAACGATATATCAAAATGATGCCAGTGATTGATGTTGTTAACCAATCGACACTATTTATTTATCTATTTATTTATACCGGTTAAATTTGTTTAAATTTATATATATATATATATATATATATATATATATATGTAGAAAAAAACAAGCCTTAAATAATAGTCGAGTGTTCATTTATCTATCGTCTCATTTTGTGAAAAGGTTTCTACTCTAGTAATCTGTATACATCCAACCGATGATTAGACATTTCATTGTATTCGAACCAACTCTCTGTACAGACTATATTTAAAAACGTATACTGAGCACACTAAAACAAACACAATATTCAATGTGTTCAGTGTTTAAGGATAGACAAAATAAAACAGAATCATCATCATCATCACCGTCCTCACCAGCAGCAGCAGCAGCAGCGATAACACCGACAATATTATCAAATAAAAAAACTATACCTTCATTTTCTATTGAAAATATTCTACAACAATCAAATCATTCATCGAATGATTCATGTAAGTTTTACATATTTCTTCATGCATTTTTCCCATTTTTTCTTTGTGAATTTGAATAAAGCAAGAACAACAATGGTGGTTTGTGCAGAACACAAGTTCGCTTCCCATCAGCTTAGCTGCTTGCTCACAGCCTAAATAAATTATTATGACGATAAAATAGACTTTGTAAAGTACGCTGATAATTTAACACAGTTTCAATGGCTGTTAACTCCCAGCTAGATTGTACCAAAATAAATAATAAATAGCTTTCTGCAGGGAGTCAGTAAATCGCCTCTGTGTCTAACGGTCTTAAACTGAATCCTTCTAAATGTCAAACTGTTAATTTCAGCTTAAGATGTATGTAAAAGACAGCTAAAAGAAGTCGTCGATTCTCATGACAGTTGTAAGATTGACGACAGTGATATAGGAATGAAATCAGAAATCAAGTAAGTATTTTGGAGTTATTCTCTCTTCTGATATCTCCTGGTCTTCCATGTCTTAGTGATCTCCAGTAAAATATTCCGCCTGACATTTTACATTAAGAAGTTAAGGCACTCGGGCATAACTCAACCAACCCCTCCTCTTACAGTTCATAAACTCTTGCAACCTACCTATTCTTCTTTATTGTTCACCCTTGCTTATTCTTTCGTGGTTTGCTAAAAGGAATATGTCACAATTCGTAGAATGCTGAAGACCGTCAGTAGGGTAAGTGATGTCCCAGTGGACCACATAGTTAACGTCGTTGTCGATAGGCACTTGACTTCTTGCCATAAGTTTGCTAGATGGGATTTGTCTGACTTGGAGCATCCACTTTACCCTCAACTTTCACCTTGCATCTCCTCAGGTGGAACAAGAAGTAACTTCAGAAAACTGTATGCTCGCACGTCTAAGTATAAAAATTCTATGATACCATACTTGGAACGTATTTTATGTGATGAAAATAGTGTCAGACAAGAATTAACTAACCTGTTTTCATCTAGTAAATAAACAATTTCCTCCATCCATCCTTATATACCTTCAAGTTTTACTTTTATTATTTCTATTATATTTATGGTCCTGTTACTTCTCTGTTTTTTTCACTCTCAGAATTGCAAACACCAACTTATCTCCATGACGGCTGTAATCTTTGTTTTTCCCTTCACCATATCATGTAAAGAGAGAACATTATATTCAATATTTTTAAACATGTTAGGATTTCTATACCACATTGCCAATACTGTGTGAAACAAGCCCGCAGTAATTTTCACTTGTATTCCTATTATTATTACCCTAGCTGTTATCACTATTATTGTTATTTCCATTTTATACGCTGCATGTTTTTGACACTACCTCTATTGTAAATGTGGAAAAATTTCTGTGTGATTAATTTTTATTTATAATTTGAGGAAATTAGATGCAATATTGTGATTAATGCTGAAAATTCCATTCTGTATCCCAAATACTGTTCTTGGAATAAAGTAAATCATTATTATTATTATGTACAGAAACACTTTCGACATACTTGCAAATTTTATATGGTGTCAGTTGACAGAAAGTTCTGCAATTAGTGAACAGTGCTCAGGAAACTACCCTTATATAATCTTTACAATGGGAGTTCAAGTTGAAACAAAGTTAATGTGTGCAGACAATCGTCAGGGAGTTACACGATAAAGACTTGAGGTGCCTAACACGATGAGTAACTAATAAGTTCGGTGACTGTGTACTGAATTCAACTCAAATCAGAGAAACAAGAGACAGGTAAAGAAAATGACACTACATCAAAGGGGAGTAGGGTTAAAGCGGAAGATTACGTAATCAAATGAAAGAGAGATGATGAAGACATCCAGTTACCAGGATGGGGACAAGGATAGACTGATGCTAACTGCTTCTTTCTGAACACACATATAAATTGGGTTTCATGTGTCTGATAAAGATTCTTTTGGTAAACTTGAGGAGAATCGAGCTCCCCCTTCTCTATTGATAATTTTAAAGGATTTTGCGATTTCCACCTCAGGACCCGTGTCAATGAGATACCTGATAATGGCCCTCTTGTAAGCATTTGTTTCCCGCTGGAGACGTAGGCTTTTCGTCACATGTTCGGAAAATCAGAGGTGTGCCTTTCTTCTTTCTGTTCTCCCAATGTAACCGCTTCCGCAGATACATGTAAATTTTTATACAGAGTCGGAGTTAACATGAGAAGGGTATCTGTAGACTTCTGACTGCATCAAAAGGGTATGTTTTTCGATGGCAGGATAGGCACTGGCTTGTGACGTACTCAGTCTTCTGTTGACACTACATTGTTGTCTAATTTATTAGTCACTCAGCATCTTACGCATCTCTCGTCTTTATTAGATAACTCCTTTACCATTGTATGCATACATTTATTTTGTTTAAACTTGAACTGCCTGTGTAAAGACTATGTAAACTTAGTTTTCTGAGCAGTGTTCGCTAATTGTGGAGCTTCCTGCCAACTGACATCATGTGAAATTTGCAAGTATGTTAAAACTTTTCTGTAGATAAACTTAATGATAATTTCTTTAGGCTGTAAGCACGGAGCTTAGCGGATGAGAAGGCAACGAAATAAGCGATGATGGCACCATATTATGGTGCAAGAACCAATGTTGTTGTTTTGTAGTTCTGTTATTGCTTATCCAATTCGTGTTGATTTTGTCACTTCATGGGAGAGGGGGGTGTTTCAACCAGATCAAATTCTATTTAAGCGCATCATTCCTGTTCATCAGACAATTTGGATTCCATTTTATATGAAGTACTTCTGATGCTATTAGACGTTCTTTGTGATTTCTGAAATGCTTTTCCTGGATTATTTCAATATTGTCAAAATCAATTTTGTGGTCTGATTCTATAGAGGGTAGAAGATCTATGGCGGATGGTTTCTCAAGCTTTTCTAGTTCACTAGCTGGATTTCTCGGTGGTCGAATAGTCATTCACTCTACGGTGTTCATTTCTTCTGAGTACCTTGATTTCTCTCTGGCGAAGTTTGTCCAATGTGTATTGCATCACGGTTATATACACACAGTCATGGTCAGATACGAGATTTTGTGTTTCAACCTTCTACAGATCAGTGGAGGACGGGAGAACATCACTCGTCTCAGACTTATTCTCAAAGATGTTGGAATTCTTCCCTCAATGGCATCACAGTAAATTTCTCATTCAGTCGTATTTGCATGAATGGAAAGTACTTCTAATCTTTCGGAGCAAATTTGTAATTTTTATCGATGTCCAGGCAATATTTGCATTGATAATGAGATTATATAATAGGTAATCTTTGGTCGACAGTCTGTTATCGGTGTGCAGAGGATGATGATGGTGAAATGGAAACCCAAGTCACAGTAGGATTCTGACCACTAGTTCGAATCCTATCAGATATTCACACCACCTCCAGTCATTACCTAAAACATCAAAATTTAAATATTTTCATTAACGTTATATTTCTATATATTTAGAACAACACATTTAAGCGGACAATATTGTTTTCGATTAGAACTCATCAAGCTTAACTCTAATATATATAAGTTTACAAATAAAAATTCAAATATAAACCATTCATGGTGTTTTGTCTATAGGATAAAACGATAGTGGAAGTAGTCGATAAAGGCTAGTAAAAACAAATGAACCGATTAGGTAATGTTAGATTGTAAGGGAAGTAAATGAAACACGTTTTTAATGAAGATGCGATAAGATTAAGGGATGATAAGAGAGGGGTTGAAAATATAAACAAGGGGTGGTGAAGAAGTCATTAGTTGGTCATGTCTTAACAGGCCAACAAGGAAGAGATAATAGCTGTACGAACTTCTTTTGAATGCATAGTTTAGGTTGAATAGTTCGAATGCCTATCGCCTGTCTCAGCTGTGTGTGTGTGTGTGCAGTAGACGAATACGAAGTCTATTGGAAAGAATCGGTGGGATACGATGAATAACCTTGAAGACTCTCATTTTCTCGACTACATGACTACTATCCATCAAATGTGACAAAATTAAGCTACGGATTGTGTTTGTCTGTCCTTTGCCAAACCACCACAATGGAAGATGCTCACTAACACGTTGGTCAAGCTGTCTAGTAGTGTGTCCAAAATAACTGTCACTGCAGGTGCAGTTGAATTGATAAATGCACATTGATGTGGCAAAACTATCTAGCTTATCCTTCGTTTGTGTGACAATCATTCGTCGGCTAGAGAATGACAAACATAGGTATGCTGAGTAAAACATTTTCCGTATACTCCTGGAAAGTCTTTGGAATAGAATCTCACTTGATAAGTCACCATTAAGTTGTAGCTCAATAAATAGAGGCTTTTTACGTGCAGCCAGAATCTCAGGTTTTTTCTCTGATGTTTCCATATGTTTCTCTATGAAACTACTGGAATAGCCGGCCCCTCTCCATCAAGGAGTCGTAAACATATTCAAATTCCTTTTGTAAGAAGTCATCCGTACATATCTTTCTTGCTCTGCTCGTGAGACATTTTACAACATTCGTTTTATATTTAATTGGCACTTAACTAAAGAAGGAAGTGTGTGTGTGTGTATTGCCCTGTGAATGTGCTTTTTCTATACACGCTTCTCCTAAGCGGCCCATCTTCTCGCCTACTTAGCAAGACATCCAGAAAATGTAGTTTATTCTCCTGTTCCTCTTCACAAGTAAAGGTAAGCGAAGGGTAGATGTTGTTGAATCTCAGCAACAATTCGTCTATGTTAACATTCTCATCAGCTAAGATAAATGTATCATCGACATATATACATATTTGTCTTTTTTTTTCATATTTAAGGTTATTCGATAACAAATCACAATCAAGACTGTCCGTCTAAATTTCTTCAAGTGACATATTCTACAAATTCTAAGTTGTTTATGCCTGGAGTCGATTTGATAACTTTCTCAAATGAAGCATCAATTTATTCAACTTTTACTTCGAATCAGTTAAGTGAATTAGATCGATTACACGCACAGCACAATCAAAATCACAATCACCAGCAACAACAACAACAACAACACCAACAAGAAGAACAGCACCAGGAGCAACAACAACAACACCACCAACAACAACAACCCTATCGACGAAAACGTACTGCTTTTACACAGTCGCAGTTATTCTGCTTAGAACAAAGTTTTCTGTGTCAAAGATATTTGAGTGTTACAGAAAGAGCTGATCTTGCAGCACATCTGGGTCTATCTGAATCACAAATTAAAACATGGTATCAAAATCGACGGTAAGTGAATTTAGTTTGAATTTACTGACTGACCACAGAACGTAGTTTCTATAAGTTCTACCAAGTCACTTATGAGCAGAAAAACTCATTTAGATGACACTAACTTGAGGTAGCACTGTGTATTGCAGACTGCGGGGGCGAAATGCGTGGGGAAGTTAGAATTCACTGGGCAGTGGATTCCGTTCCAGTTGTTAAATGGTCAACGGATCGACCTCGTAACTCCAGCCACATTAAATCCTGTGTACTCATGAGAAATTCTTTAATAGGATGAAACAGTTGCCCGCTACTATCTATTTTTCAGTAGTTCCCTAAGTGACATCCCTGAGAACTAATACATTTTTCATCTTGTTACTATTGCTTCCTTTAGTTCCTATAGGAACATACGGTTTCAGCCACGCACGTCTCCATTGCGTTCAGTTCTCTGCCAACTTTTTCAACTGGCTGCACGTCTGCCCACATGATTTCATCTCCTCTTCACATGACCTCCTACATGTCACCCTCGCAATGACGACAAATCATACAGTGAAACAACATTATTTACTGGGTGACAAAGCTTCGAACACGATTTATTACTATTCATAATCATTTCACCATCAATCATAATCACAAGACTTCGAAACTTGAGCTTCATAATTTTCTTTGTTCTCTCCTTTTTGTCACCGTTGGGGTAGTAGAATTTTTTCAGATATCTGGGACAGGTGTTGAATCATTCCTATTACACGTATTCTCTTCAGTTGATTCGATAAACAAAGCTTCTGTTATCAATCTCTCCCTTCATTCACCCTGTTACATTCGATTTTAAAACTGTCATCCTTTCCCATTCTATTGCATGGTTGTGTGTGATTGCATGTAGTGAGTGCTGTAGCTGAACTATTCTCTGGATTTCTTTTCTTATTCGGGTCAACCAATCTAGATTTTGCTAGGTTTTTATGCTTGGCTAGTCTGACTGCACCTGTTCTACTAGTCTGACCTATGTATTTGACCTGATAATCATTACAGACAGGGTATTAGATAAACTAAATTGTTTTGTTTAACTGGCTCCACTGGCAGGATCTTTTAGCCGACAAAGCTTGTTTCTAATTGAGTTTGTGGTTAGTTTGAATGATGGCCACTTTTATTCCTGCCTTGTTAAGAATTCTGCGAGGTTCCTTCCTTGTATGGAATTACTACTGATGATTTAGATTCCTTATTGTTGGTTTTTTCATTGTCTTGCGCAAATTTGCCATGCATGTCGTCGTTAATATTACCACTATTATTATTATCATCACTATCACAACTATCATTATTTATTTTTATATTTTCCTGCATACTTTCTGACTAATTTATCAGGGTAATTATTAAGTTTCAAAGCTTCTCTTATATGCCTCACTTCTTGTTTTAGATTTTCCTTGGTACTACTTAGATTTGTGCTCCGTCACTTAAACATTTCACTAATCCTATTTTTACTGACGTAGGATGGGATGACTGGAAGTCCAAATATCTGTTTGAATGTATGGATTTCCTGTAAACAAACCAGTGTGTTTAACTTCCCATCTTCTTTCCTTTTTCCGTTGCAATCTAACATTGGAAGTTCCCCTTCCTGATTTTCTAATTCATAAGTAAATTGAATTGCCTCCACCTTCGAGTTAATGTGTTCGAAAAATCGATCTATATCTTGTGTTCTAAGTACAGTGAATGTGTCATCTACATACCTCCATCATACTTTTGGGGTAGGGGGTGAACGTTTCAATTGCTATGCTTTCCCACATATCCATGAATATATCTGCTACAAACGGGGATATTGGTGACCCCATGGCAACTCCCTCAGTTTGTTTGTATATTTTTCCTTGGAATTTAAATACTGTGGAAGTCAGGCATAGCTGCACTCCCAGCATTATAGCCATATTTATTGGTATACGTGTATATAAACTGACAACATCAAAACTAAGCGTTTTTTCTTAATTATCTAATTTTAAATTATCTAATCTGTATTTTAGTTCATAAGAATTTTTTGGTCTAGTTTGTGAGTGGCTTTTTAGGGGATTTAATACCATGGCTAAATATTTCGATAATTCTTAGTAGGTGAATTTCTAAAATCAACTATAGGCCTAATAGGGTATCCTGACTTATAAACTTTAACAACTCCATACATCCTACTGGGGTTATTAGTTTTGGGCATTAAATTAAACCACTTAGACTCACCTAGAAACGGCTTCATTCGGCGTATAAGGATCCGCTATGGATTTCCTAACTTTATTCATAACTGTGTTCATTGATTTATTAATTTCCTCATATGGTCCTGTTTCTATGTGACTATTCAGCTTGTCCAAATAGTCTGATTTGTTTTATATTAATGTTGCGTTTCATTTGTCTGACTTTGTGATTACCATATCCTTGTTACTGTCAAGGTGTTTTAGGGTTTCAGACTCTGGTTTTGCCAGGTTAGACTTTTCTCGTTTTTGACATTTTAATGTCAGTGCACATTGTGCTTGTACTTTGTCGGCCGTTGAGTTCCAAGTGGAACTTACAGCTTCAGCATTACATCGGCATTTTACTCCATTCTCTGTAGTCACCTTCATCCAGTCCTGTGATTATTCATGAATTTTCATTTCCTTCTCATATGATCTCTACTATGTCGTCTTAAGATAACCATTTGGTTGTTACCCAGTCGGCCGCCTGTCACACGAGATGTCACTCAGTAGTCTTCCCAGTGTATGCGCTCAATTCATCCATCTCAATTTGCTTCTGCATATCTGTAGGGCTGTAGGTTCTTGGTTGGTTTACTCCTTTTCTACTGGGACTTCGTGGATATCTGATTTTCACAGTTGAGCGAGAGAGCAGCTGTTGACGGAATTCTACAGTAGCTTGTTGGAAAGGCTTTTTGGGATAAGTCCCAAGTCTCTGAAACGTATGGAAGCATTAAACTGACATCAGTGTTTAATATATCTGGATCTTGTCCTTCATGCTGAGTGTCGGAGATTTCTGCATTGATTCTAGAGTAATGAACGTCTTACTATCTTGCTTTTGAAAAAGAGAAGACGTTCAGCGAAGAGACTCTTTTCGACGGCGAATTCATTCACATACTTGTATAATCACATTCATATAGAATTATTTATGTGTGTGTGTGTGTACATGAGGTTTTTCAAGTTTCGATAATTAATTAGGTAATACAAGAATGATCTAATATAGAAACAAGGTTAATTAGACAGCAACTAAAGTAAGATTGAGTTAGTAAGTTAGATGACTGAAATGTTTCAACTTAGGTCAGGATAGCAATAGAGGTAATTACAGGTAGAGCAGACTGAGTAGAGGTGGGGGAGAGAATAATGCCATTTAAATTAGAACTGGAATTGAGCAATTAAGTTGGATGACGTAACATAAATAACTAGAAATTGAGAGTTGGTCAAGTCAGTAACAGTGGTAGTGTGAGGTGCAGAAATTAAATCGGGTGGGGGTAGAAAACAGCAAAGTTGAAAATGTAAAATATTCCAATTGAGAGGACAAAATAATACTAATGAAGACTCAGACAAAAAAAGGTGAGGTAGAATTTACTTGTCGGGTAATAAGTTAGATTACGTCCATTGCAAGTGTAGTGATTGTGAACGAACTTCTTCTGTATGCAGAGTTCAGGACTTAGCAAGTGAATCGCCATTGCTTCTGCAGTTTGAACAAGTCTGATTCGTACACACCTTTAGGAAGACTACTTCTTACTCTGTAGACGATTTCGAAGTTTTTTTTTGGGTGTAGCTTGGTGTCCGGATTCTATCAGATGTTCTAAGATGGAGCTGGCTTTTCCTACCTCGCATTTGACATCTTCGTCTTTGTCTTATGTAGTTGAAACGATACTGCTCAGAAAGGTTAATGAAGAGACTGCCCTAGAATTTATGCTGTTGATAGTGACTGGTACTTGTGTTGTTGTTGTTGGTTGCCTTCAACACCTCCGTCTTCTATCGGTTCACTTGAAGTCCTGCCGCTTCTGATAACTTCTGGTTTTCACCTTCAGATCTTCAACTGAGCTCGAATAGCTCAGCGGTAACGTCTCTGACTGCAGGCCGCACTGGGTGACAAGGGTTCGAATCTCAGATGGGACATGAATTCCTTCCTTCAAGGTTGCAGATACGCCTTGCTGATGAGTACCAACTAACACGAAACCTAGGTCGTGGCAAGGCTTCCTGTGGTCGACTGACTCCAACCATCTAATAGATCATCAAATCAATGTGCACCATGTTGGCGAGCTACCACCTAGTGGCATGGTGGCCACATTGCAAACTTGACTGATAGAATTCAGTTTGCAGCGAAGAAAGGACTAGACACATCACACTAGTTACTAATGTCCAATCAAAAAAATCTTTGACAGTATATGATATTAGTTATAAATCGCCCGCGAGGTCCAGGTCTTCTAGAGTACTTTGTCAGCCCAGCATATTCCTATCTCCTGGCTCCCCAAGGTCTGCTGCATGACCCAATCCACCATGATCAGAAATATCATCGAGGATATTAAGTAACTGTGTCTTACTTCTATGCTTACTTTAAAGGCATCTCTGGGTTTTCTGTTGTGGATCACTTGACATGTGGAACTGCACTTCATAGTATTTTCAAATTACATCGCTTTCAACTCTGTCAAAGACTTTGTAAAGTCAATGAAGTTAGCATTCTATGTTGTGTTCAATGATGGTATGTGGTGCTGCAGTTTGATCTGCACATAGTTTGAAATTACCTGAAGTAGCTTGTTGTGGACAGAGTTTTACATATAGAGTATCTTTTAGTATCTCCAGGATGATGTAGCTTAATATTTTGCTCCACATGGACAACAGCATGATCCTGAAAAGGCTTAAGTCTCCCTTCTTTGGTAGTTTGATGAATAAAATCATCTATCTTCTCAGTCGACAAAAAGTACAAAACTATCGGAATAAAAAAAACTTTACTTTAAATTTAATTTACTCCAGCATGTATATAGAACCTCGCCTAGCTAACCCGCTTGCTAGTTTTTTAGCCAGTTCCAAGTCCAGGTAAAAAGGGAGGTTTGGGCGTAGGGCTAGCAACCTTACACCAATAAACCTATCAAACTGAGAGAGGGACTTCAATACAAAAAAATATTCGAAAGAATGGATACTGAAGAAAGAGTACTCTTTTCGATAACCCCTTCATCATCAGGCTCTACAGTCATATATACATTATAGTGAATGAATGAATGAATTAGTGTTATGAACAACAACATTAATGTTGCTATTTAAATAACATCGAATCAATAATAATACCAATAGGTTACCGTTCAAAAGTATCGACATAAAATAAGCTGAATGTCAGAAAAATTAGGAAAGATAATATTACAAATTCATGAATTTATAGTCTCTACTGAAGGTCAGTCATAATGTCTGGACTTGCTTCTTTTGAACACAGAGCACTGGTTGTTTGAGGCGAATCGCAATAGCCTCTGCTGTTTGGAGCGTGCGGCACATGGATGTTTTTGGCAATTTATTTGACACCCTGTAGATTATAGAGAAGGATTCTTCCACTTGACTGGCTGGCTGGCTTTGTGGCCGGCCGGTTTGGACCAGATGGTCTAATATCAAACTCTCGATGGTTTCCACTACACCTTTACTTAGCCATACTGGGAGATATTCTCAAGCCAGCACGAAAAATCAAGTTCCTAGAGCAACGGTCGATATAACTCGCTCCATCACAAGCGCAGTTGAATTGGTAGATAGAATTGGAAGTGGTTAGTCTAGTCTAAATACTTCATCTTTCAGTCGAGGTAGCACCATCGGTCGTGTAGAGAATAATACGTGTAGTTCGCCGCCAGCATTAAAAGTTCTTTCAACTGATTTTCTTAATTTCCTCGTAATTATCTCACTTGGTATATCTTCCTTGAATTGTAGTCGTATATAAAGTGGCTTCTTGTTTACAGATGGTGAGTAGTCCTTTTCCGCCGCTTTCTTTGTCATGTGTTTCTTGATAAATTTTTCGGGGTGGCTATTTTCGATTAAAGTATCATATAAAATGCTTAATTCATCTTTAATTACTTCTTCTGAGCATATAGCTCTAACTCTGTGTGGCTGAGGGTCTTCACTAAATTTCTTTTGTACTTGATAGGAACGAAACTGTGAAAATGTGTATATTGTCCTGTCCAAGTACTTTTCCTATGCTAATTTCTTTTTATGCTACCATCTGGTTTTCTGGTAAGTAGGACATCCAGGAAGGCAATTCTGTCTTGGGATTCCTCTTCGCATTTGAATTTCATAGCCGGATGTACTTCATTGAATTCAGAAATTATGGTACTCCTATCCGAATCACTATCACAAAAGATGAAGGTGTCATCCATATACAACCAATAAAATGAGAACTTACTGATAAGGTTGTTTAAAGGTCCATTTTCTAGCTTACTTAGAAAGAAATCAGCCAAAATAGGACGCAATGCGGAGCCCATCGCCACCCCGTCCACTTGCATGTAAAGCGTGCCGTCAAATTTGAAGTTTACATTCATGGTTACACCTTAATTACAAAATTCTTTTAGGATTTCAGTACGGATGCCAGTGTTTATCGACTGGTTATCCCCTTGTTCACATATGTAGTTAACTGTTTCTGCTAAAGGTAAATTTGTGAATAAAGATGTTATGTTATATTAAAAATACAAAAAATTCAAAGGATGATCTTATTCTTCATTGGTATCGGAGAGACCAAATGACGTGGACTGATGAGAGCCAGCCGATGTGCCTTCTCTCAATGAAAGCAAGAATAAGAATGAAAAGCCAGCGAAGACAGGACTCAAGGTGATGAACATAGAGAAAACGAAGGGGATAAAGATAATCAACCAACTAACTGACAAACAGCAACAACAAAAACCACCACCACCACCAATCACCCCATCAACTGGAGAGATTTAACATGGGTTGCCCACTTCACTCATTTAGGTAGCCAGTATCAGGACGGATGGAACGGACAAAGATGTCAAAGCCAGTTGGAATCGGAAAGGCAAGATATGCCTTCAACAACCTGAAACCAATTTAGAAATCTTTTACACTGAGCATATGGAACAATGTTCGCATTTTCAACACTAATGTCAAGTCGATCGGTTCTTCTATACGGTTCAAACAGTTGCATTGCGTGTCACGAAAAAGATTTCCAACACACTAGTGTAGGCTCTTATCAACCTGGGAATAATCTCGTTGACTTGGAATATGCAGACGATATAGTCCTTCTAGGCGAAGACGCTGACAAAATGCAGAGTCTTCTAAACATCTTGAGCCGCAATCTACGAATGTTTGGCATGCGATTCGCTCCCGCCAAATGCAAGATGATGTTACAGGACTGGACTACATCGACGCCTAGTTTAAAAATAGGAAGTGAAGTGGTAGAGCACGTTGACCGCTTCACTTATTTGGGAAGTACCATCAGCCAATGCCAACGGGCTGATCTCTGACGAAATCTCAGCACGAATACAAGGGGCTCGTCTCGCATTTGTTAGTTTACGCCGACTCTGGCGTAGACGAGATGTTCGACTATCGACCAAAGGGCGGGTGTACTGCTCATCAGTCCGCTCCGTCCTCCTTTATTGCTAGCTGTGAGACCTGGCCACTGAGAGTGAAAGACATGAAAAGACTAGCTGTCTTTGATCATAGGTGCCTGCGTTCTATTTCCCGTGTAAAGTGGCATAATAAGGTGAGCAACATTGAGGTTAGGCATTGGTCGAGTTCTAGGTAAACAGGGGAAATCAATCGACGAAGTCGTGAAGCTACAAAGACTGAGATGGTTAGGACATGTGTTACGTATGCCAAGCCATCGCCTCCCTCGACGAGCAATGTTAGCGGATATAGGGTCAGGCTGGAAAAAAGCTAGCGGCGGTCAAACAAAAACTTGGCTTCACCAGTCAATGTAATCCACAACAGTTGGTCTAAGCCACGTAGGAAGGTGTAGACTTCCAGGCTGGGGTCCTCGGGACGGTAAAAATCTATGGTTGGAAACAATTGGTGACATGGCTCAAAATCGTTCTCAATGAAGGCTGGCGCACATGCATCCACTCCTTGTGACTTATGATCTTCAATGAAACTGTTTTGTATTTCTTTATTACTCCTTTGTCTCACACCTCTGCTCACTGTTTCTATTATGCTTTTCTTGTACTTTCTTCTCTTGCTTCGCGTGCTACACGGAATGTGGCGACTTGAACTTCCGCACATTTGTGCAAAGTTCTATGTCGAAAACAGACAGACAGACAGGCTCTTATCAAGAGCTGCTTACATCACTGGACCGGTACTGAAGATCAAATGGCCAGTTGGCCAGAAAGAATTAATAACAAGAAACTGTGACTGGGAAAAAACCAACAGGAGAGAGCTGATCGCTCAACAAATATGTAGGAGAAAATGGAGACGAACTGGGCATAAAATGAGGAAACCACCGAATGATATCGTGAGCAATGCAGGCCATTGCTTGAGTGGAATCCAACTGGAAAGCGACGAGTGGGTTGTCCTAGGGTGATATGGAGGAGATCTTGTGAGGAGGAGATGAGAGAGTCTGGTAAATCGTAGACCCAGCCAGATGAAGAGGACAGCGCCAAATAGAACAAAGCGGAGATGTGTTGTTGAAGCCAGTCCTATGTTCCACTCGGAACCCAAAGGAATATTGTCAATAATAATTTACGCGGAGGATTTAATCATGAGCTGACATCAGTTAGAGAACCACTGGAAAACCTGGGAGTACTGGACAGCTGTTTCGTCCTAGTTTGGGACTCTCCATCAGTACGCACCCACCGGGATTCGAACCCAGGACCTTCTGGTTACAAGGCGAGCTAGCTCGTAGACCATTGAGCCACTGGGACCCGATCCAATTGTCCTTGAATTCTAACTTCTGCCAATTCACGACATAGCGCGACCATTTCGCAATGTCTTCTTCGATGAGTTACTGCCTCATCTTCAACTTGTTGTACCCTACTGGTCACGGCTTCCCACTAGAACCCCAGGTTAACTGCCTGAATAGGGCCAGTCACTAGTGAGCACAGATTAATTTTCAAGTATTGGTTTTGTAGGGATTTTGTTTGATTGCATGGAGGATTTAATCATGAGCTGACATCCATGCAATCAAACAAAATCCCTACAAAACCAATACTTGAAAAAAATAATAATAATTTACTTTATTCCAAAACGGACAGTACTTATAATACAGAATGGAATTCTCAATATTTCTCACAATATTGTATCTGATTTACTCAAAATATAAATAAAATTGAAAATTAAAACATAAATAACTACAGGAATTTGTCCACATTTACGATATACAGTCAAAAATATTCGAAGTACGAATTAAGATCATTAAATATAATAATAATATTAATAATAGTGAGTTTGTTTCAAACAGTATTGTCGATTCAGTTTAGAAATCCTAACACATTACAGATTACTGAATCTAATGTTCTGTTGATATAGTATAGTAAGGGGAAATACAAGATTAACGGTGGTAACACAGCTTAAATGATGTTCACACTTAAGAAACATAAATAAATAAAATCAAAAAAATTGAAAGGATTATAAATATAAGAGGGACAATGACAATAAAGGTTGATGTTGTAAGGGTGGAGGAAATGGTTTATTTAGTAGTGAAAAGAAGGTTAGTTAGTTCAGGCCTAACATTATTTCCATCACATAAATTACGTGCCGCTAAATATGGTATCGTGGAGTTTTTATATTTAGACGTACGTGCATAAAGTCTTCTGTAGAGACTTCTTGTTTTACCTGAGGAGAGGACACAAGGTTGGAGCTGCGAGTGGTGAGGTAGATGCTCACTGTCTAACAAAATTCCTTTAGCAAATGTGTTGCATGACATCAAGTGCCTATCAGTGACAATGTCAGAGATCGATATGGCCCAGTGGGATACCACCAGTTGCCCTACTGACAGTCAGTCTTCAGAGTTCTACGAAGTATGACATAGTCATTATTAAGCAATCCAAGAAAGAATAAGCAAGGGTGAACAGTTAAGAAGAATAGGTAAAATACACGAGTTGATAAACTGTATGAGGAGGGGTTGGTTGAGTTATACCTGATTGTCTTAACTTCTTAATGTAAAAAGTCAGACGAAATCATCTTTTAAAAATCGCTGAGACATGGGAAGATCAGGATAGGTCAGAAGAAAGAATTAATCCAAGATACTTAACCTCAGACTTGGTTTCTATACCAGTATCATCAATTTTGCAAGGGTTATAGGAAACAAACGGCTTCATTTAACTTTCGTTTACATCGGAAACTGTCAATTAATCCATGTAGTAAGTCTCATTCTATTTACACCAGTACTGACTTTCTTAGTTACCTAAATATTTTCACACTGTATTTTCATTTAATTTACCAACCAGTTTTAGCTTAATACGAATTATTTTATGTTATAATATTTCAGAACTAAATGGAAACGTCAGATGACTACAATATTACGTAATGAAGATTTAAGTAAACGTGAATTATCATCTAAGCAGCATGATTTCAGCCTTAATTCATCCACATTTTGTCATGAAACACTGGAACCAAATGGCTGCCATATTGTCAGACCACAAAATGATGAGAAATCTTTATACGGGAATGATTTTCGTAATGGTTATAAAATGATCAGTGAACTATTACAATGGTTTAAAGCAAATCGATAAAAGAAGAGGACTGAATTAAAGCTTGTACAGAAAATACAACTCCATTTGAATAATTCCACGCTTTACCATTATTATTATTATTATCAATTATAATATTCTTGGACATTTCAAATATGTCCTTACATACCATGCCACTTATGGAATGCATATTTTAATTTCGCCCCTATTAATCCTTCACCCAGCAATTTTATCTTACGATTTTATACTACTTGTGAGTACGTAAAAATATATTACGAAATTTAATTGGTATACTAATTGGTATAATAAAATACAAAATAATTGAGCGAACAATATCTTTTTTGATAATTTCCTCTTCTTGCTCTACAATTATATATACGTATGTTTTTTTAAATAATATCGATTTGTTAAGTAAGATCAACTAAATTACAGCTCATTTTTTCCCTTCACATTCCCAGTGGAACATAGGGCTTTAAAGGTGCTTAAATTATAATAATAGTAAAAAATAGAGTATCAAATAGAATATCAACTAAAATTAGGAAGATTCCACAAAAATTCAGGATCATTCGAACCTAGATGACCAGTGAGGGTAAGGATAATGTCTGAACTAGCTTCTTTCGGACACATAAATTAGGCTTCTTAATGTGGATCCCAACAGCCAGCCTCAGTAATTTTTGGTAGTCGAACTCTTAAGGCGAAACTGGGATTTGTTGGTATGCGGTAAATGACTTTGAAAGCCAGCCCGCTGACATCAATCTTGTGTTGTGTGTCCACAAGATGAGATAGAATAGCGCTACGAATAAATTTTATTTGTCACTTGGTTAACCACTATGCAGGGTGGTGTTTGGAAATTCTACGAGAAACACACCTAATTGTACGGCATATGCGATTAACTGGCTCACTCCACAGGAGCAGTTCAACTGATATATACACATGGAAGGGACGAAATTAGGCAGTTTATCTTTAACTCCAGAACGCGAAATAGGGGTGTTTTTGAAGACACAGGGTAATTCAGCAGCAGAGAATGCTGTTTTTACCGCATTCTTAAGGCGTGGTGTTAGTATCTCGCTGATGTTGTCCCCAAGGAACTGGATTTGTAAAAATAAGGCCTCTTTAGGAACCGTTGGTACCTTGGGCTGCTTTGATTCTAGATTCATATTCTTATCAATGAACGTTTTTTGGATAGACTTTTTCACTCAGCAACTGTTTAATATTGTTAAGTTACTCATCAAGACATTCATCCAAGCAGATTGCTCTTGCTCTGTGAACAAAGCACTTCATCAGATTGCGTCTGTATTTCAAAGATATGAATATGAGAAAATGAGTATACTGACAGTCAGTTGATGTAGGTTTCCTACATACACTTCTTCTTATTGTCCCATCCTCTTTTCTGGTCATAAGGACGTCTAGAAATGAAATACTCGAGTCTTTTTCTTTCTCAATAGTAAAATTCATTGCAGGATGAACATCGTTAAATTTGTCCAGGATGTTGTTGGCTTCCTCCTCATTTTTCATAATCAAAAATGTATCATCCATCTACCGACAATAGAATTCAAGTTTATCAGTAACATCCTTCAAAGGCGCATTTTCTAGTTTCGCAAGGAAAATGCCAGCTAGAATGGGTCTTAGTGGTGACTCCATTGCCACACCATTGATTTGTCTGTACAGTTCCTTATTGAATAAAAAGTGGACATTCATTGTGCATTTCAAGAGAAAGTCTTTCATAAAAGATACAGGAATGCCGACATCGATGTTTCGTCCTATGATTTCTTCGCATACAAAGTCCACTGTTTCCATAAGTGATACATTGGTGAATAAGAAAGATACGTCAAATAACATCATGAATTTATTGTCAACATTTAAATCTTTTAACCTTTCAACAAATCCAAAAGTATCCTTTACACTGTGTTTCATCAACTCAGTATGAAGAGGTTGTAAGAGTTCGACTAACCATTTGGCTACGGGATGGTATAATGAATTTACCATATCTAATACTGGTCGAAGCGGTACTTTGATTTCTCTGCTTTGTAAATTAAATTTATGTGACTAGTCACAAGATGATAGGTACGACTGGTTGATAACTAAGAGTAATTGGATACTGTTCATATTAACCCGATGGAAGTCATCTAAACACTGGACTGACGTTTTAGTCCTTTCAGATGGTGAGGTCATTGTAGGGTGGCAGAGAGCTTCGTCAGTTTTACGCAATAAAAGTTAGCTTAAGTGCTTAGCTAGAATTCCCGTGGTTAGAATTTATTCTGTTCTTTGAGATTAGTTAATCCAGACACAAGGCTGGTAAGCTCAATACCAAACTGTGGAAATGACCAGCTAAGGGTTGAGACCACTTCTGTCTGGCTAGCGAGTACTATACTGGTCGACGTGATTCGTTTCCAAATACTCAGACCAATAAGTAGTATATTGTATCAAGTGTTTTCGTTTGCTTTCTTGACTACCGTTGATGATGTCAAGCAGAGGAAATATTGTCATCTGATTAATTTATGTTACAAAGGGGAATTATGCTAAAATTCCACCTGTAATTGTGTAATTTCAGAATTGTGAATTTGATGCAAAAGAAATAACAATCTATCATGAGCTGGCGTCAGCTAGAAAACCACTGGAAAACCTGCCAGGGAGTACTGGAGTGCTGTTTCCTCTGTCCTAGTTTGGGACTCTTCATCAGTACGCACCCACACTACGGTGTTTGAACCCAGGACCTTGTGATTACAAGGCCACCGAGCTCGTGGACCACTGGGACCCGACTGATCCAATGGTCATTCCATGAATTCTAACTTCTACCATTTCACGACATAGCGCGACCCCTAGCCAATGTCTTCGGCGAGTATTTGTCCTAACATCTGACCTACTGTACCGCACTGGTCACGACGTCCCACTAGAACCGCAGGTAACTATCTACCTGAATATGGCAAGTCGCTAGTGAGCATTGCGTTGATTTTCAAGTAATGGTTCGTAGGGATTTTGACTGATTGGTTACAGGATTTCATTATGAGCTGACATAGGTTAGAGATTCCCAAAATATGGCGAAACAGCTGTCCAGCACTCCCTGCAACGTTTTCAATGGTTCTCTAACCAATGTCAGCTCATAATGAAATCCTGTAACCAATCAATCAAAATCCCTAAAAAACCAATCCTTGGAAAGAATAAAATTAGTTGGAACAAAGAGTGCTACTTAATCTTTGTAAGTAGTGTAAAACAAAATCCGAAATTCAGCAAAATAGGGGGCATTCAGTAAGAAATGCCAGCCAGCAGTTGTATTACTTCTCTAAGGGGAATTAAGTTTATGAATTGTAAACAGACGTAAAATAACTTGATTATACCATCTGAGTTATCACTTGTGCTAAACCATTCTTATTTTATGCTCCTAAATGAATAGGTGAATACGATATAACACATCACAAATTGTATCAATTTGAACAAAGCAAGAACTACAGTTTTTGCAAAATTAAGTGGTACCATCTTTTACTTCGTTGCCTTCTCATCAGCTGCTCACCGGCAAAAGACATTATTAAATATATCTACAAACACAATTTTAGCATACTTGCACACAGACTACATTTTTAAGCAAAAATCGATCGATCAATATTTGCATACAGTAGTTATATATATATCTTATATATATATATAAATATATATATATATATATATATATATATATATATATATATATATATATACATATATATATAATATTAGTCACCACTAATAATCAAACACAATGGAAAAATTTCAGCATTACACAATCAGATGAAAAAGAAATGAAAATATTCAGTTATCAGGGCAGAGAAACCCTGTAGTACCCATATACCAACTGTAAACATGCTTTTTAATCTAATTTGTATACTTGTATTATATGTGTATACAGACCGATTTTATATGTACTTCGCAAACATTTGTCAATTTACTGTTGAATATTACCTTGACACAATTTCGAATTTGACTACTGCTACAATACACATTCGTAATCTTCGCAAGTGCCTTTTGATTTACGTTGTGGGCGTCGAGTAGCCACAACGTCTGCGCACATGAATAAGAACGAAGAAATACTAGAATATATGTGTACAGCAGTTTAGTCAGATAACGCACGCAACAAAATTGGTGAGCCCGACGTGATCTTTCGACAGCGACGACAAATTGGTGACCTTGACGATAACTGGTTCACCCCGACGACAAATTGTTGACCCCAACGACAAATTTCTACCCCGACGACAAATTGTCCATCGCGACGACAACTTTTTCACCTCGACGATAACTTGTTCACTGCGACGACATTTTGTTCACCCGGACGCATCATTACACTTGCTGGATTATTTAAACTCTAACTTTATCGGATATATATACATATAATAGACATTTCGAGCTCATTCTTGTGCTTTCTCATCGCACAACTTGCAGTAATCTGTGGTAAGCATCTGCATTGCATGTTTTTCTGTTTTACCATATTCTTGGTGTGCATAATTTTTGCTATTTTGTTACTGTTAAACCATTTTTCTACGAATTGTATCATGTCTTCCAATACCTCTGATAACTTAGAGCTGGGATCTGTTAGTACCATTTCTCTTACTGTACCAGTTTTTAGGCCCAAAGACCCCCATCTTTGGTTTGCACGACTGGAAAATTATTTCACTGCCAATAAGCTTACGTCACAGACGGCTAAATTTGGCATATTGAGTACAGTACTACCAGACGAAATCGCCGAACAGGTTCGACAATACATAGTTCAGCCCAGCACAGACGCTCCTTACGACAAGTTGAAAGAAGAAGTACTTCGATGCACTTCACTTTCTGATAGGCAAGCACTCGATCGTTTGTTAAGCAATGTAGAGCTAGGTGATAAAACCCCATCACAACTCATGAGGCACATGCAAAGCCTAGTAGCAGGAAGAGATATCGACAAACGTCTCTTTTACCAAATTTGGTTGCGACGACTTCCTGCAAACATTCAACAAGTTCTTGCTTACGGAGACGACGACATTGACATGGAAAAGCTCGCCAAAATCGCGGATCGCATGTACGAGAGGTCAACACCTCAATCTGTTGCTTCCACTAGCAGAATACCAGACACTGACGACAGGATACAGGCTCTAGAACACAAAGTCGACACCTTACTGAGTCAGTTAGCAGCACTGACCACACACACACGACCAAGCCGTTCTAGAAGCTCGTCTCGTCGACGTCTTTCTCGGTCACCCAGCACGTCACGACATCACGATACTATTTGCTGGTACCACCGTAGTTACGGAGGCAATGCACGACGGTGTCGTTCACCTTGCAACTTTCAGGCTAAACCAAAAGATATATCATCATGTATGAAAACTTCTACTGTTGGCAATCTACGATCTAGCAGTCGTTTGTTTTATGTAACAGATAGAAATACCGGTACTACGTTCTTAGTCGACACAGGAGCAGAGGTTAGTGTTCTCCCTCCGACTACGCAGGAACGTCAACATCCTGACCCTGCAGTTACGCTCCAAGCCGTTAATAAGTCTAATATTGTTACATATGGTAGTAAACGAATGACTTTAGATTTTGGTCTGCAGAATACCTACAATTGGTCTTTCATCATCGCAGACGTTCCATCCCCAATCCTTGGTATAGATTTTCTACAGCAACACAAACTGCTAGTTGATCCGGTTAGCCCTAAGCTTATAGACTCGCTCAATAAAAGGTACATCGCTGGTACGATTAGCCGTGCATCATCGCTGAACTTGATGGTCACACGCACACCAGCATCTCCATATACTGACTTAGTAAATCAGTTCCCTGACCTTCTACAACCCTCTTTCCGAGCAACAGAACTAAAGCATCAAGTGGTTCATCACATTAAAACCACTGGACCACCAGTTTTTGCACGTCCTCGACGCCTTGACCCACATCGACTTAAAATCGCAAAAACAGAGTTCGATAAAATGTTAGAGCTCGGCATTATTCGACCATCCAACAGCTCTTGGTCTTCACCGCTGCACATGGTACCCAAAAAGTCTTCTGGTGAGATACGGCCATGCGGGGATTATCGAGCTTTAAACAAGCAAACGGTACCTGACCGATACCCCATACCGCATATTCACGATTTCGCCAGCAACTTGCCAGAGGTTAAAATTTTCTCCAAAATCGACCTTGTCAGAGCGTACCATCATATTCCCATCCACCCGGATGACGTTCCAAAAACCGCTATCACCACGCCATTCGGCTTATACGAATTCGTGCGCATGCCTTTCGGGCTGATGAACGCCGCTCAGACATTTCAACGTCTCATCGACCAAGTACTCCGCGGCCTGCCCTTCGTCTACGCATACATTGACGACTTACTAATTGCAAGTGCAGACGAAACCGAGCATGTGAAGACGGTGTTTGAAAGACTTCACAAATACGGCATGACTATCAATTTAGATAAATGCGAATTTGGTAAGAAATCACTGAAATTCCTCGGTCACTTGATTGACAATCAAGGAATTAGACCAGTCCCCGACGATGTACAAGCCATCAAAGACTATCCATTACCAGATTCTTTCAAGAAATTACGGCGATTTTTGGGTCTAGTCAATTTTTACCGGCGTTTTATCCCGAACTGTGCTAGAGTTTTGCAACCGTTGACCGACTGCTTACGTGGACATAGTCGTTCATTCCATTTGCCTGCAGAAGCTGTTAAAGCATTCGAAGCTGTTAAACAATCGTTAAATGACAAGACGCTCTTAGTCAGACGCCAGAATGACGCCCCCTGTCTCTCATGACAGATGCTTCAGATGTCGCCATTGGGGCAGTGTTACAACAGCAGGTACATGGCGAATGGCAACCCCTTGCATTCTTTTCGAAACGACTGAATCCTACTCAATGTCGATATAGCACCTTTGGTAGAGAGTTATTAGCTGTTTATTTAGCAATCAAGCACTTTCGACATATGCTGGAAGGTACACCTTTTACTGTCTTTACAGACCACAAGGCTCTAACGAAAGCCTTATCAGCAAAACAGGATAACTACTCTCCACGTGAACTACGACATCTCGAGTTTATATCCCAGTTCACCTCCGATCTGCGACACATAAAGGGTAAAAACAATGAAGTGGCAGACGCTTTATCACGTATGCACATTGATAACATTGTATGCCCAGACATCGACTACGAACATCTCTCAAACTTACAACGAGACGACGCCGAACTCAAAAAGATCATGTCTTCTAAAACAACATCTCTAAACCTCGAGGCAATTCCTTTCGGCACGACAAAAGTTATCTGCGACACCTCTACAGGTAAATATCGACCTTTCGTTCCAATAGCTATGAGACATACAGTATTCGAGAAGTTACATAACTTGTCGCATCCTGGTGTTAGCGCTACTACCAAGCTACTAAGAGAAAGATTTATCTGGCCAAACATTAACAGCGACGTTAAGAAGTGGACACGAAATTGCTTGTCTTGTCAAAGAGTCAAAATCAACCGGCACACCAAAGCACCACTTGGTCGCTTCCCTAACCCCGACTCTAGATTTGACCATGTACATGTAGACATAGTTGGTCCACTGCCTCCTTCCAATGGTTTCAACTATATTCTAACCTGCATTGACAGATTTACTCGTTGGCCAATAGCAGTTCCATTAATCGACGTCTCAGCTGAAACGGTAGCTAAAGCTTTAGTCGAAAACTGGATAGCCAATTTTGGTGTCCCATCAATTATCACTACAGACAGAGGTGCCCAGTTTGAAAGCCGACTTTTGACCAACTAACTGAATTACTAGGCATTAAACGAATACGAACGACAGCGTATCATCCTAGTTCCAACGGTATGGTCGAACGATTTCATCGACAACTCAAAGCTGCACTCGCTGCTTCTTTGACTCAAAACGATTGGTCAACCAAACTTCCACTAGTATTACTTGGTATACGAGCTACTATAAAGAAAGATATTGGCTGCTGTGTTTCCGAACTAGTCTATGGAACAACATTACGATTACCAGGAGAATTTTTCACCCCGGGTAACGAAGTTCCACACGATATGACTGGTTACGTGCACCAGCTAAAACGACACATGAACGAGCTAAAGATATCACTTCCACGTCAGCAGGAACGAGCGTCATACATCCCGTCACAACTGACAGATTGTACTCACGTCTTCGTCAGGAGAGAAGGTGTACAACGACCACTTCAACCCGCTTATGATGGCCCATTCAAAGTTCTAAACAGAAACGCGAAAGTTATCACGATAGAAAGATTGAATAAAACAGAAGCCATCAGTATCGACAGAGTCAAACCAGCGTTCCTCGACGATTTCGAAGTCAACGATAAGAACCAGCTGAACGACGTGCCAACACCTACATCCACACAAGCTTCAACGTCGACAGAGAAGCCTGCGAAAACAACACGATCTGGTAGACGAGTCCATTGGCCTAAACGTTACGTGCAAGTCATCGAAATATAACTTACTATGAATTTTCATTTTTATTATCTTTATTCGTAATTGTCATTTGATTACTCATTTAACTGATTAATATTTTCATACATAAATCACGTCACTATTATTTTAACATCGATATTTCCTATATTATTACATTTAATCACATCTCGTATATTATTCACGTATCGTTTTCGTCTACCGACTACAGATCCCCGGACAATTTTATCGTTCCTTATATATTCTATTACGATTAGGAATTCCACTTTCCCTAGATTATCGCATTTATTATCGACGTTATTAACCGCATTAAACTGCTCATTTTTCAGCTTAATAAATCGCCTTCTGTGTACTATCGCTGCTACGTATTACGCTGACGCATGTTATTTTCGAACACTTAAATGTATTTTTTTTATATTTTAGTGTTCTGGTGGGGGAATTATGTAGTACCCCTATACCAACTGTAAACATGCTTTTTAATCTAATTTGTATACTTGTATTATATGTGTATACAGACCGATTTTATATGTACTTCGCAAACATTTGTCAATTTACTGTTGAATATTACCTTGACACAATTTCGAATTTGACTACTGCTACAATACACATTCGTAATCTTCGCAAGTTCCTTTTGATTTACGTTGTGAGCGTCGAGTAGCCACAACGTCTGCGCACATGAATAAGAACGAAGAAATACTAGAATATATGTGTACGGCAGTTTAGTCAAATAACGCACGCAACAGACCATCCTGTGTTCACATCACTTCCATGTGGCTAACAAGCACTACTCATTTATGTGAATGGTGTCCTACTACTGATGTCAAGCAGTTAGTAGTATAAACCATCATGAACTTTTGCTTGCTTTCTTGATTAATATCAGTGGTATTAGGCAGTTATCATATTCTGGTCTAAGAAACTTAGGTTACCATAGGAAATTGAGTTGAAATTAAACCTTGAATTGTGTAGATCGAAATTCGAGAGGTAGTTTGCAAACTGCCGATTTAATTGAGCAAAAGAGCTCAATTCTCCTTAAGTTTGCTGAAGCCATACCCATCAAGCTCCTGAAACCTGATTTATGCATCCAGAAAGAAGCGGTTATCGGTCTTGTTGCGTGCGTTATTTGACTAAACTGCCGTACACATATATTCTAGTATTTCTTCGTTCTTATTCATGTGCGCAGACGTTGTGGCTACTCGACGCCCACAACGTAAATCAAAAGGCACTTGCGAAGATTACGAATGTGTATTGTAGCAGTAGTCAAATTCGAAATTGTGTCAAGGTAATATTCAACAGTAAATTGACAAATGTTTGCGAAGTACATATAAAATCGGTCTGTATACACATATAATACAAGTATACAAATTAGATTAAAAAGCATGTTTACAGTTGGTATAGGGGTACTACATAATTCCCCCACCAGAACACTAAAATATAAAAAAAATACATTTAAGTGTTCGAAAATAACATGCGTCAGCGTAATACGTAGCAGCGATAGTACACAGAAGGCGATTTATTAAGCTGAAAAATGAGCAGTTTAATGCGGTTAATAACGTCGATAATAAATGCGATAATCTAGGGAAAGTGGAATTCCTAATCGTAATAGAATATATAAGGAACGATAAAATTGTCCGGGGATCTGTAGTCGGTAGACGAAAACGATACGTGAATAATATACGAGATGTGATTAAATGTAATAATATAGGAAATATCGATGTTAAAATAATAGTGACGTGATTTATGTATGAAAATATTAATCAGTTAAATGAGTAATCAAATGACAATTACGAATAAAGATAATAAAAATGAAAATTCATAGTAAGTTATATTTCGATGACTTGCACGTAACGTTTAGGCCAATGGACTCGTCTACCAGATCGTGTTGTTTTCGCAGGCTTCTCTGTCGACGTTGAAGCTTGTGTGGATGTAGGTGTTGGCACGTCGTTCAGCTGGTTCTTATCGTTGACTTCGAAATCGTCGAGGAACGCTGGTTTGACTCTGTCGATACTGATGGCTTCTGTTTTATTCAATCTTTCTATCGTGATAACTTTCGCGTTTCTGTTTAGAACTTTGAATGGGCCATCATAAGCGGGTTGAAGTGGTCGTTGTACACCTTCTCTCCTGACGAAGACGTGAGTGCAATCTGTCAGTTGTGACGGGATGTATGACGCTCGTTCCTGCTGACGTGGAAGTGATATCTTTAGCTCGTTCATGTGTCGTTTTAGCTGGTGCACGTAACCAGTCATATCGTGTGGAACTTCGTTACCCGGGGTGAAAAATTCTCCTGGTAATCGTAATGTTGTTCCATAGACTAGTTCGGAAACACAGCAGCCAATATCTTTCTTTATAGTAGCTCGTATACCAAGTAATACTAGTGGAAGTTTGGTTGACCAATCGTTTTGAGTCAAAGAAGCAGCGAGTGCAGCTTTGAGTTGTCGATGAAATCGTTCGACCATACCGTTGGAACTAGGATGATACGCTGTCGTTCGTATTCGTTTAATGCCTAGTAATTCAGTTAGTTGGTCAAAAGTCGGCTTTCAAACTGGGCACCTCTGTCTGTAGTGATAATTGATGGGACACCAAAATTGGCTATCCAGTTTTCGACTAAAGCTTTAGCTACCGTTTCAGCTGAGACGTCGATTAATGGAACTGCTACTGGCCAACGAGTAAATCTGTCAATGCAGGTTAGAATATAGTTGAAACCATTGGAAGGAGGCAGTGGACCAACTATGTCTACATGTACATGGTCAAATCTAGAGTCGGGGTTAGGGAAGCGACCAAGTGGTGCTTTGGTGTGCCGGTTGATTTTGACTCTTTGACAAGACAAGCAATTTCGTGTCCACTTCTTAACGTCGCTGTTAATGTTTGGCCAGATAAATCTTTCTCTTAGTAGCTTGGTAGTAGCGCTAACACCAGGATGCGACAAGTTATGTAACTTCTCGAATACTGTATGTCTCATAGCTATTGGAACGAAAGGTCGATATTTACCCGTAGAGGTGTCGCAGATAACTTTTGTCGTGCCGAAAGGAATTGCCTCGAGGTTTAGAGATGTTGTTTTAGAAGACATGATCTTTTTGAGTTCGGCGTCATCTCGTTGTAAGTTTGAGAGATGTTCGTAGTCGATGTCTGGGCATACAATGTTATCAATGTGCATACGTGATAAAGCGTCTGCCACTTCATTGTTTTTACCCTTTATGTGTCGCAGATCGGAGGTGAACTGGGATATAAACTCGAGATGTCGTAGTTCACGTGGAGAGTAGTTATCCTGTTTTGCTGATAAGGCTTTCGTTAGAGCCTTGTGGTCTGTAAAGACAGTAAAAGGTGTACCTTCCAGCATATGTCGAAAGTGCTTGATTGCTAAATAAACAGCTAATAACTCTCTACCAAAGGTGCTATATCGACATTGAGTAGGATTCAGTCGTTTCGAAAAGAATGCAAGGGGTTGCCATTCGCCATGTACCTGCTGTTGTAACACTGCCCCAATGGCGACATCTGAAGCATCTGTCATGAGAGACAGGGGGCGTCATTCTGGCGTCTGACTAAGAGCGTCTTGTCATTTAACGATTGTTTAACAGCTTCGAATGCTTTAACAGCTTCTGCAGGCAAATGGAATGAACGACTATGTCCACGTAAGCAGTCGGTCAACGGTTGCAAAACTCTAGCACAGTTCGGGATAAAACGCCGGTAAAAATTGACTAGACCCAAAAATCGCCGTAATTTCTTGAAAGAATCTGGTAATGGATAGTCTTTGATGGCTTGTACATCGTCGGGGACTGGTCTAATTCCTTGATTGTCAATCAAGTGACCGAGGAATTTCAGTGATTTCTTACCAAATTCGCATTTATCTAAATTGATAGTCATGCCGTATTTGTGAAGTCTTTCAAACACCGTCCTCACATGTTTCACATGCTCGGTTTCGTCTGCACTTGCAATTAGTAAGTCGTCAATGTATGCGTAGACGAAGGGCAGGCCGCGGAGTACTTGGTCGATGAGACGTTGAAATGTCTGAGCGGCGTTCATCAGCCCGAAAGGCATGCGCACGAATTCGTATAAGCCGAATGGCGTGGTGATAGCGGTTTTTGGAACGTCATCCGGGTGGATGGGAATATGATGGTACGCTCTGACAAGGTCGATTTTGGAGAAAATTTTAACCTCTGGCAAGTTGCTGGCGAAATCGTGAATATGCGGTATGGGGTATCGGTCAGGTACCGTTTGCTTGTTTAAAGCTCGATAATCCCCGCATGGCCGTATCTCACCAGAAGACTTTTTGGGTACCATGTGCAGCGGTGAAGACCAAGAGCTGTTGGATGGTCGAATAATGCCGAGCTCTAACATTTTATCGAACTCTGTTTTTGCGATTTTAAGTCGATGTGGGTCAAGGCGTCGAGGACGTGCAAAAACTGGTGGTCCAGTGGTTTTAATGTGATGAACCACTTGATGCTTTAGTTCTGTTGCTCGGAAAGAGGGTTGTAGAAGGTCAGGGAACTGATTTACTAAGTCAGTATATGGAGATGCTGGTGTGCGTGTGACCATCAAGTTCAGCGATGATGCACGGCTAATCGTACCAGCGATGTACCTTTTATTGAGCGAGTCTATAAGCTTAGGGCTAACCGGATCAACTAGCAGTTTGTGTTGCTGTAGAAAATCTATACCAAGGATTGGGGATGGAACGTCTGCGATGATGAAAGACCAAGTGTAGGTATTCTGCAGACCAAAATCTAAAGTCATTCGTTTACTACCATATGTAACAATATTAGACTTATTAACGGCTTGGAGCGTAACTGCAGGGTCAGGATGTTGACGTTCCTGCGTAGTCGGAGGGAGAACACTAACCTCTGCTCCTGTGTCGACTAAGAACGTAGTACCGGTATTTCTATCTGTTACATAAAACAAACGACTGCTAGATCGTAGATTGCCAACAGTAGAAGTTTTCATACATGATGATATATCTTTTGGTTTAGCCTGAAAGTTGCAAGGTGAACGACACCGTCGTGCATTGCCTCCGTAACTACGGTGGTACCAGCAAATAGTATCGTGATGTCGTGACGTGCTGGGTGACCGAGAAAGACGTCGACGAGACGAGCTTCTAGAACGGCTTGGTCGTGTGTGTGTGGTCAGTGCTGCTAACTGACTCAGTAAGGTGTCGACTTTGTGTTCTAGAGCCTGTATCCTGTCGTCAGTGTCTGGCATTCTGCTAGTGGAAGCAACAGATTGAGGTGTTGACCTCTCGTACATGCGATCCGCGATTTTGGCGAGCTTTTCCATGTCAATGTCGTCGTCTCCGTAAGCAAGAACTTGTTGAATGTTTGCAGGAAGTCGTCGCAACCAAATTTGGTAAAAGAGACGTTTGTCGATATCTCTTCCTGCTACTAGGCTTTGCATGTGCCTCATGAGTTGTGATGGGGTTTTATCACCTAGCTCTACATTGCTTAACAAACGATCGAGTGCTTGCCTATCAGAAAGTGAAGTGCATCGAAGTACTTCTTCTTTCAACTTGTCGTAAGGAGCGTCTGTGCTGGGCTGAACTATGTATTGTCGAACCTGTTCGGCGATTTCGTCTGGTAGTACTGTACTCAATATGCCAAATTTAGCCGTCTGTGACGTAAGCTTATTGGCAGTGAAATAATTTTCCAGTCGTGCAAACCAAAGATGGGGGTCTTTGGGCCTAAAAACTGGTACAGTAAGAGAAATGGTACTAACAGATCCCAGCTCTAAGTTATTAGAGGTATTGGAAGACATGATACAATTCGTAGAAAAATGGTTTAACAGTAACAAAATAGCAAAAATTATGCACACCAAGAATATGGTAAAACAGAAAACATGCAATGCAGATGCTTACCACAGATTACTGCAAGTTGTGCGATGAGAAAGCACAAGAATGAGCTCGAAATGTCTATTATATGTATATATATCCGATAAAGTTAGAGTTTAAATAATCCAGCAAGTGTAATGATGCGTCCGGGTGAACAAAATGTCGTTGGAGTCAACAAGTTATCGTCGAGGTGAAAAAGTTGTCGTCGCGATGTACAATTTTTCGTTGGGGTCAACAATTTCCAATATCCAATATCCTGATGACGAGCTAGTATAAACCAGTGATTTCTTTGAGCTCGCTTCTTGATTGTGAGGTAGAGGTTCCAGATCTTCGGTGAGCTTCTGCGTAGTAAGTCCCGACACTCGACTGCTTTAGCTCTGGTAGACTCCAGGAGGAGTGGTGCGGGGATTGGTCGAGATGTGGTTTGTAGTATGCAGTATGTTAGGACTGTATTGCTGCCGTGAATGGAGTTTGACCTAACTCCCCTTGGTCATTCGGTGTAGTCATAAAAGCAGAATAGTAATAATAATAATAATAGGTTGTAGTGTAGATAATATAGGTTGAGATAAGTGGAATAATAAAGGTGACATAAGGAAAAGACAGAGTGAGAGAAGGCAGAATAGGTCGTGGGGATTTAGTTAGTACGCTTATTCATTGACAGTTTGGTTTCAAATTTTATGAGGATAAGCCATTGAGACACAAACCTTGCATTTCTGCATGATTGTCTAGCTTCCGCTTAAAAATCTCCACAGATGGCGCTGTAGTCACGGCCGCCGGTAAAGCGTTCCAGAGACGGCAAACACGAAGCGAAAAGAAATGTGATCGCACTCGAGTCTTTGGTCTCTGGTGTGCTATCCTTAGCGGGTTACCTCGTGGAAGCCTATAATCGCTTAATGGCAGGATGCTTTTATTTGGGTGGGCCTGGTCATTTAGGGTCTTGTAGACGGTGATGAGGTCTCCCCTGTGCCTACGGTAACTGAGTGTGAAAAGACCTAATTTCTTTAGTCTTTCCTCATATGATTTGTTGCGGAGGCCGATCACCCATTTTGTCATCGGGGTGAACCAGTTATCGTCAAGGTCACCAATTTGTCGTCGCTGTCGAAAGATCACGTCGGGCTCACCAATTTTGTTGCGTGCGTTATTTGACTAAACTGCTGTACACATATATTCTGGTATTTCTTCGTTCTTATTCATGTGCGCAGACGTTGTGGCTACTCGACGCTCACAGCGTAAATCAAAAGGAACTTGCGAAGATTACGAATGTGTATTGTATCCAATATCCAATATCGTTTTTACGAGCTTGTATCAACCAATTTGATTTCTTTGTGCTCGCTTCTTGTTTTTAAGGCATAGGTTCCTGATCTTCGGTAAACTTCTGCGTAGTTCGTCCCGCCACTCGACTCTCGTAGCTTCGGTTGACTCCAAAGGGAGTAGTGATGGGATTAGTTATATGTGGTTTGTAGTATGAGGTATGTTGAAACTGTTACTATTGTGATTGGAGTTGATCCTTTCGCCAGTTAGTCCTCCGGTATCGTCGACAAGAGAAAAGAGATATTAGTAATAATAATAATAATAGTAATAATAATAATAGATATAATTAGTGAAGTTATTCAGACTAAGAGACAGAAACGAAAATAGGAAAGCGTAACAACAGTCAGCTCATTAAGTTTGAAGAATAATATACATAACGGCAATAATAATAATTATAATATTAATGAGTTGTCAGGAGAGTGAGACGGGAGAGAATGAAAAGAAGTAAAACGACGAGTTTAATTGTCTACCCCTGAATGGTGTATGTGATTTTAAGGAGATAGGCCATTTGGATGCAGTCCTTGTGTCACTGCATGGTTGTCCAGCCTTCGCTCAAAGGCGTCCAAAGACGGTGCCATAGCTACATCTGCCGTTAAGGAATTCCAGGGACGGCAAACCTACAGTGAAAAGAAGTGGGAGCGCACCCGGGTCCTTGCCCTCTGATGAGCTATCCTTCTGGGATTTCCACGTGGGAGCTTATACCTACTCAATGGCAGAACACCTTTGTTTGGGTGATTCTGGTCATTTGTTATTTTGTAGGCAGTAATCAAATCCCCCCTAAGCCGATGGTAGCTAAGTGTGAACAGCCTTTCATCATATGGTTTGTTTCGGAGATCAACCACTCCTTTTGTTGCCCGTCGTTGGACTCTTTCCAAGAGGTTTGCGTCTCTTCTCAGCATTGGGGGTGCAATAATATTATGCACCTCAAAGTGTGGCCTGACGTATGTTTTGTACAACATTAGAAAGAGCTCAGGAGTGAGTGCATCTAACTGTCTATGCGTAAAGTGTGTGACCCCATATGCCCTCGCTACATCCCCTGTGTAATTTACGCTTGTGTTCATTTTTTCCGTTAGAACTAGACCAAAGTCGCGTTCCGACGTTGTGCAGGGCAAGCTTTCATTGCACAGGGTGTAACTTGCATTCTGCAGTCTACAGGTGCGCAACTTCACTACTTTGCACTTTTTCAAGTTGAAAGTCATGCCACTGGCCACCGCCCAGTCTTCCTGGAAGTTTAGGTCTTCCTGTAGCCTATCTGAGTCCTCCGGACACTTTATCGCCCTCCATATTTTTACGTTGTCAGCGTACAGGAGAGTCGGGCAGCTCAGACGGCGTGGTAGATCATTGATGAAAATCAAAAACATCAGTGGTCCTAGGATAGAACCCTGCGACACTCCTGATGTTGAGCTGTGGCAAGATGATCGGACTCGGTTAACCTTAGTGAAACATTGCCTGTCGGCTAGGTAGTCCTTCAACCATGACAGAAGTGGCTCACCTATGCCTGCCTGGCTTATTTTATGTATCAGAAGGTCATGGTGAACAGCGTCAAATGCCTTCTGAAAGTCTAGAAAGACCACATGGACTGGTACATTCATATCCCAGCATGATGTCCAGTCGTCCCAAGCTGACAGTAGGTTAGTGACGCAGGATCTGCCTTTTCTGAAACCATGTTGGGCTTCATGTAGTATATTAGTCCTATCGAAATATTCCCTGATGTGGTCGTCAATAATACTTTCCAGTACTTTTGATATCACTGGAAGTAGAGCTACTGGTCTATAGCTAGTAGAGTTTTGCCTGTCCCCACCCTTGAAGATTGGAGAAAGGATGGCTATTTTCCACTCCCTTGGCAGTGTCCCCGAATCCATTGAGTGTTGGGACAAGTCGCACAGGGGTCTACAGAGAGCCTTGGCGCACTGTTTCAGAACAGATGGCCTGATATCATCACAACCTGGGGACTTCCCAGGTATGAGTCGCTGTAGCTTCCTTATTACTATTGCGGGGTTTATTTGGGGAGTAGTCGCTAGGTCTTCCTCCTCTGAAATAGTGGTGCCACCATTTTGGTCCGTAACTGTAATATCCACATTGCTGTTTAGCTGTTTAGCGAAGGCTGAACTGAATGTTTCAGCCATCTCCAGACTAGTGAGATATTGACCGTTTGGGCCTACTAAGGCGCATGCCCCTTGGTTTGTCGGTTTTGTTTCCGACATGAATCGGTACAAGTTTGTAGGGTTTAATAGGAGTTTTTTAGCAAGGTTAGCCTGGAATGACCTCCTGTCCCTCCTGACTCTTGCATTACACCGGTTCCTGAGTTCGAGGTATGCATCGTGGTCGGTCTGACTCTTAGATACACGCCACTTAAACCAAGCCTTCCTCTTTGCTTGCAGAATACGTTGCGTGCCTCTCTTCAACCATGACATCTTTCTCTTGGGCTGTGTTGTGACTAAAGGGACGGTATCCGAGACTGCTGTATGGATAATCTTTTTTACCACTTCCCAGTGTTCATCCACAGATAGGTCGTCCCATGCTAAGGGCCAGTCTGCGTCGGACAAGAGCCTCCGCATTTCAGCATAGCCAGCCTTGCTGTAGCACAGATATGTTCGCGTAACATCCCACTGCAAACGCTCGCGGAGAACAAGATCGAAACCTATGACTGCATGGTCACTGCTTCCCAGAGGAATCACGATCTGGACCTTTTCGACGAGTAGTTGGTCACTAGTTAGAACATAATCTAGTTTTGATGACTTTCCACTAGGGCCCCACCTAGTGTCGTCTCCAACATTCTCAGTCAGTCCCGTGTTTCGAATAGTTTGCAGTAGGTTTTGGCCAAATCTTCCCTTAGCACACCCGGAGCCGAGGTTCAGTGATGGAGTATTGAAATCTCCAGCTATGGTGATTTGGTCGTAGCCCAAATCTCGTATTCCTGTGATAGTGTTGAGCAGTAGCTGATTGTGCTCTGCCCCACAGGTGGGAGATCGGTAGATGCCACCCAGTAAGTGCTTGGTGTGGCCTACGGTGAAATGACACCATATGGAGTCTGGGAGTTCAACAAGTGGTGGGTCCGTTGCGCGCACACATTTAAGTTGCCTATCAAAGTATATAGCAATTCCCCGTCCTTCCTTATTATCCCTGTCTCTTCTGACCAGTACCATATCACCTATACTGATTTCATTGTCGGCGATAGTGGGGTTTAGCCACGTTTCAGTGAGAATGATTATTTTCAGTTGAAGGTGTGCTTGGGGACTTCGGAGTTCACCTACTTTTCCTCTCAGGCCCCTCACATTGCTATATAGGCAACTGACAGTGAGTCTAACAACCTCAGTGTGTTGTGGGGTAGTTGACGTGAAACCGTTTGCTGGTGTGGGACTTGATGTTGGAACTAGTTGGCCGATTCCGATAGAACCGGCAGTAGTCAAATTCGAAATCGTGTCAAGGTAATATTCAACAGTAAATTGACAAATGTTTGCGAAGTACATATAAAATCGGTCTGTATACACATATAATACAAGTATACAAATTAGATTAAAAAGCATGTTTACAGTTGGTATAGGGGTACCACAGGTCATTTAACTCACCTGGGGTCAAACTTATCAGCGGTGTGCCTAGTTTAAGTCAGTTCAGATAACCATATCAGTTCAAACCACTCGAATTGTGACTGACTGCTTAGGATGATCTGACTTCAAAGATGATTGTATTATAAGAACAATAAATAGACGTTTAAGTACTGTACTAAAAAGGACGCGTCCTTACTTCAAATATCCTGCTCGTTGGCAAAGTTAAAAGTCAACAAGCACCTCACATATGTTACCTCCAACAGTGTATTTCAATTTGGAATGAAGGGCCTGTATCAGATTCCTTAAACACACACACACCAAGATGTCTTCAATTAGCAGCGGGGGTGGGGGATCGAATAGCTTAAACTTGTCAGTTGCCAAACACCTGATAGACACAGGGCACCGAATAGATGCATTGGGAACTTCCATTCAAATGAGTGACTGATTCGTGGTCTGTACCTGACAGTGGTTGGCATGATCACATGATGGAGGCATTCGTGGAGAAAAAAATATTTGATCTCCTTTGGATACCTTGTAGAGCCTCTGTATGAACTCTAACTATGCAATTACAGAGTTAATTTTAAACACTCTTGTCGAATATTTGCCAATGTATTATTGAATATTGAATTTCATTTGTTACACATACATTTCGCGCAGTTTCTCACAAACACGTTCATCTTGTGCCATTTGAAATCTCATCTTGATCACAATACATTTTTTCAAGTTTTCCTTTGTGTCTTTTGATACGACTTTGTTTGATATTTGGTAGCATATAGCGTTAACACACACCGAAGAACGTGAAGACTTCTATGTACTATTTTATTATAATCGGAATCATATTTATTACCCTGTAACCTGTCTTTCGTCAGAAACAGGAGTAAAACCACGTAGCGGATAGTAATTCTCCAGAGTTATTAGCCACAATATTCAGCATTCAACATTGGATGCTGACCCTCACTGTTTTAGTCTATTTATTCAGCTGAAGGCTTAAGGTCAAGCATCCGCACCATTTGGTATGCCGTCTCGTTACGTTCAGTTATTCATGCACGATCCCCAGCTAGTTAGTCAATCAACCTCGCACTACGAGTTTGGTCCCAAAATATAGTTCGTTATTTGACTGATCAATTCTGTAGTTTTGCCTTGCATTTGGTCTATGGGGAACAAATACAATAGAGGTTGTGGGTATAAGATCTTGCACCAGTATCCTTCTTACCATCCTTGAACGTCAACACCCGCAGCCTCTGAAGCTGCAACTGGAACACTCTTTTTTGGCTATGCCACTGATCACGAAGTAAAGGGGAGATATTTTCAAACTTTCTGTGGACAAAAAAGGTGCCGTGAATGTAGCTGAAGATTGAACGATCAATTCATGGTTGTTTCCTCAAACCCAACTTCCCCATATTTTTCGTGGGTCATCAATCCGGCAGTCAACGTTCTCTGTTCAGATGAAGATAAAAACTATCAGAAGTATTACCATGATTTATTGTTATAACGTTTGTTCTTAGATCTTTTGTATTAACATTGTTGTTGGTTATATGTTGGTGTAAGAAGGTCCATCGTAGTAAGAGCTGGACAGTGACAGTTTATGAAAATTGAACGGAAACTACCCAAACACTGTCAGAAACTGTCAGCCGTCTTTCCTGGTGCCTGCAAGTCCTCTTAGGACAAGTATTATCTGGAACTTTTCTGGAATTTTCGGTCAAGTTCGGTGATGCCTGGGTCAAAGAAGGTGCAGAGCGTCTTGGAAGTAAGCAGGAAAGTAAGTCATGTTGATTTGTCTGTAACTTATAATGACATGTATGATGCTCAGCATGATGACTCTGTTGTTCATGTTTCGAAGTCTACGGATAATAAATAGGCCAAAATTTGAACCTCGGTGTTTCGACGGAAACCCAGCTGACTATCCACAGTTTGTAAAGGAGTTTGAAATCATGTTGAGTAGTTTTTTTATTAAATGATGATATGAAGTTGATGTATTTGATGAGGTATTGCACTGGAGTTACTTCAAGAGCTATACAGTGCTATAAGTTCATGCCCCCTAAAGAACGATACTCTGAGGCTATGAGTATACTGCGTCAAAGGCTTGGAAGAACTTCGATGATTGTAGGGAAATTATTCGAGGCTGTTAAAGGTAATGGTAGTCAATTACAAGATAACTCCAAGGCAATATCTGAGTTTTTGGATGATCTGATGACTTACAAGAATGCGATGATTTCGATGAATTGATTGAGCGATCTGAACTCAAGTTCCATCCTGGAGGTAATAGCAAGACGCCTACCTACTTGACTGCAAATGAAGTGGGTGAAGATAAGCTCTCGTATAGAGGATGAAGGTATTGAGCCAAAGTTTGATGATATTCTGAAACTGGTAAAAGATAGTGTCAATCAAGCTATGAGCAAGTTTGCCAGTATTTTGCATCCCACCAATGAAATACAGAAGTCTGAGGGCAAAACGCAATCATTTATGACGAAAAGGTCTCAGAGAAGTGGATGTCGAGAAAGCTTTATGGTGTCTAGCAATCCATATAAACTTAGTGAGTGTAACAGCTTTCGTGGGACATCCTCAACAGATAGGTTACAAGTTGTGAGAGAAACACGGTTGCGTTTTACACGTTTGCAAGAAGTGCATACAAAAGCGAACTGTGAAGAAGTGACCAAGTCTAGTGGTAAGCTAAATGTGAAATAAAGGTCTGACTCCGAACCGTGTGACAATAATGGTGCGGTGAAGAAGCCTATAGTTGCAACTGGTAAGCCATTGTTGAATAGAGTGTCACAGACGACACCGCAGTTTGTGCAGGAGAAGGTTTAGGAGTCTAGTTCTGACTCTACAAGTTTATAATAATAATAATAATGTATATTCTCATATAAACATAAAAATTTACATGAAAATGCGTGCCATTATTACAGGCAAGAACAAGTATGATATAATATCAAATCGTAGATTGTCTACAAGTTATTCATATTTCAACTGTTAAATATTTGATACATATAATACACTCATTGTCTGAACTAGGCCGTATAGTTGTTGAATTGTACAATTGTCCTCCAGGTTGAGCGGGAAAATCGACTTCGTTTCGTTTTCATCCCGTGGTTGTAGGCATACGATAACCAACCAATATTGAGGTAAGTACAACTTTTAAAAGGGATTGAAAGCTGTTTTAGAAAAATTAAAGTGCTGAGGTGAATCATTAAATTGTATTGAAATAGGTAAGTGCAAGTATCATTAATAAATGCATTTATAAAGGAAACTCCCTAGGCTGACAACGTTCATTTGCAATGTATAATGCTACACGTATATCTCGTACTATCATGATGTCCACTTTTGGTTTTAATACATTTATCCTCAGTTGTGCCAGTTGTTTTTGTTTTATACCTTTTTGTGCATTTAGTACACAACCGTACCCTTCAGAGAGTAGGAATACAATAAGTCATAATGAGCTGTAAAATGTTAGGTTTCATGGGATATAATGAGGATCAAGTAAAGACGTTATTGGAAAATGAATGAGATAAGACATTGTGAAGTGGTATTTAAAGATCAGACAATGGATAGCAAGTTAGTTTATAAGATGCCCCATAAATCTGTGCAGATCCCGCGTGGTCGCGTCTCAACAATACACTGAGCGAATGGTATATATTTAAAGGTAGAAGCATGATCTGTCAAGGCGTTCATTATTATCTTTTTCAAGATAAAGATCTAAGCCCTCATAAAAATCAGAAATATCTCGAGCCTTTAATTTGTATATTGCTGTTCCTGCAGAATGGGGCGATCCACCTTACAAAGTTTACTAGTCAGAGTAAAGGTACAAAACCTCTAAGGAATTATGAGGAAGAACCCAAATCATCTGCTGCTGTTAATAAGGAGTTTGAAAATGACGAAGTCGACCAGATAGACGGTGGTGAAGTGAATATTTGTGATAATGGTCATAATAGTGCACTTTTGTCTATGGTTGATCATGATGGGACGAGCGGAATGCCTACTACTACTGAGTTGAACAAAGGTACTGTACAACTTGAACGTGAATTAGAATTAAGAGGAGATGCGGTGGTAGAAGGTATGGATGCTCATGAGACCATCATTGTAAATGATCAGAGTGTAGCTCACCTATCAACAGATGTTAATGCTGAACTGGAGCTTATAATAAAAGACAGCAGTGGTGGTGATCTTGCAGTTAGACAACCAATATGCAATACAAACTCACCTGTTTCATGCTATGACTATGCCAGTATCAGTCCGTTTGAAAGGACAAAAGTCAATGGTCGAATTAGGGAGGATAGGCCAACTGTGTACAAGAGGATAATTGTTAAACTGGCTTGCACGAATAAAGGCATTTCAAGTTACAATTTGAATGCTATTATCTTTGGTGTAAATTACTCTGTGCCTATGCTTGGTTGGTCAGATTCGTCGTATGATTGTTAGTCATCTATGTTCTACGATACAATGACATGGGCGTGTCACCGTTTAGAGTTGAGGATTCAGATGATCGGAGGAGGTCATCAAATGAAATCTGCGGCGATTTACAAGCTAGGGTGTCACCATGAGAAGGGTTGTAGGCGTACTGCAGTAAGTCCTACAATTCTTCAAGGGTAGGACGTCGAAGCTCAGTCCATCGTACTCTGTGTGTGATTTTGTACATATGTTCATATTGTATACAATGAATTGGTATCATCTCTGATCTATCTGTTGATAATTTTGTTTGTGTCCGAACGTCTTCCGCTTGTATCATCAAACTGAGAAGGAATGTAGGCGTACTGCTGTAAGTCCTACAGTTCTTCAAAGGTAGTCCGTCATGCCAGAATCCACAACATTTGATGTACTGATTGTACAAATGTTTGTGATAAATAATTGAGTGGGCTCCAATTAATGTAATTGTTGGTTAATCTTGTTTGTGTCCGGACATTCTTCAACCTACAATCGTCAACGTGAGGAGGGTTGCAGGCGTACTTCTGTAAGTCCTGCAATTCTTCAAAGGAATTACATCGACACACGATCTGCGAGTTTATGTGTACTGTTTGTATATATGTATGTTGTGTCGTATAAATTGGTATTTTTTGGATTCATTGTGTTTACTCGTTGTTTTCGTACCTTGTTGTTATTACATAATTTTGTTAAATTTTTCGTTGTGCTTACTTCTGGAGTTGTTTCGAGTCTTCTACATCAGTGAATGAATTGATTGATGTTAAGGACAGCAGATGGGTCGTATACGCTGAGGAGGCTATTTCTGAGAATGACATGCACACGGAGATAATTGTTAGCTGCGGTCCCATGAGCCGGGGAGCGAGAGTGTAAACGACTGAGGCTTGCATACGTCACCGTTACTAGAATTGAGGCAGAATGAGTGACAAGCGATTGCAGTGGTAATTGGTAGTGGGTAGATGTAATAATAATGTAAAGTATTTCATACAAATTTTAAAAAAGTTTACATGAAAATGCATGCCCTTTTTACAGGCACGATCAAGTAAGATATAGTCTCAAATCTCAGACTGTCTACAAGTTATTCATATTTCAACTGTTAAATATTTGATACATATAATACACTCATTGTCTGAACTAGGCCGTATAGTTGTTGAATTGTACAATTGTCCTCCAGGTTGAGCGGGAAAATCGACTTCGTTTCGTTTTCATCCCGTGGTTGTAGGCATACGATAACCAACCAATATTGAGGTAAGTACAACTTTTAAAAGGGATTGAAAGCTGTTTTAGAAAAATTAAAGTGCTGAGGTGAATCATTAAATTGTATTGAAATAGGTAAGTGCAAGTATCATTAATAAATGCATTTATAAAGGAAACTCCCTAGGCTGACAACGTTCATTTGCAATGTATAATGCTACACGTATATCTCGTACTATCATGATGTCCACTTTTGGTTTTAATACATTTATCCTCATGCCAGTTGTTTTTGTTTTATACCTTTTTGTGCATTTAGTACACAACCGTACCCTTCAGAGAGTAGGAATACAATAAGTCGAATCAAATTCATAATGAGCTGTAAAATGTTAGGTTTCATGGGATATAATGAGGATCAAGTAAAGACGTTATTGGAAAATGAATGAGATAAGACATTGTGAAGTGGTATTTAAAGATCAGACAATGATGCCCCATAAATCTGTGCCCGCGTGGTCGCGTCTCAACAATACACTGAGCGAATGGTATATATTTAAAGGTAGAAGCATGATCTGTCAAGGCGTTCATTATTATCTTTTTCAAGATAAAGATCTAAGCCCTCATAAAAATCAGAAATATCTCGAGCCTTTAATTTGTATATTGCTGTTCCTGCAGAATGGGGCGATCCACCTTACAAAGTTTACTAGTCAGAGTAAAGGTACAAAACCTCTAAGGAATTATGAGGAAGAACCCAAATCATCTGCTGCTGTTAATAAGGAGTTTGAAAATGACGAAGTCGACCAGATAGACGGTGGTGAAGTGAATATTTGTGATAATGGTCATAATAGTGCACTTTTGTCTATGGTTGATCATGATGGGACGAGCGGAATGCCTACTACTACTGAGTTGAACAAAGGTACTGTACAACTTGAACGTGAATTAGAATTAAGAGGAGATGCGGTGGTAGAAGGTATGGATGCTCATGAGACCATCATTGTAAATGATCAGAGTGTAGCTCACCTATCAACAGATGTTAATGCTGAACTGGAGCTTATAATAAAAGACAGCAGTGGTGGTGATCTTGCAGTTAGACAACCAATATGCAATACAAACTCACCTGTTTCATGCTATGACTATGCCAGTATCAGTCCGTTTGAAAGGACAAAAGTCAATGGTCGAATTAGGGAGGATAGGCCAACTGTGTACAAGAGGATAATTGTTAAACTGGCTTGCACGAATAAAGGCATTTCAAGTTACAATTTGAATGCTATTATCTTTGGTGTAAATTACTCTGTGCCTATGCTTGGTTGGTCAGATTCGTCGTATGATTGTTAGTCATCTATGTTCTACGATACAATGACATGGGCGTGTCACCGTTTAGAGTTGAGGATTCAGATGATCGGAGGAGGTCATCAAATGAAATCTGCGGCGATTTACAAGCTAGGGTGTCACCATGAGAAGGGTTGTAGGCGTACTGCAGTAAGTCCTACAATTCTTCAAGGGTAGGACGTCGAAGCTCAGTCCATCGTACTCTGTGTGTGATTTTGTACATATGTTCATATTGTATACAATGAATTGGTATCATCTCTGATCTATCTGTTGATAATTTTGTTTGTGTCCGAACGTCTTCCGCTTGTATCATCAAACTGAGAAGGAATGTAGGCGTACTGCTGTAAGTCCTACAGTTCTTCAAAGGTAGTCCGTCATGCCAGAATCCACAACATTTGATGTACTGATTGTACAAATGTTTGTGATAAATAATTGAGTGGGCTCCAATTAATGTAATTGTTGGTTAATCTTGTTTGTGTCCGGACATTCTTCAACCTACAATCGTCAACGTGAGGAGGGTTGCAGGCGTACTTCTGTAAGTCCTGCAATTCTTCAAAGGAATTACATCGACACACGATCTGCGAGTTTATGTGTACTGTTTGTATATATGTATGTTGTGTCGTATAAATTGGTATTTTTTGGATTCATTGTGTTTACTCGTTGTTTTCGTACCTTGTTGTTATTACATAATTTTGTTAAATTTTTCGTTGTGCTTACTTCTGGAGTTGTTTCGAGTCTTCTACATCAGTGAATGAATTGATTGATGTTAAGGACAGCAGATGGGTCGTATACGCTGAGGAGGCTATTTCTGAGAATGACATGCACACGGAGATAATTGTTAGCTGCGGTCCCATGAGCCGGGGAGCGAGAGTGTAAACGACTGAGGCTTGCATACGTCACCGTTACTAGAATTGAGGCAGAATGAGTGACAAGCGATTGCAGTGGTAATTGGTAGTGGGTAGATGTAATAATAATGTAAAGTATTTCATACAAATTTTAAAAAAATTTACATGAAAATGCATGCCCTTTTTACAGGCACGATCAAGTAAGATATAGTCTCAAATCTCAGACTGTCTACAAGTTATTCATATTTCAACTGTTAAATATTTGATACATATAATACACTCATTGTCTGAACTAGGCCGTATAGTTGTTGAATTGTACAATTGTCCTCCAGGTTGAGCGGGAAAATCGACTTCGTTTCGTTTTCATCCCGTGGTTGTAGGCATACGATAACCAACCAATATTGAGGTAAGTACAACTTTTAAAAGGGATTGAAAGCTGTTTTAGAAAAATTAAAGTGCTGAGGTGAATCATTAAATTGTATTGAAATAGGTAAGTGCAAGTATCATTAATAAATGCATTTATAAAGGAAACTCCCTAGGCTGACAACGTTCATTTGCAATGTATAATGCTACACGTATATCTCGTACTATCATGATGTCCACTTTTGGTTTTAATACATTTATCCTCATGCCAGTTGTTTTTGTTTTATACCTTTTTGTGCATTTAGTACACAACCGTACCCTTCAGAGAGTAGGAATACAATAAGTCATAATGAGCTGTAAAATGTTAGGTTTCATGGGATATAATGAGGATCAAGTAAAGACGTTATTGGAAAATGAATGAGATAAGACATTGTGAAGTGGTATTTAAAGATCAGACAATGGATAGCAAGTTAGTTTATAAGATGCCCCATAAATCTGTGCAGATCCCGCGTGGTCGCGTCTCAACAATACACTGAGCGAATGGTATATATTTAAAGGTAGAAGCATGATCTGTCAAGGCGTTCATTATTATCTTTTTCAAGATAAAGATCTAAGCCCTCATAAAAATCAGAAATATCTCGAGCCTTTAATTTGTATATTGCTGTTCCTGCAGAATGGGGCGATCCACCTTACAAAGTTTACTAGTCAGAGTAAAGGTACAAAACCTCTAAGGAATTATGAGGAAGAACCCAAATCATCTGCTGCTGTTAATAAGGAGTTTGAAAATGACGAAGTCGACCAGATAGACGGTGGTGAAGTGAATATTTGTGATAATGGTCATAATAGTGCACTTTTGTCTATGGTTGATCATGATGGGACGAGCGGAATGCCTACTACTACTGAGTTGAACAAAGGTACTGTACAACTTGAACGTGAATTAGAATTAAGAGGAGATGCGGTGGTAGAAGGTATGGATGCTCATGAGACCATCATTGTAAATGATCAGAGTGTAGCTCACCTATCAACAGATGTTAATGCTGAACTGGAGCTTATAATAAAAGACAGCAGTGGTGGTGATCTTGCAGTTAGACAACCAATATGCAATACAAACTCACCTGTTTCATGCTATGACTATGCCAGTATCAGTCCGTTTGAAAGGACAAAAGTCAATGGTCGAATTAGGGAGGATAGGCCAACTGTGTACAAGAGGATAATTGTTAAACTGGCTTGCACGAATAAAGGCATTTCAAGTTACAATTTGAATGCTATTATCTTTGGTGTAAATTACTCTGTGCCTATGCTTGGTTGGTCAGATTCGTCGTATGATTGTTAGTCATCTATGTTCTACGATACAATGACATGGGCGTGTCACCGTTTAGAGTTGAGGATTCAGATGATCGGAGGAGGTCATCAAATGAAATCTGCGGCGATTTACAAGCTAGGGTGTCACCATGAGAAGGGTTGTAGGCGTACTGCAGTAAGTCCTACAATTCTTCAAGGGTAGGACGTCGAAGCTCAGTCCATCGTACTCTGTGTGTGATTTTGTACATATGTTCATATTGTATACAGTGAATTGGTATCATCTCTGATCTATCTGTTGATAATTTTGTTTGTGTCCGAACGTCTTCCGCTTGTATCATCAAACTGAGAAGGAATGTAGGCGTACTGCTGTAAGTCCTACAGTTCTTCAAAGGTAGTCCGTCATGCCAGAATCCACAACATTTGATGTACTGATTGTACAAATGTTTGTGATAAATAATTGAGTGGGCTCCAATTAATGTAATTGTTGGTTAATCTTGTTTGTGTCCGGACATTCTTCAACCTACAATCGTCAACGTGAGGAGGGTTGCAGGCGTACTTCTGTAAGTCCTGCAATTCTTCAAAGGAATTACATCGACACACGATCTGCGAGTTTATGTGTACTGTTTGTATATATGTATGTTGTGTCGTATAAATTGGTATTTTTTGGATTCATTGTGTTTACTCGTTGTTTTCGTACCTTGTTGTTATTACATAATTTTGTTAAATTTTTCGTTGTGCTTACTTCTGGAGTTGTTTCGAGTCTTCTACATCAGTGAATGAATTGATTGATGTTAAGGACAGCAGATGGGTCGTATACGCTGAGGAGGCTATTTCTGAGAATGACATGCACACGGAGATAATTGTTAGCTGCGGTCCCATGAGCCGGGGAGCGAGAGTGTAAACGACTGAGGCTTGCATACGTCACCGTTACTAGAATTGAGGCAGAATGAGTGACAAGCGATTGCAGTGGTAATTGGTAGTGGGTAGATGTAATAATAATGTAAAGTATTTCATACAAATTTTAAAAAAATTTACATGAAAATGCATGCCCTTTTTACAGGCACGATCAAGTAAGATATAGTCTCAAATCTCAGACTGTCTACAAGTTATTCATATTTCAACTGTTAAATATTTGATACATATAATACACTCATTGTCTGAACTAGGCCGTATAGTTGTTGAATTGTACAATTGTCCTCCAGGTTGAGCGGGAAAATCGACTTCGTTTCGTTTTCATCCCGTGGTTGTAGGCATACGATAACCAACCAATATTGAGGTAAGTACAACTTTTAAAAGGGATTGAAAGCTGTTTTAGAAAAATTAAAGTGCTGAGGTGAATCATTAAATTGTAATGAAATAGGTAAGTGCAAGTATCATTAATAAATGCATTTATAAAGGAAACTCCCTAGGCTGACAACGTTCATTTGCAATGTATAATGCTACACGTATATCTCGTACTATCATGATGTCCACTTTTGGTTTTAATACATTTATCCTCAGTTGTGCCAGTTGTTTTTGTTTTATACCTTTTTGTGCATTTAGTGCACAACCGTACCCTTCAGAGAGTAGGAATACAATAAGTCATAATGAGCTGTAAAATGTTAGGTTTAATGGGATATAATGAGGATCAAGTAAAGACGTTATTAGAAAATGAATGAGATAAGACATTGTGAAGTGGTATTTAAAGATCCGACAATGGACAGCAAGTTAGTTTATAAGATGCCCCATAAATCTGTGCAGATCCCACATGGTCGCATCTCAACAATAGGCTGAGCGAATGGTATATATTTAAAGGTAGAAGCATGATCTGTCAAGGCGTTCATTATTATCTTTTTCAAGATAAAGATCTAAGCCCTCATAAAAATCAGAAATATCTCGAGCCTTTAATTTGTATATTGCTGTTCCTGCAGAATGGGGCGATTCACCTTAGTGACCGCCACCATATCTACTGATCAGCTAACGCCACCCTCCCTCCTTTTTTGATGTTAAGCTCTGAGACTATGATTATTATGGCTACCGCAAATATACTGCTTGGTACCAGACATGTTCGTACCCCATATTCCATCTCCCTAGCTTTCTTAATGAGTGCTTCCAATAGGTCTCCACATACATCTTTATGAACATAGTATATATGTATGCATGCGTCCTAATGAACAGATTACTTTACAAGAAGTTAAAACCTTAAAGAATAAAAAGAATAGGTTTTGTGAATAGTGAAGCAAGATTCAGCAGAACAATATAGTTAGGGATCAATGTAGGTAGTATGAACTGAAGGTAAGGTCGGTTGGCAGGACTTAGTGTACTAAATTATCATGACAGTCTTGTATATAGTAGACATCTGACATTGCAAAGTAACGTGTCTAAACATATTATAAAAGATATTAACAGAAATACTACATAGCTTTAACATTATGAATTTTAGAAAATTATATGAGAATGGGTAACTGTTGACTGAAGATAATCAATTCAACTCAAAAATAGTGCAGTGTATTATGCTAATAATATAAGTATATTCGTAAAATATTAAAAGATATGGTTGCTAATGTAATGGTTTTCGGAAATAATTATACTGACGAACTTATTGAAGATTACAGTGAAGAGGAAACCAGTGAGTTAGTTAAATGGCTACTGTGCAGTTAGTAGTTAAAACGTCTTTTTTAAAAAGTAAAGGGTAGAAGAGTTTTGAGCACCGGAGCAAATTAAGTCATATTCTACTGAGTAGAGTGTAGTGAGTAGTGGTACGATTAGGGATAAGGGTAGGTTGAATGAACTTGGGGAAAATGGTTGGTTGGTTGAGTTTGTTATTGCTAGGTATTCCTGGCCACTTTTCATATGGCATGCTTTAGACATTACAAAGTACCAGTTTGCTTATATTATGGGAGAACTATCACAACTAATTTGGGATTATACATCCAGGAGAGTCTTATGAGTTTATAAACCCGATTGAAGAAATATCGATAGGATCTCTAGTAAGCTGAATAACCGGACCTTAGGTAAAGGCATGTGGGAGAGATTAGGTTGGTTTTATCACGTTATAGATGAGGTACGGTTGCCGGGGCAAATGAGTTTCCTCAAATTGGGGGTATTGCACTGGGGTCTGTAGTACTAAAGCTAGTTGAGCGGCCCATATGGATAAAGTATGGATAAGTAGACCGAAGCTCTTTTGTTGATAGGAACTCGTTAAGTAGACGCTGGAATTCAGTAGGAGATCGGCAACTACGTACAGTAAGTGGAAGTTCGTTCCATAATGCACTGTACTGTATTTTAAAGAAACGTGATCGCAGTTTTGTCCGGAACCGGCTTATGGATAGAGTATTTTCATGATTCCTAAGAGTATATATGGGTAAATTATTGAAAGCTATTGGATTACTGCTTTTGGTGTAGCCGTGTAAAAGGCGAAAGAGGAATGTAAGGTTGAGTTTCAGGCGCCTTAACCAAAGTGGCTGAAGTCCATACATTTTGCACCTATCAGCGTAAGTCAGTCCTTCATGTTTGTATAATAGGCGTCGAGTAAAACTTCGCTGAATATTTTCAATACGAACCCTGTCATACCCATGCATGAAACCGAAGACAATTGTGCAGTATTCAAGTACTGGACGAACCATGACTTTGTATAAAAGGACTTTAGCCTCATTTGTGTACATTTTTCGATGTAACAAGCCTGTGAGTCTTCGGCATTTAGAAACAAGTGCTTTTGCGTACTGACTGAATGTTAAGTTTTGTGAGTAGGTAACTCCCAGGTCTTTTATGGAACTGAGGGTTTGGAGAAAAGAGTTACCTAGGTGTAACCTGAAATTCGGATGGGAGTTATTGAAATATAGGACACCACATTTATCAGAATTGAATGGCAGTTGCCAGTCATTGCTCCAGTTATGTAACCTATCCAGATCATCTTGAATATGTGTGAATCCTTCGTTTAGTGTAGAATGGGGGAAGCTGTATACAATCTTTAAGTCGTCAGCAAAGAGGTATGGGGTACCATGCTTGATTACGCTGCAGATGTCGTTAATGTAGATTACGAAAAGCAGTGGACCTAGTACACTACCCTGAATCACTCCACTTCTTATAGGTCTGGGTGACGAGTAATTATTTGCAAATTTCACAACTTGGGAACGATCTTCCAAGAAAGAAATGAGCCAGGATAACAAGGGGTCTTGGAACCCGTACGACTTTAGCTTAAGGATTAGTCTCTTGTGTGGGACTTTATCAAAGGCTTTTTTGAAGTCAAAGAAGAGAGTTGTGACATACAAACCATGATCACGCTTAGCGGTAACATCATCAAAGTAGTCAAGTAGGCAGGTGGAGCATGATCGATTTTTCAAGAAGCCGTGTTGTGCTGGAGTAAACACTTTGTGAAGGTGGAGGTATGAAGCAATATCTTGCCCTATAACCTTTTCCATAACCCTGGAAACTACTGACGTGATATTAATCGGTCGGTAGTTTTCGATGTTAGAAGTTGGTCCTTGTTTGTGCCTAGGGGTTATAAACGACAGTTTCCAGCATTCTGGGTAACTGCCATTATTTAAGGACAGAATGAAAAACTTTAGTAGGATAATGGGTATATCCTCACCACCTCTTTTCAACAAGATAGATGGAATTCCATCGGGCCCAGCGTTATATGATGTCCGGAGGGATGCTATAGCGGAGGAAATCTTTTGTTGGGTGAATGTTATATTACCCAAAAAGTGATTTGGTATTGTCGGAACTTCAAGACTATCTACTGTTTCTTCGATAGTATAGTAGCTAGAAAAGTGGGAGCTGAATAACTCACATATCTCCTGCGGGTCTTCGTGTAGTTTTTCTCCATCTAGTAATAAGTTAGGGATACTTATTCTGTTGTTGTTGATTCGTGACTTAATTAGTTTAACTAATGCCTCTGTATTATCAGGTCGTGAGTGGAGGATGCGTTCTAGTTTGATGGACTCAGATAACTGATTAGATTTGTATGAATCATAAGTTTGCTTGAGTGTAATGAGTGATGAAAAGTCATTATATCTGTAGAATTGCCTAGCATGCTTACGCAGTCGGTTTCGAATCTTTACGGGGATGAAGTCGGGCTGTTTAGGCCTCGTTTTCACAAGTCTTACTGGAGCGATGAAGTCATGTGCAAATCCTAGGTTCTCATAGAGTAATTTGTTTGTCTCTATAGCCGAGCTGCACGTAAAGTATGGCTCCCAGTCTAGGGTGCGTATGTATGGTTTCAGTTCATCCCACTGAGCATGTCTGTAACCCCTGAGTAATACTTTGTTGGCGTTTATTGTCGAACTCATGCTAGTGCAAATATTAAATGTACCGAATACTACTCTGTGGTCGCTGCCAGGAAACTCTTTACCTACTCGAAGGGTAGTGGGGATGATACCATTAGTGAAAACTAGATCTAAAATCTTAGATAGCCTGGTAGGATACTGTACGTGTTGTTGCCATTCTTTTGTTTCTATTATGTTGATAAATTCATTGTACCGTTTTGGTGAGGAAAGTGGTTGCCAGACTACATCGGGCATATTAAAGTCCCCACATATAATTTTAGCCGTGTGAGGTAGTGAAGTGGCGTAAGCGAACGTGCTAGCAAGCTTCATATTACCTTCAACGGTTGAGCACGGGGGGTGATAGATGCAACCTATAAGATAGGAACTGGAGTGAGACAGTCTTAGAATAGCCCACACTGAATCGTTATCTGTGATGAGCTCTGGGTAGAAGCACTGTGTGGCCTTAATATCAGACCTGATATACATAGCACATCCTCCTCCTCTACCATAGTTTCTGTCGCCTCTGAATACATAATAGTTATCAATAGAAATATCTTTATCGCAAATCTGAGGAGTGCACCATGTCTCAGTAATCATTATGAGAGACGGATTGCAAATTAGGGATAATGTCGTGAAGTCGAACATTTTGTTGAGTAAGGAGCGAGCATTGATAAGACAGAATGAGAGAGAGTTAGGGGTGACGGTGAAATCGCATATATCTTTAAAAATATTCTCTCCAAGGTTTATGGCGTCTAGAACAGATTGTTTGATGGGTGCTAACTCAGATGGTGGCCACTTACTAGCAGTGCTGGAAAAGTGCCCTACACCAGTATCAGCACAGAGAGATGTGCCATCGTTTGTTACCCCGGCGGGTGTGAGGTGTTCATATACCGTGCCTCCAATGCATCGCCCTCCCATCCGGTGATAAGTGGCTTGACAGTATGTGTGCTATTTGCGTCAATATTGAGGCTGAAATTTCGTGTTGGCTGAGAAAATTTAGATTGGATGGGGGGGAGGTAGGTATTCCTTGTGGATAGTATGCTGGGGTAGAGTTACGTGTATCGCAGTTATGACTAATATTTTGTGTGTTTAAGTTATTTTCGTAAATATTAGTCCATTGACGGTCTTGGGTGGTCTGTATGCGATGGTTTTCGGGGATGTGGTGAGTCAAAAGGCCACCTTTAGGAAACATGCCTAGCGCACTTGTTCCTTGTTGTAGAGGTCCCTGGATCAAACTTTTGTCTATAGTAGCCATAGATTGGAAAGTTGTGTCGGGGTAGGTGTATGCCTGCCCGTCGGGCTTCGACTTATTTTTAGGGTGCCCAGACATATAGCGTCTGTTGTGTCTATCGGACGAAGACTTGTTTGATGTTGGATGAATCGGCGGGTTACCTCTCTTTTCATTGACGTTAGATTTATGGCGGTATGAGGGCTTATTCTGCTTCCCTGGTTTAGTGGTATGATTGGGGTCGCTTAAGTTAATGTTATCTGGTTCGCTGCTGAGAAACCTATCAGTGATGTGTTTGAGTACAGGTATTCTGGATGGCAGGGTTATTTTACTTCGTTTTGTATGCTCACTAATCTGAGTGCTGCTCGGGGAGGATATGCTTAATGCTACATGCTCGAGCTTAGTCTTTTGCTTAACGTTGGTAGTGGTATTAGCGGCTGATGGTGATGTGGCTAGCGAGCATAACTCTGAAGATGCATCTAAGTCTATGACCGTAGTTGCTTCATCGTTGAGTTTACTAGGTAAATTTTTATTATTTAAGAGTATTTCATGTATGTCTGTACCATTAGGTTAAGGCGACAGAGTCTTCTATAGGACATTCTGCTGTTACGTAAGTTTTTGCGACACTTGGTACACTTGCGCGGCTACGTCTTTGACATGGCGTTAGGTCATGGGCAAGTTTAATATTACCATAAGGTGTGGATGAACTAATTAACTTATTTGACGACTGAAATTTCCTAGCATCATTAGGACTACTGAATTTAAACAGCACAGGGCAAGTATACTTTCCTGATTTTTTCCTGAGTCTGATTAGGTGGCAATTCGCTGATGGCATGCCACACGCTTGGAGACATGTCACTTTGATTTTGTCCAGAGGCGTCCGATCAGGCAGATTGTAAGCGAGAACGTTGTACGAGGACATGATTCGTTTAGTAACTTCACTGGCTATAAAGTCTAACATACGCTCAGATTTCAGCAGACTTTCCGGATTAGCATCATGAGTTGGGTTACAAAGAAGCAGTAGTGGCTTAATGGTGTTTATATTCTCATTTAATTCCTTCACAGAGTTTCCTAGAGATATAAGGTCCAACTTATTTTGTTCAGCAGTTGCATATACCTCTGACAACAAGTCGGGAACAATGACTTCGGGGACATTGTTGAGGCTACGCGGAACGCACAGTGATGTACGTATCTTCTTAGCTGAGTGACCCAAACTATTCTTACGTATGGAAAGTACTCGTTTATTACGTTGTGCCATTGCTGAAAACTAATCAATATGGTTTAAAGTTAAAGCCGAGCTAAATCGAAAACGGGTATATGGAAAAATAGTATATCGAGTGGATATACAGATTAAGTACTACTATGGATACCGTATGGAATTTTATTGCTTATAAATAAACAATAAATTTACAAAGTACTAAAAAGTAAATACAGAGTATATAGAAACCAATTATCCTGTAAATTGATCCTGGTATGTAAACCAAAAATGATGAACTTCTCTACAGTTTTCTTTTCTGTGACGTTGTTCTAAAGTTACAATAAGGAGGATGAGCCCTGCGAAAGAGTGGATCCAAACTTGATAACTGGCGGTGATATATCTGCAGAATTGGAAGCTAGAGTAGCAGCCAATATAAGTTATAGTTGAGCAGTGGTATAATATCCACTACAATATTCCAGAAATCGACAAAAATATATCCACGTTATGGGGAGAGATTGTAACGTCCGATCAGAATCGCGCGCTTGTTGACGATCTGCGAGTTTATGTGTACTGTTTGTATATATGTGTGGTGTGTCGTATAAATTGGTGGTTTTTGATCCACTGTGTTTACTCGTTGTTTTCGTACCTTGTTGTTATTACATAATTTTGTTAAATTTTTCGTTGTGCTTACTTCTGGAGTTGTTTCGAGTCTTCTACATCAGTGAATGAATTGATTGATGTTAAGGACAGCAGATGGGTCGTATACGCTGAGGAGGCTATTTCTGAGAATGACATGCACACGGAGATAATTGTTAGCTGCGGTCCCATGAGCCGGGGAGCGAGAGTGTAGACGACTGAGGCTTGCATACGTCACCGTTACTAGAATTGAGGCAGAATGAGTGACAAGCGATTGCAGTGGTAATTGGTAGTGGGTAGATAAGAGGATGTGCGTAGAGTATCATGAGGTGCTGCTATGGTCACGTTGCGTTCTGCAAGAGTCACTCTAGCAAGTGGCGATTGTGTTGCAAGAGGATGTGTCAAGAGGATGCCTTTAACTGGAAGGCGTAGGTCGTCATTGATGTGTGAGATTGTGCTGTGGAAACGCTTGTGATGTGTTGGCTTTTCTGTTTGTTTTCTATTTCAGCTCTGTCCGTGTGACCCAGGTTCTCGCAGTGGCATCCAAATCAACGTGCATTGGTCGTGATGGAAAAATGGGATGGATCCCATTTTTGTAGTTGAAGATTGAACGATCAATTCATGGTTGTTTGCTCAAACCCAATCCCTCCATATTTTTCGTGGGAGTCATCAATCAGCCATTCATCGTCTCATCGGTCGCTGTTCAGAAAGAAGTCAGGACAAAACCGTCAGAAGTAATATTGTGATTTATTATTGTATTATTTGTTCATAGACCTTAGTTGTAACATTGGTTATATGTTGGTGTTAGAATAAATAATTCTCGAGTCGCCAATGTGTCCTGGTTTTTTCGTCCGTTCGTACTAAGCGTTTCTGAGAAGCTTCGAGGAACAGCGTGAGTCCCAGCGTAGCAAGAGCTCGGCATCAACGGTTTACGAGACGTGGCTGACAAGGTTTGTAGGCGTACTGTTGTAAGCCCTTGTAAGAACCATTGAATTCTCACACTTGAATCAAGTCAACCTGTCCCGGATCAGCCTAGCGTTGTTGCAAGCCGATTATCCATGCTCAACGTGTCTATCCCTCCTTGTTTAATGAACTGTGTGTATGTGTTTTTACCTCGATCCGTTTAGTCAGAGAGTTGAACTCATGACCCAGTCAGAGTATTTTGTGAACTGTTATATTTGCTGACCCATGTCTCACTTTGTACTATTCTGTCGAGTTTATCCTATTTATTGATCTTCATCTGTAGCAGCCTACCTGGTTAAGTAGCCAATTAAATTCTATCTTTGTGGCTATGCTCTGTCTATCTTTTAGCCGCTCTCTGTTCTATGCCCTGCCTTACTTGGGTTCATTCTTCTACTGACTGCTTACCTGAACGGTCGTGTCTGATTCCGGCTAGTTCACAATTTCGGCTTTAACGTTATTCTACTCTGATAGCGTTACCTTGCTTTCTATTAAGCGTTGTGCTTTGCACTCTTGAAACCGTTAAGGTTTGTTGTATATAATTATTGATTTGTTTATTAATAGTACCGTAGAAACGGTGACCGGCTTCTTGTTTGTTCTGGACCGGATAGCCTTTATCTACGCGTGGCTTAATTTCAAGCTATATTGAGCCTACATCTGACATCTCCAAGGGTACGACGTCGAACCTGAGTCCATCGTACTCTGTGTGTGATTTTGTACATATGTTCATATTGTATACAATGAATTGGTATCATCTCTGATCTATCTGTTGATAATTTTGTTTGTGTCCGAACGTCTTCCGCTTGTATCATCAAACTGAGAAGGAATGTAGGCGTACTGCTGTAAGTCCTACAGTTCTTCAAAGGTAGTCCGTCATGCCAGAATCCACAACATTTGATGTACTGATTGTACAAATGTTTGTGATAAATAATTGAGTGGGCTCCAATTAATGTAATTGTTGGTTAATCTTGTTTGTGTCCGGACATTCTTCAACCTACAATCGTCAACGTGAGGAGGGTTGCAGGCGTACTTCTGTAAGTCCTGCAATTCTTCAAAGGAATTACATCGACACACGATCTGCGAGTTTATGTGTACTGTTTGTATATATGTATGTTGTGTCGTATAAATTGGTATTTTTTGGATTCATTGTGTTTACTCGTTGTTTTCGTACCTTGTTGTTATTACATAATTTTGTTAAATTTTTCGTTGTGCTTACTTCTGGAGTTGTTTCGAGTCTTCTACATCAGTGAATGAATTGATTGATGTTAAGGACAGCAGATGGGTCGTATACGCTGAGGAGGCTATTTCTGAGAATGACATGCACACGGAGATGAGGATTAGCTCTAGAATTAATTATTTAGAATGACTATTTCCATTTAGGCTGTGGTCCCACACGCCGGGGAGCGAGAGTGTAGACGACTGAGGCTTGCATACGTCACCGTTACTAGAATTGAGGCAGAATGAGTGACAAGCGATTGCAGTGGTAATTGGTAGTGGGTAGATAAGAGGATGTGCGTAGAGTATCATGAGGTGCTGCTATGGTCACGTTGCGTTCTGCAAGAGTCACTCTAGCAAGTGGCGATTGTGTTGCAAGAGGATGTGTCAAGAGGATGCCTTTAACTGGAAGGCGTAGGTCGTCATTGATGTGTGAGATTGTGCTGTGGAAACGCTTGTGATGTGTTGGCTTTTCTGTTTGTTTTCTATTTCAGCTCTGTCCGTGTGACCCAGGTTCTCGCAGTGGCATCCAAATCAACGTGCATTGGTCGTGATGGAAAAATGGGATGGATCCCATTTTTGTAGTTGAAGATTGAACGATCAATTCATGGTTGTTTGCTCAAACCCAATCCCTCCATATTTTTCGTGGGAGTCATCAATCAGCCATTCAGCGTCTCGTCATTCGCTGTTCAGTGGAAGATAAAAAGCTATCAGAAGTATTATCGTGATTTATTGTTATAATATTTATTCTTAGAACTTGTGTATAATAACCGTACTTTTGTTTACGTATCTGCGTAAGAATAAAAGATTCTCGAGTCGCCATTCTGTGTTCTGGTTTTTCGGCGTTGGTTATTACCAATTGTTTCTGAATATCTTCCAGGGATAGCGTGAGGTCCAGCGTAGTAAGAGCTGGACATTGACAGTCACTGAGAGTTGCCTAACAACTGTGTCTAATCGGTCTGGAGAATTATTTGACGCTATATGCGCAATCCTCTCAGTCCTTCAACGTTACGCAATTTACCTATTTAACTTTATTTACCTTCTGGTAAAATTACAATTTCCCAATACGTAATTGTAACCCACCACCTTAAATTTCATTGACAGATCCCAGTCATAACTTCGTTGTTTTGTTAGAATACATTCTCGGATGGTGCAACTGGTGGTGAACGCTGAGAATTTACATTCTCAGTTGGCACTAGACTAGGAGTGATCACGGAGCAGGTTTACATATGCACAGGTCTCTGTTGCAATCGCCGTGCGTGAGCAAGAAGAGTTTATCATTACTTTCATTGACGTCCTTATATAATCACTAAAAAATTGATGGATAGGTGTGCGTCGGTGGCACAGTGGTTAGGAATCTCACCGACCATGCACATGGTCCGAGGTTCGAGCCCTCGCCGACGCACACCTGATATCTATGGTCGGCCTGCAAAATTTGGGCTACCGATATCCACGCTGAAAATTCCATACTTGTACCAGAAATACGGTGTGGAATCAAGCTGTAATCAAAAATAAAATAAATAAAAATAAAAATGAGGTTGGATGACTTTGCAAAATCTACCCAATGAAGGAATTCTAACCATATGGACTTTATCTGTATCGTAGTTTTACCTCTACTGATCACCCATTTCTTTCGCTAGATATGTTCCAGAAACTCTTTCTTATAACTCTTCTAGTAGCTATCCAGTGTTCCAGTTAATCTTAAGCTACTCCGAAGGACCGAATAGTGACTATATGATTACTGATCCCACCAGAGACATTCAATATGCTTAACGCAGCCCATCCGAACCAGTTTACTGAGTCGGCGCACCACAGTCCCCGAAAACATAGGGTGGTTGTTCAGAGCCAAGGAGCTAGCTCAAGTAAATTGATGTGTCAGCATGTTAGTATATATCGGATACTGGAATCAATTCTGATGGTCTTGACAAGAAAGTGATGTTTGGATGATCACTCAACTAAATCGTAGGTCATATCCATGGAAAAATAAAACTTAGCGGTGGAAATATGAGAATTAGCCTAATTTACTGGAAGGCATGAAAATTAGACAATGTTTGCATAACAGACAGTGAATGTTGTATTCGTATCAACAACGACTGTGAAATTCACGCAGAAATTCAAACGGGTCGCTTCAGCCGCGAGGCTTGTATTATCACCGATAACAATGCCAAATATCAAAGTGTTTTCTGGTAGCTCCAACCAGGATTTGGCTCAAAAAATAGCTGACCGTATTGGTTGTCGATTAGGAAAAGTAACTTCCAAAAAATTCAGCAATCAGGAGACAAGGTTAGTAAAGTCCTTGTGACATTTCTATAGTACAAGGACAAAACCTAACATATGTGCTCTTTTAGTGTCGAGGTTGGAGAATCAGTACGTGGAGAGGATGTATATATCATACAGACTGGCGGCGGAGAAGTTAATGACAATCTAATGGAACTGCTTATAATGATAAATGCCTGTAAAATCGCTTCTAGCTGTAGAGTTTCAGCAGTTATCCCGTGTTTTCCGTATGCCAGACAAGACAAAAAGGTGAGTTGCTTGTTCAGATGCTGAAAAATGAATGCTTTTTTGATCGGTTCTGAGTTTGTCCTAAAAATCATTTTTAGTCTTCATAGTCTAAGTTTTGCCACCAACTTCCATAATAAGGCATTATTTCCTCTGGTCTAATGCTGTTCTTCATGGTAGCACTCGTAGTATTAATCCCGAACTACCATCAAGGGACGCTAGTCCTCACAGACATAGCATCTAATTGTGTATATATTTAGTTTACCACTATGATTCAGATTCATAATAATAATAATAATAATAATAATAATAATAATAATAATAATAGGCTCTTGTTGCCTATGGTAATCCTTGTAGTGTAGATCTTTGCAAAGATCTAGTTCTCCGTAAAGGGCGTTGACCTATAGAGCTTTCACTACTGAATCAGGTAAGGAGTTACAGCCGTTGATCATTCTGTGAGAGAATCTAAATTCCACACATTTTACTCGACCTTGATTTGAACACCTTATTGTGGTGACCACATAAATGTAGAGGGAAAGAAAAGGATAGAAAGGTCAACCGTTAAATCATCCTTTAATCTTCAGTATGCCAAAATTAGTTCTACTCTCCTCCTTCGGCATGATAATCGGAGGAGATTTAAATGCTCCATCCTCTTATCACAAGAAAGGTATGAGATACTACTAAATAATGTGGTCCCTACCCTCTGTACTCTTACCAGAATATGTGCCTCCTTTTTGAAGTATGGACTCACCGCTTGTATGCACTATTCTAGATGAGGCCCGACGTGCATTGCATAGAGTACTTAGAACATGACCTCATCTAATCGTTTGAAAGCCCTTCAAACTGGCATTCGAAAAGCCCTAGCTGCGACTCCATTACAATTTGCGGTTGTTTTTAAGCCATAGTTCATAGTAATTCCTGAGTCCTTTTGTCCCCTAACATATAGCAGTTCTGTTTACTCCGGGGAGTACGACGTGTAAGTCCTCTGACTTGGGTGCATTACCGAGCTTTTCTTGGAATTAGTTCCCAGACTCCAGAGGTTAGTCCATCCAGCTAATTTATCTAGATCGTTTTGTAGTACCATCCTATCATCGTTACTATTTACTGTTTTCCATGTCTTTATATCGTCTGAAAATAATAAGGAAGATAAGGTGAGAATTTTCGGCACTTCATTAACGTGTAATAGGAATAGCAGGGAGCCAAGTACATTTCCCTGAGGTACTCCACCTAGTACCGCATTCCACCCTGATAGTACATCATTAACCCTTGCCTTCTGCCTTCTATCCATCAGGTAGTCGCCAAACCACTCGCATAAGCGTTGGTCTAATCCAAAACGTCTAAGTTTACTCAGATACCTTATTGAACGCTTTACTACGATCGATAAAGACAACGTTCATTAGAAAGTTCTTATCCCTGGCTTTGACCCAATCTTCCCTAGCTAACATTAATTTTGAAAGCAGGATCGTCCTGGTAGGAATCCATGATGTTCCGCTACCAGTAAACCATATTTCTCCATATGAGCTAAGAGCTGAAGCCTTATAAGTGTTTGTAACCGCTATAATGCAGGTCAGACTTACAGATCGACAATTAGATACCAACTGTCTGTCCCCCTCTTTGAATATGGGGTTTATAGAAGCATCTTTCCAGTCCTTCGGTCAGAAACATTTTAAAAATCTCCGTCAGCGAAGTGTATGTTATTTCCCTCAAGGAGATTGGGTGAGGGTGAAGTCCGTCAGGTTCAGGTGATTTACCTGGCTTCAGCTTAGACAGTAGTTTGAGAACCACTGTATCCTCTACCACAATCGTGAGCATTTTATTGGTTACAGCAGTGACCTCGCTACACCCCTGAGTGATACGATTAGGCGAAAAAAACGTCACAGAAGTATTCGGAGATCTTTTCAGCTTTTGTTTCGTTTGACTCGGCCGCCTTTTCAGTATTGCTTATGAGGGGCGGTATACCACTGCTAGTTTTAGTCCTGCGTTTGATGAGTACAGTCTTTTTGAATAATGCACACAATCTAGTACTAACTGTATCTCATACTCTATACGACTTTTGTCAATCAAATACAAAGGTTTCGAAATTTTGCGGTACTCCATCCGAAACTCCTCCTTCCCAGTCACAGTAAACCGGTCCCATAAGTTCTATCCTTTCCTTAATAACCACCTTATTTTATTACTAATCCAAAGTGGTTTATGTGATAGTTTTCGAGGCGTAGAGCAAGGTACAAAAGGTTCAGTGACGCAATCTAGTATATTCCTAAGTCTCATCCAAGCCTCCTCGACAGTCTGGTGTGTATCAACAGACTAGTCAGCTACGGTTGCTGCATTTCGGATTGCAGGTATATTCACTTTCCAAATGTTTGGACGAGCAGCTGTTGACTTACGTATGACGGTATGAATCCTCAACGTAAGTGGTAACTATAGCGGTGGAAGGCACCTAATGTCGCCGACATCCTCCTTTTGGTGTGTTAGCACCAAGTCTAAAGTCTATGGGTCATGTTCAGGGTGGTATCATGTTCGTGCATGTATATGCTGCACAAGTGTGCATCCAAGCATTGTCAGTGAGTTCCCTATTGAAACAAGTATACAAGGTAGTTGATGTTAATTCCTCCCAATTAGCATCTGGGACATTGAAGTCACCTACTATTAAACACCTGTTTCTACTGCTCCACACCCTAAGCTGATTTGGTATGAAATCGTCAGCTTGGCAGGCAGGACTTGTACAAATAACCCCGATTGTCACAGTGCCCTTGTTCAAGTTAATGAAACAACTTGCGGCTTCACTAGCGCCGCTGTCATTCGCTTCTAACAACGTTGACCTAATTCATATGTCATCCCGGATGTATAGAGCAACCCCACCACCTTTCCGACTAATTACTCTGTATGCTGCAATACAGATGTACCCCAGTATGAGTAGAGTTAAGTCTACACCTACTAACAACCATGTTTCAGTGACAGCGATCACGTCAGGTTGTAGTCTTTCAGATAATACTGCTAATTCAGGGAGCTTATTCCTAAGACTACACGCGTTCGTATAGCACACAGAAACATCTATGTGTTCACTCGACTTATGAACAGAGGTCTGGACAACATAGGTCCCCGAGACCTCACTATTTGATAGCCAGACGGTTTTAGGTCTTTTTACCCTTTTTCTAGTCCAGTTTTTAATTGTGCAACGGCTTCTCCTCTTATAATTCTATCTTACAACGGTCGATCATGCCTTATTCTCAGCATTTTACACTTGATCTAAAATGCGTTGATGAGAATAATGCTTTTTTCTACCTCGCTCCCTAGTACCATCTTCAATAGAGTCATCAGGAACTTTCGGCGGCTTCAGCACTTCGTTTACTGATTCTGATGACCTTATCACTAAGTCCAGTCATTTTCTTTTTCATATAGTTCTTCAGCTTCCTGTTTTTTGGCACTAACCAAGTGGGATTAGTTTCTTCCACTTTACTCTCACCACAGCTGAGAGCCATGCGTTCACTAAACACGCAACGCTTTGTTTTGGTAGTATCACCCGGCTGGTCTTACGATACTGACACTACTTGCCGTCTTGGAATCTTGTAAATAATTTCATTGTGTAAAGAACTGAAAGTATAGAAGGTCAAAATGGATTTTTTTAAAGGTGGGCTGTGTTCTTAAAGAAGACTTCAGAATGTTGAATTGGAATCATGGCATTTTTTTAGGTAGAGACAGATTTATGTGGTCGTTGTAGAAATCATTTCTCCTTAGCTATTTGTGTGTCGTCGTACAGGCTTATTCAACATTTTTACTCTAAGACTTTACCTTAAGAACTACTCTGACAGTGCTTTAACACCTCTCTTGTGGAGATGTATTTTACTGATATTGACCTTTATGCTGTTGTTTTCGTTGTTATTTCTATATATCGTATGGTCAGCTTGATTTTGCTTACCTACTTAGTCAATTTTTACAAGATTTGTTAAACTAAAGTCAATTCTTCCTGTGGAAGGATGCACATTTTCATGTCCATATGTCTCTAATTGAAATAGGTATATGGTTAAACACTACACTTTGGATTTCTACGATTAAGTACTAACTAAAAGGGTTCTTTGTTAATATTCAGAGTGTTCAAACATCGCAAATAATAATGTTAACTTTTATTCTAAGATGTATAGTTACTCACGAGTCTGTTACGATAAACTTCAGTTTGTACATTAGCATCAGGGTTTACTAGATTCGTTGGAGCTCACTTTCCCGTAACAGACTTTTCATTCACCGGGCTATGATCCACACCGTGTGAGAGTTGATGGTATTACCCAGTTGCTCAGGTTAAAGATGTTGGAGTGACATTCGCACTCGAAACCACATAAACGAAAGTTGGGTGCTCAAGCCAAACGTAGACATCCTGTAGAAAAACTTATCAACTCGCGGAAGTTTAAATCAGTTCTGTTCTCTTAGAGGAAGTCTCATTGTTTAAGTCACACTCAACCATTGACAAACGAGGGTTGAAGAAGTCCAAATACCGTCCAGTAGTTAGCAAGAGTATTTTTACACACCGCTCACCAGTTAGTCAGAAAAATTCTATCAGAGGTTCGTCTAAGATTGTAAAAGTTTTGCATGATAGCCAATATAGTAGTCCTAAATCGTAACTTTTTGAGGTAGTCTCTCAGAGTTAATGACTTGGTTGAAAGAAGTCAGCTTTGGTAATGCACAGGTTTAGACTCAGAGGTTTTAAGAAAGAAAAGTTTCAAGTCAGCATGTGAAATGAGAGTTAGTTAAGATTATTGAAAATCTACTGTCCACCAAATCAATTCGGTAAACAGAGTATGCAGTCCAGAAGACAAATAATATCATTGTCATATCTACTGTGTTTCTGAACCTATTCACAATGAAATCTTATCAATCACTTGCAGAATTATAACCTTATTCAACTCCTTGGAATCATACATCAGATATGAATTCAGACGAGTAGGTTTCTATAGCGGCATTCGGCTTGGCTTGAAACTTGGTTTCCAAAGTCCTTGCTCTTTGCATCTTGTTCAATACAAATTTAATTGGATGTGTTTGTGTCTAAGTGTGTACTTCACATTGTTTAGTTCGTAAATGAGGCTTTCTACCACTAGTATCTGGGTATACTTTCAGGGATGCGAATTTTGAAAAAGGGTAGAGTGATGGGCAACCTATTAGAATCTTACTAAATGACATGAATGCTGTCGTTCCTGCGTTGTTGTTAGTTTGTTTAGCTAATGTGTGTCTTCCAAAGGTTTCAGCTTGAGACGTAGTCAATATTTGTTTGTTCTAATTTAAAGTCGGATGAGTTACCCCTAACTCCCGGCCGACAACTGCTACCTTGTTCTGGTGGTCGGCGTTGAATACCGCAGTGACCCGACAAGCTAAATTGGCTGGGAATCATGTTCCTGCAGGTCCTACCATGTAAGGAAGGTTGTTTGGATAGTGGTTAGACTAAAAGCAGTTACCATGGGGTACATGGGCTCCAGAATACAATTGGATCAAATGGCGTGTGAACCTATATTGGTCACCGGCAACAATGGGAACTTAGCTCCTGATGCTGCTCCACTGCCTTGCAGATTATACTTCAAGTCAAAGGCTCTGGGGGTGGTCCCTTAAGAAAGCCACCTGCTTCAGTCTGGGCACCCGGGCAGTATCTCAGCCTTCACACAATAAATGAAATGAAGCAACAAACTACCAGTGAAACTTATCGCGCCCTCGTAACGATGCTTCCAAGCAATAACGATGTTTCAAGTAACACATCTTTTACCAACCTTACTTTTATTTTTATACATGGACTGCTGTATTTTACCCTTGCTAACTGTGACGTCTTCACCTTCGATAGCCTTTCGCCTCTGTCTGAATTCCCAGCCTATATGTGGCGTCTCGAGATATTAGTGAGTAACCTTCAAAATGTTATCCCAAAGGCTTTCGCACAGGTCTCTGTTCGCTAGGCCTGGGACGGGATGGAAAAGGGGTAGGGGTTGTCAATCCATGACGTGGCGTCGTGGGATGAAGGATGTTTGTGCTAGATTAGCATCGGTTGGTGCGTCACGACTGCCTGGTTGGAGTCCAAGAGATAGCTCGAATCGATGGCTCGAAATGTTATCGGATATGGCCAAGAATTGTTATCATCAACGGCGAACGTGCTGCAATTTCATTTTTTCTTCCCTTCCTAATAATAGTTGAGGAATACTGTGTGAACTTGTTAAGTGCAACTGTTTTCCTTCCAGATGAAGTTCTTTATCCGTTCTCAACTTGTAGTTTTACTTTTAATCTATGTTTTATTATTATTATTGTGTGGCGCATCTTTCTTAATGCCATATTATACCAAGTTTTTCTGCGTTTAAATAAATAAGTGAATAATACCCCTAACGGGATAAATAACATTTACTTATACTCTTGCTTGGTTAGCAGTATAGCTCATTTTATTACAATGGGGATTAAGCGAACAGTTCAAGCGAAAAGATTATTGTTATTTCCTGTAATTCCTAGACGAACATAGGGCTTTAGCCGCGCGTCTCCATTGGGTTCGGTTCTCTGCTACAGTTCTCACCTGGTTCCAAGTCTGCCGACATGATTTCATCTCCTTTCCACGTCTCATCTCCACCTCACACTGACGACCGACTCGTCGCTTCCCTTTCGGGTTCCACTCGACTGATGTCTTGTCTAGTGATGTCACTTGATGATTTCCTCAGAGTATAACCAATCCAATCCATCTCCATTTCTTCCTGCCTATTTGTTGCATAATTGGTACCTGGTTGGTTTGCTCCCAGAGATCCCTCTTGCTGATCTTTTCTGGCCATCTGATCTCGAGGGGTATTGAGCGAAGACAGGTGTTAATGAAGGTTTGTGGTTTGTTTGAGGTGTTCTTTATGATGCACGAAGTCTCTGATCCGTATAGTAAGTAGCACTGACTTCACATTGGAGTTGAAAATCCGGATCTTATTTTTGAAGCTGAGTGCTGTTGACCTCCACACAAACTTGAGAGTAATGAAAGCTTGTCTTGCCTTCCCGATCCTTGCTTTGATATCCTCGTCAGTTCCGTGTGCCTGTAGTTGAAACGATGCTTCCCAGGTAGGTAGGTAGGTAGGTAGGTAAAGGAGGGTGTTTCTTTCAGGTTCCTCCTATTTATACTAGCTGATTGTTGTCTGTTGTTGTTGCTGTTGGTTGTTGTCCAGGAATCTTCATCACCTACTTCTGTTTTCTCTATGTTCACCTGAAGTCCTATCGCTACCACAAGCGAAAAGATGGACACTGATAACTTATGTCTCCTGTGATAAATTCAACTGTTTTGTAGCTGTGAGTTTTAATGTTCCTACATTACAGTAATGGTCACCGCTTCCTAGTCTTTGTATATTATTTAGTGCTCTGATCCACTCGAAGGTGGTGGTCATATGGAAAGAATGAATGACAAACCAACTGGTGGCATATAACTCAGATATTATTTAAGGCTTCTTTTGTATCTATGAAAAGCAACTTTACATGGCACTAAAAAAACCTTATTTAGCATTAAAGCTTTCAGTTAAATTGAATTTGTTAATGAATTGTCTTTTTTCTAATCAAAATCTTTATAACAGGATAAATCACGTGCTCCAATCTCTGCTAAATTAGTTGCTAACATGCTGTCAGTTGCTGGAGCTGATCACATAATCACAATGGATTTACATGCTAGTCAAATTCAAGGCTTTTTTGATATTCCAGTGGATAATTTATACGCAGAACCAGCAGTTATAAAGTGGATTAAAACAAATATACCAGAATGGAAAGATTGTTGTATTGTTAGCCCAGATGCTGGTGGTGCTAAAAGGCGAGTTTTTTTGTTGTTGTTGTTGATGGCCGTATTTTTATAATGTTGTGACGTCACTTGGTATCTAGTTGTGTATGTATCTGTCTTAAAGTCTTTTTCTTCCTTCACTTTCCCAGTGGAACGTAGGGCTTCAAGCTAGTGGCTTGAAGTTTCTTTAACAGTGTTTAATTTTACAGGATGGGGTTGCTAGCTCCATGCCTAACCTTTCCTCTTTACCAGTATTGTTTCTGGCTTAGCGAGGTAAAGGAGTTCGTCGGCCGGGGATCGAACCCCGGACCATGTGCATGGTCGGCGAGCGTCCTAACCGCTATGCCACCGACGCACATCTTGTAGTCTGTAGTGTGTTAACTATCCTGCTTAAGAAAACTGCTGCGTAGGGTTTCAGGTAAGGGGCGAGAATCAATCCATGAGGTTGTGAGGCCACATCTATTGAGATGGTTAGGTCACATATTAGTCATGAAGTCACCTCTTTCCTTGCTGAGTAACGTTAGCGCTAACATAATATTTAAGTTTGAAAGGAATAAGAGGTGGTCAGAGCAAAACTTGGCATTAATTAATCCATGAACTCATCAATGGGTGAAGAGTGCTCGCTTTGTTGACTGACATCTGCCTTTTCATATATATATATATATATATATATATATATATATATATATATATATATATATATATATATATCTTTTGCATCATAAACCTTCGATTGATATATCTCTTGTATCTTGCGTTATTCTCATCGGATTTATCTCTTATCTTGTCTGTATTGTTCATTATGATAAAGGTTTATTTTGTATTTCCCAGTGAATGAGTGGAAAACAAAACGATACTGTTCTTTGTACTGACGTTTCGCTATTTAATGCTACTGCTAATAGCTTTATCAAAGTAGTATTATTAAACCGGAATCTACAAAACCCACTCAGCTTATATATAACAAAGATTCTAAAGATTCTCTACCTAATTGTGTCTATAACATAAAATGCTTGGAATGTGATGTGATATACATCAGACAAACCTCACCAGAGAGAAATCAAGGTAATCCGAAGAAATGAATACCATAGGGCATCTGTTCGACCACCGAGAAATCCAGTTGAACTAGAGAAACCTGAAAAATCATCAGCCAGCCATAGGTTGCTTACACCCTATAGAATCAGGCCACAAAATTGATTTTGACAATATTGAAATCATCATCCAGAAAAAGCATTTCAGAAATCACAAACAACCCCTAATATCATCAGAAGCACTTCGTATCAAATGGAGTCCAAATTATTTGAGCTGAATAGGAATGATGGACTAAAACAGAATTTGGTCTAGTTACAACAGCCCCCCTTCCCCATGAAGCAAGCAAGTTCACTATGTAAACACACACTGCTTTTATAATTTTACACACTGATCAAATCCAACAATCTACACCTACCTGGTTTTGTTATCTTTACTAATTGACCCACTTGACAATGAAAAATGACTCCAGACTGACGAACGATCATCAAGTTAGTAAACTTTGTTTTGATATCATAACAGACGTACTATTACCTTTGTTATTTGGTTTAGTGATTGATCTTCATTGTTATTTTGACTTTCAATATGTCCCTTTAACTTGACCTAAGTAGTCCATTTCCTCACCTCTTCACTCTTTGTTGTGTGTAAGCTGAGTGGATTTTGTAAATTCCGGTTTAATAATTCTACTTTGATAAAGCTATTAGCAGTAGCATTAAATAGGGAAACGTCAGTTAAAACGACAACAATATCGTTTTGTTTTTCATTCATAGGGAAATACAAAAAAGCTTTATTATAATGAATATCATATACTCAATGCCCAAATTTTTTCAAACTGTTAAAAGTGAACTTGATTTGGACATATGTATTGTCCATTGTTAGAATTGTGAAAATCACACTTGGCGCAAATCAACTTTTCTTTCCTGTTATGCAAGTAAGACAATACTTTTGTTGAACAAAGTCTCATTTTGAGTTCTCGATACTGTGTGCCACAGTTAGTGTATGTATTCTAAGAGGTATATAATGGTCAATCAGTTTGAAGGTTGTTACTCTCTAAGAAATATAAGTATAGTAAGATAATTGACACTGAGTAGTGTCATTATCCTCCTCTGGTTAGAATTCTCCACATCCGAGAATAAAGTCGAAGGTGTATGAAGATTTTCAACTCCAATGTTAAGTCAGTGCTACTTACTATACGGATCAGAGACTTGGCGCGTCATAAAGGGCACCTCAAACAAACTACAGACCTTCATCAACAACTGTCTTCGCTCAATACTTTGCTCAAGATCAGTTGGTTGACCAGAAAAGATCAGCAAGAGGGATCTCTGGGAGCAAACCAACCAGGAACAGATTGTGCAACAAATTAGCAGGAAGAAATAGAGGTGGATTGGATTGGCCATACTCTCAGGAAATAAACCATCAAGTGACATCACTAGACAAGCCATCAGTCGAGTGGAACCCGAAAGGGAAGCGGCGAGTTCGTTGTCAGTGCGAGGTTGACATGGAATGGAGGAGGTCATGTGAAGAGGAGATGAAAGCATGTCGGCAGACCTGGAGCCAAGTGAAAACTGTAGCAGAGAACCGAAGGCAATGGAGACGTGCTTGGCTGAAGCCCTATGTTCCTCTAGAAATTAAAGGAAATAATTATAATCTTGAAAACCCTATATATATATATATATAGAAAAGCCTCGGCGATTTTGTCACCGCTTTATTCTGTAATGTCGGTGATGCGTATGTAATACATTGTTCGACAGTATCCCAGAACTCTTATATGTAAAAATAAAGGAGTCGTTGATAAAGTATTCATGTGAATTTGACAGCGACAAATCCAATGGTTTTGAGTCTAGACAAACTGGATTACACTTGATTTTGTTATTATTCCTTTACGTTCCCAGTGGAACATAGGGCAACTTCAAGCTAGAGCTCTGAAGTTTCAGTAACAGTGGTGTTTATTTTTACGGGATGGGGTTCCTAGCCAGCCTCATGCCCAACCTTCCTTCTTTACCAGTCTTATTACTGGCTTAGCGCGGTAAAGGAGTGCGTCGGTAGCCGGGAATCGAATCCCGAACCACTTCGTGGTTGTTGACGCACACTTGATTTGATGTTGTAGTTTAAGGATAACTGTTTCATAACTGAGAAAACCTTTAATCACTGTTGGATCCACTGAAATCTGATAATCTGGTTTCATATCTCTGTGTATTAATCAATAAATCAATTGACTTTTTGGTTACCTTAGCACTAATTGTATGTATACTTTTAAGCTCACCTCACTACCTTCTGATAACCTCCTGAACATTCAAGTCTGTAGAAATGAAGCGTATATCTGGCGTTATTTGTTTCACAAGTTGTAATTCTTATGGCTCAGGGGACTAGCGGAGTTTTGAGGTGGTGGGTACGTGTGCGCAAGTTAAACATAACATCACCTAACTTCTGTGGATCTGGGGTCCATTGCTTTAGTCACTCGACCTGAAATCACTAAATCACAGTTTCAAACCTTGTCTACCCCGTGATTTCAAGTTAGATCATGAACTAACATCGGTTAGGTTATGTCCCAGTGGCTGGATAGCCAACGCTCTTGCAGAGTTTTCTGAACACAAGCTGCAATCTACGAATGTTTGGCATGCGATTCGTTCCCGCCAAATGTTCGATGATGTTACAGGGCTGGACTATACTGACTCCTATCTTAGAAGCAGGGAATGAAGTGGTAGAGCACGTTGACCACTTCACTTATTTGGGAAGTTGCATCAGCCAGTGCCAACGAGTTGATCGCTGACGAAATCTCAGGACGGATACAGAGGGCTAGTTTCGCATATACCAGTTTACGCCGTCTCTGGCGTAGACGTGATATCCGACTGTCGACCAAAGGGCGTGTGTACTGTTCAGCAGTCTGCTCCGTCCTCCTTTATGACTGTGAGACTTGGCCATTGATAGTGGAAGACATGAAGAGATTATTTAGCTCTCTTTGATCATGGGTGCTTGCGTTTCATCTCCCATGCGTGTTAGTTGGTGGTATAATAGGGCGAGCAACATTGAGGTTAGGCGTTGAGTGCTAGGTAACGCGTGGGGGGAAATCAATCGACGAGGCTGTGAAGCTACAGCGACTGAGATGGTTAGGGCATGTGTTACTTATGCCTAGTCATCGCCTTCCTCGACGGGCAATGTTAACTGACAGTGGGTTAGGCTGGAAAATAGCTAGCTGTCGTCAAACCAAAACATGGATTCATCAGTCAGGTAGGGAGTTGTAGACTTCCTGATCGGGGTCCTCGGGACGGTAAAAACCAATAGAGGCTGGAGACAATTGGTGATATGGCTCAAATTCGTTGTTGTCAATGGCTGTCGCAGATGCATCCACTCTTTGTGACCTATAATTTCCAATGAAACTATATTGTTCTTCGTTATTACTATTCCTTTTGTCTCATGTCTCTATCTACTGTCTCTATTTTGCATTCATTTCTTTTTACTTTCCTCTTCGGCTTTGTGTGCTACAAGGAGGTAGTGTGGCGAATTGAACTGCTGCCCATCAGTGCAAAGTTCTATGTTGAAAACAGACAGACAACACTCTTGCCTCGTATCCTGAAGCTTATAAGTTTTATCTCCGTTGGGGTCATGGGTGTGCGTTGCTGAATACTCCTAAACTCGAACAATACATCTGTCCAGTGTTCACTGATTTCTAGTAGTTATCTGACTGATGTCAGCCATTTGTTGATCTGATGGAGGATTTCATCATGAGCTGACATCGGTTAGAGAAACACTGGGAAACTTGCCAGGGAGTACTGTTTCCTCCATCCTAGTTTGAGACTCTTGATGAGTACGCATCCACCACCAGGGTTCGAACCCAGGACCTTCTGATTACAAGGCGAGTGAACTCGTAGACCATTGAGCCACTGGGACCCGATTCAATGGCCAGCCCATAGATTCTAACTTCTGCCAATTCGCGACACAGCGCGACCGTTTCGCAATGTCTTCTTCGATGAGTTACCGCCTTATCTTCAACCTGCTGTACCCTACTGGTCACGGCTTCCCACTAGAACCCCAGGTTAACTGTCTACCTGAATAGGGCCAGTAGCTAGTGAGCATCAGATTAATTTTCAAGTATTGGTTTTTTAGGGATTTTGTTTGATGGGTTGTATGATTTCATCATAAGCTAACATCAGTTAGAGGGCCACTGTGGCGCAAGTATCTACGAGCTCTCTCGCCTTGTAACCAGAAGGTCCTGGTATCCGACCCCGGTGGTTGCGCACCGCTGAAGAGTCCCAAACTAGGGCGAAACAGCCGTCCAGTACTCCTTGGCAGGATTCCCAGTGGTTCTCTAACTGATGTCAGCTCATGATAAAATTCTTCATCCAATCAAACAAAACCAATTCTTGAAAAGTTGTAATTGATGGTTCATTGGATTTCGCCTCAGTGACTCCATATTATGCGGGATCTAATTGTGAATTGATGGTCTTGGCTTCGTCCAGTAGTTCCTCGTTCTCTAACTGAAGTCAGTTCATGATTAGTCCTAAAGTTATGGCACATAATTGAGATAAGATAAAGTTATCTCACTGACGGTAAGGAAAGTATACACGTTCACTCTTAATCATTCAACCAATATGGCTTTGCCAGTACCGTAGGTGACTGGATCTAACTTGTACTGTGATTATTTTAAATGATTTTAAATTGTCAATTTCATGAGCACATTATCCCCGAGCGATTCTGGGGAAATCACTCGTACCAAATTCCCATGAAACTTCATGAACTCTCTTACAAATTGCCGCGCCTGGGCAGCGATGATTCGAGACGTTCATGAAGCCGGCTCATCCTCCCGTAGGAGATAGCCGAAGTAAAGTAAAGTAAAGTAAAGTATTATCCAACAAGTGATGAGTAGTCAATGCACTAATTTAAAACTTTTGTACTTTTCAGTCTTAAATTCTTTGGAAGGTGTGCTCAGACATTGAGGTGAGAAATTCTTCTTTGTCTTCCTCTTATAAACATGTGCTTTGGCACGTACGTACGTACTTGTAAAGTGGTTATGCAGTTAGAAGTAACATAGAAGAGGAACTTGTCAGTTTTAGGTTGTCTCAGTGAGCAAATTTATGTTAAGTTTGATCGTGAACTGTCCAGGGATTACTGGACAGTTACTTCGTTCTAGTTTCTGAGACTCCATCAGTGTTCATATAGCTCCACCAGGGATTGAACCCAGGGTCTTCAGGTTGCGAGGGGAAGCCCCGTTGATTATTATTTCGCTACTTGGGCCGGAATCCAATGTCTCATGAATTCAAACTTCTGTCGGTCTTGCTACTACTCAAGCAAGACTGCCTGTCAATACCAACGAGCTTATTATTATTATTATTGTTCCCTTGGGTTCCTAGTGGAACATAGGGCTTCAACTGCACGTCTCCACTTGCCACTTCTGTCTTCTGCTGTACTTTTCACCTGCATCCATCTTAGTCCATACTGTTTCAACTCCTCTTCACACAATCTCCTCCATGTCCTAGGCTCAATAATCATGCGTAGACTAAGTGGTGCTAGGGAGGCACAAACACGAGAGAGCCAGGCAGGCTTTAGACCAGGAAGAGGGTGTATTGATCATATCTTCACCCTCCGACAGATTCTAGAACATAGGAATTCCTACCAGCGTCCAACAGTCATTGTATTGTTGACCTAAAGGCGGCCTTCGACTCTGTCGACCGAGAAGTTCTTTGGAGATGCTTGGCTGTAAAGGGAATGCCGAGAAAATATATTACACTGATTAAGGCACTCTACTCGTACTCATACAGCCAGGTGAGGGCTTACGGCGAGTTGTCATCTGAACTGGTGACGACTAGTGGTGTCCGTCAAGGATGCCCATTATTCCCTTTTCTATTCAACTTCATCATAGATTTACTAATAGACTTAACCCTAAGTGACTTCAGCGACTCAGGGATTGACCTGCTACCAGGGAATAATCTCGTTGACTTAGAATATGCAGACGATATAGTCCTCCTAGGCGACGACTCTGACAAAATGCAGTCTTCTAAACACCTTGAGCCGCAATCTACGAATGCTTGGCATGCGATTCGCTCCTGTCAAATGCAAGATGATGTTACAGGACTGGACTACATCGACTCCTAGTTTAAAAATAGGAAGTGAAGTGGTAGAGCACATTAAGCGCTTCACTTATTTGGGAAGTACCATCAGCCGCAACGGGTTGATATCTAACGAAATCTCAGCACGAATACAGGGGGCTCGTTTCGCATTTGCCAGTTTACGCCGACTCTGGCGTAGACGAGATGTTCGACTATCGACCAAAGGGCGTGTGTACTGCTCATCAGTCCGCTCCGTCCTCCTTTATTGCTAGCTGTGAGACCTGGCCACTGAGAGTGAAAGACATGAAAAGACTAGCTGTCTTTGATCATAGGTGCCTGCGTTCTATTTCCCGTGTAAAGTGGCATAATAAGATGAGCAACATTGATGTTAGGTATCGGTCGAGTGCTAGGTAAACAGGGGAAATCAACCGATGAAGTCGTTAAGTTACAAAGACTGAGATGGTTAGGACATGTGTTACGTATGCCTGGTCATCGCCTTCCTCGACGAGCAATGTTAGCGGATGTAGGGTCAGGCTGGAAAAAAGCTAGCGGTGGTCAAACAAAAACTTGGCACCAGTCAGTGAAATCCACAACAGTTAGTCTAAGCCACGTAGGAAGGTGTAGACTTCCAGGCTGGGGTCCTCGGGACGGTAAAAATCTATGGTTGGAAACAATTGGTGACATGGCTCAAAATCGTTCTCAATGGCTGGCTGGCTCAGATGCATCCACTCCTTGTGATTTATGATTTCGGATGAAACTGTTTTGTTCTTCGTTATTACTCCTCCTTTGTCTCGAACCTCTGCTTACTATCTCTGTTATGCTTTTCTTGTACTTTCTTCTCTTGCTTCGCGTGCTACACGGAGTGTGGCGACTTGAACTGCCGCAAATTTGTGCAAAGTTCTATGTCGAAAACAAACAGACAGACACCCTTGCACCGACCACCCACTCGCCGCTTCGCTTTCGGATTCCACTCGAGCTATGGCCTGACGCGCACGCGACGTCACCCAACGGCGGCTTCCTCAGCGAGTGTTCAATCAACCTCCACCTCTAACGAGCTTAGCCTCGTAATATGAAGGTCCTGGGCTCGATACCCTGTAGGTTCGTGGGTGGGCACTGGTGAAGAGTCCTGAAAGGGGACAAAATGACTGTTCAGCTCTTTAAATAACATCAATCTGTGGTCAGACTTGCAACAAATCAGTAACTCTTGAAAGGAAGATTGATTTATTCCCAACTGTATGGAAGATTTTGTGTTTATAACTGTAGAATTCTTTCCTGTGATCATAGATGACTATGAATTATGTAATAATTAATCTTTATAGTCTGTGTTTGACATAAATGCTCATCCAGTCTGATTTTGGAGTTCACTTTTGACGAAATGTGAACTTTGACACAATAAGTAGGAAGAGAAAATAAAGTTGAAGGTTATGTGTACACGATTGTGTGTGTGTGTGTGTAGTGTATTTAATAAACTAAAATATATTGAACACTGCTCAATAAACCGTGCTAAACCAAAAAAGAAAAAATAGAATGGTCGAAGGTCACAAAGAAAGACATATAATTCCAAATGAGAGATAGGATTGGGTTAGAAAAGGGAGTTAAAGCTGGTCACATCAACACATAATATCAATCCATAAAGTCTCTGGCTGTTAGTTTGAGTTTCGTAAAGGGAAGGTTAGACTGTGGTGAGAGTTGTCTGCTAGCCAAAATTGGTAGACAGCAATTTACGTCCGAAATCATGATCATGAGAAAAAAGAAGAACAAAGCCTAAGCTTCAGGAACTCAACCACCAATCACAGCAGACTTTGCGTGGGTGGATACGATTCGCAGATATATATCACCGGACTGTCTCAGAAGCGGTAACAAAGAGATGACAGAATCACCCTCAGCAGGAAAACAACCAGTCAGAAGACGCTGTTTCTCTGCTAACAATAACGCTAATAGTAATGTACATAAAAGTCTCTGAATATCTGTTTATTTCCTCAATAAAGGATCTGTTGTCTAGCCCTTGTCTTCTATCAGTCCAAGACTACCTAACTCTGATGCTTGAGATACTAGGATCTAATGTCTGGAGGCTGTTGATGCTACCATCGCTCAGAATTATTCTTAATATCTCAGTTGCAATCAGATCTGTTTAATTTTGATTATTCGCCCGTACAATTATTCTGTCTATTTCGCACTTGCCTTTAATTTAGTTTCTCTGTGTTTTGTTTCTCATCTCTTGTCCGTATGCACGATTTTATGAACTGCTGAACTTTTGTGTGACGTTCTACATTTAAAATTTAGTTCACTACACTTCTAACTTTTACTACTTGGTATAGTCAATACTTGTGATAACTTTCTTTTAGTGGAGAGGGACTAATTAAAAGCTCATTTTATAAAATGTTAAGGAATTGATATTTAACTATTTTTGTAAATTATCTTCACTGGACGTATTAACCTCGTTGTGTAAGGAGTACTCTTCAAAATAAAAAAAAAATCAATAAAAAATTCTTAAAACAACGTTTAACATGACTGACAACACGCTCCTCTCCTTCTGTCTGATTAAGTATGATTAAGACTGATAGCAGAAGATGCAGTTGGCACCGTCTAGCGTAGCCGTCAAAGGTCAATTTTACAATGCTTCAGTGCACGTGGTTGTGCTATACACGTCTGTCAAATCTGACATCTTCGAGCGTGTGACGTAAGGCAACTCGGCGCCCTCATACAATTACTTTCATCCGGTTGGTATCACCATGTAATTAGTTCTAAAGTCTGGCAGTGTGTTCAGCACATGGTGGGAATTCTTTTTCAATAAGTATCGTCAGCTTGGAACACTGGTTTTAGTAGTTTTGACATTTACCACGAATTTCATCCCAACGGCTGTCATACCGTCCACTGTTTTGGCTGGAAAAAACGTAAGAGGATGTGTTTAGCCTACTACTTCATGGCACCATCATATGAAGAATAGTTCTGTCAGGTTGCCATGTGTTGGTGAGTCATGACTCCGTAGGCGTAGGATCCGAATCAGTGGTTCGAGACGTTTATATAAGATATGACTGAGAATCGTAATGTGAATAGCAGACATGCTGTTGTAGTCTCATCGTTTCTTCTCTTTCTGAAAGTGACATAATGTGATGAACTCTCTTTAACTACTCTTAATTAGTATACTTACTTGTTTTCATGATCGTGTTTCTTAACCATTCGGCCTCCTTTGTGCATATCGCATATATTGATGAACAGACTTAAGAAGAATAAGTACTCTTCAAGTATTGGTTTTGTAGGGATTTTGTGTTTGATTGCATGGAGGATTTCATCATGAGTTGACATCAGTTGGAGAACCACTGGAAAACTTTCCGGGGAGTACTGAACAGCTGTTTCGTCCTTGTTTGGTACTCTTTAGAAGTTAGAATTCATAGGGTGACCATTGCATTGGATCCCAGTGGCTCAATGGTCTACGAGTCAGCTCGCCTTGTAACCTGAAGGTCCCGGGTTCGAGCCCCGTGGTATGGGTGCATACTGATGAAGAATCCCAAACTAGGATGGAATAGCTGTCCAGTGGTTCTCTAAGTGATGTCAGCTCATGATGAAATCCTCCATGCAATAATTACTCTGTTGGATTTACTCACCGTAAACTTGCTTATTCTTTTACTCAACTAATAATAATTAGTATTATTTGATTACTATTATTATTAGTATTATTTTTTTTGTGTGTAAATACTTTCAGGGTGACTTCAATTGCCGATCAGTTGAATGTTGACTTTGCACTTATTCATAAGGAAAGAAAACGAGCCAATGAAGTAGATCGTATGGTCCTTGTCGGTGATGTAAGCAATCGTGTAGCCATACTTGTTGATGATATGGCAGATACTTGTGGAACAATATGCACTGCAGCAGACAAGTAATACAAAATATGCGTATATGTATATTATGTATATATTACTGTTATATTTTGAATAGTTTTTCTCGTAAATTTACATTTTTCCCCACCTGTTTTATAAATATTCAATGTTTGCATGAGAAGTTATCAGAAAATTAGACTTGTGATGTCTACTTACTTAGCGGCGTATTTGATTCATTTTAGGTTTATCAAAGCCATCCAGGTTTGGAAAAGCAGCCACAGACCTTTTTTTTCTTCGTCTCTGAAATCGTTATAGAAATCTACTGCAGTCAGATTAAGGAGGAGGTTATGAAAATAACCAACCGACGAACAACAACGACAGAAACATCCAGCGCCAATCACCATCAACGGGAGGGATGTGAAAGAGGTTACTTCATTCACTTATTATCTAGGGAGCATTGTCTCTCAACTGCAGGAAGTCGAAACGGACGAGAATGTCAAATCGAGCGAGAATCGGGAAGGCGAGAAACACATTCATCAACCAACTGAATCCAATCTGGAAATCTTCGTCACTCAACTCATCATCAACAACAACAAAATTCAGTCGGATTTTCAATACAAACAACGTCGAGTCAGTCAGCTCTTCTATATGGATCAGAAACTTGGCGGGCGGGTCACAAAGAATATTTCCAACAGCCTGTTGCAGACCTTTATCAACCAACGACTGTTTTCGCTCTGTACTGAAGATCAACCAGATGGCCGGGCCGGAAAGAATCACCACCTACAAGAAACTATGGACACAAACAAACAAAACAAGAACCAATCGCCCAACCGACAAATATGCAGGAGAAAGTGGAGATGGATTGGACACTCGCTGAGGAGGACGCCGCTGTGTGACATCGCGCGCGCCTCAAGCCATTTCTCGAATGGAACTAGGCCGAAAGGGAAGCGGTGAGTGGGTCTTCAGTGCAAGGGTGACGTGGAGGAGGAGATCGTGTGAAGAGGAGTTGAAGCTGTATGGACTAACAAGGGTTGAGGTGAAAAGTGCAGCAGAAGGAAGACAGTAGCAAGAGGGGAGACGTGCAGTTGAAGCCTTATGTTCCACTAGGAACCCAAAGGATCAATAAATAATACAGTCTAAGGAACAAGGTGCGGATCCTTAACACTGATGTCAAGTCATTGCTCGTATATTGGTTCAGAGACGTTATGTAAAGCATTTCCAAGTAGCCCACTGTGGACTGTCATCATCACTATCCGCCTTTTGTTTTTTACCCCTTACTGAAGATCAGATAGCCAGAAAGGATAACCGATGACATGAGGGACTCTGGCAACGAATCTGTTGCCCAATGAATGCCGAATAATATGAAGATGAATTTGACACACGCTAAGGACACCGTTGAGCGGCGTCACGCTTCAGTCCCTTGAGTGGGATCTGAATGGTATGGGTCAACAAGTTGGATATGGGTCGAAGGAAGATATGGTGGAGAAGATCGTGTAGTGGTGAGGGAAAGAAATCGTGAACTCAGCGCTAAAGAAGCCTTTAGAGGTCAAAGTGAATTGGAGATGTGCTGTCTTAGCTCTGGGTTATACTCAGAATCCAGGAGAATAATAGTACTAGTACTAGCTATGTCGTGAATTGGTAGAAGTTAGAATTCATGGACTGGCCATTGGATTGGGTCCCAGTGGTTTAATGGTATACGAGCTCGCCTTGTAATCAGAAGGTCCTGGGTTCGAACCCCTGTGTTGGGTACGTACTGATGAAGTGTCCTAAACTAGGACGGAGGAAACAGCTGTCCAGTACTCCCTAGCAGGTTTTCCAGTGGTTCTCTAACTGATGTCAGCCTATGATGAAATCCTCTATGTATTCGGATTGCATTTCCATTCACCCAGTTATGAGTCACTCTAATTGTATGATGAATGACGTTGCTATCCAAATGTCCACCTTGAAGTAAGGGAGACGGTTTTGAACTCAGGACCTATTGGTGGGAAGTCGAGCTCTCTAGGCAATAAATCACGTGAAGACAGTATCTTATACTATACAAAGCGTTTGAAATCCAGAAAATTTTGCGATCTTGAAATGACTTCAGTGGATGATATCAGATTGAGACGAGAGCTAATATTTCCTTCGCCTCAAAAGCTAGTAATAATTTATTATTGTTGCCTGCATGTATTGCTTTTCATCTTTGTTTTTCAAATTCCTCTCCCCCCGATTTTAGATTAATTGAAGCTGGTGCGGAACGAGTTTATGCAATATGCACGCATGGTATATTCTCTGGTCCAGCGTTGGATCGAATTAATAAGTCAGCTTTTGAAGCTGTTGTTGTAACAAACACGCTACCACAAGAAGAAAATATGCGTAAAGCACCTAAAATACAAGTAAGGAAATTTTTTAAGACTTTATATGTGTTCATCTTTTGTGTGTCTGTGTGGGGGAGCTGTATTTGATGTTGGTAACGGAAGCCGAAGATATGCTTTTAAGAATCTTTTAAAAACTGTACAGTTATTTTGGGGATTCCCATGTACGCATTTGTCTGTCTGTCTGTTTTCGACACAGAACTTTGCACAGATGTGGAACAGTTCAAGGCGCCACACTCCACTCCATGTAGCACACAAAGAAAGAGAAGAAAGTAGAAGAGATGTATAATAGAGACAGTAAACAGAGGTGTGAGACAAAGGAATAGTAATAACGAAGAACAATATAGTTTCATTGAAAGTTATAAGCCACAAGGAGGGGATGCATCTGCACCAGCCATTGAGAACAATTTTGAGCCACACCACCAATTGTTTCCAACCATTGGGTTTTACCGTCCTGGGGACCTCAACAAGGAAGTCTACACATTCCTACGTGACTGGCTTAAACTAACTGTTGTGGATTTCATTGATCGGTGCTGTGTTTTGGTTTGACCGCCGCTAGTTCTTTTCCAACCTGACCCTATGTCAGCTAACATTGCCTGTCGGTCGAGGAAGGCGATGACAAGGCATCCGTAACACATGTCCCAACCATCTCAGTTGACCGATGCTCAACCTCAATATTGCTCACCTTATTATACCACCACCTAACACGGGAGATAGGACGCAGGCACATATGATCGAGGACAGCTAATCTTTTCATGTCTTCCACTCTCAATGGCCATGTCTGGCTCACAGCCATAAAGGAGGACGAAACGGCCTGCTGAGCAGTACCCCCGCCCTTTGCTCAATAGTCGGATATCACGTCCATTGGCACGCATTTAGAAAAAAAAACAGACTGAGCGAAGAAATATGCATTCCTTTTCAATGACTTCCTGGTAATCGGCTGGCTCTACACTAATACATAGTTTTTACATCAAAATTTTTTTTGGCCAATCTAGTGGTTATTTTTAGTTAGATATGATGTTGGAAGATTTGTAGTTCAGGTGGATGATTTCGATGTAGTTGCGTTGCCTGAGCTAGCTGGATGGTTTAGTTGTGAAGCTTTCATTGCCCTACTAGTTAGTCATCTCTCCTCGTGGGTGACTTCTACGTGATTGGTTGTTTTTCTGTGTTTTCACCCTTTCCAGGCTACTTGTATTGCTATTGGTATTGATTGTTCCCTCGACCTGAAGTTTGACCCTTTTGTGTATGAGATTTCCTTCTTATCGATTGATGAATTTTGTCTATTTCAATGTGTCTATTGATTGACGTTTCACTGGAATACTAGGCTTCTAAATATTCTCTGGCTAGCATTGGTGGTGTTTCCTCTGTCTCTCTTGGTGTCCGTGGTTGTCTGTATGCAGTGAAACAAGGGAATGGAAGTCATGTCTTTTGACGGTTAGTTTATGATCATAGATACGAAGACGAAGAGGACGTTGTCCACTTTGGCTAATGTAGTGTTTTTCGCAGTTGTTGCAACTTATATTGTAGATGATGTTGGTTTTATCTTCTTTCGTTTTTGAGTCTTTTGGTTGACATAGAATTGAGTGAATTGACTTTGTTGGTTTGTGTACGACGTCAATTCCTAAAGGTTTGAAGAGACTTGTAGCGATTTCTGAGATATCCTTTATATATGGTTAGGCGATTGTCTTTGAGCTTTCCTTGGGGGCTTTTGGTTTGATAAGTTCTATGTCAACCAAAAGACTCAACAACGAAAGAAGATAATGCCAACATCATCTACAAAATAAATTGTAACAACTGCGAAAAACACTACATTGGCCAAAGTGGACGTCCCCTGCGTCTTCGTATCCATGAACATAAGCTAGCCGTCCAAAGACATGACATCCACTTCCTCATATCGCTTCACTGCATGCAAACAACCACGGACATCAATTCGACTGGGACAACCAACGTTCAAATATTAGACAGAGGAAACAACAAGAATGCTAGCCAGAGAATTTTTAGAAGCTTGGCATTCCAGTGAATCATCAATCAATAAACACATCGAGATAGACAACATTTACCAATCGATACGAAAGAAACCTCACAAACAAGGGGTCAAAGTTCAAGTCAAAGAGACAATCAGTTCAAATACAATTAGGCTAGAGGGTGTGAAAACACACAAAAACAACAAATCACGAGGTTCAAGGTGGTGACCAGGAGAGATGATTAATAAACTCGTAGAGAAATCTAAAAGCTCACTTCATCAAATTGAAGTATGCGCTGAAGATGTCGCCTAGTAGGGCGATGAAAGCTTCGCACATTAACTATCCAGCTGGCTCAGAGAACACAACCACATCAAAGTAATCCATCTGAGCTACAAATCTTCTCTATCATATACAAAACGGACTACATAAAACCTAACATACAAAGAAGCGGGAGAAGCGGTTAGTGCTAATGCCGTAGTATTAAAAGAGGGTGAATAAAACCTTTCTGAACACAATGTTATGGGATCGCTAAGGCTTCAGCTGCATGAAGAAGACGGTGGGGGGATTCTTATCGAAAGACTTTTGGTTTTACTTTTTGTATATGACTTTGAAAGAAGTCTGTCTCTGCTAATACTGTCTGCATAACCAGAAGCAATGCCATGCTCCAGAATTGAGTTGCTGACTGTTCTCCTACGTCCACCTATTGACAGTCATGCTGGTTTAGTGTTCATGGGTTCATCTAGACCAATGTCTTGCTGGTACGGCGTATGTACACTTAACTCTACAGGTGTAAGTGAATTGGTAAAGGCACAGGGAAATTTCTAAGAGAGGGATCTTGACTTTGATGTTGCTTGATGAATAACACTAATTGTACAGCCTTGAAGTGAAGTCACGAGAAGAAAGAGATCTCTTTGCGGATTCATGTGTTTTTTTAATTACATTGCACGTTTCTCAACTTCACTTCTGCTTTTGACTCTGTACCTAGATGTCTCTTGCTAAATAAGTTCTCGATGACACAAACTGAGTCCTGGGTCACTAACTGGTTGCATTCCTACTACTGAAACAGAATGCAGGACACTGTATACAAAGGCAAATCCTCCTCTGCTGTGCTCACTGAAGCCGGTGTCCCCCAAGGTGCTGTACTCTCCCCGCTTCTCTTTTCCTTCTTTCTACACGATTTACCATCTTCAAATGACACTAATTTTGTTAAATATGCTGACGACCTGACTGTATCTTTGCCTGTCAAGTGTCAAAGTGACTGCTCCAAACTAAATGGCTTTTTATCAGAAATTAGTCAGTGGTCCAAGGAAAATGGTTTTACCGTAAATCCCTCTAAATGTCAAACAGACAATTTCACCTTAAGGCATAAATCTGACTTAAACAAACTGGTTAGCACTCACGAGGTGTGCAACATAGATGGCACTGAAATAGACAGAGACCAAGTCGGAAATTAAATATCTTGGCGTCATTCTATCTTCTGATCTTTCCTGGTCGTCTCATATCTTGATGATTTCTAAGAAAATAATCCGTCTTACCTTCTACATCCAGAAGTTAAGACATTCTGGAATAACCCAAACCAACCCTTACTCCTACGATTCGTTAACTCCCGCATTGTGCCTATTATTCTCTATTGTTCCTCCTTACTTTTTCTAGGGCTACTGAAGGAGGAATATATCTTATCACATAGGGTGTTAAAGGTTGTCAGCAGGGTAAGCAATGTGCCACTTAACCAGCTTGTCAGTATTCTGGTCGACTGGCGCACTTGGACTAATGTGAAAAATGGGCTAAATCCTTTCTATCTATCTAACTCACGCCACCACCCCCTTCATTCACAACTCTCCCCTTGTATCTCATCAGGCAGAATCAGAAGCCTACATAGAAAACTATATGCTCGCACTAGCAAGTACAAAACTTTAACCATACCTACTTAGCTTGTGTCCTGTGCGATAAAGAAAGCATTAGGCGTGATACTGTAGCAAAATGCTGAGAATTCCATTCTGTATCACAAGTACTGTTTTGGAATAAAGCGAATTATTACTGTTATTATTATGGCAACTTTTAATACCGTAAAGATGTTTAATGCAGTACGCAAATGAGATTAACTCCTTGAGTGAAGTGGGGAAAAGTTTGCCAATCATCCGTTGACTGATTTTTTAAAAATGTATATCAATACACTCAACATGTTTGCTATGTATGATCGAAATTTGCATTTTTGCCAATTACACAATTCGAAAAAGTGATTCACTTCTTTGAGTTGAGTTGAACTGCGCAGTTTCGGTCTAAAAAACGAGCGAACTCATCATTCGATGTTTGAATTATTTTGATATTAAAAAAAATTTATATTGAAAAATACAAGCTTGGTACATTATCAATACTCAGGAACTACGTCGTCCCACTGGATCCGGGCTACTGAAGCAAATTCATATTCACCATTCGTTTCGTTGGGATTGTCGAACCAAGGGTGGTGAACTGTGGATTTGGAATCAGCGATTTTCCTGCTCCTCTAGCTATCACTATCATGTCCACTATCCCCCGGTTTTAGGCGGCAGATGTTTCCTTTCACTTCTGTGATGAACACACCCCCTTTGCGTGGGGGTGCGGTGAGTAGGACTAATCTGGTAGGGACTATATGGACGTGTAGCCACATGGAAGCATTCGGAAAGGAAGGACGAGGTCTATCTACTGTCAACTATACGAGGTCGTATATAGGGGGCGTTGCGATCTGAGTGTAGTTAGACACAATTCAATGCTGTTTTTCTCACTTTCTTGACTGCTGTATTTATAATATCAAGTAGACGTTCCATTGTTATCCGAAAATTCTTGGTTACTGATTGAAAGTCCTAATGATTTCACACCTTAAACTGTGTAGTTCGAAAATTATCAGTTGAATTCTATGTATTATCAGTTCGCTTAAGTAGCTAGTCAGAATTCGAGTAGTAGTTTGAACTGATGACAGATATCGACCTCAATGGAGCTAAACGACCGTTCAGCTTTTTTCAGATCCTTGCTGACGACTATCAAGCATTATAATTACGACTTGACGAGGCCGACCGTTCCAACTACTCATATGAATCAGTAGTACATACCATCATACCCGCTTCAGCCGGTTTCGTTATAAATTTCCGCTTCATTCCTTTTTCTGATTATATATATATATATATATATATATATATATATATATATATATATATATATAAGATTTATGGAAATAATGTAGGGCGTAGCTTGTAGAGGTTAAGTGAAGATATTAATATATGTGTGCAAAACTTGGGCACTGTGGTGGTAGTAAGTAATTCCGTATTAGTTTCTCTTTATCAGATGTATCACACAGTTAGTGAAACAGTATTATTTCCTGGATGACACAGTTTCGAACAAAATTTATTTATTGTTCATAATCATTTCATCATCATTTATAGTCACACAACTTCGAAACTTGAGCTTTATAGTTTTCTTTGTTCTCTCCTACTTTGTCGTCGTAAGGGGAGTAGAATATTTTCAGATATCTATCTGAACAGGTGTTGAATCATTCCTATTACATGTATTCTCTTCAGTCGATTCGTTAAACAAAGCCTCTGTTATCAATCTCTCCCTCCACCCTTTCAGTTGTATTAGATTTTAAAACGGTCAGCTTATCTCATTCAGTCTATTTGTATGGTTGTGTGTCACTGCATGTAGTAAATGGTATAGCTGAACTATTCTTATCTTATTCGGGTCAACTAATCTAGATTTTGCTGATAGGTTTTTATGTTCGGCTAGTCTGACTGACCCTTTTATACTACTTTGACCTATGTGTTTCACCTGACAATCATTGCAGTCAGGGTATTAGATAAACTAAATTGTTTTTTGTTTCAAAGGCTCCACAGGATTGATCCTCTAATCGACAAAGCTTGTTTCTAATTGAGTTTGTGAGTTTGAATGCCGGCCACTTTTATTCTTGCCTTGTTAAGAATTCTGCGTAAGGCTTCTGAGGTTCTAACATTGGAAGTCCCCCTTCCTGACTCTCCAATTCATAAGTGAAATTGAATTGCCTCCATCTTTCAGTTGATGTGTTGTTAAAATGTATTTATATCTTGTGTTCTGAGTACAGTGAATGTGTCATCTACATACCTCCACCATACTTTTGGGATGGGCTGAACGTGAATATATCTGCCACAACCGGGGGTATTGGTGCCCCCATGGCGCAACTCCCTCAGTTTGTTTGTATATTTTCCCTTGGGATTTAAATACTGTGTAAGTCAGGCATAGCTGCACTCCCAGCATAGTGTCCTCCAGTGGCACTTCCATGCTAAGTTCAAATTCTTGGTCAGAAATGAGTTCATTTCTGACTACCTCTATAGCCATATTTGGAAAATACTACTGACCCAACGACGACAAATAAGGGAGAACAAAGTAAACTATAAAACTCGGGTTTCGAAGTTGTGTGTGATTATTATTGATGAAATGATTTTGAACAATACATTTTGCTCGAAACCGTGTCATCCAGTAAATAATACTATTTCACTGACTGTGTGATACATCTAATTAACAAACTAATATGGAATTAATTGAAGACCTTTCATAATCCAGGTAAATGTATGCCAGTGAAAAATGCGATTTTCTACTCTATTTATTATTACTGTTTTTATTTAACCCATTGGAAAAGCGTCTTTAAAAATATAATAGCTGAACTATTGTTAAAAAACTGACTTTGGTAAGACAAATCATATAGACTTCGATTGAATGTAGCGAAGATCAGTGATCATAACTCTAGGTTCTAAATTAAGCAAGGAAGCAATTTACTAATCATTCATTTGATTCGTCATCAACGTCATGGGGACATCAGTTCCTTTAAGTTTGTAGATATCGCTAGCTGACTAGTACCAGTAAGCACGCAATGTAGGTCGGTCGTCTCGTGCTAACTACTTCCAGCCGTCTGATATCAAACAAAATGTATGACTCAGTCTAAATTAAATCTTTGGAATCAGCCTTTATTAAACGGGAGGATATATCACGGATCCATGTGTCTGAGTTTGCTTGCAACACATAGTGTTTACACTACAGGTAAGCCTGAATCTCATTCTGTCCAAGCAGGTAAAATATTACTAATTCTGACACAGTAGGTGAACTTCGTTGTCTAATCCTAAGCCTGGAAAAGAGGGTAGGTTGGGCATAGGGCTAGTGACCTCACCCTGTAGGAACAAGAATCCCACTGTTACTGAAACTTCAACGACAGAAATTTGAAGGCGGTCACTTCTCTGGCTTCTCTGAGCAGCATCGTTCCAACTACAGGCGGTACTAATGAGGATCTCAAAGACGGGATTGAAAAGGCGAAAAATACCTTCATCATCCTGAAATCAGCATCGATAATAAGATTCGAATTTTCAACACCAATATTAAGTCAATTCTTCTATTTAGGTCAGAGACTTGGCTTGTCACCGAAAGCATTTCCACCAGGGCTGCAGACTTTTTCCAACAGCTGTCTTCTTTGACTGTATACTGAAGATCGGATGTCTAAGAGGGATGAACACCGAGAGACTCTGGCAGGCAACGAATCAACGAACAACTGAAAAATGGGGATGAATGGAATACAGTCAGACCCTTGAGTTGAACCTGAATGCTAAACGACGGGTTGGGCGTCTGAGTGTGACACGCATGAGATCGTGTGAGGACGAGATGATATCTTATGAATAAATCGAAGGGCCAGCTGAAGGAGACTGCAGAGAACAGGACAACATTGTGACGTACTACTGATTCCTTGTGATGTACTCCGAACCCAAGGGAACGCATTATAAAAATAATAATAATAATAATACTGAAACCTTAAAATATAGAAAAAATAGTTCTCCGTCGGAATTTGGGAGAACAAACGATGCCATCTGGTGAAGTCTTTCAGAAAGCCAGCGGAACCAGGTATCTTTATTCTATAAAAGCGAAAAAGTAAGCGCAAAGCTGAACTGGAATGTTTAATTCACACCGTCGACTAGATTTTTTTTAAATCCCTCAATGCCTTCAAACGCTTATGGATAGATGTGGTTGTTTTTCTATAGTATTAGAGAAGTTCTACTCACTATCTTCGTGTAGGGAAAAGGTGAGCATATCTCACACTCAGCAGACAACTTTTGGTGTATAATAATGCTTCGCATACCGTATCCTGAAAAATCCGATTCCAGTAACCAAGTTAAATTTTGCTGTTCATATAACACTATTAAGCGGGGGGGATTAAATTACAAATTAATGGTTAAACTGTGGTTCTCTGTGATTGCTGCATGCTTTAGTACCTAGTCTGCTCAGAAATAGGGTCAGCACATATATACACAAGCAGGTTATAAGGCAATTAGTCAATTTGTTTTTGTTATCATTGCACCATTCGCGTCATTCTTAAACTACTCCTATCAGTACATTGCTTTCCTCTAATGTTAAGCGGAACTGCGCCTCACTGGTCTAAAGTGCCCTCGATTACCACCCCAACCACTGGGTCATAGATGATAATCCCACACTCCACCCACTCACCTTAGGTTTAGCCAGTCAGGTGATATCGTTAGTCCTCTGACTAAGTCTCAGCATAGAACTTCTCACAGGAGTTGAAGCTACCACACTCAATGTAGCAAATAAAAGTAGCGAAAAAAGAGATTCAATAGAACCATGACGGGCATAAATTTTCGGGGGAAAGGGTAATGCATAAAAACATGAGGACTTTATTATGGATCAGGGGATTGCAGAGAGTGAAGGCATCTGCGTCATTGTGTACGACTTTGAGCCCTATCACCGATTATTTCAAGTCATCGGTTTTTTTAGCACCAGTCACTCTGCATTTCCCTACATAAGTCAAATCAACAGTCAAAGACTTTGTGGATTGATGTCATATTTTGATTTGACCATCACCCCTAACTCTTTTTCAACTTAATCCAATCATTTAATACTGTTCGACGAAGAAGGCAATGGCTTAGCATGTGTAACACGTGTCCTTGCTATCCTAATCAATATATTTTCTCAACCCAACCTCGATATTGCCCACCATACCAAACTACTTAACGCGAGAGGTAGGGTCCGCAGACATCTATGGTCAAAGATAACCAGTCTTCTCATATCTTCCACTTTCAGTGGCCATGTCTGACAACCATCGAAAAAGCCAGAGCGAACTACTTTGCAGTACACACATCCTTTTATTTGTGTAGTCGAGTATCACTTACACGCAGGAGATGACGTGAGTTCAAATTAATGCCTCACGAGCCTTTTGTACCCCTGGTGAGATTTAGTCAATAATCATGTCCATTAGGGCTGATGCAACTCGCTATACCGACTTATCCCGTATCTTTTTATGCTAAGGGGTGGTTGATGAAGTTCAGTCTTGTAGCATCATGTTACACTTGATGTGGGGGGTATGTTAGCTGACTGACATAGGATGGATGAAGTTAAAAAAGAGCCAGTGTTAGTCAAACGGAAACATGGCTTCACCAGTCAGTGAAATCCATAACAATTAGTTTGAGCTAGCCACATCGGGAGGTGTAGGTTTCCTGGTTGTGATAGTAGAAACCAATCTTGTAGCTGATAACTTCCAGGACTTCAATACTCTCGATGTTTTGAAATGTCTTAAAACTCTTAAGCCCTCACATAGTCTTGGCCCTGATAGCATACCTGCATATGTTCTAAAACAATGTGCAGATGCTTTATGTTCTCCTCTAACTAATATACTAAATGCTTCTTTCCGTGAAAACGTTGTACCTGTTCCATGGAAAGACATTAAAATAGTCCCTGTCCCTAAACCTGGCAATAGCAAGAACGTAAAGTTCAGACCCATCGCCATCACTTCCCCGTTTCTAAAGCTCATGGAAAAACTAGTACTTCTTAAACTCGAACCCTCCCTTAAAAGCTTCGAAGACCCCAAACAATTTGCCTACAGACAGGGTAGGAGTACTTTAGACGCTGCAGCCGTCTTACACAACAGTATTATCTCATCATTAGACAAAGGTGCCAAATATGTCCGCTGCACGTTTCTTGACTTTACTTCTGCTTTCGACTCTGTACCTAGAAGTCTCTTGCTAAATAAGCTCTCCATGACACAAACCGAGTCCTGGGTCACTAACTGGTTGCATTCCTACTTTTCAAACAGAATGCAGTACACCGTATACAAAGGCCAATCCTCCTCTGCTGTGCTCACAGAAGCTGGTGTCCCCCAAGGTGCTGTACTCTCCCCACTTCTCTTTTCTTTCTTTCTACATGACCTACCGTCTTCAAATGACATTAACTTTGTCAAATATGCTGATGACCTAACTGTATCTTTACCTGTCAAATGTCAAAGTGACTGCTCTAAACTAAATGGCTTCTTATCGGAAATTAGCCAATGGTCCAAGGAAAACGGTCTAACCTTAAACCCCTCCAAATGCCAAACAGTTAATTTCACCCTTAGGCATAAATCTGACCTAAACAAACTGGTTAGCACTCACGAGGTGTGCAACATAGATGGCAGTGAAATAGAAACCAAGTCGGAAATTAAATACCTAGGCGTCACTCTATCTTCTGATCTTTCCTGGTCGTCTCATATCTTGACGATTTCCAAGAAAATATACCGTCTTACCTTCTACATCAAGAAGTTAAGACATTCTGGTGTAACCCAACCCTTACTCCTACAATTTGTTAACTCCCGTATTCTGCCTATTATTCTCTATTGCTCCCCCTTAGTCTTTCCTGGGCTATTGAAGAAAGACTATACCTTATTACGTAGGATGTTAAAGGTTGTCAGCAGGGTAAGCAGCTTGCCACTTAGCCAGCTTGTTAATATTCTGGTGGACAGGCATATGGACTCATGTGAAAAATGGGCGAAATCCATTTTATCTGACTCACAACACCCTCTACATTCACAACTCTCCCCATGTATCTCTTCAGGGAAAACAAGAAGCCTATATAGGAAACTATATGCCCGCACTAGTAAGTACAAAAACTCATCCATACCCTACCTAGCTCGTGTTCTGTGCGATAAAGAATGCATCAGGCATGAAACCTTTAACTTATTAAATAGTCAGTAGAACCAATGGATCTCGTCTTTCCAACTCACATCATTTATAGGTACAACGTTTTCTCTCTCTTCATTCTGTATTTATTTTTGTTATGTGCTGTTTTGTTTCTCTCTTCCTTGCAAACTCTACTTAAAACATTCTTGTTCGTTCTTTCACACTCTGTACATCTCGAACATTTTGCTATCGCTTACGCCAGTAAATATGCTAGTAGTATCTACTTTTCTAACACCTTCAAACACTTTAATTTTGGCTTTGCTACCGACATACTAATATGTTGTTGAGATAACTTTAAACTATGTAGAACTTTATTTATTGTTAATGTAAAAAACTGGATGCAATATTGTAGTAAAATGCTGAGAATTCCATTCTGTATCACAAGTACTGATTTGGAATAAAGCTTATGTTATGTTATGAAGGCTGGAGACACTTAGTGATATGCCTGAAAATCGTTCTCAATGACTGATGCTTATGCATTCAATAAAACTCGATTGTTCTTCCATATTACTATTCCGTCTGCTTCACTCCCATTTCTTTTTATTATCCATCTTGTGAATCTCTTTTTACTCTCTTGTCTTGCTTTGTGTGGTACATGGAGGAAGTGTGGCAATTTGAAATGCTGTACATCTGTTCATAGTTCTGTGTTGAAATCAGTTAGTCGGTTAGTTTGATAGGGATGAATCACATACCATACGTTCTAAGGTTACTTACTCCTCAAGGTTTTCAGTTTTTTGTCACACCCCAAGGAGAATAATACTATTTGTTTATATTATACCCTAAGTTGACAAGTCGGTGGTCTGTAAGTCGCTAAAGTCGGTTAGCGTGGATTCTGTTCTATTTCCGCTTCACTAAGCCTCTCTCGCACACAATAGATAGTAGGCACTGGTAGCTCTTTGCTAACTGTACAGGGATGCAAGTAACCTTTGAGTATTTTATTCACTATTCATTTCATTTTAATGAATTCCATTATAGATAAGATTTTATTTTGATAAATCGCACAGTGTTTACAGTTATATGAACTGTAAACACTGTGCGATTTATCAAAATAAAATCTTATCTATAATGGAATTCTACTCTACCACAGTGCCCAAGTTTTATGCTTATATCAACATTTTAATGAATGTGTGAAGTATAAATAATAAGACCTGGATACATTGTTTTTTCGATAAAGAAAGGAAGACGAAATTTGCAGTATAAAATGTGATATCATCATTCTATTTCACAGGTTCTCATCAGCTGCACACCCCTAACTGAAATTACAATGGTTACATACAGATGATGATAATAACATACTTTAATGTTTGAGTGGTAGTAGAAAAGAGATACCATAAAATTGGCGCATCGAAAATAAAAGCATTACAGTTTATTTAGTTTACGTTTTCATTATCAATTTGTACGCTTTTAAAGTTGAAAAGAGGGGGGGGGAGGGGTAAGACAGAAAACTGAAAAAAATTGATTAACAGAACAGTGTTAGCTTGTAGGTTCATATATCAACTCAAAATACAAAAGCGGTTACAGCTTGTTAGATTAAGATTTGTTCAGTGAGTTGAGATCACTGAATTAGGTGACTAATTGTTGCAATCAAAATCCAGTTACCAAGGGAGTTAGAGGTTAATCACACTCTCTTTCTGTATGCATAAGTCTAGTTGGTTTGGATCATTTGATTGCGATCGCTTTGGCAAATCGTAGCAGATTTGCTGTCCTTTGTCTATTTTATACTTTGAAGGACTTAGAAATCTCTACGAGATGTCTGGTAATTGCACTCTAAGAATATTTGCTTCCCTTCAGGCACAGGTTTTTTGGAATATGTTCAGAAAACCGAATAAAAGCCCTTCTTTGTGTCCTTCCAATGTACTTGCTCCCGCAAATGCAGGTAAATTCATAAACGCAGTTGGAGGTGACGTCGGCAGGGTATTTATCCAGTTTTGAGTGGATTATAGAAGGGGTGGTGCTGTATACTGTTATGGGTTTTGCTGCCGGGAAGCTTCTATTTATTGCACCTTTCAGTCTTTTGTCAATCTTTTGTGACCCTGCATCTCCTTTGTATGGTAGACAGATAAACACTTTTTTCTTTTCTACAGTTGGATGCTTTTCTTTCTTATCGTCTTCTCTGCTATACTTCTGTATAAATCCTTTAGGGTATCCAATTTCCCTTTGGCATTTCTCGACGAAATGTAATTCTTCTTCTACCTTGTTTGGTGAACGTAGCTTCCTGGCTGTGTCGTACATAGTCATCATTAATCAACATTTAAAGCTTATTGGACAAAAGCTGTTATAGTGAAGCTATTCCCCAGTCCCGGTTTCTTTTCTATAGATGGACTTTTCGATCATGCCTTCGTTTGTTCTTTTTACATTTAGATCCAGGAAATTGAACTCATTATTATGTTCATATTCCATGGTGAATTTGATATTTGTATGGATCTCATTTAGGCGATCATAAAGTGCCGATACGTGATTCATGTCTTTGCAAACAACAAATGTGCCATCAACATATCGGCGATAGTAGGTTGTTCCATCGATAGCAGAACTTAGTTGTGTCTGTTCAAGGTAGCCCATGAAGATATCAGCCAGGTTAGGTCCCAGAGGTGAACCCATCGCGACCCCATCAATTTGTCGGTAAAGCTGATTGTTGAATTTGAATTGCATATCTCTTGTGCAGAGCAGCGGTAGTCGCTTCATCTCTGTTGCCGGTAATGGTAGTAGATCCGTTTGTTTACAAATGATATCAATTGTTTCTATCAGCGGTACGTTTGTAAACAAGGAGGTCACGTCATACGATACCATGAGTTTGTCTGATATGTCAATATTGTCTACTTCCTTGGAAAATTGTTAGCTATCCTTCAGCATATGGGTTGCAAATTTAATTCGAATTGCCTCTATAGAATCAGCTAACCATCTAGCTAGCTTTTGCCATGGTGAGTCAATCATTGACAAGATTGGCCTTAAAGGCAAATATGATTTATGGATTTTCAGTAGGCCGTACATAGACGACGGGCGTCCACCTTATGACTTCAGTTTTGTTGTATGTTTCTCTGTTGATTAGTTTCTTCATTAGAAGTTCTTTGAGACATTTATTTATTTTATTTTCAAACGATGTTGTGGCATCTTTTTTGTTATCTACTTGGAATTTTTCTTTGTCGTTTAGAATTGTCATCATTTTGTGTATATAATCAGCCTTTATCAGGTCTAAATATGACGATTTCATCGTTCATTAAAGTATGTTATTATCGTTTATATAACCATTGTAATTTCAGGTAGTCTACAGCTAATGAGAACATTGTTGTTGCTTTTATTTTTTACAATTTTATTTCCCATCTCCTATCGTTTTGTATTTCCCTCCTTTTCTGTCTAGTGTATCGATGTAAGCACAATGCTGGCTGAAGCGATCCGTCGAACACACAACGGTGAATCTGTCTCCTATCTATTCAATCATGTCCCATTATAAAGAACAAAACTAAACAAAACGACATCTTATAACTATAATTCTGCACAGATTTAATTCCATTTTTTCAATGTACTAATTCAACCATTTTATATAATAATACTAATAATAATAATATTAAAATTAATACAATAATAACATCTCTTGTTCATAAAAAGACATCGATTCAAATAATTATTCTTCTAACTGTTATCTCAAAATTCCCCCCCCCCCCATTTAGTCCATCTTCCTTGGTGTGTGTGTGTTTTATGCCCACCAACACGATGAGTTCCTTTTGTTTCAGTGTGTATGTATGTATGTATGCATGAATGAATGAATGAACGCGTGTCTTTGAAGAATACCTTTCAAAACTTTGTTGTCTCTGTCTTCATCTCTTTTTCCATAAATTTGTCATTCGTGTCATTCATTCAGTGTGAATCTCCAAATATCTAATGAAAATTAAATTAATATAAGCGAAATTTCCACAGTATACCCTACCCCCACCCCTACTACAGTGTGACAGAGTTTTGTTATAAGTCGCCGCCACCGCTGACGTCGACGATGAATGATTTCATTGGCAATCATTGGTTAGAAAGAATGTTTCTTCTCCTTCTTCTTCTTCTTCACATCTTCAATCAAGTTCTATATGTCTATTAGAGTCGATAAACTATCCTTTTTTTCTTAGTTTGTTATTATTATCATCATGATTTTCTTGTTCTGTCGTCGTCGTTATTGTTGTTTTTTTTAAAGGAAAGAAATTGTTTACAACTCTGGTGTTATTTTGTTTTGATTTATTTATTTTAAAAAAATTTTTATTTATGCTTCATTTATTTGTTTGTTTGTTTGTTCGCTTATTTGGTTTGTTAAGGAGGAAACATATTAAATAAGGTGTGAGTTGTTACTGTTGCCAGTGTAGTGTAACAGTGCGACCGACTCCATTTACCTTCTTGAAATGACCAATCGGAGTAAATCAGGTGAAATAGCGCTAAAATGCTCGCCAACAACCACGCCTTAGGTGGTTTGGGGTTCGACCCCGACCGCTGACGCACTCCTCCTTTACGTCGCTAAGCCAACAATAGGACTGAAACAGAGGGAAGGTCGGGCACATGAGGTTGGCTAGCAACACCATCCCGTGAAAAAATAAACAAACACCACTGCTACAGAAACTTCAAGCTGAATCTAGCTTGAAGCCCCCTATGTTCCACTAGGGGGGTTCCTTTCGGTTCCTAGTGGAACATAGGGCTTCAACTGAACCTCTCCCCTCTTGCTTCTGTCTTCCTTCTGCTGTACTTTTCACCTGCATCCATGTTAGTTAGTCCATACTCTTTTAACTCCTTTTCACACGATCTCCTTCTTGCAGCGACGACCCACTCGCGGCTTCCCTTTCGAGTTCCACTCGAGCAATAGCCTGACGCGCGCACGATGTCACCCAGTGGCCTCCTCAGCGAGTGTCCAATCCATCCCAATCCACTATCTCCTGCATATTTTCTGGTTGGCGATTGCTTCTTGTTTTGTTTGTTCCTTCCCATAGTTTCTTGTTGGTGGTGATTCTTTTCGGCCCGGCCATCTGATTGATCTTCAGTATAGAGCGAAGACGGTTGTTGGTTGATAAAGGTATGCAACAGGGTGTTGGAAATATTCTTTGTGACCCGCCCGCCAAGTTTATGATCCGTATAGAAGAACTGGCTAACTTGACGTTGTTTGTATTGAAAATCCGACTGAATTTCGTTGTTGATGATGACTTGAGTGACGAAGATTTCCAGATTGGTTTCAGGCTGATGAGTGAATGTGTGTCTCGCTTTCCCGATTCTCGCTCGATTTGATATCCTCGTCCGTTCCGACTTCCTGTAGTTGAGACAATGCTTCCTAGCCAGTTGAGTGAATGAAGTAACTTCTTTCAAATCCCTCCCGTTGATGTTGATTGGCGCTGGGTGTTGCTGTTTTTGTTGTTCGTTGGTTGGTTATTTTCACAACCCCGTGTTGTCTTTGTTCACCTGGAGTCCTGTCTTCACTACCTTCTTCTTTGACCAGTTTGTCAGTTTTCGCTTATGGGTCTTCGATTTTGTGTGACATTAAAGATAAATCATGGCTGCGCGAAATCCAGGTCTTCTAGGTTCATACCTTAGTCTGATTCATTTCAGTATCTTTTAGCCTTTAATTCAACTGTAGGCGCTATAATCCAGCAGTAGACATAGCTAACCGACTTAATCACTTGACTTTCAGTCGCAGTGGATCCGTGGTTCGAATCCTGTTCCACCTACTTCAGCTTGGGCAACTGCATAGTACAAACAGCTCGTACAAAACAAGTGTGGCGCATAGCCTGGGACGTGGTAGACCTGTTCCGGGGACTGAGTACAAACATACTACAACAGGAGTATTATTACATCGAATCTGCTTCAATCATTGAGTGAAATAACTTGACATGGAGTTCATGACTTCACAGTAAAATACCAATCTTCTTTATTCAGACAAACTAAAGAGGGAAGTAATAATGACATATACAGACGTACTTAAACTGTACTGAAGTTTTGGTGGATAGTGATTATTGGTGTGGAATCCAGGATGCGCATTTCGTCCTATTCGGGACTCGTCATCTGGATGTACCCGAATCTGTATCTGAATTAACTAATCTGTTGAAGTTTGTTGAGTGTTAACAAGAAAAGTTGGTGGAACTTTATTCGGAAACACACAGAAGTTGATTGCTTAACAAAATTGTTATTATGCGATATATATATCCCATTTGAAAAGTTGATTTATCTGAAGACTGGTTATTTTCGTTTGAATGATATGTGTCACATCTCACAAAAGGTCAACACCAGTGTTACTCAACGATCACAAGTAATTCCATGTAGTCGGCGATGAGCCACAACTACTGTGTAAGAACTGGTCCTATTGCCTACAATTACCCCCAGAATTCAATGTGTGGGTGGCGGGATTCGAACCCATTGCCGGTGGGTTGGAAGTCGAGCGCCTACCTAAACCGATGAACCACAGCTCCACCTCAGTTATTCGGAATAACTTTCTTTTAAATACTAGGTTAAAAGCCACATTTATTGTGTGTGAGAACTTGTGAAGTTAGTGAAGGGGGGGGAGCGGAACTCGAACCCAGGACCGATTAGCTTAAGGTCAACTTCCTAAACCAATGGGTGACATCTCTTTGTGTGTGATACGCTGACTGTGAAATTGCTAGACAATCAAGCTTCTTGAATGGACACCAGTACATTTCTATTATTTGTTTTTATATCAAGTTAGATTCCTCCACAAGTTGACATTGATTCGAGGTTCCATATTGATTTGGAAATCTTCACTGACAGAGTCCAGGATTTTCGGGTTGTGAGGCAAGCAACTGGTATTGAGTACCACCATTCTTCGTATTCAACTTAGTGGAGTTGAACAATCAGGACTCTTTGAGAGTGGCAAGGCTGAATGTTAACGACATTCAGTTGAATTGATAGGAGCATACTGATGGTATAATGGGATGTTATTAGAGTCTAGTAAACCTCTTTTTGGTATAAGTGTGTCCAGAGTCCTAACTGACTCATAATCATATGCCAATTTACGCCATCTCTGGCGCAGACGTGATATCTAGTTGTCGACCAAATGGCGTGTGTACTTCTCAGTAGTTCGCTCTGTCCCTAATGACTGTGAGATATGGCCACTGAAAGTGGAAGGTAAGAAAAGGTTAGCTATCTTTAATCATAGTTGTCTGTGTTCCATCTCCCGTGATAAGTTGTGTAATAAGGTGAACAATATTGAGGTTAGGCGACCAGTGAATGGTAGGTAAGAAGGGGGAAATCCATCAACGAGATTGTGAAGCAGCTGCACCGATTGAGATGGTTAAGACATGTGTGACGCATGCATCCTCTAGTCATCGATCGCCTTTCTCAACCGATGGGCAATGTTGGCTAACTGACATAGGATGGATGAGGTTGGAAAAGAGCTAGTGGGGGTCAAACGAAAACATGGCCTCACGAGTCAGTGGAAAAATCCATAAGAGTTAGTTTAAGTCAGCCGCATCGGGAGGTGTAGATTTCCCGACTGGTTGGGGTCCTCAGGATGGCTCAAATCAATGAAAGCTGGAGACAGTATTTTCAGGGCTATTATCAGCGGCGTCAATCTATGCCTACAGAAAATAAACCAACTGTTAGACATTACTATTATTATGGTTAGAAGCATAGATAATAAGTAAGATGTTGTTTTTTAAAAATGTCACGTGAACAAACATTTATTTATTCTTTTCTACTTATAGATGACTTTTTAAGCTATCTATCTACTCATGCAAATGATACAACATGTCACATATTCAGTGTCATTCCACGTAAGAATTTGTAGTCACGTGAAATTTATCATTACAACTATTGATCCAATGTTGAGTACAGTTAAAAAAAAAAGATTTTTGTTTGATAGTCGACAAAAGTCATTTTTTGATTCATTTCAGTTTTAAGATGCATTTCAGAGTGTGTTGAGTATCCCCTAAAATGAATAAGTCTCACTATGTATTGTAACATTTTGTTATCATTCCTTGCGCTCCTAAAGGAAGGGGGGTTAAGGGAGTTCTGAAGGGTCAGTAGTGATGGTGTTGCTACTAGCCTCACGGTCAGCCTTTTCTTATTTCCAAGCCTACTACCGGCTAGATGAGGACCTCCTTTGTGATTACTGCTGGACCAGGGGCGCATTATATATGTCTATAAATTCCCTCATATATGAATGAACTATAGCCTGTATACTAATGGCATTTTTAGTCCTACTTTGGGACTGTTCAGCAGTAGGCTTGTATGACCACTCCACTCAAGGGGACAAATATGGGATATTGAAGTCATGAGGTGAGCATGTTACAATTCAGTCTGTCAGGTGGAATCATGGTTAGTTTATAATTTCTGACTTTTGGTTACTTCGTCATATTGCGCCCTCTTCGATCAATCCAAATTGGGAAGGTGTAGACTGCCTAGTTGAGGTGGTCGAGACTCTAAAGTCGAAGGGTTGGAGATTGTTGATGGTGTTGGTCAATACTGGTCTGTGCGGCACAAATGCGTCCAGTCTTTGTGATCTTCTGGATCCATTATTTTATTATTATTTTCTTCTTTAACTTTCCTAGTGGAACATAGGGCTCCAAGCTAGTGGCCTGAAGTTTCTGTAGCAGTGTTTGTTTTTACAGGATGGGGTCGCTAGTCTCATGACCAACTTTTCCTCTTTACCGATCTTACTACTGGCTTAGCGAGGTAAAGGAGTGCGTCGGTAGACAGAAGTGGAACCTGTACCACCGACGCCTAGTTCCATTAAATTCTTTGTTATTATTTGAAGAGAAGTCTTGTTCTGTTGGATTGTGTGTGTACCAGTTCAGGTTGCTACACTTGAAGATGGTTGGAGGCAATCGGCTACAGGAAGCCTTGGATCTAGGTTTCGTGCTAGTTGGCACCCACCAGTAGTCCGCAAGGCCTATCTGCAGCCTTGAAGGGAAGAACTCATGTCCCTTCTGAGATTTGAACACGTGTCATCCAGTGCCACCTGCAGTCAGTCAATGACGTTACCACTGAGCTATTCGGGCTCGTGATTGACCTCCTGTAGAACTATAGTAGTGGATACTTTGATTGGACACTAGTAACTAGTACGATGTAGGTCAAACACTATAATCGATACGGTTTTACGGGAGTAAGCATAATCAGATCAAGATTAGTGTGGATTTTCAGCTTATATGAATTGATAATAATAATTGAACACATTTCTACCAAAGTGAACTATTTTTAAACGATTCCATCAACATTTTTTTGTAAACGGAGATTTTTAGCATTTTGAGGACTATTTCCAGATAACCTACCTAACGAAGTGACTCAAATCAACAAATATTGACTTTATGGATTGGCGTCATGTCTTCATTCACTCGTGACTCATTTCCAACCTAATACTATATAAGACAACAGAGGGATCTCGTTCATTGACGTATGCAGTAGACTTTCAATCAATAGATCTTTAGTTCGAGCCCATCCGCATCTATTTCAGCCTCAGCGATTGGGTAGTGTCCTCAGTTTTCAGACAATACTTATGTTTAAGTGTTGGTTTGTAGGGATTCGGTTGGTTACAGGATTTCATCATGAGCTGACATTGCTTATACAACTACTGGAAAACCTGCTAGGGAGTACTGGACAGCTGTTTTGTCCACCTAGCTTGGGACTCTTCATCAGTATTCACCCTCGAAAAGTGTTCGAATCCAGGACCTTCCGGTTACAAGGCTAGCGAGCTCTTAGACTATTGAACCACTGGGATCTGATCCTATGGTCCTTAAATTCTAACTTCTACCAATTCACGACATAGCACGACCATTTCTTCTGCGATGAGTGAATTACTGCCTCATCTTCAACCTGGTGTACCCTACTGGTCACAGCTTCCCAGTAGAAGCCCAGGTTAACTTCCTGAATAGGGCCAGTCGCTAGTGAGCATCAGGTTAATCAAACACAGCCCAGTGGCTCAATGGTCTACAAGCTCATTGGCAGTGTAACTAGAAGGTACTGGATTCGAACCTTTTTGGAGAATGCGTACTGATGAAGAGTCCCAAACTAGGGCGAAACGGCTGTCCAATACTCCCTGGCAGGTTCTCTAACTGATGTCAGCTCGTGATGAAATCCTCCATATTGTAGATTTCAGCAGCAAACTAGATACCTTCTTAAGAGACTTATCCTTTACTCTTTTCGAACCTAAGTCAGTGGGTGCTCAAGTGACGATTCCTAAAAGTCTCACAATCTTCATTTTTGCGTATCCATTCATCTGGATAATACGCAGAGGATTGTTCACGGAATTGCCTCAAGCGGTAAATTTTTTGTCCTTGAACTCAATCAGATATTAATTCCAAAGCTTAAGCTACCCTCTAATGAGTTCTCTCCTATTCGACTTGGTATAAAGTCCGGACGTTAATAGCCTTAATATTCAGTTCGCATCGTGGATTCACACCAGGAACTGTGTTTCTTTAGCTCACGAAGTTGGTAGTGGTCACACATATAAAAAGAAGGGAACAAACATTTTGGGAAAAATAGTGTTTGCTCGATGGAAGTAAGAAAAGGCAGGTGTGTAATGAACAGAAGACCTTTGTGAGGTTATGAAACTGTGTGTGTGTGTGTGTGCGTATTTGACACTTAGACACTACGTACACAGTGGAAGTTGAAGTATCTAAAATAAAAAAAACTATTAGTGTGTCGCTTGATCACATAGCCCCTGGACGCCATATAGGAATAAGTCGTCGTTGAACAGCTTTCACACAAGGTTTCACCGAGAGCTGCCTTCACCACAGGACAACTTGGGATGTGAAGATTTTCCTACCCAATCCTCCTTAGCTCTGAATATCAGAATACTTGACTTGCTGGTTGCTTACAGGAAACACCCTAATGCTATCAAATCCCAGTCCCTAGAAAGTATGATCCCATTTCCTTACCCCTGTTACAGGTGATATCTAAAATCATCTATTCACCTCTGTTTGCATTAATACTGAATCATTTAGTCAATTTTTGTGCGTTGGCGGTACAGCGGTTAGGACGCTCGCCGACCATTCACATGATCCGGAGTTCGACCACCGACGCACTCCCTTACCTCGCTAAGCCAGCAATAAGAATGGTAAAGAGGATTGGTTGGGCATGAGCCTAGAAACCCCATCCTGTAAAAGTAAACACTATTCCTACAGAGGCTTCAAGCCTCGAGCTTGAACCCCCCGCTATGTTCCACTGCCACCGTGAAGGGAATAAAAACTTTGATCGTAAAATTAGAATATAACTGACCTTATCATTTAGATACGGACACTTGTACATATTTTTTTAAAGGTGAGAACTAACATTAATAATTGTAGACTCTAAACACTTTACCTCACAGTGATTATGCAGTAACCATGTATTTGTTCTGCCTGAATTAGAACTTCTACACCTTTTTTGTCGTAGAAACAAACTGAAGCCTTTTCAAAAGGTTCACCTAGTTACACCATCTGTTGCATGACAGCTCATGATGAAATCCTATAACCAATCAAATCCCTACAAACCAACACTTGAATATCAATGAGATGCTCATTAGCGACTTCCCCTATTCAGGTAGGTAGTTACCTGGGGTTCTGGTGGGACATCGTAACCAGTAGGGTACAGCAGGTCGGGTTTGATGACAAATACTCGCCGAAGACATTGGCTAGCGGTTGCGCTATATCGTGAATTGGCAGAAGTTGGAATTCATGGACTGGCGACTGCATTCGGTCCCAGTGGCTCAATGGTCTACGTGCTCGCCTTGTAACCAGAAGATCCTGGGTTCGAACTCCCTGTGGTAGGTGCGTATTGCTGAAGAGTCCCAAACTAGGACGGAACAGCTGTCCAGTACTGCGTGGCAGGTTTTCTAATGGTTCTCTAACCAATGTCAGCTCATGATGAAATCCTGTAACCAATCAAATCCCTACAAAGCAACACTTGAATATTATGTAACTATTTATTTCAGTGTCTTAATCCCTGTGTGGTAAAGTGTGGTAATCTCCACTTCATATTTTGGCTCTACTATTTTTTTTTCGCTTTGTCTCTTCAGTTTCTATGCTCTTCCTCTATTACGTCACCTTAAACTGTTCCCGGTATGATTTCACTCGTTCCACTTGTCATTCCTAATATGCTATATTCATTGTTCAGTTCAAGTTTTTGAATCAGTCCTCTATGAGTGAGGATAGAATTCAGGTTCAGCTTTACAGATAACTCAGACAGAAGTCATTAATCAATAATTTATCGATTAATTCTAATATGCCATCTGTATTATGTCTATACTGATTGAATGATTGGTTATTGATTATTGTTTATTCAGACCACTAATTGAACTGTTGTTTCACATTTGGTATTTGTATAGATCCAAATGATTTCAAGGTAGATTTTATCACCAAATAACATTCATCTCAGAACCAATAAAAGTCAAGGAGCATCTGGGTAGACGGTCTCCTTCTAGATGGAGTCCAGTCAGGTCTACAAGTGACATATTTCTGTCACTTATAGAAGACTCTTTGATAAGCGACTACTACTAATAATAATGATAATGTCAGCTCATGATGAAATCCTTCATCCAATCAAACAAAAAATCCCTACAAAACCAATACTTGAAAATTATTCTGATGCTCACTAGCGACTGGCCTTATTCAGGCAGTTAACCCGGGGTTCTAGTGGGAGGCCGTGACCAGCAGGGTACAGAAGCTTGAAGATGAGGTGACATTGCGAAATGGTCGCGCTATGTCATGAATTGGCAGAAGTTAGAATCCATGGACTGGCTGGCCATTGGATCGGGTCCCAGTGGCTCATTGGTCTACGAGCTAGCTCGCCTTGTAACCACGAGTTTGATGGTTCGAACCCTGGTGGTGGGTGCGTACTTCTAAAGAGTCCCAAACTAGGACGGAGGAAACGGCTGTCCAGTATTCCCTGGAAGGTTTTCCAGTGGTTCTCTAACTGATGTCAGCTCATGATGAAATCCTCCATGCAATCAGACAAAAATCCCTATAAAACCAATACCTGAAAATAATAATAGTAATAATGGTAAGGTCAATTCTTATCTATTATTTATAATGATCTATCCTTTTATCTTTCTTTATGCATAGGTATGCGCCTACTGACCATTATCTGATATGCTTGAAGGGGAATCCATTGAAATTATCGCCTCTAAAATTCATCGATTACAAAAATCCCATTTCACTGATCAACCATTATTACCGTTACTGTTGTTATCCGATCAAAATTCTTTGAATCAAGACAATTTTCCAGTTGGTGTAAATTGTACAAATAATACTTATACAACAACAACAACTACTACTAATTCCATTTCTGCAAGTAGTAGTAATCATAGTAAAGGTAATGCTGGTTCCATTCAAGGTCGAAATACTTCTTCATCAGTTCATCAACATCATGTTAAAGATTCGCCAAAGTCAAATGCGGCTAGTTTGTTGAAGCCTAATGCTGATACAAAGGTAATTTACTTTCTACTTTTTTTTGTTTTAATTTAAAATAATGCACAAAATTATGGAAGTGTAACGGCAAAAGACAAGGGCTAGGAAACAGATCCTTCATTGAGAAAATCAACAGATATTTATAGATTTTTATGTACATTATTATTAGCAGAGAAACAGCGTCTTTTGATTGGTCGTTTTCTGTCATCTCTTTGTGTCTGTTTCTTTGAAGGTCGGACCGTGTGTCTGAAAATCGTATCTGCCCACGTGAAGTCTACTGTGATTGGTTGTTGTGTTAGTCTTTGTCGTGACCAAGATTTGGGATGTAAACATTGACGTAAATTGCTGTCTACCGATTTTGGCTAGCAGACAGCTCTCACTATAAAAGTACGGCTCATTTCGGCTTTAACACTAGACTTTCACAGGCATTGGATCCAAATTTTGAATGTCATCCCACCTACTTGAGTTTTCCTGATCAATTGAGTGGTAGTGGTATTGTAACAACAGAAGACAAGAGCCAGGCAACAGATCGTTTATTAAGGAAATCAATGCATATTTTTAGATTTTCATGTACATATAATAGATTATTGTAAGCAAACAAACACAGTCCTCTGATTGATTGTTTCTCACAGAAAGTTAACCTTGCATCTCTTTGTGGCTGTTTCTTGAATGTCAGATTATCTATATGTTAACTGTATCCGCCTATGCAAAGCCTTTGTTCTCATTTTTCTCACGACCAATATTGGGGACGTAAACATTGACGTAAATTACTGTCCACCAACTTTGGCTAACAGCTAGCTCTCACCACAGTATCAGCAACCTTTACACTCAACCCGGTACTTATAATTGTTAACTGTGAAGAATAGCAACCAAAATCTTTGTTTTTTTACTAGAGGAACATAAGAGCTTCATAGTAGCCGTGGTACGTTTTTTCCACCTCGTGGGAATGAATGTTAACCTCACGTTATCCAACTTCCCCTTCTTACCAAGCTTATTTTCGGCTTAGAAAGGCTTTAGAGCGTGTAATTCTCGAGAATCGAACTCTTAACCGTGTATGTGACGGGGATTGGCGAAGATCCTATCACTGGACCAGTGACAGGCAACCAGAATCAACATCCTGTAAACTAGCCTTGAACAGCCAATCTTTGAAATCGGTGATGTTTCCTCATCATGTGACTTCTCTAGTTGAGTTTTCAAGCCAGCTGTTAGTGAGTCATTCAACTGTTAGTTGCTATTCTTTATATTTTTGCTGCCTGATTGAATGTCCATCCAGTATTGCTAAAAATCGCCGTTGAATTTTTTCGCTATTGGGTGAATAGCCAACGAGTCTTTGTCACAACATAAAGGTCCAAGGTTCGATCTCTCTTAGGCCAGTTACTAGGTGCCACTGAAGTGTCCCAAAGCAGGATGAAACAGCTGTTCAGTGCACCTTTCCTGGCTTCCAGTGATCTCTCTAACTGATTTTAATTTGTAATGAATGTCTAACAATTAAGATTGATCCAAAATCCACACAAATTCTATTATCTGAATGTCAATCGTCAGCTTTCTGATGGCTGTTGGGTGCGTGGATGTTCTGAAGATTTATTACGAGTTGATAAAGTTGGAATTCAGAGGTCAGTGAGTTCCACCAGCTCAAGTGGCTGAATGGTGAACAAGCTTGGTCTCATAACCTGAAGGGTTGTGCGCTCGATCCCTGGTAGAGTACAGCTTTGGAGTGTCAAAATAGGATAAAACAGCTAACCAGTACTACCTCCTTATGATTGTTATTATTATTATTGTTATTTAAACGCATAAAAAAACTTGGTACAATATGGCACCAAGAAGGATGCGCCACACAATAATAATAAAACAACATAGATCAAAAAGAAAAAAAAGAAAAAAAGGAAAGAAGGAAGGAAAACAAAAAAATATATATAAGTAGAGAACGGATAAAGAACTTCATCTGGAAGGAAAACACTCATGCTTAACAAGTTCAAACAGTGTTCGTTAACTATCATCGGGAAGGGAAGAAAGAAGGAAATCGCAACACATTCGCCATTGATTACGTTTCTTGGCCATATCCGATAACGTTTCGAGCCATCGATATGAGCTATCTCTCAGACCCCAACCAGGGAGCCGTGACACATCAACCGATGCTAATCTAGCACAAAAATCCTTCATCCCACGACGCCACGTCATGGACTGACCACCTCTCTGCCTTTTCCATCCCGTCCCAGGAATGGCTAGCGAACAGAGACCTGTGTGGAAGCCTCTGGGGTGACATTCGCACCACATGTCCAAGCCACCGAAGCCGGTGTTTCCAGATGACGACATTCAATGAATGGTGATCTCCACTGTGTTCAAAAACACGCCGCCGAACCTGAGAATTACTCACGCGATGATGCCATCGGACGCAAGCAATCCTGCGGAGACAGCGGTTATCGAACACGCAGAGTCGCCGCACATCCTCAGCTTGGAGAGGCCAGGTTTCACAGGCGTAGAACAGGGCAGCCCGCACCGAAGTATTGTATACCCGACCTTTGACAGCCAGGCTAACGTCGCGGCAGCGCCAGAGGTGGCTCAAGTTGATGTATGCCACCCTAGCCTTCATTTTATACAGTTGGAAATCTCATCCGTCACCCCTCTGCCAGCACTCACACAACTACCCAGATACACAAACTTATCAACAACTTCAAGCGGTTGACCTGCAAGAGTGAGTGCAGGTACAGGCTCCTGCCAATCATGAAACAGTACTTTGCACTTAGACGACGCAAAGCACTTACCATGCTTACAGACACTGATCGCCAACTGTTTAAGTGCGATTTTGGCAGCCTGTATGCTATCGCACAGTAAGACGATGTCGTCTACATACTCGAGGTCGAAAAGTCTATCTCCAGGTAGCAGATCTACACCACCTTCACGCACATCCTTCAGAGCTGACTCCAGAATGTCATCGATGGCAAAGTTAAAGAGAAATGGAGAGATTGGGCAACCCTGTCTAACCCCACTGTTACCCTCTGATGAAACTCTTAACTTTATGAAAAAATGGTTGCGACAATTTCTGGGTATTTGCCTATCACTTATTATTGTTATATTATTATTACTATTATTATTCTCGTGGGTTCCGAGTGGACCATAGCGCTTCAATAACACATCTCCACTCTGTCCTATTCGCTGATGTCCTCTTCAGCTGGCTTGCTCCACGACTGCCCATACCCCCTCATCTCCTCCTTTTTCATACACGACCTCCTTCATGTCACTCTTCGTTTCCTGTTGGGATTCCACTAAAGCGATGGCTTGTATAGCGTGCGATGTCATTCGACAGCCTCCTCAGTGGTGTATAGCCTGATCCATGTGCATTTTCGCCCTACATATTTGTTGATCGATAGGCTGTTAGTTGGCTTGTTGTCAGTCAGAGTTTATATTCGCTAATTCTCTCTTTCCAATCGACCCTTCGATCTTCAGAATGAAGCCAGCGAAGTTGGGAGCTGTTGACAAATGTCTGCAACTCGTTGGGAATCCTTTATGTGACACGCAGTACAAGTTTCTAACCCACAGAGAAGAACTGATTGACTGACTTTATATTTGTGTTGAGCACAATCCGAATCTTGTTGTTTATGCTGAGGAGGAGTGGAGAAGATTTACCAGCTGACTCATGGTTGAGATGAAGACATATCTTACCTTTCGGATTCTGACAGGCTCTGATGTCTTCATCCATATTTTCCTACTGCCTGTTGTTAAAATAGTGCTTACTAGCCAAATAAGTGAATGAAGAAACCTCTTTCAGATTTTGAACAAAGCAAGAACTACAGTTTTAGCAGAATAAATTGGTACCATCATTGTTTATTTCGTTGCCTTCTCGTCAGCTGCTTACATGGCAAAGACATTATTAAATATATCTACAACAACTATTTTAACATACTTGCATAGAGTTCAGTTTAAACAAAAGTCAATCGATCAATATACGCATACACTAAAAATATATACATATATAAATATGCAATATTAACCACTATTCCGAACAATAATAATCAAACACAATGGAAACTTTTAGCATTTCACATTCGGAAGAAAGAGAGGTGAAATTATCCAGTTACCAGGCTGAGCAAAGAAAGACTGGCAATCGCTTCTTTCTGGTGGACGCATAAATCAGGTTTCAGGCTCTTGATTGAAATGGCTCCAGCAAACTTAAGGAGAATTGAGCTCTTTTGCCTATTGATAATTTTGAACGACTTTTCGATGTCCACCTCATGACCCGTGTCGAGGAGATGCCTGGCGATCGATGGCACTGTATAAAGCATTTGTTCCCTCTATACGTGAGCTTTTTAGTAAATGTTCAGAAAATCGTAGATATGCCCTTCTTTCTGTCCTTCCAATGTAACTGCTACCGCAGATACATGTGAATTTGTATATACAGTTGGAGGTAACAACATGAGAAGGATATCTATCGATTTTTGATTGCACCAAAGGAGAGCAAGTTGTTCGATAAACGGGAACGAGCTTAGCTGCAGGATAGGCTATGGCTAGTGATGTACTCAGCCTTCTGTTGATCCCGTTGATAGTGGTTAGAGCCGTTTTTTGTCTCTGATGGTTGGTTGTCTTCATCACCCCCATCTTCTCCATTTGCACCTGGTCTTCTGTCTTCGCTGCCTTTCTCTTCAGCCAGTTGGTTGGTCTATCGCCTGCCTTCAAGTCTTAGAGTTTGTGTGACATTGAAAATATAAGTCATCCGTACATGAAATACAGATCTCCTAGAATCTTCTTTTCTGTCCTCCAGCGTGTTCTTGTCTTCTTACGCCCACTCACAATCTGATGCATAAGCCAGTCCATTTGCCAGTCTACTTAGACAACTCCAATGCTCAAGAACTTCATGCAATTCTTCCCATTAATAAACTTGAATAAAGCAAGAACAACAATTGTACCAGAGGATAATATCAGCTTATCTTTTATCATTTGGAGGTTTCTTTTCAACTGGTTACAACCTGAACGATAAAAGAATATGAATTACATTAAAGATGTCAACATACTTTTCCACGGTCACAAGGAGTGATTGGTAGGAAGTAAAAGTAACATTAGTCCGGAATGATTTAACTAATTAAGAGTTACAAACGCTGACTATTTATAGAATAATTAGACAATTAGGCTTGCAGACAAAAAAAACAGAGTTGTGTATAGAAACAAGGTTAAGCTAGAAAGAGCATAACAAGGAAATTGGATTGCGTAACTAAAGAAAATGTTCTATCTAATAGCCAATGAAAAAGGAAAAGAACAAGGTAGGGTGAGTCATGTTGAGATGACACAGTAGAGTTTTCTGAACAAGAAAAAGGGTGACTCATAAAAGTTGTATATTTTGTTATCAGCGGGGCATTGCAAGATTCACCACTGTCTCTCTCTCTTTCTGCGTACATAGATTTGGTTTAAGTCGTTTGATGGTAATTGCTTCGGCAAAGCATAGCAAGCTAGGTTTCTTTTGCTTGTTGATTATTTTGAACGACTTCAGGTTGTCTATAATATGACCAGTGTCCAGTAGATGACGCGCGATGGCACTGTTTAATGCTTGCGAACCTTTCAGTCTCAAGTTCTTTGGTATGTGTTTAGAAATGCGGACACTAACCCTTCTCTCTGTTCTTCCAATGTATGCGCTTTGGCACGTACAACATGTAAATTGGTAGACACAGTTGGAGGTAACATGAGGTGGGTATTTGTCCACTTTTGATTGTGTCAAACAACTAGTTGCTGGATAAACACATACAAGCTTGGCGGCTGGATATTTTTTTTTCAGGGCAGCATTCAGTCTGCATCTTATTCCACTAGCAGTATCATCATCTTTGAATGCAAGCTGCAGAAAGATAGGCTTTTTATCTACTGCGCTGCTTTTCACTTTTTCAACATGACGTCTCTCATACTTGTCGAGAAACTTTTCTGGGTAGCCGTTATCGCGTAGGCATTTCTCCACAATGGATAGCTCTTCCTCAATCTTTTCTTTTGAACACTGTTTCCTTACACGATCAGATAATTTTCTCACTGATCCCTTTTTGTAACTTATAGGGTAGAAGCTTTTGAAGTTAAGATAAACCTCCCTACAGGTATCTTTTCTGTGTGCATATATCTTATGATTTTGCCGTCTCTATCTCGTTGGATACCCAGGTCAAGAAAATGGAACTTGTCCTCTTTTTCATACTCTCCATTGTAAAGTTGATATTAGGATGAGCGCTGTTCAAGACCTTTAATACTTCCAATGTTAAATTATGCAGAGATGCACATATTCACATGCTCTAATCAAATGACTTGAGGTAGGATGACGTTAGTGTTTGCGTAATTCAGTAATAAATAGACATCCAAAACAGAGTATTACTAAATTTAGCAATTAAATGAAAGCCATCGAACTGAGGAGGGAATATGCACAATAAAAAAAAGTCCAACGGTCTTATGTCAATCGAATATGCAGAATGAAGCTGTCACTGTGTGAGTCTAAATGGTTTAATTTAATGCCTAAAACTAATAATGCTAGTAGAATATATGGTACTATTAAAATACATAAGCCAGGTTACCCCATATGACCAATAGTAGATTTTAGAAATACCCCTACTTATGAATTATCAAAACACTTAGCTCTAATATTATGCCCCATTAGAAATCGTTCAAACTGTAGACTAACTAACTAATTCATATGAGATGAAAAATAAACTAAATGACATTCAACTGGAGAATGATGAAACAATGGTTAGTTTTGATATAACTAGTCTTTATACTAATATACCAGTCAATATGGCTTTAGAAGCAGTTAAAAAAGAACTAACTGTGGATCCTGAACTCAATCAATGGACAAAGCTGCCCATTGAAGAAATTATTTTAGGGATTCAGTTATGCTTCACATTTACTATCCTTAATGTCCAAGGCAAAATATATAGACAAACTGAAATTGTAGCGTTGGGATGGGTCACCAATATCCCCCCTATCGTAGCAGATATATTTATGGACAGTTGGGAAAATATGGCTCTTCATACATTTAATCCTACTCCAAAAATATGGTGGAGATATGTGGATGACACTTTCACAGTGTTAAAAACAGAACATATCTCTAGCTTCTTGACACACATAAACTCACTGGTAGAGGGAACCAAAATTCACATTTGAATCGGAAAATGAACAAGGAGAATTAGTCAGCATGTTGGATTGTAAAATAAAACGAATAGAAGAAGGGAAACTACACACTAGTGTGTACAGAAAACCAACTCATTCTAATAGATATTTAGACTTTGATTCATCTCATCCGTTGACTGTTAAGGCAGGCTTAATTAAGTGTTTAACAAACCGAGCAGTTGCACTAAGTAGCACAAGAAAAGACCTAAATGATGAAATAAAGCAGATAGAAGAGGCTTTGGTGCTAAATAACTAACTACCCTTTAAAATTCATTAGGAAGATCGAAAAAGGCCAAGATAAAAATATAAATAATTATGGAACTAGTAGTGATAACATTTATAAGAAAGAATATAAGTCATTCACTGTTATACCATATGAGGAGGGAGGGGACATCTGAGACCCTTCCTACGTAGGATTCTTAATAAAGCAGGAATTAGGGTGGCATTCAAACTTAAAAACTCACTCGGGGACAAGCTCTGTAGGTTAAAGGACCCAGTTGACCTAATTAGACAAAATAATCTTATTTACAAAATACCATGCAGTGACTGTGAGGTCAACTACATAGGTCAAACTAGTAGGTCAGGGGTAGTCAGGTTGTCAGAACATAAGAATTTAGCTAAGGTAAGAATGGTTGACCCCGAGAAAATAAGTAATTTAGAAAAAAGCTCAGTGATTGCAATACATGCATTAACACACAACCACACAATAAGATGGGAGAGGCTTAAAATTCTAAAAAGTAATCTAGATAGGTGGAGAGACAGGTTGATTACTGAATCTTGCCTGGCTTATCGAGTCTGCACCCAACACATGCAATAGGAATGATTCATTACTCATACCCGAAATATGGAAAATACTACTGCCAATCAAATCAAGTGAAAATCAAGAGAAAAACAATGGAACTATATAAATGAATTTAGGAAGTCGTGTGAGTACCTTGATATGATTATGAGCAATAATGGATTGTGCTCGAAACATGGTCATCAGTAAACATTACTGTATAACACTGTGAGACTTTATAAAAACAAAAATTTACCCATAATAGAATTACACTCTACCACAGTGCACAAGTTTTATTCTTATATCAACTTATGTCAATCTGCAAAATTAATTATATCTGTTACCATAAGAATGCGAGGAGTCCAGTAGATTAGGAATAAGAAAGTGAACATGGTTAGAAAAACCAAAGCAATAAAAAGATCCTCATCTTTATGAAAAAAAGGTGAACACACAATCATCTCTCTCTAGTCTGATTGAGTTAGATTTAAGTAGCTCACTAACTACAAAGAGCTACTATTCGAAGAAAAAAATAAGTGATTAGTGAAGATAGTTTTTAAGAGGGATACAAAGCCACTTGCTATAATAACAGGCTTGAATAGGAAGGTATCCATTCACTAATGTTGAGAAAAAACACAGCACAACTCACCTCTACAATAACAAATGTCTAAGAAAATTTATCCTGAAGGCAAAGTTAAACTTTCGACACCACTAACAACCAATCAGCAAACGACCCTGAACTGACCAATCACATTAAAGAGGCATATATGGTAAATGGTAACGTATATTTATAGAAAAAAGCATAAAAATGGATAAAATGGTTACAAGGGGTATCTATCTCGAACATGTGAGGGAAACATCTCCCAGTTTAGCATGGGACTGTCAATGGAGAAGTCACACCACATCCTGTACATATATTCATCTAAATGACTATAAATGAGATCCATTTATAGCCCTTATCCTGTTTTTCAAGTGGCCACAAAACCCTTCAATGGAATTCGTATGAGTCCTCGTAACGGGATCCACCCAGCAAAAACAAGTGATTTTCTCTATTTCCACGAAGCAATATCTCTGCAATGCTGATACCATTGACCTTTGAGGCGAGGCTATTCTTCGTCTCGGCAGCTGCTGCTCTCAACGGCCGTTTCAAAACCCAGTAGTTGCAGATATACAAAATCTGGGTTAGGGAGAGATGCGACCTAGCGAAAAGAGTTCCTACGAAATATTAAAATTATCAGCTTACCCTCTCTAATGTTAGCACGCTTCAAACATATAGCACAACGATGAAAAAATCCATCAGTTGATCTGCTATAGCTTTTTAAAGTTCGCTCCTTTTGGAGCAACCCTCCTCGAATTGCAACCGTAACCTTGTAAGGTCATGCATTAGAAATGAATCAAGCGCTATACAACATTGAACTAACGTTCCGGAATCTCATTGGATAATTCGACGTCGTTCGCTGATTGGCAGTTAGTGGTGTCGAAAGTTTAACTTGGCCATCCTGAAGGGAGGGGGAAGAGTACACGACAGAAGATTGTGAAGTGTGTGTGTGTGTGTGATACAGTTGAAAATGAATCTACCATCATAAAACTCAAATTTAAACTGGTTAGTTAGGTTCCTGTAGGAAATAACTATTCGACTGTCAGATCAGTACCTTGTATCTTTTTAGTGTCAAAATTTGTCACAACCACGCAGTAGCTTGGGAGAGGGTTTAGATTCTAAGAAGTAATCTAGGTAGGTGGAGAGAGAGAGGCTGATTACAGAATCCTTGTTCATCGAGTGAATCTACAGCCAACACATGCAACAGAAATGACTCAATGTAAATACCAGAAATATGGAAGATATTATTACCACCTGTCAGTCAAATCAGAGTAGGATAATAAATAATCTTAAAATTCTATTTCAATTCAACTCACGTACATCACAACATTCTAACAAGTTACTTATTATAATGACTATAAAGACACTCGTCTTATTTCCCATCTGATTGTAAATGGTCATAAACACTCATATTATTATTTCTGAATGTACATTATCCCATACTAATTTTTATTCAAATATCTGGTCAATTCCACACATATATGTAAGTGAAGGAAAAAGTTATGTAAGTGAGTGACTTGATATGATTGTGAGCATTAGTTTGTGCTTGAGGTGTGGTTATCAGTTAATATTACTGTGTAACACTGTGTGATTTATCAAAATAAAATCTTATCCATAATGCAGTCAAAATTTGTTTCCTTAAATACCAGTGTATTCATTCATCCGTGTGGACACATTCAGCGTATCAAGTCTGATCATGGATGACCATCAGTTGGGGAACCATTGAAGCCACCAGGGAGTATTGGAAGGCCGTTTCGTCCTTAGTCTGGACTCGTCATCAGTACGCACCTATTGGGTTTCAAACCTGGGACCATTCTGTTACAAGTCGATCTCTAAGACTATTCAGCCGAGTGCTAGGTAACGCGTTGGGGGGGAATCAATCGACGAGGCTGTGAAGCTACATCGAATGAGATGCTTAGGACATGTGTGCCTAGTCATCGCCTTCCTTGACAGGCCATGTTAGCTGACATAGGGTCAGGAGGGAAAAGAGCTAGCGGTGGTCGAAGCAAAACATGGATTCATCAGTCAATGAAATCCACAACAGTTAATTTGAGCCAGTCAGGTAGGGAGGTGTAGCCTTCTTGATCGGGGTCCTCGGGACGGTAGAAACCAATGGCTGGAGACGATTAGTGATATGGCTCAAACTCATCGTTCTCAGTGAAGGCTGGCGCAGATGCATCAACTCCTTGTGACTTGTACTTTCCAATGAAACTATATTATTCTTTACTATTTCTATTCCTTTTGCCTCATATCCCTGTCTGCTGTCTCTATTATGCATTTCTTCCACTTTCTTCTCTTACTTTGTGTGCTACATGGAGGGAGTGTGGCGACTTGTACTGATGCACATCGATGGTAAGTTCTATGTTGAAAACAGACAGACAGACTATTCAGCGACTGGTACTTTTCCCAACGACCAGCTCATGAATTCTAACTTCTATCAATTCATGATTTTAGCACGACCACCAGCTAGCGGCCTATTCAGTTGGGTCTCAGTAGCTAAATGGTTTACGGAATCGCCTTGTAACCGGTTGGGCCTAGGTTTGAGACCTAGTGGGTGCGCGGTACTGACGATGAGTCTCAAACTAATGACGAAACAGATATTCAGTACTCCCTGGTTTCCAGTGGTCCTCTAACTCAATCCGTAGTCGAACTTGTAACAAATCATCAGACTTCAGCGTAATTTGTTTCTCAATGGATCGCATAACACCAACGTCATCCTGTCATACTAAGATGACCAACCATAGTATTTCAATATATATGTATGCTGTTTCTTGTATATTTTGATATTAAAATTATTTCCCGCTTTTTAACTGAGTAGTTGACAAGTAACGATAAAGAAAATACTGCATGGTTGGTAGCGGTGGTAGATGATTGATTAGCAGTGGAATCATGGTCACTCATTTCGTTTCTTTGGTTTTTATTTCTTTGTATACCAAGAGCAGCATGGAACTTCAAGCTTGAGATTAGGAGTTTCAGTAGTATTGATTTCATTTCAATTGTTGGGGGGTGGGTGGGTGGTGGAGTTGCTAGTCCCACGCCCAACCTTCCTTATGCATTGGGTTGGGCAAAGTTTCAGAGTTCTCTGGCTGAACCACTAGCGTGTTTGGAAAGCATTCTACCCAGTTAAGCATCATCGGTATTCTGTTTAGGGCTTGTTAACTGGACAATGAGCGATTGCGTCCTTAATGAGACTTGAATCCGGTATCCATCACTATATCCGTCAAAGCTTTATCCACTACAACACAATGAGTCTGCTCTTTTACAACGAGCATCAGTTATTCTGAAAGTTCTTTTTCATTTCTTGTTGATTAGTTTGTACTGGACTGAAATACTCGGTATATGTTGGAATGCTTCCTCCTAGTGTGGACACTCCGACGGTACTTTTCTGTCGGGAGTCAGTAAAAGGTCTGAGTCTAACGGTCTTAAACTTAATCCTTTTAAATGTCAAACTGTTAATTTCAGCTTAAGATGTATGTAAAAGACAGGTAAAAGAAGCCGTCGATTTTCATGACAGTTGTAAGATTGACGACAGTGATATAGGAATTAAATCAGAAATTAAGTATTATTATTATTTATTATTTACTTCGGCTATCTCCTACGAGAGGATGAGCCGGCTTCATGAACCATGAAGTTTCATGGGAATCGGGTACGAGTGATGTCCCCAGCATCGCTCGGCCTTTTGTTTGAGAGTGCAGCTCTAGCCTTTACACAACCAAGTGTGACCTACAAGGCAGTAGGAGTGGAGTAGGGAGTCCACTATCCATTGGCAGCCGGTGACCAGAGTCCGGTTCATACGCCTTTTTGAATGGGGCCAGTCATCCAGGGCATCCAATAAGCCCTTTGTCCATACGTCTGCCGGTGAGCTCCAGTGAGCTTCATACGTCAGTTGTCGGAGGTTTGGAATCAGGGTTTAGCCATCTCCCCTAGACTGTCATCCAATGGACAGTCAACCCGGTGAAGAGCGCCGGGCATCCACTTTTGCCCTCTCACTTCGGTGAAAAAAAAACACCTCCGCCACGTGAAGGCAGTGAGTAGGACTTCCTCAAGAGAGGCTATGTAAGACGCCCGGTCATATGGGAGCATTTCAAGAGGTGTACGGAGGGGTGGCCAACCCGCAGCGCAAAACACCCACCCCCGACCATCCTGAGGCTTTGGAGGCAAAAATTAAGTATCTTGGACTCATTCTCTCTTCTGATATCTCCTGGTCTTCCATGTCTTAGTGATCTCCAGTAAAATATTCCGCCTGACATTTTACATTAAGAAGTTAAGGCACTCGGGCATAACTCAACCAACCCCTCCTCTTACAGTTCATAAACTCTTGCAACCTACCTATTCTTCTTTATTGTTCACCCTTGCTTATTCTTTCGTGGTTTGCTAAAAGGAATATGTCACAATTCGTAGAATGCTGAAGACCGTCAGTAGGGTAAGTGATGTCCCAGTGGACCACATAGTTAACGTCGTTGTCGATAGGCACTTGACTTCTTGCCATAAGTTTGCTAGATGGGATTTGTCTGACTTGGAGCATCCACTTTACCCTCAACTTTCACCTTGCATCTCCTCAGGTGGAACAAGAAGTAACTTCAGAAAACTGTATGCTCGCACGTCTAAGTATAAAAATTCTATGATACCATACTTGGAACGTATTTTATGTGATGAAAATAATGTCAGGCAACAATTAACTAACCTTTTTTCATCTAGTACATAAACAATTTCCTCCATCCATCCATCCTTATATACTTTCAAGTTTTACTTTTATTACTTCTATTATATTTATGGTCCTGTTACTTCTCTGTTTTACTCTCATAATTGCAAACACCAACTTATCTCCATGACAGCTGTAATCTTTGTTTTTCCCCTCACCATATCATATAAAGAGAACATTACATTCAATATTTTTTTAAATGCATCGACAATACTGTGTGAAACAAGCCCACGGCAATTTTTCACTCGTATTATTATTATTACCTTAACTGTTATTATTATTATTATTAATATGATGGATCCAATTTAGTGGTGTCTAGCGAGTGTTGGGTCCCAGTGTAATATCATGTTCACCTTAAGACCATCACCGAAGCGTCCCTACTGGGAGAAGCCTACATGTTAGCAGAGAGACCAACCATTTCGGTCGAGTAACATCAATCCACGGCGAAATATGAAATAAACATTCTCTTGTAACTTCTGGGAAAGCTACTCATTGGCCTTATAGCACAACTAACTAACTAATACACAGCTGATAATAATTTCTCATTTTTTTTAAAAATCGATAAAAATAATTAAGTATTCCCAGTGATATTTTAATTGGTGGATGGTGACTAGCAGTGGAATCCAGGATGAAGCGCACTTCGTCCTATTTGGGACTCGCTAGTCAGCTGGATGTACCTGCGATTCCCAGTGAGTGATGATGTTCCCACCGAGGCTCGAACCCAGTGCCAATAGTTTCAAACACCAAAGCGTTATCCACTTGAGCCCCGAGAGCCACCTCCAGATGATGAGTCCCAAATAGGACGAAATGAGCTTTATCCTGGATTCCACTGTTAGTCACCATCCACCAATTGAATTCTAATTTAAATGCCCAGACATCGTCGAAGCATCTGCACAAGAAGCCAACAGACATGTCAACCTTAGACCGAGCAGCACTTCAGTCGAATTAATCGACTGGAAAATCTAAAATTCAATTGATATTCCCAGTGATGCTTACTTTTCACTCACAGTTTTGTATCGGTTTTATTTTTTTTTTTGTTATTATAGGAACGTAGTTCTCTTCAGAGGTTACTCACAGCTTATTGGTGTCCAAAATCGATAACTGCACAAACATTACTTGAAGAAACAAGGCATTTACAATATTTCTCTACTGGAATTGAAAGGTTACTTTGAACTCTTTTGTTATCATTATTATTGTTGTTTTTGTCTTTGTGCATTTTGTGAGAAAATGAGGGTAGTTTTCCTTGGCAGAATATAATAGTGACTATTTTATAGTACGGCTAATTTTGTTTAATTTATGCCTGCCTTATAACCTTGAAATAATTATATTTCGCAGTTATTGCACATTTGTGGCACTTTTTGTATTTCTCGCTCTCTGTGTACACTAGACTCTCATTGGTTGCTTATTCCTGAATCTTATTAATGCTGCCCAGCCATCAAGTGTACAATTGAAGTGGAAACCGGACGGATAGCCTCCTTTCTGGATATTTGACTGACAAAGATAGATAGATAGAACTTTGAATAGATTGGTATACAGAAAGCCTATGTGGAACGACTAGTTGACAAACTTTTACGGTTGAATACCCCTTTTGTCGCAAGCTGAACGTGGTAATATCTCCTGAGACTAGGATCCAAAGAATCTGCAGCCTTGAATCAGCAGATGAAGAGATCCCTATTCATGGGAAGAAACTACTTACGAATGGCCCAAAGTCAACAACAAACACCCTATATCTGTGCGGAAGAAAATGCTATACATGAATGGGGGGTTCAAAGGGGACCTTCTGGCCGAATTTCTAAAGAAGAGAATTTGGGAAGCCATGAAAAGAATATTTTCTGCTGCTACATTACGATTGGTATTCTCTTGCTGTCCAATGTTCTTCAACAACTCGAAAGCATAACTATCCTATTTGACCACTTCTATCTGTATTTACCAGTTCACTTGCTTATGGGGAGCGAGATATATAGGTCTGGGATATCATTTATATATATATATATATATATATATATAATTATTATATCCTTTAATTCCTAGAGGAACATAGGGCTTCAGCCAAGCACGTCTTCATTGCCTTCGGTTTTCTGCCAATTTTTTCACCCCGCTCCAAGTCACCCTCACAATGACGACCAACTCGCCGCTTCCCTTTCGGATTCCACTCGAGCAATGGCTTGTCTAGTGATATCACCTGATGGTTTCCTCAGAGTATGGCCAGCCAATCCATCTCAATTTCTTCCCGTCTGTTTGTTTCACAATCAGTTCCTTCTGAGTTGGTTCGCTCCCAGAGATCTCCGTTGCTGATATTTTCTGGGCGGACATCTGATCTTGAGTGGTATTGAGTGAAAACAACTGTTAATGAAGGTCTGAAGTCTGTTTGAGATGCTCTTTATGACGCGCCAAGTCTATGATCCGTATAGTGAGTAGCATTGAATTCACATTGGAGTTGAAGATCCGGATCTTGTTTTTTCATGCTGAGTCAGTCCTGTTGATCTCCACACAGACTTGAGAGAAATGAAAGCTTCCCTTCCTTCCCCGATTCTCACTTTGATATCCTCGTCAGTTCCGTCCCCCTGTAGTTGAAACGCTGCTTCCTAGGTAGGTAGGTGGGTAGGTGAAGGAGGTTGCTTCTTTCAGATTCCTCCTATTTATGCTAATTGTCGTCTGTTGTTGTTTTTGTTGCTGTTGGCCAGGAATCTTCATCACCTACCTCTGTTTTCTCTATGTTCACCTGAAGTGTGGGTCTATCTTTGGTGCTTCTTCTGCCAACTTGTTGCTTTTCACTTGTATATCTTCCAGTTTGTGGGAAATCAGACATATATCGCATCGGCGAAGTCCAGATCCTCCAAGTTTTTTGTGTGGATCGATTTTATGCCTGTTTCCTCATTGCCCGATGTCTTTCGCATTATCCAATCTACTGCAATCAGGAAAATCATTGGCGATAGTAGACAGCCTTGACTCACTCCCGTCTTCACTTCGAAAGATTCCGTAAGTTTTCCATTGTCCTTTATATATGATAAGGCGATTTTCTTTGTGCTTTTCTTGGGGGCCTTTTTGGTTTAAAAAGCTCGAAGAAAATTGCCTTACCATATATAAAGGATATCTGAGAAATCACTATAAGACTCTTCAAACCTTTAGGAATTGACGTCGTACACAAACCAACAAACTTACTTGACTCAGCTGGCTCTATGTCAACCAAAAGACTCAACTGCGAATGAAAGAAGATGAAACCAACATCATCTACAATATAATATAATAAACTCATGGAGAAATCTAAAAGCTCATTTCAATTTGAATTGAAGTATGCGTGTTGAAGATGTTGCCTAGTAAGTAGGGCGATGAAAGCTTCGCAAATTAACTATCCAACCAGTTTAGAGAACACAGCCACATCAAAATTATTGGATGTGTGTCTTATCTAAATGAATGAAAAATCACTGTCCCGTTTGGCTATGAAGAGGTAACAGCGGATCGTTAAGAGGCGCTGTAATTGAACACTTTGTCAACACCGGTCACTAAATATGCAAGGAGAACTCATTCAAAACTAAGTGTTTGTCAGAGTCACTTAAAACCAATATAATATTCAGTGTTGGTGTTCACTGTGTTCAACGGATGTGTACAGCAGCATTGAATAATCTCTAGTCAACAGTACGTAGTACTCTCTTCTTGTTCTTTGAGTGCCAAAATTTTTTTTGGTGGCAGTCAGTCAACCTTATGATTAGTGATTACAGTAGTTTTTATTTTCGCATATTAGGTTTCTACTATTGACAGTCTACTACGCTGTAGACTGCGGTAGACTGGATAATGCGAAAGACATCGGGCAATGAGGAAACAGGCATAAAATCGATCCACACAAAAAACTTGGAGGATCTGGACTTCGCCGATGCGATATATGTCTGATTTCCCACAAACTGGAAGATATACAAGTGAAAAGCAACAAGTTGGCAGAAGAAGCACCAAAGATAGACCCACACTTCAGGTGAACATAGAGAAAACAGAGGTAGGTGATGAAGATTCCTGGCCAACAGCAACAACGTACAACAACCAGCATAACTGGGAGGAATCTGAAAGAAACAAGCTCCTTTACCTATCTGGGAAGCATCGTTTCAACTACAGGCTGACGGAACTGATGACGATATGAAAGCGAGGGTCGGAAAAGCAAGGGAGGCTTTCATTACCCTCAAGTCTGTGTGGAGATCAACAGCACTCATCATGAAAATGAAAATAAGATCTGGATTTCTAACTCCAATGTGAAGTCAGTGCTACTATACGGATCAGAAACTTGGTGCCTCTATGCGTCACAAAGGGCACTTCGAACAAACTACAGACTTTCATCAACAGGTGTCTTCGCTCAATACTACTCAAGATAAGATGGCTGGCCAGAAAAGATCACTGACAGGGAAGGATCTCTGGGAGCGAACCAACTCAGCAGGAACCAATTATGCAACAAATGTGCAGGAAGAAATGGAGATGGATTGACCATACTGTGTGAAAACAAACCATCAAGTGACTTCACACACCAAGCCATCACTCTAGTGGAACCAGAACTGGACGCAGCGAGTTGGTCGTCGGTGGGAGGGTGACATAGACTGGGGAGGTGATGTGAAGAGGAGATGAAAGCATGTGGGCAGACGTGTGTGGAGCCAGATGAAAACGTTGGCACAGAATTGAACGCGATGGAGGCATGCTTGGCTGAAGCCCTATGTTCTTCTAGGAGTTAAAGGAAACTATAATAATACTACTCTGTATTAGCGGTTATACCAGACTCATGTGATAATTACTAATTTCTGTCGTATAATTATGAGAAGAAAAAAAAAGAAATTTCTTGCATTCCTGACCTACTAATTATCTTTTGTTTTTACTTAATGTGTGGAGCACAACTCACTATTTAATTATATGAGTAGCTTCAGTTTTACTATATTTTGATAGCATACGATCTCTTCGAACAGAAATACAAATGTATTACCATTTCGCCAAATTATTATTTAGCCACTCTCTCTCTCTCAGCTGAGTCAAACCTGACACTGTTGATAAACTCGACCGGAAACCCACGAAACAACCAAGAGCTCTTGTCACAAATACATTGACATTCAATAAGCATTATAAATGAAAGTATTTTGTATTTGGTTACAGGATTTCATCATGACCTGATATTGGTTAGAGAACCATTGGAAAACCACCTGGTAGTACTGGACAGCTATTTCGTCCTAGTTTCGGACTCTTTATCAGTATGCACCCATCGGGGTTCGAACTCTGGACCTTCTGGTTACAAGCCGAGCTAACTAGTAGACCGTGAAGCCACTGGGACCTGCCAATCCATGAATTCTAACTTCTGCCAATTCATGACATAGCGCGACCGCTAGCCAACGTCTTCGGCGAGTATTTGTCCTCACACCCGACCTGCTGTACCCTACTGGTTACGACGTCCCACTAGAACCCCAGGTAACTATCTACCTGAATAGGGCCAGTCGCCAACGAGCATCTCATTGATATTCAAATATTGGTTTGTAGGGATTTGGTTGATTGGTTACAGGATTTCAACATAAGGTGAATGAATGAAAAACAAAATGATGATATCGTTGTCGTTTTTACTGACGTTTCACTATTCATTAATGCTGCTGCTAATAGCTTTATCAAAGTAGTATTATTAAACCAGAATTTACAAAATCAACTCAGCTTATAGCGTTGTTATATATAAGCTGAATGGATTTTGTAAATTCTGGTTTGATAATACTACTTTGATAAAGTTATTAGCAGCAATATTAAACAGCGAAACGTCAGTAAAAACGACATTAATATCGTTTTGTTTTTCATTCATTCACTGGGAAATACAAAAGAAACCTTTATTATAGTGTTATATAGTTTGGTTTGTAAGGATTAGTTATATTTTCTCCGAGTTGATCACGGATTGATATCAGTTAGAGAACCAATGGAAGCCAGGGAGTACTGGAAATCTGCTGTTTCATCCTAGTTTGGGAATTATCGGAAGTGCGCACCCGTTGGGATTCGAACCCAGGACCTTCCGGTTACAAGGCCAGCTAGCTCGTATACCATTCAGCCACTGGGACCCGACTCCTCAATGGCCAGTCCATGAATTCCAACTTCTACCAATTCGTGATTTAGAGCGACCCCAACCAATGTCGTCGGTGGGACATCCATCCACACACGTGACATCTAATTGGACCTCACTGGTCACAACTTCTCACCAGAACTCCAGGAAACCCCATCCTGTAGCAAGTCACTAGCGAGCATCAGATTAATTTTCTATAGTTTGATTTGTAAGGGTTAGTTATGTTTTTACGAGTTGATCACGGATTGATATCAGTTAGATAACCGTTATAATGAACATCATATACCCAATACCCAAATTTTTTAAAACTATTAAAAGTAAACTTGGTTTGGACATATATAAAATTCAACAACCAGCTTAAAATTCAAATTCATAGAAAATTCCGTTTCTTACAAACAGAAAACCAAAATCAAAACAGGTGTTGATTCAGCAAAGAGACTCTTTTTAACAAGCTATACAATCGTACCAATATGTATGGGGTTTTTAAGAAGCTATATCCTGTGAGTGAATTGAATCACAGGTATGAATGCACAAAATAATAATAATAATAATAGTAGTCTGTCTGTCTGTCTGTTTTCGACATAGAACTTTGCACAAATGTGCGACAGTTCAAGTCGCCACACTCCGTGTAGCACGCGAAGCAAGAGAAGAAAGTACAAGAAAAGCATAATAGAAACAGTGAGCAGAGGCGTGAGACAAAGAAGTAATAAAGAAAAACAAAACAGTTTCATTGGAGATCATAAGTCACAAGGAGTGGATGCATCTGCGCCACTGAGAACGATTTTGAGCCATGTCACCAATTGTTTCCAACCATAGATTTTTACCGTCCCGAGGACCCCAGCCTGGAAGTCTACACCTTCCTACGTGGCTTAGACCAACTGTTGTGGATTTCATTGACTGGTGAGGCCAAGTTTTTGTTTGACCACCGCTAGCTTTTTTCCAGCCTGACCCTACATCCGCTAACATTGCTCGTCGAGGGAGGCGATGGCTTGGCATACGCAACACATGTCCTAACCATCTCAGTCTTTGTAGCTTCACGACTTCGTCGATTGGTTTCCCCTGTTTACCTAGAACTCGACGCCTAACCTCCATGTTGCTCACCTTATTATGCCACTTTACACGGGAAATAGAGCGCAGGCACCTATGATCAAAGACAGCTAGTCTTTTCATGTCTTCCACTCTCAGTGGCCAGGTCTCACAGCAGCCCTAAAGGAGGACGGAGCGGACTGATGAGCAGTACACCCGCCCTTTGGTCGATATTCGAAAATCTCGTCTACGCCAGAGACGGCGTAAACTAACAAATGCGAAACGAGCCCCTTGTATTCGTGCTGAGATTTCGTCAGAGATCAGCCCGTTGGGGCTGATGGTACTTCCCAAATAAGTGAAGCGATCAACGTGCTCTACCACTTCACTTCCTATTTTTAAACTAGGCGTCGATGTAGTCCAGTCCTGTAACATCATCTTGCATTTGGCGGGAGCGAATCGCATGCCAAACATTCGTAGATTGCAGCTCAAGGTGTTTAGAAGACTCTGCATTTCGTCAGCGTCTTCGCCTAGAAGGACTATATCGTCTGCATATTCCAAGTCAACGAGATTATTCCCCGGTAGTAGTAGTAGTAGTAGTAGTAGTAGTAGTAGTAGTAGTAGTAGTAGTAGTAGTAGTATGAAATACAATTAAAACTAAAATGTTTGTGATTATATTCATAGTTATATGTCAAGTAGCAAAACAAATAATGTCATATATAGAATAATTCATAGGATGGATAGAACTTGGAAGGGGTTATGAAACAGAATTGATTTAGAATGACAAGTGGAACAAGTGAAATAATACCGGGGACAGTTCATAGTGAGAATAATAATAATAACAATTGACGTAATTAAGGAAGAGAATACAAATTGAATAGACAAAGTGAAAAAAAACCGAAAAAATGGTAGAGCCAAAATATGATTGAGGATTACCATACTTTAGCATACAGGGAGGATTAAGACCATGAAAGTTGGAGGGGTTGAACGAACGTTTTCTGTACACAGAAATCTGGCTCATAATGCCTTACGTTTTGAAAATTCACGATATAGCCCTCCCCCCCCCATCATTCAATAATCGTTGTCTGTCTGTCTGTCTGTTTTCGACATAGAACTTTGCACAAATGTGCGGAAGTTCAAGTCGCCACATTCCGTGTAGCACGCGAAGCAAGAGAAGAAAGTACAAAAGCATAATAGAAACAGTGAGCAGAGGTGTGAGACAAAGGAGTAATAAAGAAAAACAAAACAGTTTCATTGGAGATCATAAGTCACAGGGAGTGGATGCATCTGCGCCACTGAGAACGATTTTGAGCCATGTCACCAATTGTTTCCAACCATAGATTTTTACCGTCCCGAGGACCCCAGCCTGGAAGTCTACACCTTCTACGTGGCTTAGACCAACTGTTGTGGATTTCATTGACTGATGCCAAGTTTTTGTTTGACCGCCGCTAGCTTTTTTCCAGCCTGACCCTATATCCGCTAACATAGCTCGTTGAGGGAGGCGATGACTTGGCATACGTAACACATGTCCTAACCATCTCAGTCGATGTAGCTTCACGACTTCGTCGATTGATATCCCCTGTTTACCTAGAACTCGACGCCTAACTTCAGTGTTGCTCACCTTATTATACCACTTAACACGGGAAATAGAACGCAGGCACCTATGATCAAAGACAGTTAATCTTTTCAAGTCTTCCACTCTCAGTGGCCAGGTCTCACAACCATAAAGGAGGACGGAGCGGACTGATGAGCAGTACACCCGCCCTTTGGTCGATAGTCGAACATCTCGTCTACGCCAGAGACGGCGTAAACTAACAAATGCGAAACGAGCCCCTTGTATCCGTGCTGAGATTTCGTCAGAGATCAACCCGTCGTCACAAGCTGATGGTACTTCCCAAATAAGTGAAGTGGTCAACGTGCTCTACCACTTCACTTCCTATTTTTAAACTAGGCGTCGATGTAGTCCAGTCCTGTAACATCATCTTGCATTTGGCGGGAGCAAATCGCATGCCAAGCATTCGTAGATTGCTGTTCAAGGTGTTTAGAAGACTCTGCATTTTGTCAGCGTCTTCGCCTAGAAGGACTATATCGTCTGCATATTCCAAGTCAACGAGATTATTCCCAGGTAGCAAGTCAATCCCTGAATCGCTGAAGTCACTTAGGGTTAAGTTCATTAACACATCTATGATGAAGTTGAATAGAAAAGGAGATAATGGGCATCCTTGACGGACACCACTGGTCGTCATCAGTTCAGATGACAGTCAATAATCGTTACTGAATAGTTGTCTACGCACAAGATTTGTTGACTCCACTCCTGGTCACAACTTGTCATAAGTGACTTAGAAAGCTTATATCGTAAATGATCATATAATGTTATATCTACGCACTACGAAAGAGTCCTGAACTGGGACGAAACATCTATGACACGTTATTTGACTGTCATTGGTACTTAACTGTTAATGTGTTACCGCATTTGCTAACCACATTTGCTTGTTGTTAATGAAGACAGTGTGAAGGCAGCAAGACGGCAACATAAAGTGAAGAAGAGAGACTGGTTAGCGTGAAGGTGATGATAGATCTGGTATTCATTCAGACATCTATAAAACACAAAATAATTGAGCAAAGAATATCCCCCTTTCGATAATTTCCTCTTCTGGCTCTACAATTACGTATACATATATATGTTTATATACATAGAATATTCTAGAATAGTAGTCAATAACAATATTAGTGTTTTTTAAATAATATCGATTTGTTAAATAAGATCAATGAATTACATTTGATTAAAGATGCTTAAATTATAATAATAATAATAATTCTGAATAAGGCATTTAGAAGACAAATTTCACGAGATGATATCATTTCGTAGTTTTTTTACAACTGCCTTCGCCTACCATGGACTGCATGACCTATTTAAATATGATTGGTCATCAGTATGTACTTTTGTTTTTTATATAACTGAGTAATTGTCATGCACTTTATTTTATTTTATTATAGTTAACCATGCTAGTTGTGAAGCGGTTGTAAAGAAACTACAAACTGATAGCATCATCTCACGAAACTTGTCTTATAAATGCCTTATTCAAATTTATCGAAGGGACTAATTGTTTTAATAATAATAATAATAATAATAATAATAATAATAATAGCAAATAGAATGTCAACTAAAATTAGGGAGATTTTGACAAGAATTAACGATCATTCAAACCTTGATGGCCAGCGGGGTATGGACAATGTATGAACTAACTTCTTTTGGACGCAACTACAGGAGGAGCGGACGAGGATATCAAATCGAGAATCGGGAAGGCGAGAAACACATTCATCAGCCTGAAATCAATCTGGAAATCTTCGTCACTCACAATAAATTCGGATTTTCAATACGAATCGTAAAGGCCAGGCCAGAAATGTTTAGCAGAAGACTAAAGACAAATGGAGACGTGTCAGTTTGTGGGATGATGTTCGGAAATCCGAATTTAAACATGCCTAATTGTACGGCCTATTTAATGAACTGCCTCACTCCACAGGACCAGTTAAATTGGTAGATACACATGGAAAAGGCGAAATTAAGTAGTTTCTCTTTTACTACCGAACACAACAGAGGAGTGGTTTTGAAGACGCGGTGTAATTCAGCAACATGGAATGCTCTTTTTGCTGCATTTCTAAGGCGTTTTGTTAGTATCTCGTTGATGTTGTCTCCGAAGAACTTAATTTGCAAGAATACTGCCCTTTTAAGAACTGTTGGTACTTTCTTTGGGTTGCTTTGATTCCAAATTCATAGGCTTATCAATAAACTTTTCTGGATAATCGTTTTCACTCAGCAACCGTTTTGATAGTAGTTATTAAGTTCCTCACTATCATCAATTCCGCATCAGTCTTCTTTTGTTCATCATTATCTCTGTTGCCTGTTAGGTTCTTTCAAGATCGTTGCATTTTTAATTGACCTTTTGTGTTGATGGGTGTTACGTTATACACTACTTGTAAGTAAATGAATGTGTAGCACATATCACACTATGACCGACAAGTTAAGTTGACATAATTTAAGGAAAGTTTAACCTATGCGTTATTAATGCAATTGATTACTATGCTCAAATTTCAATCTTACTATCGTTGAAATGAACAGAAATTTCTACACAGGACGACTTTGTATCAAAAGTGAAATTTGAAGTTTAGAAGGACTATATGCAGATGATATAGTCCTTCTATGCGAGGATGCTGACAAAATGCAGAGTCTTTTGAAAACCATCAGCTGCAATCTACAAATGTTTGTCATGCAATTCGCTCCCGCCAAATGTAATTTAAGATGATGTTACAGGACTGGACTACATTGACTCCTATCTTAGAAACAAGGAGTGAAGTGGTAAAGCACGTTGACCGCTTCACTTATTTGGGAAGTTGCCTCAACCAGTGCCAATGGGATGATCTCTGACGAAATCTCACCACAGATACAGAAGGCTAGTTTCGCATATGCCAGTTTACGCCGTCTCTGGCTTAGTAGACGTGATATCCAGCTGGCCATCGACCAAAGGGCGGGTGTACTGCTCAGCAGTCTGCTCTGTCCTCCTTTATGGCTGTGAGTAAGACATGGCCATTGAGAGTGGAGGACATGAAAAGACTGTCTATCTGTCTTCGATCATAGGTGCCTGCGCTCTATCTCCCGTGTGAAATGGTATAATACGGTGAGCAATATTGAGGTGAGGCATCGGTCGAGTGCTAGTTAAGGGGGGGGAATCAATCGACGAGGCTGTGAAATTACATCGACTGAGATGGTTAGGACATGTGTTACGTATGCCTAGTCATCGCCTTCCTCGACTGATGGGCAATGTAAGCAGACATAGGCTCAGCCTGGAAAAGAGCTAGCGGCAGTCAAACCAAAACATGGCACCAATCAATGAAATCTACAATAGTTAGTTTAAGTCACGTAGGAAGGTTTAGACGGCTTCCTGGTTGGGGTCCTCGGGACGGTAAAAGCCAATGAAGGCTGGAAACAATTGGTGATATGGCTGAAAATCGTTCACAATGACTCAGGTGCACCCACTCCCTGTGACCTATGATTTCCAATGAAACTATATAGTTCTTCGTTATTACTATTCCTTTGTCTCACACCTCTGTTTGCTGTCTCTAATATGCATTTCTTCTACTTTCTTCTGTTGCTTTGTGTGCTACAAGGAGGGAATGTGGTGACTTGAAGTGCTGCACATTGGTGCAAGGTTCTATTTCGAAAACAGACAGACAGACAGATTTGAAGTTTACATACCTTACAAAACATACATTGTGATAGAGATGAAGGAGAATTTTTTGAAGAAACTCAATTGAACAGAAATTTACTGGATGAAAGCATAATTTCATGGAGATTAATGAGGATTTAGTGGGTCAGGGATGTTATACAGTATGAAGGAATCTGTGCCATTGAGAATAATTTTGAGCCATTCCACTGACAGTTTTGAAGCCATTGGTTCTCAGTATCTCGAGGACTCATGTCATATACTCTATACAACACCCATCCACCCCCACCGACTCACTACTTGGCTCACACCAACAGTCAAAGATTTGATCAAGCAATAGTGTCATATTTTAGTCTCACCATACGTGACTCTTTTCCAACCCAATCCTATGTCAGCTAACATTGCTTCACAACCTCACCGATTGACTCACCCCCTCTCATTACTAAGTACCCTACATCTAACCGCATAACTATTGAACATATTAAGGCACTTAATTTGGAAGTGTGACTCTAGCCTTTTCATATCTTCCGCTTTCAACTGTTACATCTCCTAATCATAAAGAAAGACGTCATACTGAATAACCTGGAGAAAAGACAAGTGTATCCTGCTGTTTTTTTATTCCATTGCGTTCGAATGGAACATAGAACTTCAAGGTTCTTCAGCCCTGAAGTTTCTGTAGCTGTGGTGTCATTTTTGGCATGGGTTGATAGCCTCACATCCAACCATCTGCTTTACTGGGATTACTCTGATTGCACGTAAGAGACCTCTTTTTATTAAGTTACAATTTAATGCTGACTTATCAAGTGAAATTTTATTCCAAAGACTTTCAAGGAGTATACGAAGAACATTTTACGCAGCACACCTATGTTAGTCATTCTCTAGCCGACGAATGATTGGGACGCAAACGAAGATAAGCTGGATAGTTTTGCCACATCTATGTGCATTTATCAATTCAACTGCACCTGCAGTGACAGTTATGTTGGGCACACCACTACTTGACAGCCTAGCCAACATGTCACTACTGTACATTTCCCATCGTGGTGGCTTGGCAAAGGACAGACGAAAACAATCCGTAGCTCAATTCTGTCACATTTGATGGATAGTAGTCATGTAGTCGAGAAAATGAGAGTCTTCAAAGTAATTCATCGTATCCCACCGATTCTTTGCAATAGACTTCGTATTCGTCTACTGCACACACAGCTGAGACAGGCGATGGGCATTCGAACTATTCAACCTAAACTATGCATTCAAAAGAAGTTCGTACAGCCATTATCCCTCCTTTATGGGTCTATTAAAACACAACCAACTGAAGACTTCCACACCACCCCTTGTTTATATTTTCAACCCCTTTTGTATCATCCCTTGATCTTATCACATCTTCATTAAAAACGTGTTTCATTTACTTCCCTTACAATCTAGCATTACTTAATCGGTTCATTTTTTGCTAGCCTTTATCGACTACTACGCATACCCGAACATTTGTTTGTTTAATCATGCTGTTTTTCATTATTCGTGTTATCACAGATTGCCTCACTTTTTCATCCTTATTATTGATAAGACCATTATTGTCATTGTTATCATTATTACTATTATGACTAATTGCACAATTTATACTCAGCGCCTTATTATCCTATAGACAAAACACCATGACTGGTTTATATTTGAATTTTTATTTGTAAACTTATGTAGGTATATTAGAGTTCAGCCTGATGAGATCTAATTGAAAGCACAATATTGTTCGCTTAAATGTGTTGTTCTAAATTTTACTATGGGAATATTTAATATATTTATATGTGTATAGCATACTGCAGATAAATATTCTGTTGCCAAGTCTTTTGCCGTCTCCTTTTACACCAGTCTTTAGACTTTAAATAAATTATGTATTGACAGCTTAGTTTTAATAACTGACATTGTTTAAATTTCATATCTTGTTGTTTCTTCTTTTGAAAACACTGAATGACAGTTTAGATAAGCTCCTGGGTGGTAGAGGTTTAAAAACTGGTGAAATCACAGAGGTAATCGGAAAATCGTCTACCTGTAAGACTCAAGTAAGTTGTGTGTGTGTGTGTGTGTGTGTATTTAATGCAATTGTTTGATAAGCAGTGATTTTAATAGTTCCGAATATTGGTTACAGCATTTCATCATGAGCTGACATCAGTTAGAGAACCACTGGAAAACCTGCCAGGGAGTACTGAACAACTGTTTCGTCCTAGTTTGGGACTCTTCATCAGTACGCACCCGCCGAGGTTCGGACCCAGGACCTTCTCGTTATAACCAGAAGTTCCTGGGTTCGAACCCTGGTGGGTGCGTACTGATGAGGAGTCCCAAACTAGGACGAAACAGCTGTCCAGTACTCCCTGGCAGGTTTTTCAGTGGTTCTCTAACTGATGTCAGCTCATGAATAAATCCTCCATGTAATAACAATTTGTTAATACATTTCTTTTTCTCTCTTTTACAGCTATGCCTTTCTGTATGTGCCTCTGTTCTTCACAACTGTAGAACAACTTCGATTGTATACTTAGATACAAAAGGAGATTTTCTACCGGATAGATTAAAAGAATATCTAATTAAAAAAAGATCACAGAAATCTCTATCGGTGTCAACATCTTGGAACCAGGATAGTTTACCTCACCGCCAAGCAGATGTAAGTACTTTTTTTTGTTGTCACACCCCCCCGCTCGTGAAATCATTCATTCTTCATCGAATCTCCTACTTTTCCTCTAATGTTTTCTTCTGTTCAATGTGGTTCAATTAATGAATCAGTAAAAAATAATTAGTAGAAGGGGAAAGTGGAATTCTTGATATAAGTATTTAAAACTTGGGCACTGTGGCGGTAGGGTATAACTCCATTATAGATAAGATTTTATTTTGATAATAAATCACACAGTGTAGTGTTATACAGTAATATTAACGGATGACCACACGTTTCAAGCACAAATTATTATTTGTGCTCGTAATCATATCAAATCTCTCACTCACACTTTTTCCTTTCTAGTAGAGGGAATACAATTCACATTTCAATCGGAAATTAAACAAGGAGAATTAGCTATGATGTTAGATTGTAAAATAAAAAAGGAATAGAAGAAGGTAAACTACACACTAGTGGTGTATATAAAAAACCAACGCATTCTGTTAATAGATATTCAAACTTTAATTCATCTCATCCATTATCTGTCTGTGAAGGCAGGCTTAGTTAAATGTCTCTCGAAATAACCAAGCAGTAGTACTAAGTAGCACAAAAAAGACCTGAATGATGAAATAAAACAGATAGAAGAGTCGTTGGTGTTAAATAACTAACAATCCCATAAAATTCATTAGGAAGATCGAAAAAGGCCAAACGAAAAATAAAAATAATTGTGAAACTAGTAGTGATAACATAAATAAGAGAGAATAAAAGGCATCTACAGTTGTACCATATATAGAGGGGACATCTGAGACCGTCTCTACGTAGGATTCTTAATAAAGCAGGAATTAGGATAGTGTCATTCAAACCTACAAACTCACTCAGGTAGGACAAGTTCTGTAGATTAAATGACCCTGTAGGTTGTTTCACTTAGACAAAATAATATAATTTACAAAATACCTCGCAATGACTGTGAGCTCATAAGTAAAAACACAGTTTTTTTTGTTCAGCAAAGGAACGTATTTCTTTTCAACGACTTCATTTTCAAGCTGTACAGTCGTATATATATTACAGAGAAAGGTTATTAAGTGGCACTAAATAATTGCTCAGTCAATATACATATATAAGTGATAAGAATAACGATAATTACAATGTTATAAGGGTTAGAGTTGAAGTGGATAAATTACAAAATTATTAAAGATTTTTTTATAAGTGAATTGATATCAAAAATGTCAAGTGTTGTCCGAAAATTTTGAATATTCGGAGTACGATTACGATAAGAGTGAAGATGTGAAGTGAAGTGGAAAGAAGTGAAGTGGTAAAATAAAATAAAAACTAGAAAGAACATTACTAAGACCAAGGTGCGTCGGTGGCACAGTGGTTAGGACTCTTGCCGACCATGCACATGGTCCGAATTTCGATCCCCTGCCGACTCACACCTGATATCTATGACCGGCCTGCGAAATTTGGGCTACCGATACCACATGCTGAAAATTCCATACTTGTACCAAAAATACGGTGTGAAATCAAGCTGTAATCAAATAAATAAATAAAAAATAAATAAAGGTAAAGAAAGGGGTTTGACAAAACGCTTTTGAACACATAATTTAGGTTTCTGTTCATGTATAGCTAAAGCTTCGGCTATGCATAACTGAAGAAAACGTAAACTTTTGGATCGATTCGATTTTGCCATGTAGATAACTTTATAAGATGAATCACGTGGGGCTAAATGACCAGACTCTAACAGGTGATCACAAATAGACTACTTCTTATCGTAATCGTACTCCGAATATTCAAAATTTTTGGACAACACTTGACATTTTTGATATCAATTCACTTATAAAAAAATCTTTAATAATTTTGTAATTTATCCACTTCAACTCTAACCCTTATAACATTGTAATTATCGTTATTCTTATCACTTATATATGTATATTGACTGAGCAATTATTTAGTGCCACTTAATAACCTTTCTCTGTAATATATATACGACTGTACAGCTTGAAAATGAAGTCGTTGAAAGAAATACGTTTCTTCACTGGTTTGACTTATGAATAAATGGGTATTTTTCGTGATTTAAAAACTGTGAGTTCAGTCAACTACAAAGGTCGAACTAGTAGATCGCAGGTAATCAGATTGGCGGAACATAAGGATTTGGCTAAGGTTAGAATGGTCGACCCAGAGAAGATAAGTAATTTAGAAAAAAGCTCAGCACTGCATTGCACTACATGCATTAACACACAATCACACAATATGGGGGTGGGAGAGGGTTGAAATTCTAAGATGTAATCTAGATTGGTGGAGAGAGAGAGAGATTGATTACTGAATCCTACCTGGTTCATTGAGTCCACACCCAACACATGCAACAGAAATGATTCAATGCAAATACCACAGGATATGGAAGATATTATTACCATCAGTCAGTCAGATCACAGGAGGATAATAAATAATCTTAAATTGTATTCTATTTCAATCCACATACATCACAACATTCTAACAAGTTATTCATTTATTTTGACTATAAAAACACTCGTCTTATTTCCCATCTGATTGTACTTGATCAATAACTCTCATATTATTATTATTATTTCTGAATGTACTTCATCTTAACTTATTGATTTTATTCAAATGTCTAATCATCAATTTCACTCATGTATATAAATGAAGGAAGAAAGTTGTGTGACTGAGTAATAATTTGTTCTCTAAACGTGGTCATCAGTTGATATTACTGTATAACACTGTGTGATTTATCAAAATAAAATCTTATCCATAATGAAAGTGGAATTCACAAGTCATTTATGGGTATGTATGTCTAAGGGTTGGACTTTTAATGTTTAAACTCTATGGAGGGTGAAATTATAGTTGATATTGTTGTTGTTGGTATAACTCAGTTAGTTATCAGCAAAATGCTTCTCATTGATCAGACAACTATTGACCACACGTGTCATGTGTCGACAGTTAATACTGTCTATTAGATTGAGTGGAATTCGAACACGGGACCCATCGGTTAAAAGTTGAGTAGTTAAATCAGTCAATTAAAGAATGATCGAAAGTGAAATGTAAATCTACATCATGACGAGGTTGTAACCAGCGGCCTGTGGAAGGAATTTCAACCTAGTGTGGTGAGAGCAGGCTGCTAGCCGATTGGTTGGCACTAATCTACGTTAAGGTCTAGGTCACTAATATGGGCCGTGAGAAAATATGAACAAGCCTGAGTCAACAACCAATCACAGCAAAGTTAACGTGGCAGAATATGATTCGCAGAGAGAACTCTATTTGTCAAGGAATCCCGAAACAACCAATCAGAAGCCTGCGTTTGTCTACCTAAACAACCAATCAGATGACTGCGCTTGTCTATAATAATGTAGTTGAAAGATGTATAAATACGTGTTGATTTTCATAATAAAAGGATCGGTTGCCTGGCCCTTGTCTTCTGTTGTTACATTTGGTGTCGCTGCCTACCGACAAATGAAAAGCCTATACCCTGCAGTTTTTGATGGAGACATATGGATCTTCGGGCAGGACTTCAAGGCTTCTGCGCAGTTGAGTGGCGTTCAAGATCTGTCAGCGATGGAGCTGCTACTTGAGACGCTGCTGGGAGGTCGGGCGAAAGCAGCATATGAAGGTGTGGGCCGAAGTATGGACGAATGTTCGACAGGGTCAGGCAAACAGTTTCCAAAGTGGGAAGGACCATATATGGTCACTTCGAGATGGGGTTACGCAGACACAGTCGCAATGGCGAACAATGAGAGGCGCGTGAACGTCAGCGAGCTCCAGAAATGGATACAGCGAGACAAGCCAACGATGACGCCTGCACCAAGTAGATCAAGCCGACTTCAGTCGCACGTATTTGACGGGGGGACGAGTGTGGTGAGAGCAGGCTGCTAGCCGATTGGTTGGCACTAATCTACGTTAAGGTCTAGGTCACTAATATGGGCCGTGAGAAAATATGAACAAGCCTGAGTCAACAACCAATCACAGCAAAGTTAACGTGGCAGAATATGATTCGCAGAGAGAACTCTATTTGTCAAGGAATCCCGAAACAACCAATCAGAAGCCTGCGTTTGTCTACCTAAACAACCAATCAGATGACTGCGCTTGTCTATAATAATGTAGTTGAAAGATGTATAAATACGTGTTGATTTTCATAATAAAAGGATCGGTTGCCTGGCCCTTGTCTTCTGTTGTTACACTAGAAGGTAATTCAATTCACAAGACTAACTGACTGGTTTCAGCTCAGGACTTCTCACAGCTGTGCAGCAGTACGAGTTACCACACTCCACATAGCACACAAAGCAAGAGAAGAGAGTAAAGAGAGATTCAAAAGACAGATAATAGATAGAGGTGTTTTCTTTGATGTTGTGTTGTTCTCTGGACTGGATGGTTTGTTTGCAAAGCTTTCTGAGATATCCTTCAAATTGAAGAAACAATCAGTTCCAGTATCACAAGTAACCTAGAAGGTGTGAAAACACACACAAAAACAACCAAGGTCACGTCCAAGGTCACCCACTAGGGGAGATGATTAAACACTCGTGGAGAAATTTAAAAGCTCACTTCAATTTGAATTGAAGTATGCGCTCAAGGAGGATATCGCCTAGTAAGTGGGGCGATGAAAGCTTCGCAAATCAAATATCCACTTAGCTCAGAGAACACAACCACATCAAAAAGTTATAAGTATTATAAGTCAATAGATTCAGTGTTCGGAAGTCGAATAATTACAATAAGTTTCACAACTTTCTGACAAGAAACGCCAGAGAAATAAGTAAGAGTTCTACGTAACTGAGCAAATGTATCGTATTAATCGAAAAGTCACCCCTCACCACCCCAACACATACACCCCATATATTATTACTATGATTTGGTATTTTTGTTCACTAGACTTTAAGGCTTAACCATGTATTACCCTTTCAAATATTTATTTTAATTGAATGGAATGTATATTATGCGTGTTCAATACATAAATTGTAGGTCGAATAGTTTATACATAGTGCTTTCCTTTCCTTTGTTTATTTATATATTGTCATATTGTTTTTGCTCTAGACATTTTATTCTGCCACTTCTAAATAAATAAATAAATAAAAAGTATGACCTATAAATAAATAAATATATTTTTTAAAGATAATGTTTGTTTTCTGTAATAATATGAAATTGTTTACAAGACAGCTGTGTGTTATACTTTAAGTATTAGTTAGTTTAGAATATTGTCAATAGATTTTCTTTATAAACATATGCACCCTGAGTTACATTTAGTATACTTTTCTGCTTACATTACGGTGTAGTTAGAGGTGATTAATCATTACAAAAATATTTTAAAAAAATCACCCTGGATATCTAGATTCTATTTTCTATAGTTTGGTTTGTAAGGGTTAGTTATGTTTTGAAGAGTTGATCACGGATTAATATCAGTTAGAGAACCATTGAAAACAAGGGAGTACTGTACTGGACAGCTGTTTCATCCACCTAGCTTGGGACTTTTCATCAGTACGAACCCACCAGGATTCTAACCCAGGACCTACCGGTTACTAGGCCAGCTAGCTCGTATACCATTCAGCCACTGGGACCCGATTCAATGGCCAACCAATGAATTCTAACTTCTACCAATTCGTGATTTAGCATGACGCCAACCAGTGTCGTCGGTGGGACATCCATCCAGTCACGTGACATCTAATTGAACTTCACTGGTCACGACTTCTCACTAGAACTCCAGGAAACTCCATCCTGTAGCCAGTCAGTCACTAGCGAGCATCAGATTAATTTTCTATAGTTTGGTTTGCAAGAGTGAGTTATATTTTTACGAGTTGATCACGGATTGATATCAGTTAGAGAACCATTGAAAACCAGCTGGGAGTACTGTACTGGACAGCTGCTGTTTCATCCTAGTTTGGGAATCATCAGGTCGCGCTAAATCATGAATTGGTAGAAGTTAGAATTCATGAGCTGTCCATTGAGGAGTCGGGTTCCAGTGGCTGAATGGTATACGAGCTAGCTAGCCTTGTAACCGGAAGGTCCTGGGTTCGAATCCTAGCGGGCGCGTACTACCGGCGATTCCCAAACTGGGATGAAACAGCAGCTGTCCAGTATTCCTTGGTTTTCAATGGTTCTCTAACTGATATTAATCCGTGATCAACTCGTTAAAATCTGAATTCTATGCTTATTTTATCACTTATATATATATATATATATATATATATAATAGCAATAATAATAATGGTCTTATCAATAACAAGGTTGAAAAAGTGAGGCAATCTGTGATAACACGAATAATGAAAAACAGCATGAATAAACAAACAAGTGTTCGGGTATGCGTAGTAGTCGATAAAAGGCTAGCAAAAACAAATGAACCGATTAAGTAATGCTAGATTGTAAGGGAAGGAAATGAAACACGTTTTTAATGAAGATGTGATAAGATCAAGGGACGATACAAAAGGGGTTGAAAATATAAACAAGGGGTGGTGTGGAAGTCTTTAGTTGGTTGTGTTTTAATAGACCCATAAAGGAGGGATAATGGCTGTACGAACGTCTTTTGAATGCATAGTTTAGGTTGAATAGTTCGAATGCCTATCGCCTGTCTCAGCTGTGTGTGTTCAGTAGACGAATACGAAGTCTATTGCAAAGAATCGGTGGGATACGATGAATTACTTTGAAGACTCTCATTTTCTCGACTACATGACTACTATCCATCAAATGTGACAGAATTGAGCTACGGATTGTTTTTGTCTGTCCTTTGCCAAACCACGATGGGAGATGTTCACTAACACGTTGGTTAAGCTGTATAGTAGTGTATATATATATATATATGTCCAAACCAAGTTCACTTTTAACAGTTTGAAAAAATTTTAGGGCATTAGGTATATGATATCCATTATAATAACGGTTTTTTGTATTTCCCAATGAATGAAAAACAAAACGACATCGTTGTTTTTACTGACGTTTTGCTATTCACTTATGCTAATAGCTTTGTCAAAGTATTATTATTAAACCGGAATTTACTAAATCCACTCAGCTTATACACAACAAAGAGTGAAGAGGTGAGGAAATGGACTACTTAGGTCAAGTTAAAGGGACATATTGAAAGTCAAAATAACAATGAAGATCAATCACTAAACTAAATAACAAAGGTAATAGTACGTATGTTATGATATCATTAACTTGATTACCGTTCGACAGTATGGAGTCATTTTTCGTTGTCAAGTCGGTCAATTAGTAAAGATAACAAAACCAGGTCGGTGTAGATTGTTGGATTTGATCAGTGTGTAAAATTATTATTATTAAAAAAGCAGTGTGTGTTTACATAGTGAACTTGCATATCACATTCTTGTTGGTTTTGTCACTTCATGGTGGAGGGGAGGGAGGTGTTGTATTTATTATTTTTTATTTTGATTTACAGCTTGATTCCACACTGTATTTTTGGTACAAGTATGGAATTTTCAGCATGGATATCGGTAGCCCAAATTTTGCAGGCCGACCATAGATATCAGGTGTGCGTCGGTGCGGGTTCGAACCTCGGTCCATGTGCATGGTCGGCGAAAATCCTAACCACTGTGCCACCGACGCACCAGGCCAGATTCTGTTTTAGTCCACCATTCCTATTCAGCTCAGGCAATTTGGATTCCATTTGATGGTATGAAGTGCTTCTGATGATATGAGATGTTCTTTGGGATTTCTGAAATGCTTTTTTTTGGATTATTTCAATATTGTCCAAAATCAATATTTTAGTGACCTGATTCTACAGCATAGCATGTGGACGAGCCTTGGCTGATGATTTTTCTTCAAGCTTTTCTAGTTCACTAATTGGATTTCTCGGTGGTCGAACAGAGGCGGCTCTACGGTGTTCATTTCTTCTGATTACCTTGATTTCTCTCTGGTGAGGTTTGTCCAGTGTATATCGCATCACATTTCAAGCATTTTATTTTATAGACACAATTAGATAGAACATCTTTGGAGATAGTAATAATAATTTCCCGTTATTCCAGAAACAGTACTTGTGGTACAGTGTGGAATTTTCAGCACATATCTACAATATTGCATCTAATTTCATCGTACATTTAAAAGGAGTATTACAAAAAGTAAATGTAAAAAAACAACAACAAAAACCAAAAAGAAACACAAAAATAACAAAAAAAAATGCAAATAAAAATACCAAAAAGTAAAAGGAAGATAAACACCAATAATGAAAAAATATTTCAGTATTGGTTAGTGGAAGCTACGATATGTGTATGCGTGGTGAACAGTAACAGCTATAATCATACAAGAAATTATGAGATGTTCTTAAAATGTTTATAGCCAAGATGATCAGTTAATTTGATTGAACAACACTAAGCAATCATAAAATAAACATTTCAGGTTGTTTTTTTTTATTGTCAGCACTAATGCGGTGTTTGTAGTGGTAGTGTGAGGAATCATGCATAATACAAAATTTTTAAGATGGTGATAGTGGCAATAACAAACAAGATTGTCAGTTAAATAGTGCCGAACAAAGAACAACCACAAAACTAATGTTACATGATGGTTAATGACGGGACAATTTTTAATAATCATAGTGATAATATAGTCGGACCCAGTAGATATAAAAAGAAGGAATAGAATAAAGAATAAAAAAGTAAGCCAATGATAATAATTTTAAGCAGCTAAGTATGTTTAAGAAGGTTGTTCACTATAGAGTACAAATAAGAGAGTGTAAGGGGGAAATAACAAGGGCCAAAATTATGTTATTAACAACAAAGCAAGTCATAGGTTTCGCGCTTAACATTGTCTCTGTCACTTAGAACACGGGCCAAATATGGTATCGTTGAGTTCCTATACTTGGTTGTACGAGCATATATTATTTTGTACTGATTTCTGGTTCTACCTGATGAGATGCAAGGAGAGAGTTGGGAATAGAGGGGGTGTTGGGGGTCAGAGAGTATGGTTTTAGACCATTTCTCACATGTATTCAGATGCTTATCCACTAATGTTGTGACGAGCTGACTGAGTTTTACACCGCTAGTCCTACTAACTACCTTCAACATCCTTCTCAGGATGGTATAATCCTTTTTCAGTAACCCAGGAAAGACTAACGGGGAACAGTAAAGTAGAATAGGTAGGATACGAGAGTTGACAAATTGTGAAAGCAGAGGTTGAGGGACTCCAGTTAGTCTGAGTTTCTTAATGTAGTAGGTTAGACGAAACACTTTCTTGGAAATCATTTGGATATGAGATGACCAAGTAAGGTCGGAAGATATAACTAATCCGAGGTATTTTGCATTAGACTTTGTTTCAATTATAGTCCCCTCAATTCTACAGACATCATGAGTGCTTACTAGTGTTTGTAGATCTCGTTTATGCCTAAAGGAGAAGTCGACAGTCTGGCATTTTGAGGGATTCAGCGTTAGGCCATTTAGTTTAGACCACTGACTGATGTCCGACAGGAAGCTATTTAATTTGAAGCAGTCTGACTGAGACTTAACGGGAAGCGAAACAGTCAGGTCATCTGCATATTTGACGAAGTTGATTTCGTCTGAGAGAGGTAAGTCATGTAAGAAGAAGGAAAAGAGAAACGGCGAGAGAACAGCACCCTGAGGAACACCAGCTTCAGTAAGCAAAGGAGAGGAAGCTACACCATTATATACCGTGTACTGCATCCTATTGGAGAAGTAAGAGTGCAGCCAGTTGATAGCCCAGGACTCAGTTTGTGTAAGGCTAAGCTTGTTTAACAAAAGGCCTCTAGGTACAGAGTCAAAAGCAGATGTGTAATCAAGGAAAGTACAACGGACATACTTGGCCCCTTTGTCTAAGGAGGATACAATGTTGTGATGAAACACAGCAGCAGCATCCAAAGTACTTCTACCCTGTTTGTAAGCAAACTGCTTTGGATCATTTGAGAAGCTTAGGGAGGGAATGAGTTTTTGTAACAGTAATTTCTCCATCAGTTTCAAAAAAGGAGAGGTAATGGCAATTGGTCTAAACTTAACACTATCTCCAGAACCAGACTTGGGCACAGAGAAGGTACACATTATTAGAAAAAGAAGTATTGAAAATGCTTGTAAGTGGGTTACTTAAAATATCAGCACATTTCTTTAAAACAATGGCAGGTATACCATCAGGGCCTAGACTCTGGGAAGGTTTAAGAGATTTCAAACATTTAAGAACATCAGAAGTATTGAAACGATGAAAGTCACTGGTCGTGTTATTAGTTAAATTGAAGGCAGAAAGGACATTTGGAGGGCGGATGAAAGATCTATTGAGAGTATTTACATCAATAGAAGAGGCAAAATTATTATGCTTACCACAACCAGTAATTTCTCTAAAAAGCTTCCATATGTTTTCTGAGGTTTTACAAGATAGTATTGTTTGATTATAAATGTTGTTTAGTCTCTTGATTTCAGATTTAATTTGGGTGTTTATCTTCTTAAGACCAGATTTATTCTTTGTCTTGTACAGCTTCTCTTTTTCTCTACGAAGTTTTTTGAGATGAGGGGAAGAAAAACGATCCATTCTTTTGAAAATTATCTGTTTTGGACAGCATATATCAAGACAGAATTTAAGATAGTCAGTCAAATTGGAAATAGTATCATCCAGTTTGTGTTCGTTGAAAAGTTCCCAGTTAGTGTCATTTAGCATACATCTTAGTTTGAGCATATTTTCTTGTGAGTAACACCTTTGCTGTGTTTTCTTGGACAGATTTGAGAAGATATTAAAGTGAGATCTGCTGTATATCTTAGGTAATATCCGAATAATACAATGATCTGAGTTCATGATAGGAGCACGTCGGCGTACTTCATATATTTCCTCATCATTAATGAACACTAGGTCCAGAGTTTTATCAAGTCGAGTAGGGAATTTAACAATATTGGCATGACCTAATGATACGAGGAAAGAACAATCACAGCAGTTAAAATCTCCTGTGACAACTGATAAAGAGTTTTCAAGATGTGTAACGGCGAATTCAGTGAATTCATCAGCAAAATCAGATAGATCAGATGCAGAACAGCCAGGAGTAACATAAATGTTAGAGATGAAGACGTATTTAAACTTGGATAAGTGTTTCGGGCGGCATTTGACCGTTATACAATCAATAAAGTCATTAGAGTAAGAAAAACATACGTTATTTGAAGTTGACCATTGAGAATGAATGAAAGTTGCAACACCTCCACCTCTTTTCTTTCTGGAGCATAGTCGATCTTGTCTAAACAATGTAAAACCATTTAGGGAAACCAGATTGTCATCATAGAGTTCATGGAGCCATGTTTCTTGTAATGCAACAATCGCCGTATTGTGATAAGTATCAGATGATAAGAGAGACTGGAGATGCATAATTTTGTTGGGAAGTGAACGGCAGTTTGAAGTGACAATAACAGGAATGGTTGTACGATATAAAGGTGTCTGTTTAAGTGCACGCTGCCAGCCAGGGTGATGTTTTCTCTTAGATTTATTAGATGCATGAAAGTCATATGGTTTAAAACGTTTAATGAATGAATTACTGTATTTTATGCGATTTGTGATCATATTTTATTAAAATTAAGAATGAAAACATGATTTATTAGACGCAATATATAGATGGAGGAAATGGTAGCCCAGGTGTCAAACAGGCCGCCAAACATTTTACATAGACATTTTAGACATTTTACATAGACAAGGTTGCTTTGAAGTGTAAGTGTCTGATGTTTTGAAGAAAACTCTAATGTCGAGCTGATTGAGTACTCTTCTGATATCGTCTGACGTCTTTGCTCTATATGGAATGATGACTGTTGAGGTCTATGTTTTCGGAATGCATTTTCGGTCATACTTGCAATACGTCCTCTTAACTGGACCTAAGTGTATTTTCTCACCTCTTAACTCTTTGTTATATATAAGCTGAGTGGATTTTGTAAATTCCGGTTTAATAATACTACTTTGATAAAGCTATTAGTAGCAGCATTAAATAGTGAAACGTCAGTAAAGCCGACAACAATATCGTTTTGTTTCTTTCATTCATTGGGAAATACAAAACACCTTTATTATAATATTTTATCACTTGTCAACAAGGTGTATTTCCCGCCAGTCATCTAAGGAATTGAAATCAGTGTCATCACTCAGTGTTGCTGTTTGTGTTGTGTTTGATCTTTTATCCAGGAGTGTAATAAACACACTGATTACAGGCTTGGTTACAAGCTGATATGAGGGAGTACTGGGGCAACTGTCTCTTGTCCTTGTTTGGGACTCTTCAGTAGTACTCTCCCCCACTGAGGTTCGAAACTAGGATCTTAGGGGGTTACAAGGCGAGCTAGTAGATCATTCAGTCATTGGTCTATGAATCTAGTCTTCTTCTACTAATTCGTGAGATATAGCGCAACTGCTAGACACTGTCATCGGAGAGTAATCGTTTTCTTAACTGACCTGGTTGGTCCACTGGTTACTGTCGCCATGTTTTTTTTGAGCTTAACTGGAATATGATCAATCTCTTTTGTTAAATGATTACGTCACCTACTTCATTTTGCTTTATCTTAAGGATATCAAACAATGTTTAACACGGATTCGTCATTGTTCAGTGCCTACAATCAATCATCTAATCGATGCATTGACAACAATACGAATGTATATTAGTAAAAGTCAAAGTAATCAATACACTTCATCCAGTCATATTCATAAATTCTTTTCCAACTGTAAACTTGTCATTATAGATAGTTTAGCTATGCCTTATCTAATATATATGGCTACTTTACCACAGTTGGGTAAGTTTCTTTTCTCTTTTTTTTGTATGTATATTGTCTATTTCTGTCAATAATATTCCGTACTGCAAGAATATATACTGATGAAACTTACTGGTAGTGTAACGACGGAAGACAAGGGCCACGCAGATATTTATAGATTTTTGTGTACATTATTATTAGCGTTATTGTTAGCAGAGAAGCAACGTCTTCTGATTGGTTGTTTTCTCACTGGAAATTGTTCTGTCATCTCTTTGTGGCCATTTCTTTCAAGGTCAGGTCGTATATCTGCTAATCGTATCCGCCCACGCAAAGTCTGTTGTGATTGGTTGTTGAGTTCCTCAAGGTTAGGCTTTATTATTGTGTTATCTAGTGACCCCTTTTTCCGGACGTAAACATTGACGTAAATTGCTGTCTACCAGTTTTGGCTAACAGACAGCTCTCACCACAATAGTACCCTATCCTAGCAGATAATATTAGGGATCTCCGAACCTGGAGACTGATTGATGGATTGACTATTTGGTATTAGTTACTCTGTCATGGTAAATCATGATATCTGATCTATTTTCATATTGGATCTACTTTTTCCACCTCGTTGCATTGAGATTTTTTTGCTAAGGCAACAGAAGCTTCCTTGTAGGATGTAGGATTAAATATCCTAGAGATAATTATATTCCCAGTGGCTGAATAGTCAACAAGCTTGGCTTCATAACCTGAAGGACGTGACTTCGACTCCCGGTGGGGTAGTGGATGTGTAGGATGAAACAGCCGTCGAGTACCCGGTGGTTTTCATCGGTCCTACAAATGACATCCATCTCTTGACTAAGCTTGAAACGAATAACACCCCTACAAACAAGGCAGGAATAAAAGTGGCCACCATTCAAACCCATATAGTCATTCAGAAACAAGCTTTGTCAGTAAAACGATTGATCCTGTGGAGCCTTTAAAACAAAACAATTCAGTTTATCTAATACCCTACCTGCAATGATTATCAGGTCAAATACTTAGGTCGAACTAATAGAACAAAGGCAGTCAGACTAGCCGAACATAAAAACCCAGTAGCAAAATCTAGATTGGTTGACCCAAATAAGATAAGAAATCTAGAGAATAGTTCAGCTATACCACTCACTACATGCAGTTACACACAACCATACAAATAGGCTGGATGAGATAAGCTCACAGTTTTAAAATCTAATGTAACTGACAGAGTGGAGGGGAAGATTGATAAAAACGGAAGCTTTGTTTATCGAATCAACCGAAGTGAATACGTGCAATAGGAGTGATTCTACACCTGTCCACCTAGATATCTGGGAAATTCTACTACCCTTATGACAAATAGGAGAGAACTAAGAAGACTATAAAACTTAAGTTTCAAACTCGTGTGATTATAACTGACGATATGATTATGAATAATAAATTTTGTTCGAAACATTGTCATCCAGTAAATAATACTGTTTCACTCACTGTGTGATACATCTAATAAACAAACTAATATGGAATTACTTACTACCACAGTGCCGAAGTTTTACACATATATTAACACAAATATCCTTCACCCCCACGGCAGCATGTCATAGGCTAACCACCTCTTTGCTATTTCCATCCATTCTTGAGGATAGCGAACATCGAATGATACACGAGTACATGTTCAAGTAACTGAAGCCAGTGTTTCAAGATGACTACACTCAATGACTGGTAACCTCCATCGTGTCCAGACACACGCTGTTGGAGCACAGAACACAATTACTTGTGCAATGGTGCCAAAGACACAAGCAGTTTTCTGCTGGCAGTGATGATCGAATACACAGAGTCGCTGCACATTTTCAGCTCGGGGGGGCTAGGTCTCACAATTCTAGAGTTAGACTGCGCATACCTTTAACGGGCAGGCTGACATCACGACGGTGCCAGAGCTGGCCTAAATTGGGCTATGCCACCCCTAGTTTTCACACCATATGCCTAGAGAGTTGTCGACTACGAAAAAAGTTAAGTCTTCACCAAATACCGCATTCAGTCAATGTGCTCATTATTGTCCTACGAAATGTTCAAGTACAACTCGAATAACGGGTTCGAATCTCAGAGACGGAGTCAGTTCACTTTGAAATTTCAGATTTATCTTCCTTGATGAGTTTGATGAAATAGTATGAAATCTTAGTCCAACTGTTCAATACCGACTATTTTTTTTAGCTTTCTAAGATGACATAAGATAGCATAACATAACAATTTGAAGTGGTTCTCTTCTATGTTTAAAGATTTTATCACATCTGTCTAGAATTTTAATTAATCACATAACTTATAAACTATTTACAAAGACAACTTTTCAGTTATTTTTATTATTGATCAATAGCACGATAAAGATGAACACAACACAAATATGCTGGACTAGTTAGCACTAGAAATTCATTTGATTCTATTCCTCTCTATCGCGCGCTCTCTCTCTCTCTCTGTCTCTGTGTCCCTGATTATTTAGTTTTCTTATAAGTAGACTCATAATTTCGTAGTGGTATGTACTACTCAACGAAATGATTAGTTGAAGAGAGTGTTCACACTGAGCAGTAGTCATGCTTTCTAGCCATATCGTCAAAACACTTTAGTCTGACTAGTAAATACTACTCTCGTGGTGGCAGTTCAGGTCGTCACACTCCCCCCCCCATGTAGCACACAAAGCAAAAGAAGAAAGTAGAATAGAAATGCATAATAGAGACAGTAAACAGAGGTGTGAGACAAAGGAATAGTAATAACGGAGAACTATATAGTTTCATTGGAAATCATAAGTCACAAGAAGTGGATGCATCTACGCCAGCCATTGAGAACGATTTTGAGTCATATCACCAATTGTTTCCAGCCTTCATTGGCTTTTACCGTCCCGAGGACCTCAACCAGGAAATCTACATCTTCCTACGTGATCAGCCTAAACTGACTGTTGTGGATTTCATTGACTGATGAATTCATGTTTTGGTTTGACTGCCGCTAGCTCTTTTGCAGCCTGACCCTATGTCATATAACATTACCCTTTGAGGAAGGAGATGGCTAGGTTAGGCATACGTAACACATGTCTTAACCATCTCAGTCGATGTAATTTCACAGCCAACTCGTCGATTGATTCCCCCTCCTTAACTAGCACTCGACCGATGCCTCACCTCAATATTGCTCACCGTATTATACCATTTCACACGGGAGATAGAGCGCAGGCACCTATGATCGAAGACAGATAGACAGTCTTTTCATGTCCTCCACTCTCAATGGCCATGTCTTACTCACAGCCATAAAGGAGGACGGAGCGGACTGCTGAGCAGTACACCCGCCCTTTGGTTGATGGGAAACTGGATATCACGTCTACTAAGCCAGAGTCGGCGTAAACTGGCAAATGCGAAACTAGCCTTCTGTATCCGTGCTGAGATTTCGTTAGAGATCAACCCGTTGGGGCTGATGGTACTTCCCAAATAAGTGAAGCGGTCAACGTGCTCTACCACTTCACTCCTTGTTTCTAAGATAGGAGTCAATGTAGTCCAGTCCTGTAACATCATCTTGCATTTGGCGGGAGCGAATTGCATGCCAAACATTCGTAGATTGCAGTTCACTAGTGTATACATATCATCAAGAAATTCTTATTCTCTTGATTAGTGCATCGGTGGCACAGCGGTAGGGTGCTCGTCAATCACGACTCAGATGGTCCGAGGTTCGATCCCTGCCCGACTTACTCCTTTACCTCGCTAAGCCAATGATAAGACTAGTAAAGAAGGAAGCTTGGGCATCAAGCTGGCTAGCAACCTCATCCTGTAAAAATAAATAATCACCACTGCTACAGAAACTTCAAGCTGGCTCTAGCTTTAAACCGTATGTTCCATTGGGAACGTAAAGGAAAAAACAATTCTCTTGATTTTCATTTATATACCACCAAACAGGGCACTGCTGCTTTTATTGTTATTATTATTATTCCCTGGGGTTCTGAGTGGACCATAGGGCTTCAACCGTGTACATCTCCATATCATCCTGTTTTAGACAGTCTTCTTCAGCTGGCCCCACGCTTTACACGATCTTCTTTATGTCACTGTCGAACCTACGTTCAACTTGTCTTTTCTGCTATACGGCTGCGTGTTGTTATTCCTCAGTCTCCTTAGTTTGTGTTTGTCCAATGTATCTATAATTCCTTCGGCATTTTTATTAGGCAGTAGGTTTTTGGCCGGTTCGTTGCTTGCAGCAGTTTCTTTTCTCTCTTATCCTTTCTTGCCGGCTATCTGATCTTTAGTATGTAGTGAACTGGACAGGTGTTGATAAAGGTCTGCAGTGGCCAATTGGAAATGCTTTTCATACATTTATTCCCCTTAGTGAATTTGAAGCTTGAAGCAGAACAAGCTGCAGGCAAAGGAGATATCACAACACCCTACCAAACAACTAGGTACCTATCGGGAAAAAGTTCGACACAAATTAAACCAGTAAACGATGACAATGGAAAGTCAGTCACCAAAGAAGTGGAGCAAAGAAAACACTGGGCTGAACACTTCAAACGACTTCTAAATCGACCGCTACCTACAATGCGCCCAACAGTTCCAACAACGGAAGCAAAACTACCAGTGAACATTGACCTCCCGACGAAATCAGAAATCCTGAATGCATTCAAGATGCTAAAAGCAGGAAAAGCAGCAGGACCAGATGGAATCTCAGCAGAAGCATTGAAAATGGACCCAGAGACAACAGCGGGCTTGATGACGCCACTACTGGAGAAGGTGTGGAAAGAGGGCAAAGTACCTAAGGATCGGAAGAAAGGATACTTATTCAAACTACCAAAGAAAGGAGACTTGAGTCAATGCAAGAACTGGCGCGGAATTATGCTCCTGTCCATCCCAAGCAAAATACTAAGCCGCATCATCCTGGAGTGAATCAAACAAGCCCTGGATGAAAAACTTCGACCGGAACAGGCCGGATTCAGGAGAAACAAATCATGTATTAATCAAATCGCCACTCTACGGATCATCATTGAACAAAGCTTAGAATGGCAGTCACCTCTCTATCTCAACTTCATCGACTTTGAAAAGGCCTTCGACAGAGAGCGTCGATCGAGAGGTGATTTGACAACTACTTCGCTACTACGGGGTCCCATCGACAATTATCCATCTCATCCAACAGTTATCCGACAATGCTGCATGCCAAGTAGTCCACAACGGGGAACTTACGGAAGCCTTCGAGGTGAGGACGGGAGTGGGGCAAGGCTGTCTGTCATGGCCAATGATCTTCCTGACTGCAGTAGATTGGATAATGCGACAGACAGTGGGCCACGCAGCGAGGAAACAGGCGTAACATGGACACGCTCAAAAAAAGGGAGGATGTGGACTTCGTCGATGATATGTATGTGTCTGATTTTCCACAAACTAGAAGATATGCAGGTGAAAAACAACAAGCTGTCAAAAGAAGCATCAAAGATAGGATTTCAGGTGAACGTAGAGAAAACAGAGGTGATGAAGATTTCTCGTCAACATCCACAGCAACAACAGACAACAATCAGCCAGCATAATTGGGAGGAACCTGAAAGAAACAACCTCTTTTATCTACCAACCTAACTGGGAAGCATCGTTTCAACTACAGGCGGATGGAACTGACGAGGATGTCAAAGCAAGAATTGGAAAAGTAAGGGAAGCTTTCGTTACTCTCAAGTCTATGTGGAGGTCAACAGCACTCATCATGAAAATGAAAAAATAAGATCCGGATTTTCAACAACAATGTGAAGTCAGTGCTACTTACTATACGGATCAGAGACTTGGCCAGAGCGTTAAAAAGAGCACCTCAAAAAAACTACAGACCTTCATCAACAGCTTTCTTTGCTCACTACTTCGCTCAAGATCAGATGGCCGGCCAGAAACGATCAGCATCTGTGAGGGATCTCTGGCAATGAGCGAACCAGTATAGCAGGAACCGATTGTGCAACAAATAGTCAGGAAGAAATTGAGATGGATTGGCTGGCTATACTCTGAGGAAACAAACCATCAAGTGACATCACCAGACAGGCCATTGCTCGAGTGGAACCCGAAAGGGAAGCCGCGAGTTGGTCGTCAGCGCAAGGGTGACATGGAGTGGAGGAGTTGATGTGAAGAGGAAATAAAAGGATGTGGACAGAATTGGAGCCAGGTGAAAACGTTGGCAGAGAGCCGAACGCAATGGAGACATGAGCGGCTGAAGCCCTATGTTCGTCTAGGAATTAAAGGAAACAATAATATAATAATAATAATAATAATGAACAACAGTTTTTGCAGAATAAAATGGTACAATCATGGCTTATTTCGTTGGCTTCTCATCAGCTCAGCTGCTTGCTTACAGGCCAAAGTCGTTATAAAGTATATCTACGGAAACTATTTTAACATGCTTACATACACATAATTCATTTTTAAACAAAAATCAATCAATATATACATACAGTAATTATATATATATATATATATATATATATATATATATATATATATATATATATATATATAATATTACACACTATTTCGAACAATAATGATCATACTCGACGGAAACTTTCGACATTACATAATCAGATGAAAGAGAGGATGAAAATATCAAGTCACCAGGCAGGGGGCAAGAAAAGACTGGTAACTGTTTCTTTCTGAACGCATAAATCAGGTTTCAGGCGCTTGATTGAAATGGCTTCAGCAAACTTGAGTAGAATTGAGCTGTTTCGCCTATTGATAATTTTGAACGACTTTTCGATGTCCACCTCATGACCCGTGTCGAGGAGATGGCTGGCGATCGATGTCACTGTTTAAAGCATTTGTTCCTCGCTGAAGACGTAGGCTTTTTGGTACATGTTCAGAAAATCGTAGATATGCCCTGCTTCTTTCTGTTCTTCCAATGTAACAGCTTCCGCAGATACATGTAAATTTGTATATACAGTTGGAGGTAACAACATGAGAAGGATATCTATCGATTTTTGATTGCACCAAAGAGCAAGTTGTTTGGTAGACGGGAACGGGCTTATCTGCAGGATAGACTTTGCCTAGTGACGTCCTCAATCTTCTATTAACAATTGCTGTAATATTTTCACCTTTAAAATCAAGTTGAATATAGATGGGCTTTTTCCCCTACTGTGATTTGCTTGACATTTAAGCATTCGAATCTTCCGTACTTCTTGATTAAAATTTGAGGGTAACAATGCTCTTCGACATCTGTTCGAGAAACATAAATTCTTCCTCTAGTTTCTCTGTAGAGCATAATCTCCTTAGCTCTGTAGTATAGAATTTTGACTATTCCTTGTTTAAAGCTACTTGAACAGAAACTATTAAAATGTAAGTATTTTCACTTCCATGTAGGCTTTCGGTAAATTAACCTTTGTAGACTACCATCTTCAAGGCGTTGTACACCAATGTCGAGGAAATGGAACTTTCCATCATTTTCATGTTCTATAATAACTTCTCTATTGATATTTGCGTTGTTGAATAATCCGGGGGTGGGGGGTGGGGTGGTAGGAAGCGTGACTTTCATTGTTGCACACTACAAATAGGAAGTTGTTTCGTCGATTGCATGCCTTAACTTTGTTCTTTCAAAATTGGACATTAAGATATCTGCTAAAACAGGGCTAAATGGACTGCACGTAGTTACACCACGAACTCTCTGTGTATGTAAGTATGTTAAAATAGTTTCTATAGATACACTTAATAATGACTTTGGCTTGTAAACAATCAGATGATGAGAATGTATATGTGTAAAACGTGGGCACTGTTGTAGTAAGTAATTACATATTAGTTTGATTATTGGATTTATCGCACAGTGAAACGGTATTATTTACTGGATGACAATGTTTCGAACAAAATTTATTGTTCATAATCATTTCATCAATTATGATTACACAACTTCAAAACTTGAGATTTATAGTTTTCTTTGTCTTCTCTTATTTGTCGTTGAGGAAGTAGAATTTTCCAGTTAACTGGGTAGACAGGTGTTGAATCATTCCTATTACACATGTTGCTTCGCAGTTGATAAATCTCTTCCTATACCCAGTGACATTAGATTTTAAAACTGTCATCCTATCCCATTCTATAGTGTGGTTGTGTGTAACTGCATGTAGTGAGTGGTATAGCTGAACTATTCTCTACATTTCTTATCTTATTTGGGCCAACCAATCTAGATTTTGCTGTTGGGTTTTTATGTTCGGCTAGTCTGACTGCCCCTGTTTGTTCTACTAGTTTGACCTATGTATTTGACCTGATAATCATTGCAGACAGGGTATTAGATAAACTAAGTTGTTTTGTTTAATGGGCTTCAAAGGATCCACCATTTAACCGACAAAGCTTGTTTCTAATTGAGTTTGTGGGTCTGAATGCCAGCCACTTTTATTCCTGCCTTGTTAATTATTCTGCGTAAGGCTTCCGAGGTTCCTTCCTTGTATGGAGTTGCTGTTGATGATTTAGATTCCTTATTGTTGGTATCGTCGTTAATATTATTATTATTATTATTATCACTATCGCTACTATCATCATTTATTTTATTTTTAGATTTCGTTACATATTTCCTGACTAATTTATCCGGATAATTACTGAGTTTCAAGGCTTCTTTTATGTGTATCACTCCTTGTCTAAGATTTTCCTTCTTACTACTTAGCTTTTGTACTCTGTCAATTAGACGTTTTATCAGTCCTATTTTTACTGACATAGGATGGGATGATCTGAAGTCCAAGTATCTGCTTGAATGTGTGGGTTTCCTGTAAACACACCACTGTGTTTCACTTCCCATCTTCTTTCCTTTTTACGTCGCAATCTAACATTGGAAGTTCCCCTTTCTGACTTTCCAATTCATAAGTGAATTGAATTGCCTCTACCTTCGAGTTGATGTGTTCGAAAAATCTATCTATATCTCTTGTGTCCTAAGTACAGTGAATGTGTCATCTACATTCAGTTTTAAAATTTAATGTCACAGGGTGAAGGGAGGAAGAGACTGATAACAGAAGCTTGGTTTATCGAATCAACCGAAGAGAATATGTGTAATAGGAACGATTCAACACCCAGATATCTGGAAAATTCGACTATCCCAACGACAACAAATAGGAGAGGACAAAGTAAACTATCAAACTCAAGTTTCGAAATCGTGTGATTATAATTGATGAAATAATTATGAACAATCCAGTAAATAATACTGTTTCACTCACTTTGTGATACATCTAATAAACAAACTAATATGGAACAGCTGATGAGAAGCCAACGGAATAGGCGATGTGATGGTCCCATGTTATTCTGGAAAAACCACTGTTGGAATTGCTTTTCATGATTGTGTGCGCTACGTCTGTGTTGTACCAATATAGGTAGATGGAAGACCTGGCCTAACATTCACTTTTCAGGTCTTTTCAATGAAAAGTATATTTGTTTAATATTTCACCTTGACCTATACAATTTAAAAAAATAACAAATATCATTTGATTAAATAAATATACACATTTCTATATCGATTTACATAAATTAACCCTAATGCAGAATAAATATTATAATTCCCGCGATATATACAACAACTTCCTTGCCATTTATGTTTTGATCTATTATAAAATGATTCCATTGAAAATAAAACAGTGAATGCTATTGAATATTGAACATCACATACAATTATGCTTACTGATAAAATAAACACAAATATTAATAACAATAATGATAATAATCGTTTATAAGATGCATAAATCGATAACATTAAACCTATAATTATGTCAATTACACACTGATTTCTGAATAGATAGATTCTGATGAAATATCTCTGTGTATGTGTGTATGTGTGTGTGTGTGCATGGGTTGGTGGTTGAGTGGCTTTGAGACAACCAGAGTAGATCCTTTTATCAAATTTATCTAAGCATTAACGATAATAATAAATTTTATTTGTAAAATCACATTTAAATTTAATATCTGTGTTGTACTACTCATTTAACCTGAATTGTTATCCAGTGATATTGTTAAATAAGTATCTTTGTATTGGGTTATAGTCATAGCATTATTATTACATTGTTGTTTCCTTTAGTTCCTAGTGGAACATACGGCTTCAAATGCACGTCTCCACTTCCTTCTGTCTTCTGCTGTACTATTCACATGGATTCATGTTAGTTAGCCATACTGTTCCAACTCCTCTTCACACGATCTCCTCCATGTCACCCTTGCACTGACGTCCCACTCGCCGCTTCTCATTCTGTCGGGTTCCACTTGAGCGATGTCACCCAGCGGTCTCCTCAGGAAGCGAGTGTCCAATCCATCTCCATCCACTTTCTCCTGCATATTTGTTAGGCGATTCGTTCTTGTTTTGTTTGTTCTCATAGTTTCTTTCTGGTGATTCTTTCCGGCCCGGCCATCTGACTGATCTTCAGTATAGAGCCAGCGAAGACAGTTGTTGGTTGATGAAGGTCTGCCACTGGCTGTTGGAAATATTCTTTGTGACCAACCCGCCAAGTTTCTGATCTGCACAGAAGAGCAGATGGACTTGACGTTGTTTGTATTGGAAATCCGACTGAGTTTTTTTGTTGATGATGAGTTGAGTGACGAAGATTTTCAGATTGGTTTCAGTTGGTTGATGAATGTGTTTCTCGCCTTCTCGATTCTCGCTCGACTTGACATCCTCGTCCGTTCTGACTTCCTGTAGTTGAGACAATGATCCCTAGATGATAAGTGAATGAAGTAACCTCTTTCAAATCCCTCCCGTTGGTGGTGATTGACGCCGGATGTTGCTGTTGGTTGGTTATTTTCATAACCTCCGTCTTGTCTATGTTCACCTGGAGTCCTGTCTTCGCCGCCTGCTTCTTCAACCAGTTTGCAGGTCGGTTTTTGCTTGTAAATCTTCGACTTTGTGTGACATCAAACATAAATCATCCAGGCGCGAAATCCAGGTCTTCTAGGTTGTTCACGTCGGTCCAAGATATCCCTGTCTTCTCGTTTCCCACTCACTGTCTGGCACATAATCCAGTCCACCACAATTAGGAATATCATTGGTGATAATAAGCACCCTTGTCTGACTCCCGTGTTTACTCCAAACGCCTCTCTGAGTTTTCCGTTGTGGATCACTTGACATGTGCCGTTGGGGTTATAGTCATAGCATTATTATTATTGTTTCCTTAAGTTCCTAGAGGAACATAGGGAGGGCTTCAACCAAGCACGTCTCCATTGCGTTCGTTTATCTGCCAACGACTTCACCTGGCTGCACACGCCTGCCCACATGCTTTCATATCCTCTTCACATCACCTTCAATTCATGTCACCCTCGCATTGACGGCCAACTCGTCGCTTCCCATTCAGGTTCCACTCGAGTGATGTTCTGGCGTGTGATATCACTTGATGGTTTGTTTTCTCAGAGTATGGCCAATCCACTTCCACTTCTTCCCGCATATTTGTTGCACAATTGGTTCCTGCTGGGTCGGTTCATTCGCTCACAGAGATCCCTCCCTGTTGGTGATCTTTTCTGGCCGGTCATTTGATCTTCAGCGAAGTGTTGAGCGAAGCGAGCTGTTGATGAAGGTCTTTAGTTTGTTCGAAGCGCTCTTCGTGACGCGCTGACTTCACATTGGAGTTGAAAATCCGGATCTAATTTTCATTTTCATGATGAGTGCTGTTGACCTCCACACAGACTTGAGAGAAATGAAAGCTTGCGTTGCTTTCCCAATCCTCGCTTTGATTCCCACATCAGTACAGTTCGCCTGTAGTTGAAACGATGCTTCCTAGGTAGGTGGGTCAGTAGGCGAAGGAGGTTGCTTCTTTCAGATTTCTCCCATTTATGCTGGCTGATTGTTGTCTGTTGTTGTTGCTGTCGCTGTTGGCCAGGAATCTTCATCACCTACCTCTGTTTTCTCTATGTTCACCTGATGGCCTATCTTCTCTGTATGCTTCTTCTGACAGCTTGTTGTTTTTCATTTGCATATCTTCCAGCATTACCAGTATAGCATTATACTATACAAACTGAATTCGTTGGATAGAAATATAATTGTAAGTTATCAAATGAATGAATTGATGTCGGTTAGAGAACCACTGAAAATCTTGAGAGAAAATTTAGACTGACGAAATAAACCTCCCAGATTCGATACTTGGTGAAATTAATTCACGATAGAGCTCAACCGCCAGCCAATGGACACCGCTGGTTACGACTTCTCACTACAACTGCAGGTAACACTGCCTGTGTAGAGTCAGTCGCTGGTGGCTGAATAGTTTACGAGCTCATCATGTAACTGTAAATGTCCTGGATTTGAAACCCCAATCGATGCGTACTGATGAGGAGTCCCAAACTAGGACGAAACACCTGTCCAGTAATCTCAGGTTTCGCAATAATTCTCTAACCGATATCGTTTCATGAGGAAATGCTGACGAGAATCCACTTTTCCTTAATGTTGTGAATCCCACCGGTCACAACTTCTCAATAAAACTTCAGGGAAATTCAACCTAGGCTGGTAGCGCCACGTGGTGAATTCACTGGTAAGTGAACTTCCAGGTTGGATTCCTGGTAAGGTCTAGATCAAGAAATGTTGAACAGTCTTAAACTAGGATGAAAGAACTACTGTCCAGTGTTCATTAGTTTGTGATGACGTCCATATTGAAATTATTCTCTTCACGAAGTGCTCAGTAGACTGTTGGCATTCGTCTTCGACTAGCCTAATCTACTTAATTATTTAATATCCACTGGGTGTTCTACGGCAGGCATAAAGACTCAAGTGCACATGTCTGTTATACTCTGTTTTCTGCTACCATTGCCCACAAGACTTCATTTCCTCCTCAAACGATCTCCTCCATGGTTAACTGGGCAGGTTAACTCACTACTTTCCATTCGCGTTCTAATCGAGGGCCTTTCTGTGCAATGTCACTTAAAGGTCTCCTCAGTGTCTCCTTCAACTCATCTCCATTTCTTTTGTGCATATTTGCTGGGTAACATGTTGTTGACTGGTTTTCTGACTGCCATAGTTTTCTTTTTGCTGTTTACCATTTCTGGTCGGCCATGTGATCTTCGTGCATCGGTGGTTCAGTTGCAGAACACTTGCCAACCAACCATGTATGTGGTCTTGGATTCGGTCACCGGTCGACGCACTGCTAAACGTCGCCAAGTTCGCAGTATGGTCGGTAAAGAAGGAAGGTTGCGCTTAGGGCTAGTAGTCCTATTCCGTAAAATTAATCAATCCACTGTTACCGAAACTTAAAAACTCAGGTTTGAAGCCCTGTGTTCCACTGACAACGTAATAGTAATAATAATAATAATAATAACAATAATCTACTTTATTCTAAAACGGATAGTACTTATCATACAAGAATGGAATTCTCAGCATTTCTCACAATATTGCATCTGATTTACTCAAAATATAAATAAAATTAAAAATTGAAAGAAAATTGACCAGAGGAATTTGTCCACATTTACGATATAAAGTCAAAACTATTCGAAGCACTGGGGATAGTAGACAGCCCTGTCTCACTCCCGTCCTCACTTCGAAGGATTCTGTAAGTTCACCGTTGTGGGCTACTTGGCATGCAGCATTGTCGTATAACTGTTGGATGAGATGGACAATTGTCGGTGGGGCCCCGTAGTAGCGAAGTAGTTGCCGAATCAAATAGGGAGGAAGAAATGGAGATGTATTGGATTGGTCATACTCTAAGGAAACCATCAAGTGACATCACTAGACAAGTCGTCGCTCGAGTGGAACCCGAAAGGGAAGCGGCGAGTCAGTTGGTCGTCAGTGCAAAGGTGACTTCGAGGAGGTCATGTGAGGAGGAGATGAAAGCAGTTAGGCAGACTTGGAGCGGAGTGAAAAGGTTGGCAGAAAACAGAAGGCAATGGAGATGCGCAGCTGAAGCCCTATGTTCCTCTAGGAATTAAAGGATACAATAATAGTAATAATTAACTGAGATTACCCTTAATCTATGTAGAATTTTATTTATTTATTGTTAATGTACCAACTGGATGCGCAATACTGTAGTAAAATACTGAGAATTCCATTCTGTATCACAAGTACTGTTTTGGAATAAAGCAAATTATTATTATTATTATTACAAATTCTCAATAAAACTCCAGTCAACTTCGTTTTGTAGCCGGACACTTGTGACCATCAGATCATTTTTCAAGAGTTGGTCTATGGGGATTTAATTTGTCCAGTACTCTTTGGTGGTTTTCAGTGGTACTATGAGTGGTGCTATCAATTCGTGGTTAAACTTGAAAATCTGTCCAACTCTCATTCCTTCGCTTATTTATTATAAGTAAAATAAATCAATGAAAAGAATCGAATATGTGATATACAATTTGATAATTAATCAACGTCTGTTTACTTACTTATGACAGTTATGTATTGATGATAATCATATAATATAATATAATGATATCATAATTATTTGGTTGTCTACATATGTCGCGACAATGAACATCACATGTTTTATATGTGTACTTCGTCTGTAAATGTTCTATATAATGCCTTCAGTCGATATATATATATATATCATATCTTATATTTATTGTAAATAGGTCATAAATTTTCTGTTGTGATTGACAATTTTAAGAATTTTGTTTATTTTATTTTATACATTTATTCCCCCCCCCATTTTATGGTGTTTGTGAAACAGCGATAGAATGCTTGCCAGTCACGTATGTCCCGGCCGACAACTGCTACCTTGTCGTGGTGATCGGACTTGAATACCGCAGTGACCCAACAAGCTAAACTGGATGGGACTGATGTCCCTGCAGATCCTATCATGTCAGAAAGGTTGTTTGGATAGTGGTTAGACTAAAAGCAGTTACCATAGGGTACATGGGCTCCAGTATCCAATCGGACCAAATGGCATATGAACCCATATGGGTCACCAGGAACCATGGGAATGCAGCTCCTGACACTGCTCCGCTGCTTTGCGGATTAGAATTCAAGTCAAAGGCTCTGGGGGTGGTCCCTTAAGAAAACCACCTGCTTCGGTCTAGACGCCCGGGTAGTATCTCAGTCTTGACACAGTAAATGAAATAAAGCAACAAACTATTATTGAAACTCATCGCGCGCTCGAAAAAAATGATTTCAAGTAATAATGATGCCTCAAGTAACTTATGTCTTTCCAACCTTATTTGAGTGTCATCATCTGACAACATCGGCTCCGGTGGCTTGGATATGTGCTGCGAATGTCACCCCATAGGCTACTGTATAGGTCTGTGTTTGCTAGCCCTGGGACGGGATGGAAAAGGCGGAGGGGTGGTCAGTCCATGACGTGGCGTCATGGGATGAAGGATTTTTGTGCTAGATTAGCATCGGTTGGTGCGTCACGACTTCCTGGTTAGGGTCCGCTAGATAGCTTGAATCGATGGCTCGAAAAGTTATCGGTTATGGCCAAGAATCGTAATCATCAATGGCGAACCTGTTGCAATTTCCTTCTTTCTTCCCTTCCTGGTGATAGTTGGGGAATACTGTTTGAACTTGTTAAGCATGACTGTCTTCTCTCCAGATGAAGTTCTTTATCCGTTCTCTACTTATATATTTTTTACTTTTAATCTATGTTGTTTTATTATTATTGTTTTGTGCATCTTTCTTGGTGCCATATTGTTGTAACAAGTTTTTTCTGCGTTTAAATAAATAATAAATAAATAGTCACGCATGTGGTTCGGGGTTCGATGCCCGGCCAGCAGATGCACACATTTACCTCACTAAACCAGTAATAAGACTGGCTAAGAGGGAAGGTTGGGCACAAATAAGGCTAGTACCCTCATTCCGTAAAAATAAATACCACTGTTACCGAAACTTCAGGCCTTTAGCTTGAAGTCGTCTTATGTTCCACTGGGAACGTAAAGAAATGATTCGCATTTTATGAATTTGAATAAAGCAAGATCAATAACAGTGGGGGTTTGCGCAGAATAAGATACTACCGTTTTGTTGACTTCTTATCAGCTGCTTGCTTATAGCCTAAATAAATTATTATTATTATTAAGTTCATGTACAGAAACGTTTTAACGTACTTGCCAATTTTGCATGATGTCAGTTGACACAGGGTTTCGGAGTTAGTGAACAGTGCTGAAGAAATTACGCTTATGAAGGTTTTACACAGGCAGTTTAAGTTTAAACGAAATTAGTGTATGCATGTGGTGAGAGCAGGCCGTGAGAAAATATGTACAAGGCTGATTCAACAACCAATCACGGCAGACTTAACGTGGCAAAATATGATTCGCAGATAGAGAACTCTATTTTTCGAGGAATCCCGAAACAACCAATCAGAAGCCTGCGTTTGTCTGCTTAACTTCTGATAAACAACCAATCAGATGACTGCGCTTTTCTACTTGCATAAGCTATAATAATGTATGTGAAATATATATAAATACGTGTTGATTTTCATAATAAAACGATCTGTTGCCTGACCCTTGTCTTCTGTTGTTATATGCATAGAATGGTAGAGAAGTTACGTAGTAAAGACGAGAGGTACATAAGATTATCAATAACTAATAAGTTGGGTAACAGTGTACTGAATTCAACTCAAATCATGGAAACAAGAGACAGGCAAAATGAAGGAAAGTAGGGTTAAAGCGAAAGATTACGTAATCAATTCCATATTAGTTTGTTTATTAGATGTATCACACAGTGAGTGTAACAGTATTATTTACTGGATGACAATGTTTCGAACAAAATTTATTTATTGTTCATAATCATATCATCAATTATAATTACACAACTTCGAAACCTGAGTTTTATAGTTTTCTTTGTCTTCTCCTATTTGTCGTCGTTGAGGTAGTAGAATTTTCCATATATCTGGGACAGGTGTTGAATCATTTCTATTACATGTATTCTCTTCAGTTGATTCGATAACACAAAGCTTCTGTTTTTATCAATCTCTCCCTCCATCCTGTCAGTTACATTAGATTTTAAAACTGTCATCCTATCCCATCCTATTGTGTGGTTGTGTGTAACTGCATGTGGTGTAGTGCTATAGCTGAACTATTCTCTAGATTTCTTATCTTATTTGGGCCAACCAATCTAGATTTAGCTAGGGTTTTTATGTTCGGTTAGTCTGACTGCCCCTATTCTACTAGTTTGATCTATGTATTTGACCTGATAATCATTGCAGACGGGGTATTAGATAAACTAAATTGTTTTGTTTTAAAGACTTCAGAGGACTGATCGTTTAACCGACGAAGCTTGTTTCTAATTGAGTTTGTGGGTTTGAATGCCAGCCGCTTTTATTACTGCCTTGTTAAGAATTCTTCTCTGTGAGGTTTCCGAGGTTCCTTCCTAGTATGGAATTACTACTGATGATTTAGATTCCTTATTGTTGGTGTCGTCATTAATATTATTATTATTATTATCATCACTATCGCTACTATCATTATTTATTTATTTTAATTTTACATTTCCTTACACATTTTTTGACTAATTTATCTGAGTAATTATTAAGTTTCAAAGCTTCTTTTATGTGTATCACTTCCTGCCTTAGATTTTCTTTGGTACTACTTAGTTTTGTGCTCTGTCACTTAAACATTTCACCAATCCTTTTTTTACTGATATAAGATGGGATGATCTGAAGTCCAGGTATCTGCTTGAATGTGTGAGTTTCCTGTAAACACTAGTGTGTTTAACTTCCCATCTTCTTTCCTTTTTACGTCGCAATCTAACATTGGAAGCTCCTCTTCCTGACTTTCCAATTCATAAGTGAATTGAATTGTCTCTATCTTCAAGTTGATGTGTTCGAAAAATCTATTTATATCTTGTGTTCTGAGTACATGTAATAGAAATGATTCAACACCTGTCCCTGATATCCGGAAAATTCTACTACCCCTACAACGACAAATAGGAAAAAACAAAGAAAACTATAAAACTCAAGTTTCAAAGTCGAGTGATCACAATTGATATGATTATGAACAATAAATAAATTTTGTTCGAAACCGTGTCATCCAGTAAATAATACTGTTTCACTCACTGTGTGATACATCTAATAAACAAACTAATACGGAATTACTTACTACCACAGTGCCCATGTTTTACACATATATCACGTAATCAAATGAAAGAGAGACAGTGAAAACATCCAGTTGCCAAGCAGGGCAAGGAAAGACTGATGCTAGCTGCTTCTTTCTTTCGGGTGTCTGATAGAGATTGCTATGGCAAACTAGACGAAAATTGAGCTTTCCTGTCTGTTGATAATTTCAAAGGATTTTGCGATCTCCACCCTATGACCCGTATGAAGAAGATGTCTGGTATTGGCATTATCGTGAGGGTATGTTCCCTGCTTTAATTGATAAAAGTCTGAATTCATGCTTCCTAATTTGGTAAACTACATACCAAGCCTTTGAATGTAATCCTAATAGGAAGCGACAGTTTCCACTTCAGAGGGTGACATGGAGAAGGTCATGTGATTAGGAAATGCAGACTTGTGGCGGCGATTATGGAGTCAGTTGGAAAAGATGACAGCGAACTGAGAGCAATAAAGATCTACCAACCGGAACTTAGGGAATGCATAATAATAATACCATAGTTTGAAACTCTTCCTTCAGAGATAAAATCTAGGAACTAGAGATTACGACCCGATCATGATTAGCATTGAATTATTGGATTGAAATCCAATAACCTACATAATTTAATTTCTATAGATTCGCGATACACAGACACTGCTGCGGGTGTGGTCCACCATATCGAGTGCAAATCTCGGGTGTTCACTGATGACATTAGTTGCGTTTGCTTCTTTATCGTGAATTTAAAAAAAAACAACTCAGAATCTGTAAGTCATCGAATTCAAGTTCAATGACTCGGTGGTAAATGTACTCAACTCATAACCTGAACTACCTGGACTCGAATCGTGTCCTAAACTAGGACGAAATATCTGTTCAGTGTTTCTTGATCTCAGTCAGGTTTGCTTACTAGCTGATATCAATTAGAGAATTATTGGAAAACCAGCTGAGAGTAGTGGACAGCTTTTTCGTCTCGATTTGAAACTCTTCAGCGGTATGTACTTACGGGGGGATTTAAACCCAGGACATTATGGTTATGAAGCGAGCTCATACACCATTCAGCTATCGGGTCGAAGAGAGAGCAACTACCATTGATATAAGTGTAAAACTTGAGCACTGTGCTAGAGTATAACTCCATTATAGATAAGATTTTATTTTGATAGTGTCACACAGTGTTGTTATACAGTAATATTTACTGATGACCACCTTTCGAGCACAAACTATTGCCACTCATAATCATATCAAGTCACTCACTCACTGACACAACTTTCTTCCTTCATTTATATACATGATTAAAAATTGATGATTAGACATCTGAATAAAAATCAATATGGGATAATGTACATTCAGAAGTAATAATAATATGAGTGTTATCAACCAAGCACAATCGGATGGGAAATAAGACGAGTGATTTTATAGTCAAAATAAATAAGTAACTTGTCAGAATGTTGTGATGTGTTTGAAATGAAATAGAATTTTGAGATTATTTATTATCCTCCTGTGATTTGACTGACTGATGATAATAATATCTTCCATATCTCTGGTATTTGCATTGAGTCATTTCTGTTGCGCATGTGCTGGGTGTAGATTCACTCGATGAACCATGGAGGATTCAGTAATCAATCTCTCTTTCCATCTACATATATTACTTCTTAGAATCCTAACCGTCTCCCACCTTATTGGGTGGTTGTGCGTTATTGCATGCAGTTCGATTGCTAAGCTTTTTCTGAATCACTTATCTTCTCGGGGTCAACCATTCTTACCTTAGCTGAATTCTTATGTTTCGCCAATCTGATTACCTGCGATCTATCAGCCAATGTCCACGACGAATAACTGTTTTCTTATCTGACTCTCTAGTCTCATAAATTTTCACCAAAAAACTTTGTTAGTTTCCACTTAAATTTGAATTAATGCTGGTTTATGATGTAATCTCTATTGAAATGTATCGAATCCTTCTACAAATCCAAAAAATTCTACATTAGATTTCTATTGTCTTTTAAAACCGTATTTTCTATAGTTTGGTTTGTAAGGGTTAGTTTTGTTTTGTTGTTTACGAGTTGATCACTGATTGATATCAGCCAGTGAACCATTGAAAACCAGCTGGGAGTACTGTACTGGACAGCTGTTTCATCCTAGTTTGAGAATCATCGGAAGTACGCACCCACCACAGTGCGGTTCTAACCCAGGACCTTCCGGTTACAAGGAAAGCTCGTATACCATTCACCCACTGGGACCCGATTCAATGGCCAACCAATGAATTCTAACTTCTACCAATTCGTGATTTAGTGTGACGCCAACCAGTGCCGTAGGTGGGACATCCATCCAGACACGTGACATCTGGATGGACCTCACTGGTCACGACTTCTCACTAGAACATACTTTAGGAGACTCCATCCTGTAGCAAGTCCTGTAGCGAGCATCAGATTAATTTTCTATAGTTTGGTTTTTAAGGGTTAGTTTTGTTTTGTTTTTATGAGTACTGTCGATGATTCCCAAACTAGGATGAGACTGCAGCTTTCCAGTACTCCAGTGCTGGTTTTCAATGGTTCTCTAACTGATATCAATCTGTGATCAACTCATAAAACTATATTCCTTTCTTCTTATGGATATATCTTTCTGATTGATTTTCTTTTTTTCAAAGCTGTTTCACAACTTGCCTTGACTATAACAGAAATTCAACGATTAGCCGCATTGAATCATTGTAGTCTATTGGTGACTAATCATGCTAGATCGTCATTTAGTAATGCTTTCAAAGATCAACACAATACCGCATCATCCACTGCCGTCTTCACAACGCCTGCCACTGCTTCATCATCATCATCGTCGTCTTTACCACCTTCAATTGGTTGTCTTGGTGTAAATTGGTCATTGATACCACATCATCGTATATTGTTCGAGTGTGCCACACAATCACTTGTTCAAATGATGCCAATGAAAATTAAAGCAACACTAATTAAAAGTGTTTATAATAGAAAGAAAAATCAATTCAATCATTGTACTATACAGAAGTGTAATCCTGAAATTATTTGTGAATTTAATGTATAGAAAATATTCTAAAAAGAAATTTATTTGTTTATTATTGCTATTCATTCAGATTTCCGGTTTCTATAGGCATCTGAATTGAATTCAGTGAAGATTCCGTTACAAATTGACACCTGTTAAAGAATCATTGAGAAGTGATTAAGAGCGCACTGTACAACCTTTTGTTTCTAGCTTGTGACTTATTATTATAATATTATTATTATTTCCTTTAATTTCTAGAGGAACATAGAGATTCAGCCAAGCACGCCTCCATTGCGTCCGGTTCTCTGCTAAAGTTTTCACCTAGCTCCAGGCTTGCCCACATACTTTCATCTCCTCTTCACATCACCTCCTCCAAGTCACCCTTGCAATGACGACCAACTCGCCGCTTCCCATTCGGGTTCCACTCGAGGGCTTGATGGTTTCGTCAAAGGATGGCCAGCCAATCTATCTCCATTTCTTCCTGCCTATTTGTTGCACAATCGGTTCCTGCTATGCTGGTTCGCTCATTGCCAGAGATCCCTCACAGATGCTGATCGTTTCTGGCCGGCCATCTGATCTTGAGCGAAGTAGTGAGCAAAGAAAGCTGTTGATGAAGGTCTGTAGTTTTTTTGAGGTGCTGTTTTCGACGCTCTGGCCAAGTCTCTGATCCGTATAGTAAGTAGCACTGACTTCACATTGGAGTTGAAAATCCGGATCTTATTTTTTCATTTTCATGATGAGCGCTGTTGACCTCCACATATACTTGAGAGTAACGAAAGCTTCCCTTACTTTTCCAGTTCTTGCTTTGACATCCTCGTCAGTTCCGTCCACCTGTAGTTGAAACGATGCTTCCCAGTTAGGTTGGTAGATAAAAGAGGTTGTTTCTTTCAGGTTCCTCCCAATTATGCTGGCTGATTGTTGTCTGTTGTTGCTGTGGATGTTGACGAGAAATCTTCATCACCTCTGTTTTCTCTACGTTCACCTGAAATCCTATCTTTGATGCTTCTTTTGACAGCTTGTTGTTTTTCACCTGCATATCTTCTAGTTAGTGGGAAATCAGACACATACATATCATCGACGAAGTCCATATCCTCCATTTTTTGAGCGTGTCCATGTTACGCCTGTTTCCTCGCTGCGTGGCCCACTGTCTGTCTCATTATCCAATCTACTGCAGTCAGGAAGATCATTGGCCATGACAGACAGCCTTGCCCCACTCCCGTCCTCACCTCGAAGGATTCCTTGAGTTTCCCGTTGTGGACTACTTGGCATGCAGCATTGTCGTATAACTGTTGGATGAGATGCATAATTGTAGACGGCACCCAGTAGTAGCGAAGTAGTTGACAAATCACCTCTCGATCGACGCTCTCTGTCGAAGGCCTTTTCAAAGTCGATGAAGTTGAGTGAGGTGGAGAGGTGACTTCCATTCCAAGCTTTGTTCAATGATGATCCGTACAGTGGCGATTTCATCAATACATGACTTGTTTCTACTGAATCCAGCTTGTTCCGGTCGAAGTTTGTCATCCAGGATGGCGTGTTTGATTCTCTTCAGGATGATTTGGCTGAGCATTCTGCTTGGGATGGACAGGAGCATAATGCCGCGTCAGTCACTCGTGACTACTATTCAGCAATGACGCTTTATCGTAGGTCGAACCTAGGACCTTCAGAATCTTAAGTCAATCTCTAGTTGATCATTCTCATATAGCAGGGAATCATAATCATGCCGAGCAGTGCAATTGTTTATCAGTAGCACTTTCTTAAGATTATCTTTTCTATTCCTGAGTGGAACATAGGGCTTCAAGCTTGAGTTTTGGAGTTACAATAACAGTAGCGCTATTTTTACGAGATGCAGTTGCTGACCTTTTGTATTTTTCTAGGCCGAGTTGGACGCAGATGCCGTGATGCCGAATATCACTTGTCTACGCCAACAGCATCATACGACAGCTATCCGATCTCCCAGAGCGCTACTTAAGTAGGGACACACACAAAGACGTGAGATCGAAAAATATTAGTGTATTTACAAAATGAAACAAGTATATTACGAGTTGATCACGGATTGATATCAGTTAGAGAAAGATAGAAAACCAGACACTGGAAGTACTGAACAGCCGGCTGTTTCATCCTAGTTTGGGAATCATCGGAAGTACGCACCCATCAGAGTGCGGTTCGAACCCACGACATTCCGGTTACAAGGCAAGCTCGTATACCATTCAGCCACCGGGATTCGATTCAATGGCCAGCCAATGAATTCCAAGTTCTACAAATTTGTGATTTAACGCGATCCCAGTGGGTGCGTACTGCCGATTATTCCCAAACTAGGATGAAACAGCAGCTGTCCAGTACTTGAGTGCTGGTTTTCAATGGTTCTCTAACTGATATCAATCCGTGATCAACTCGTAAAAACAAAACTAGTCCTTACAAACCAAACTATGATCAATAGCCTCAAACCCAATTTTTCCTCTTTATCGGCCTCGCTACTGGCTAAGACAGATATAGTAGTGAGTCGGCTGAGGGTCTAATCTTGGACCACGTGTGGCGTGATTGATGAGCATCCTACTGCTCTACTACTGACTCTCCAGTTCGATAGAGAGAACAGAAATCGAGTTAAGTATCAATAATGAGTACTTGTAATTAATAATGTTCTCTGAGCTGGTTGGTTTGGTTGCGGAGTTTTCGCCGTCCTTCTGCACGACATCTTCAGCGCAATATTTAGCATAAAGGGAAATGATTTAAATTTCTTCATAAGTGATATAATTGTGTCTCCCGGTAACCATCTTTACATATGTATTGACCATTTTCTATTGACTCGGATTTTAAACTTTCTCGTCACATGATTCACTTTTTATTAGTTGGTATATTTGCTCTATATTAACGTGTTTGTAAATCGCATATTCGTTTGAGTACCAGACTTCTAGGAATCCCCTGGCTTTTTTAGTGTTTCCTCTGTGTAAGATTTCGACATTTTCCCAACCAAACTGATGTCCATAATTGTCTGTGTGCATTGATATGAAAGAATATATATATATATATCGTGTCGTTTTACGGCTGATCTGCGTTCCTGGATTCTGATTCGAAGGGGACACCCACTTCGACCACCGATGTAATGTCTATTACAGTTCATACAATTTATTCTATAAATGGTATTAACCTTATCTCCTTTTTCTGTTGGATCTTTCGGTTCGCATAATACTGAATTGAGCGATTTGACTGCCTTGTGTGCTAATGATAAATCATCCACCTGAGCTACAAATCTTCTCTAATAATGAGTGTTGCTGAGGATCTAGGGAAAAGCTTTTTTTTCTGTAAGAATCCTTAAGTTAAACGCTAACCAATACTTCGTATCCCTAGCTATAAACTGTTAACTGTGATCTATCATGTCCCTAGACAGCAGCACTACATTGTGCAAATCCGTGCGAATTAGAATTTAAGAACAAAAAGTCCGGAGAGGAGTCTCTTTCCAGCGGATTCATTCACTTAGCTGTACAATCGTATTGATTTATTAATTATTTTGTCTCTCTGTGTGTGTGTGTGTACATTGGGATTGTCAGACAAAAATGAAATTAGTTACGGTTATTGTTTACGTCACGTCAAAGTGTTTCAAAAATGTGATGAATAATCAAACTGTACCCAGGAGGTGGTGGGGTGAAGACTGGTAAGTATTGACAAGGGTTGCGTAATATGGAAGACACCCAATAAAAAACAGAATGTTTAATGAAACAGCATGGAGACAAGTGTCCAAAGTAAATTATGTGATCGGCAGAAAGAGTAAATAAAAGGTTGTTTAGGTAAAAGATGTTACTAAGAAGTCATACAAAAATTCAGAATAGCATTATTAACAAAGTAGTAGAACTTGGAATTATACTCAAGATGGAAGGAGAAGTTTCTTCTGTGTACACTGATCAGAGTTTTCTATCCGGATCGCTAAGGCCTCGACAATGCAAAGTAAACGGAAGCTTATCGTTCTCGGGAGGCTTCTTTTGACTTTGAATGAATTCTTCTTGCATATTTACTGGTATTGAATACATTTTCACTAATAGTGTGACAACAAAAGACAGTGTCTGTTTAGGAAATCAGCACATATTTATAGATTTTCATGTACATTATTATAGATTATTGTAAGCAAACAAACACAGTCCTCTGATTGGTTGTTTCTCACTGAAAGTTAATCTTTCATCTGTTTGTGGCTGTTTGTTGAATATCAGATCAACTATATGCCAGCTGTATACGTATACACAAAGTCTTTGTTTTCATTTTTCTCACGACCAATATTTGGGACATAAACGTTGACGTAAATTACTGTCCACCAATTTTGATCGACAGCCAGTTTTCACCACACTCGTCCCCCGTCAAAGACGTCCGACTGAAGTTGGTTCAGACTGCTTGGTGCTAGAGGCTTTGCTCGTTTGTGTTGCTGTCTGGAATCTCGACGCTCACTGATGTTCACCTGTTTCTCTTTGTTTACCATTGCAATTGTGTCTGCGTAACCCCATCTCAACCTGACAATATGTGGTCCTTTTCACTTTGGGAAGTGTTTGCCTGACCCTGTCTCACATTCGTCAGTATTTCGCCTCACACTTTCACATGTTGCTTTCTCCCGACCTTCTCAGCAGCGTCTCAAGTAGGAGCCTCATCGCTGACAGATCTTGAACGCCACTCAACTGTGCAGAAGCCTCGAAGTCCTTCCCGAAGGTTCATATGTCTCCATCAAAAACTGCTAGGCATAGGCTTTCCATTTGTCAGTAGGCAGGGACACCAAATGTAACGACAAAAGATAGGAGTCAGGCAACAACAGATCGTTCATTAAGGAAATCAACACATATTTATAGATTTTCATGTACATTATTATAGATTATTGTAAGCAACCAAACACAGTTTTCTCACTGATTGTTTCGCACAGAAAGTTAACCTTGCATCTCTTTGTGGCTGTTTCTTGAATGTCAGTTCATCTATATGCTAACTGTATCCGCCTAAGCAAGACTTTTGTTTTCATTTTTCTCATGACCAATATTTGGGACATAAACATTGACGTAAATTACTGTCTACCAATGTTGAGTAACAGCTAGCCCTCACCACATTAGCACTTTTTATTGATCCACTGTTACGTCTTAGTAGCCAAGTGGGACAATGTTCTATGACTCTTTTAGATAAAACATACACACATTCATTGACCCATATATCTCGCTCCCCTTAAACAAATGTATTGGCAAATACACACAGAAGTGATTGAATGCTATAGTTTAATATTTGGAGTAGCTGAAGAACATTAGATGGTTAGAGAATACTAATCGTAATACAGCAGAGAATTTGCTTTCCATGATGTTTACTATATTGTCTTCTTTAGGATTTTGGCCAGAAGGTCGCCTTCGATCTCCATATTCATGGAAAACACTTTCTTCTTTGGCACAGAGATGAGTTTTTCTTTATTGATTTTCGGCTTTCTGTGTTTATCTATAAAGTGTAATGGATAGCCGTTCTCAGGTAGTGTCTTCCTCAAAGGAGTGATCACTTCTTTTACTAATTCGGGTTTGCATATTCTACCGATTCTAGTTGTAAGAGATATTACCAGGTCCTGCTTGCTATCGCACCGTGTCTGGCGTAGACGTGATATCCGGCTGGCTATCGACTAAGGGGCGTGTGTAATCATCAGCAGTCCGCTCCGTCCTCTTTTATGGCTATGAGACCTGGCCATTGAGAGTGGAATTCATGAAAAGATTAGCTGTCTTTGATCATAAGTGCCTGCCTTCTATCTCCCGTGTGAAGTGGTATAAGAAGGTGAGCAATATTGAGGTTAGGCGTCGATTACTACGTAAGGAGGGGAAATCAGTCGACGAGACTGTGAAGTTACACCGGTTGAGATGGTTAGGACATGTGTTATGCATGCCTGGCCTAGTCATCGCCTTCCTCGACTGACGGGCAATGTTAGCTGACATAGTATTGGTCAGGCTAGAAAAGAGCTAGCGGCGGTCAAACCAAAACATGGCACCAGTCAATGAAATCTACAACAGTTAGTCTAAGCCACGTAGGAAGGTGTAGACTTCCTGACTGGTTGTGGTCCTCGGGACAGTAGAAACCATTGGCTGGAGACAATTGCTGATATGGCTCAAAATCGTCGATGTCAATAGCTGTTGCAGATGCATCCACTCCTTGTGACTAATAATTTCCAATGAAACTATATTCTTCTTCGTTACTTCCATTTCTTTGTCTAGCACCTCTGTTTACTGTCTCTTTTATGCATTTCTTCTAGTTTCTTCTCTTGCTTTGTGTGCTACATGGAGAGGAGTGTGGCGACTTGAACTGGTGCACATCGGTGCAAAGTTGTTCTATGTCGAAAACAGACAGTAAAACAGTTTGCTTTCGATGGGTACCCAGTTGTACAAGTTTGTCATCTGGCCGTTCCACGTAGGCTTTCTATGTACCAATCTATTCAAAGTTCTACCAATCTTCTTTGTTGGTCAGACAACCGGAAATGAGATTGTCTCCCACGTTTCTGTTTTAACTGTAAGTTTGATGGCGGGTTGGCAGCTATTAAAAACCTGGAAGACATTATTTAGGTCACATTTGTTATCACAGATGAGAAAAAGTGTCATAAACTTACCTGTTTTACAGGGAGAAATTGTCGATTATCGGTTTAAACTGACCATTTTGCAAATTTGCCATGGAAACATCTGCACGTCAAGAGCCTAAAGGTGAATCCATAGCCATGCCATCTTTCTGTCTATAAATAGTACCGTTGAATGTGAAGTGAACGTCCCAAGTGCATCTAGGTAGAAGTTCTTTCAACTTGAACGTAGGTATTCCGATATTCAAGTCGTTGTCTTCCAAGTACTTGCATAAGACACAGGTAGTCTCCATAATCGGAAGATTTGTGAAGAGAGATTCGATATCCAGTGGTGTCATACGGTCGTCGTCCACTTTCAAATCTGCGATAGAGTCGATGAATTCCAACGTGTCTGGAAGAGAGTATTTTGAAATTTTCTTTTCTAACAGGCTGTAGGAGTTCTGCCAGCCGTTTAACATTTGTATGTTATCGAAACCTGGACTTGTCCAAAATAGAGCGCAATGGAAGTCTGTGTTTGTGAGTTTTCGGTAATCCATATAGTCTGGGTATTATCAAACCAGTTGGTTGAATGCTCTTGTAGACATTTTCAGAGATAAGTTGATCATTTTTAGCTATCTCAGTGTCCCGGTGAGCTGCATTTCTCTTCTTTCTGTTTTGTCTTTCTCTTTGTCAGATGCAACGAACTTTTTTTATTACATATTGATTCCACACCGTATTTTTGGTACAAGTATGGAATTTTCAGCATGGATATCGGTAGCCCAAATTTTACAGGCCGACCATACATATCAGGTGTGCGTCGGCAGGGGAACGAACCCCGGACCACGTACATGGTCAGCGAGAATCCTGACCACTGTGTCACCGACGCACAACGAACTTGTTGTTATCTGAAAGAATTGCTAACATGTTATCAATATAGTCTTTTCTACCCATTAAAGACTATGCCAGTACCTTTATCAGAGTGTGTGATCAGCAATTCCTTGTTACATCTCAGCTGGTTGAGCTGTTCTGTGTGTTCTTTAGCGATTAGATCATTGCACTTAGACTTTGCGTTCTGGTACTGATGGTGTGAGTCTAGAATTGTTAACTTTAAACGTTTGAACTCCTCTTTAGAGACTGGGAAAAAATCGCTAGTCTTGTTGATCACATTTTTGCACTCAACATATGTATGGATACTGCTGATGTCTTGGTACGTGTCGCAGAATTTTGGCCAGACACACAAACCCTTCAGTTGTATAGGTTATAAAACTTACTGAAGAATGATGGAACACGAAAATTTGCAGGAACTTCCGGAAATGTGCTTCGTATTTCAGTGGCTTTTAGGCTACTTAACAGGTTTGAGTGGGCGGCTTTTATACACCTCTCCGTAACCCTGCTCATATACTCAGTGAAATCTTGGCGTCCATCATTTGACAACTCACATAACACAAAGGATCGTTGTGCTATGTTTCTTTCGAGTTTTGGGACACGTGAAAGAATGGAATCCTCTCAGTTCACAGTGTGATGTATGAGAGGATTGGAGTTAGCATAAGTATGTGATATGTATCCATATATATATATATATGGTAGTCTCTCTTTCTGTTACTCTCTTAGTCTGTGACCATTTCACTTTGATGAACTTGTCTCCTTTAACAATGTATATTCCCCTTATATTATATATAACATGTGTGTTTGTTTGACAGTCTGTTCTTGGTGACATATATCCATATAATATGTGTGTTTGTTGACAGTCTGATATATTTTGCTATGCATATATGGATCGATACTCTATTATAATTAGCCAATCACGTTAAGACTGTCTATTGATTTGTTCACACACTTGTTTGGACATTCATATATATATTTTTGCTCTCACACTCTTGTGTGACATTGATTCTCCTTGTGTTGAAAAATAGAAGTATCATCGCAAACCTAGTGGTCTTCTGATTTCCGTCTTCCTTGCATCAGGACTATTAAATTCTCGACCAGTACATAATAATAATTTGGCGACGAGTACATAACAGTATGATTGCGATGAAGAGTTTTCCAATACCATTTCGGATATATATGGTTGTTTATATAATCTCTGAGAAAACCTGTCTTTGCAATGACTTCACAAAGCTTGACAGAATAGAGCACGAACCCATCAAGTTCCTTTATTGACAAAGGGTTCTTGCTGATGTTTTAATTTACGCAAAATACCCATTCACGCATGAATATAAGAACAAAAAGTCCAGAGAAGAGTCTCTTTTCGGCGAATTCATTCACTTAGCTGTACAGTCTCATTCAATATAATGATTTCGTGTGTGTGTGTATATTGAGATTGTCAGACAAAAATAAAATTAGTTAGAATTATTGTTTACGTCATCACCGAGAAACAACCATTCAAGGGACTGTGTTTGTTTGCTTACAGTAATCTATAATAATGTACATGAAAATCTATAAATATGTGCTGATTTCCTAAACAGACCCTGTCTTTTGTTGTCACACTATTAGTGAAAATGTATTCAATACCAGTAAATATGCAAGAAGAATTCATTCAAAGTCAAAAGAAGCCTCCCGAGAACGATAAGCTTCCGTTTACTTTGCATTGTCGAGGCCTTAGCGATCCGGATAGAAAACTCTGATCAGTGTACACAGAAGAAACTTCTCCTTCCACCTTGAGTATAATTCCAAGTTCTACTACTTACAATAATCTGTAAGAAAGCACATGAGAATCTATAAATAACTGTTTCCTGGCCCTTGTCTTCTGTCGTTACACTATTACTATCTTTTTAAAATTGTATTTTTGCTTGAAAATTGAATTTTTTCCATTTTTCAGACTTTATTATTTTGATCAACCTGACTTTTTGATGAAAATTGTTTTCATACATTTATTCCCCTTAATGAATTTGAACAAAGCAAGAACTACGGTTTTAGCAGAATAAAGTGGTACCATCATTGTTTATTTCGTTGCCTTCTCGTCAGCTGCTTACAGGCCAAAGACATTATTAAATGTATCTACAAAACATTTCTGACATACTTGCACAGAGTTCATTTTAAACAAAAATCAATTGATCAATATACGCATACACTAATTAAATATATGCAACATTAAACACTATTCTGAACAATAATAATCATACACAATGGAAACTTTCAGCATTTCGCATTCGGATGAAAGAGAGATGAAAAATGTCCAGTTACCAGGGCGAAGAAAGACTGGCAATCGCTTCTTTCTGGTGGACGCATAAATCAGGTTTCAGGTGCTTGATGGAAATGGCTTCAACAAAGTTGAGTAGAATTGAGCTGTTTCGCCTATTGATAATTTTGAACGACTTTTCGATGTCCACCTCATGACCCGTGTCGAGGAGATGCCTGGCGATGTCACTGTTTAAAGCATTTGTTCCTCGCTGAAGACGTAGGCTTTTTGGTACATGTTCAGAAAATCGTAGATATGCCCTGCTTCTTTCTGTTCTTCCAATGTAACTGCCCCTGCAGATACATATAAATTTGTATACACAGTTGGAGTTAACAACATGAGAAGGATATCTATCGAGTTCTGATTGCACCAAAGAGCAAGTTGTTCGGTAGACGGGAACGAGCTTACCTGCAGGATAGGCTATGGCTAGTGATGTATTCAGCCTTCTGTTGATCATCAGTGCAATGTTTTCACCTTTATAATCAAGCTGAACGTAGACTGGCTTTTTCCCACTGTGATTTGTTTTACACTTGTGACTTCAGATCTTCCATACTTGTTGGTGATCCTTTGAGGGTACCCATTGCTCTTCAGTATCTTTTCAAGGAACTTAAATTCCTCCTCTGGTTTCTCTATAGAGCATATTCTCCTCGCTCTATAGTACAGAGTCTTAACTAGACCACGTTTAAAGCTATTTGGACAAAAGCTATTAAAATGTAAGTATTGTCCTTTCCATGTAGGCTTTCGATAAATTGGCTTTTGAAGACTACCGCCTTCTAGGCGTTCTATGGCGATGTCGAGGAAGGGGAACTGTAAAAACAAATGACAGTCAGAGAATGTCTCGATGAAAGCAAAAAGACGGTTATTTGCGGGAAAAATCTATGAAACTGTTTAACACTAATAGCATGCCAAACCTCTAAATTACTTTATTAGTACTGTAACAATAGAAGACAATGGCCATGGCAGACAGATCATGTATTTAGGAAATCAACACATATTTATAGATTTTCATGTACATTACTATAGATTATTGTTAGCAGAAAAACAGTCTTCTGATTGGTTATTTCTCACTGAAAGTCAATCTTTCATCTGTTTGTGGCCGTTTCTTGAAGGTCAGATCATCTATCTGCAAATTGCGTCCGCCTACACAAAGTCTTCTGTGATTGGTTGTTGAATCAGTCGTTGTTCTTATTTTTCTCATAACCAATATTCGGGACAGAAACATTAACGTAAATTACTGTCTACTAACTTTGGTTGGCAGTGTATAAGGAGATGTCCATCGGCATAAAAATATCAAAGAAAAACGAGATAGATTTAACGTCAGAGAATGCAAATGGATTTATTTTTTGCTTTGAAATTGATGTTTTTCATTTTACAGACTCTATTATTTTGATCAACTTAACTTTTTGATAAAAATTGTTTTTGTAAGTGTAGACAATGGATATAAAATGACAACAACACCTGGTGTTTTGGGTATGTGAACAATTCTCATTGTTAAAATCAAAACAAGAAGACATATGAAAGCGAACAGTATTGTTTTCAATAATATCTTCCTCAAGTTGTACTCTACAAAGTTGTATAGCTTTAATCAATAATGATGATTTATGCATCACTGATAGGTATAAACAAAGATAGAATAAGCACTGATGCAGAATAATGTGAATCCATGTTGTATCTCATCAGTTCTCTTCATCTGTTTACAATCTATAATATTTAACAAAATAAGGAAATAAATGGTATTAGATGGTTGTAGGCAATCGGCTACAGGAAGCCTTGCTCAACCTAGGTTTCGTGCCAGTTTGCACCCACCAGTCAGCAAGGCGTATCTTCAACCTTGAAGGAAATCATGTCCCTTCTGAGATTTGAACCCGCGTCACCCAGTGCTGCCTTCAGTCGGTCAGAGATGTTACCGCTGAGCTAGTTACCAGTATCCAATCAAAGTATCCACTACAGTCCTACAGGAGGTCAATCGCGAGCCCGAATAGCTCAGTGGTAACGTCTCTGACCGACTGAAGGTGGCACTGGATGATGCGGGTTCAAATCTCAGAAGGGACATGAGTTCCCTTAAGGTTGCAGATACGCCTGTCATGCTGACTGTTGAGTGCCAACTGACACGAAACCTGGGTGGAACAAGGCTTCCTGTGGTCGATTGCCTCGAACCATCTTATATAGTTTGACTAGGTTTACTCTGTCTATTATAATTTCTTCAAGTGTAGCAACCTGAACTGGTACACACACACACACAATTCAACAGAACAAAACTTCTATTCAAATAATGACAAAGGATGTAATCGAACCAGGCGTCGGTGGCACAGGTGTCATGCCCGGGAACCGACACACTCCTTTTACTTCGTTAAGCCAGTAGTAAGATCGGTTAAGAGGAAAGGTGGGTCATGAGACTAGTGACACTATCCCGTAAAAGTAAACAGGACTGCTATGGAAGCTCCAGTGCACTAGCTCGAAGCCCTATGTTCCACTAGGAACGTTAAGGAAGAAAATAATAATAAAACAATGAATCCAGAAGATCACAAAGAGTGAGCGCATTTCTGCCACACAGAGCAGTATTGATCCATGCCACCAACAATCTCCAACACTTCAACTTTAGAGTTTCGACGACCTCAACTAGGCAGTCTAGAACTTCCCATTTTGGACTGGTCGAAGGTGCTGCAATGCGAGAAAGTAACCAAAAGTCAGAAACTTAAACTAATCATGATTCCACCTGACAGAATGAATTGTAATGTGCTCACCTCATTACTTCAATATCCCATATTTGCCCCCTTAGTGGAGTGATCATACAAGCCTACTGCTAAATAGACCCAAAGTAGGACGAAAAATGTCATCAGTATATAGGCTATAGTCCTTTCATATATGAAGGAATTTATAGAGATATATAATGCGCCTATGATCCAACGGTAGCCACGAAGGAGGTCCCAATCCGATTCTTTTCAAACCTACTCCTACAGCTCACCCAGCCGGTAGCAGGCCTGGAAATAAAGGAAGTTTGGCCGTGAGGCTAGTAGCCATACCATCCCTACTGACCCTTCAGAACTCCCCTCCCTCCCCTTTAGGAGCGCAAGGAATGATAACAAAGTGTTACAATACATAGTGGACTTATTCACTCTAGGGGATACTCAACACACTATGAAATCTCATCTTAAATTGAAATAAAAATTAAACTTTACTCATCATTGGATCAACAGCTGTAATCATAAATTTCATGTGACTACGCACAACACTAGTTACTAGTGTCCAATCAAAACAAGGATTTATACTGCCTGTATATTAGTGTATTTATGGCATATAGGTGAGAAAGTTCCAGGACTATTTCCCTTCATGGATCAAATTAATAAAACTACAAAGTATCAAGTATTGGTTTGTAGGGATTTTGTTTGATTGCATGGATGATTTCATCATGGGCTGACATCGGTTAGAGTACCATTGGAAAACCTTTAAGGAGTATTGGATAGCTCATTAGCTACTGATCCTATTCAGATAGACAGTTACCTGGGGTTCTAGTGAGAAGTCGTGACCAGTAGGGTTCAGCAGGTCGAAGTTGAGAACACTTACTTATCGAAGTCATTGGCTAGTGGTCGCGCTATGTCGTCAATTGGTAGGAGATGGAATTCACAAGCTGGCCATTGGATTGGCGGGTACCAGTGGCTGATGAATGGTCTACGAGCCAGCTCGACTTGTAACCAGAAGGTCGTGAAATCGAAGCTTTGCGTTGATGTGGGTGAGTACTGATGAAGTGTTAGTCCCAAGCTAGGGACGAAACAGCTGTCCAAAACTCTCTGCTGGTTTTTTTCAACGGTTCTCTAACCGATTTCAGCTCATGATAAAATCCTCTAACCAGTCAAATTTAAAAGTGTAATAGGCAGGAAGGTTGGAAAATAACATGATAGAATTATTGTTACTGAGAAAATTGCCTTTCTGTGCAATCAGGGGCTGAAAGCGCAGTTATGACAAAATAGAAAGGAAGTTCAGATAGAAAAATCATAGTAGTGTAGATAGAAATTGAAAAAACCTAAAAATAACCAAAATAAACAAGAAGGTTGGATAAGAAAGGTAATGGGATTAATCACGACTGACTTTTTATGATGGTGGTAGTAGAGACGACGGTTGGATGAATATATAGAGCTGATATGACAGAGAATATATTTGTAGCTCAGGTGGATGATTCTGATGTGGTTGTGTTCTCTGGCCTAGCTGGATAGTTAATCTGCGAAGCTTTCATCGCCTTACTAAGGGATATCTTCAGCGCATAATTCAATTTGATCAAATGAGCTTTTAGATTTCTCCATCAGTTGATTAATCATCTCTCCTGGTGACCAACTTGAACGTGACTGGTTGTTTTTGTGTGTTTTCACATTCTCTAGTGTTGATTGTTTCCTCGACCTGAAGTTTGACCTTTTGTGTATGAGATTTCCTTCTTATCGATTGGTAAATTTTTTCCATGTCAATGTGTCTATTGATTGATGATTCACTGGAACGCCAAGCCTCTAAAAATTCTCTGGCTACCTGTCTTGTTGTTTCCTCTGTCTAATATTTGAACGTTGGTTGTACCAGTCAAATTGATGTCCGTGGTTGTCTGTATGTTGTCATATGAAGGAGTGGATATCATGTCTTTTGACGGCTAGCTTATGTTTGTGGATACGAAGACGAAAGAGACGTCCACGTTGGCCAATTTAGTGTTTTTCGCAGTTGTTACAATTTATTTTGTTGATAAACTCGCGGAGAAATCTAAAAGCTCACTTCAAATTGAAGAATGCTCTGAAGATGTCGCCTAGTAAGGCGATGAAAGCTTCGTAAATTAGCTATCCAGCTCAGAGAACACAACCACATCGAAATATATAGAGCTGGTTTGAACCTTTGAATTAATAGTCCTTCATGCCTTGGTCTCACTCCTTTTGTATATGACTTTGAAGAACTTTTTAGATGGAGCTAAATATCCTGAGTTCACAATATGTTCTTTTATCGAGCTGTATATACACACATTTACGTTCTCCCTTCTCTAGATACGCTGGGTAGTGCTCCCCAGCGTGTTTTACAAGCGGACAAATGGTAAGGACAATTTAATCACCTCCACAAGTGCAATTAGACTGGTATATCCATGTTGCAACAGCTTGTCTTTCACGTGTTGGTTGGACAGTTTCTTGAGAGAAAATGTCACTCATTAGTTGGATGGAGCCGAAGTATTTTGTTTTACTGAGAGATTTTGAAAGCCATTTACGGGGAATCTCTACTTCGGTATCACTTTTAAAATTCAAGATTAAACTTCAGTATACTTTCGGAGGTGACTTGGACTTTTTCAGAGGTCTTCTTTGGTTTTAGATTGTTGTCTATGAACCTGAATGAAGGAAAACCATTTTCTATCGTGGGTTCCTCAGAGATTTTTCAGTCTTTAGTCAATAGATTCCTTGGTATATACTTTCTGGGTTTTTGAGGAAAGAGAGTATGTGAGATTTCCCTTTCTGTTTAGAGGAAAACAACTCTGAAAAATTGATAAACTGTCCATCCCATAGTTGCCTTTTCGTATATGGTTCTCCTTAGAGATTTACCAGCATTTCTTTGCGGTTGAACAGACTCAACCTTCAAAGTAAGATCGATGTGTTGGGTGGGTATTGCTGGAAGTTTGGAGTAGATTTCTGAGACCTGAATTCTCATCACAATTAAATAGAAAGTAACATCGATATATCCGTTGTAGAGATGAAGCTCACTGACAGTTGACGAGAAAGATGAATAGCTTTGTAGGCTAGTCACAAAGTAGTCCTAGAGGAGAAATCATTGCTACACCATCTACTTGCCTGTATATTTCGTTTTGAATGTGTATCGGAGTAGAAACTACTTTAGACAATGAATTGGTATGCTGACGTCGATGCTACTGGATTTAATGAAGTTCCCCAAAGAGAAAATATAGTTCCTATCAGTGGAACATTGGTGAAGAGAGAGAGAGACAATACCTCCACATTAAATTATTTCATCTCATTTTTGAAAACATTTATTTCCCGATACGAATATAAAACAAGCAACAAAGGGGTTAATAAAGCAGGATTTAATGAATTCATCAAATTTCGGTAGAACTCGTCAGCTGAATACTCTACATACACGGATATACATACTCTTTAAATTACATTGGGAGATATAAGACTGATAAGTAAACAAACCACATTGAATTAGTCATGCAGAAAGACAGGTGCGAATGTTTTCCAGGTCATGTTCAAATAGATAACGGGGGAGAGAGAGTATGAGGGATCAACATTAAGCTAAAATGCATTACACCTCGATTACATCACTTAGATAAACAATTAGACGTTAGAGAATGTAACAAGAATCGCAAACAGAGTAATATCAGTAGTAATGGTTATGATAACAATAATAATAATAGTGTTGAAGTGAGTTAAGATAATCCTACTGATAAAAGATAGTTTTAAATGAATCAAGAATAATAATAAGTAAAACGTAATACCATGGTAAATTCCGAGTGACGACTATCTCCTTTTGCACACAGAGACCTGATTTACAAACTCGGATTTCACAATCCCCTGCAATTGCAAGCATCTTCTTGTTTCTTTGTCTGCTGAAAGTAGTGAATGACTTGACAGCGTCTATATCATGTCCATAATCCACAAGATGTTTTGTTCTTGAGGCTTTTAGCACTTTGAACTCAGCTGTTTTCAACCATTTTGTCAAATGCTCCATTATGCGAGTAGACGATCGCCTTTCTGTACGACCTATGCGTATTTGCTTCCACAAACATACTCATCAAATTGATATACGCAGTTTGAAGTGTCGAGGATTGGCGACTGGTCTTTCCCAGATGGTTGCAGCAATCGCTTAGTGGTGTTAAGGAAAACAAGTTTTGCAGCATAATAAGTTCTCTTGATAGCTTTATTTAGTCTTCGTTTGACTACTTCTTGTACATCATCTCTTTTGAACGGCAAACTGATATAGACAGATTTCTTCGCGACAGTTTGGACAGTTTTGCAGGCGCTCAATTCTTTAGAGTATATATATTAATGAACTTCTCAAGATATCCATTCTTAGATAAAATATCCTTCGGAAATTTTATTTCATGCTCAATTCTATTGTCAGAAGAAATTTTCCGTGCTCTGTTAAATAGTGTTCTGACTAAGTTCTTTTCATACTGGATTGAAACAAAGCTCTTGAAATGCATGTACTGTTCTGTCCATGAAAACTTTCTAAATATAGATCTTTCGATTGTGCCATCAGTCATTTTCGCTAGAAAAACGTCAAGGAATTTAATAGTATCACTTTCCTCGTGTTCTATTGTGAAATTGAGATTTGGATGGCATGAGTTGAATTGTATCAACTTGTCTTCAGTTTTTGATCTGCTTCCACAGACGATTAAAATGTCATCAACATATCTTAGGTATACATCCGTTTCTTGTATATGTTGCTGTAAGGTACCAGTTTCTGGGCGTGACAAGAATAAGCCTGCAAAAAGTGGTCCCAAAGGGCTTCCCATTGCGACACCATCAGCTTGACAAAATAGACGCCCGTCGAAATGGAATTGGACATTTTTAGTACATAAAAGTAGCAATTTCCTCAATTCCGATGTTGGAATGGGTATGTCTTCAGCTTCTCTACATATGAAGTCAATAGTCTCAACGACTGGCACGTTTGTAAAGAGGGAGGTAACATCGAAAGAGACCAGATGCCTATCAGATACATTGAAATCTTTCATTTGCTTGACAAACTGAAGTGAATCAGAGACTATATACGTTCTGAAATGTTTTCGCAAGTGCTGCAACAATTCACATAACCACTGTGCTAATTTGTGGTATGGTGAATTTATCATTGAGTGTATAGGTGTTAACGGCACCCCTGGTTTGTGTATTTTTGACGCGTCCGTATAATTTTGGGATTTGTGACCCAATTGGTTTGATATTCCTATATGTTTTTCCATCAATGTACTTCCTTCTGAAGAGTTGTCGTAGATGCTGCACAATTTGCCTTTCGGTTGATAATGTTTGATCTTTTGCATGATTATCCAATTTGAATTTAGATTCATCGGCGAGAATTTGATGCATTTTTCGAGATAATCTATCTTGTTCATTAGCACTACACTTTGTCCTTTATCAGCTTGTAGGATAACAAGATTTTTGTCTTTTCGAAGCTTGTTTAAAGATCGCCAGTGTTCTTTGATGATATGCAACTTTCGATTGGTCGGCATGATTCGAAATTGATGAGCGATATCAACCATCTTTGAAACAACCAGCTTTCATCTCAGTTTATCTCATGTTCTCATTAACCATCCATATTTAATTATCAAGTGTTGTTTTGTAGGGATAATATCATAAATAGAATGGTTCATTGGATGAATAGATGTTCGAATGGGGGTGTAAAACTATAGACTTAGTAGGCAAATAAAAGACGTCACATAACATGGTATGAAATTTGATAAGCTGGAATTCAGTAGTGTAAGGAACTCTGGTTTAGAATGACTAGTGAACAAATAAAGTCATCCCGGAAACAGTTGAAAGTGAGAATATACTAATACTGACAAAAATAATGGTTGCAGAAACGAAGGAAAGGGACATAAGTAAACAAAGTAATGAATAAATAAATCAATATTAGTTCCTCTACGGCTGACGTAGAAATAGGAACTCTACTCACCTTCTTTGTACACAAAAGCCTGGCTTGAATTCATAAGTAGCTAGGGCCTCCGCCATTTTTCGAAGTTTAGAAAGCAGGAAACACTGCCAGTTAGTATGAATTTGATAGATGATCTTAAAATCATAGTCAGAGTTGGTAGACTGACAAAAATTTGATCAAATGCTGTAGAATAGAGCTTTGCACACCGTTTCCTTCTCCCCTGTAGAGCCATGCTGCTGAAATATGTTGTCGTATCGGTGTGGAAATCGTCTTCTGGCAGTGGCCAATCTACCTTGCTCCACAAGAGCAGGTGAACTGATAGATACACATGAAGGCTGTCAGACAAGGGAATTTATCTTTTACACAGACAAAGAACAACTTACGGTTGGTGAAGGTCATTTGTGGTTTTGCAGCAAAGAATGTCTTACTGACGGATTTAGAGAGATGAATTTTGTGCACATCTGAAGCCTGATCGCCTTTAAATTCCACATTCATTAGTACATTCTTTTTGAAACTGTGTCATTGATCAATGTGGATTGCTTCTCTTTCACATTTTTATCAATAAATCGGTTCGGCTAACCATTTTCTGCCAGTTTGGTTTATAGGAAAGAGAGGGAGGTCTAAGTTAGCACAGACAGAACTACGAATGTTTCTTATCCTAAAGCAGAGCAAATGAATTAAGTTCTCATTTCTCCTGGAGATAGGCATCCAACTATAAAAACTAGCTGGTTGTCCATTCTATGTAAGTTTCTGGTAGGTTGGTCTTTTTAGAAATTCATCATTACATATACTCAGTGACACATCAAGAAGGGGAATTCTTAGTTCAGATTTCTTTTCCCCGGTGAATTGCAAAGAGGAGTGGCAGTTTTTGAATGCAAACGAGATATTGTCCAGAATTATGTTCTTATCACAGATAACGAATGTGTCGTCTGTGTATTTTCTATAAATATCGAAATGCCAGATGGCTCGGCTAAGTTGAGAGTTTTCAAGCCTTACCATAAAACAGTCAACCAGTAGTGGACCCAAAGGTGGTCCCATCACATTGCTATCAGTCTAACTAAAAACTTGTTATCGAAAGTCAAATGAACATTCAACGTGCATCTCAATAAGAGTTCTTTAAGGTAAACTGTTCGCTTCTGTCTTATTTTAACTCCTGAAAGTATATATATATATATATATAATGTTCCAAAGGTGCTTTTGGAAGCTATCACTCCTGAAATCTCCAACTACACCAGGCATTTAAAGAGGAATAAAACTATTATTGTAACGAAAGAAGACAAGGGCCAGGCAACAGATCCTTCATTGAGAAAATCAACAGATATTTATAGATTTTTATGTACATTATTATTCGTTATTTTAGTAGAGAAGCGACGTCTTTTGATTGGTTGTTTTCTTGCTGTACTGCTTGTGACCGTTTCTCAGAAAGTTAAGCCATATATCTACGAATCGTGTCCTCCCACGCTAAATCTGCTGTGATTGGTTGTTGAGTTCCTCAAGGTTAAGCTTTATCATTGATTTTCTCATGACACTGATTCGGGACGTAAACACTGACTTAAAATGTTGTCTACAGTTTTTGGCTCGCAGTCAGCTCTCACCACACTATTATTATTAACAATATCTAAGTCTCTTACATGCAGTTTCAAAGATCAAGGTTTTGCAGTGTAAACAATAATTCCACAGGTTATTCTCTCTTAAATTTGATCACAAAGTGACTTCGGCTAGAAAACTACTGATGAACCAGGGAGAAATTGACATCTGTTTCGTCCTTGTTTGATGTGACTGGTAAGATTATCCAGGATACATTTCGACTAGCAGACGAGTATTGATGGATTTTTGGATGCTGATTTTGAAGTGAAATGAAAAAAATCATCCTAAGCAAAACACATGGGGATTTGAGGATCCGAATGCATCCGAATTCTTAAAAAAACCATCAAAAGTTACTGTACACTCCTTCAAACCACCCATTAAAAACCTACAAATTTCCCAGAATTCCCTTTTATTCATTTAACAGGTTACGTTATGGTATTTGGGTATTTCCTGTGATGACGGCAATGAAATAGTGATGTACTTAGCAGTCGATTGTCGTAGCCGAAGTGGTAGGGCTCCAGAGTAGTAGTGTATTGAATTCACAGTCCTGTGTATATTTAATATTTCTAAAAGGTCCTGTATGTGAATCCATCGCGACCCCATCAATTTGTCGATAAGGGTATCAGTTAACTTTGAATTGAATGTCTTTTGTATAAAGAAGCAGTAGACGCTTCATCACTATTCAGGTAATTTATGCCTAAAACGAAGCAGATATTCACAAAGTGCAGTTATTACCATTGACCTTTTGCGTTGGTAGCACAGCGATGGTAGAATGCTCGCCAACCACGCAGGTGGTCCGGGGTTCCATTTTCGCACTCCTTTACCTCGCCAAGCCAATAGTAAGATTGGTAAAGAGGAAAGGTTGATTATGAGGCTAGCAACCCCACATCCTGTAAAAATAAAGACCATTGCTATCGAAACTTCAAGCCACTCACCACTAACTTGAAGCCCTATGTTCCACTGGGAACGTGAAGGAAATAGGAAATATAAAAAGAACCTTTCAGATACGCCGCGTTTCCTCAAGAATATCAAATTTACGAAGCACAGGAAATTTACTACCATTTTGCCGAAGCAGTTGCAATCAAACCTGTCAAACCAAACTTATGAATATAGAAAGAGAGTGTGTAATCAATTTCTCACTTCTTTGGTATCTTTATTTTGATTACATTGATTAGTCATCCATATCATCAGTGATTTCAGCTCACTGAATAAGTTTTCAATTTTATGAACTATAACCTTCTTGAGTTGTTTGGTGAACTTACAAGCCAACACTGTTTATTAGATTTTTCGGTTTGTCTGTCTTTCCCTCTGCTCTCTCTCTCTCTCTCCTTTTCTATTTTGAAAGTATATATATTGACATTAATTTTTGCCAAAAAATTGTAATACTTATATGTTTCGGATGCTTTGGATTCTAGATTAAGCAGAAGTATCTTCTTCGGAACCGACTGGACCTGTTCGGAAATCTTCTTTGATTTGAGATTCTTATCTATTAACCTAGGTGGAAAACCGTTTTCCATCAGGGTTCCTCGTAGATTAAACAGTTCTTCTCCAGTCACTTCCTCAAATCAAAGAAGACTTCCGAAGAAGACCAATCTGTCCCCCAAGAAGATACTTCTGCTTAACCTAGAATTCAAAGGGGATAACTGAAGCAGAAATCCTTCGTAAACGCCTCTGCATATTTCGGATGCATTAATTCTATAGTGTTCCCCACACCACAATTCAAACATTAAAATATATTTTCAAGTGCTGGTTTGTAGGGTTTTGATTGGTTGGTTACAGGACTTCATCAAGAGCTGCCATCGGTTAGAGAACCATTGGAAAACCTGCAGAGAGTACTGCTTTGTTCCAGTTTCGGAATAACTCTTCATCAGTACGCACCCACCCCAACGCAAGGGTTCAAACACACGACCTTCCAGTTACAAGGCGAGCTGGCTTGTAGACCATTCATCGGCCACTGGGACCCGCCAATCCAATGACCAGTCCATGAATTCCAACTTCTTCCAGTTACCGACATAGCCTGACAGCTAACCAATGTGTTTGGCGAGTATTTGTCCTCACCTTCGACCTGTTGTATCCCACCGGTCATGACTTCCCGTTAGAACCGCAGGTCACCCCAATACTCCCCGCATGTTTCCAAATGGTTCGCTAACCGATGTCAGCTCATGATGAAATCCAGTAACCAATTAATGCACATTATTATCATTATTTTTTACCATTGTAATTGGTTCATTGAAGGTCGTTCGCTGACTGGTAGTTAGTGGGGGAGCTTAAAGTTTGACTTCGCCGTTTACTTGAGCATATAGACAATCTTTTTAACACTCTTGAAGTTTGAGTGGTAACTTCAGATATGCCATGACAAAAATTGGCACTTGTAAACGATATCCATTGTTACCATTACAGATATACACATGGATGTGACAATGTACAACTTCAATGTTTCAAGGATGTACGCATTATGAAGCAATTTGCCGCGTCCTACTTTTCAGCTATATTAAGACATGACAGTTGAAGACGCGAGATATGAAAGACTGGGTCTCAATTCTCGTACTAAGGTAATAATGAGACAAGGCCAGGAGCGTTAAGTAAGGAAAAAAGACCACTCAATGAGATTTTGAAGCTAAACCGATATAGATGTCCATGACATGTTTTAGGCATCTTGAAAACACCACCTTCCTCAAGAAGCGATGTTGGCTGAATGTGGATTAGATTGGAATGGAGTTAAAGTTGAACCATTAGGCAAAGCGGACACGGATCCATCGAGTAACTGACTTTTGGTATTAACCACAAGATGGTAGTGGTTATAGATAGCTTGATCTGATTTTCTCAAAATACTAAGTACTAAAACAATCAGAGACTTCTGATGACATAGTCTAGAATCATTCGCAGTGGAGCAGTCGTATTCATTCCATGTCATCCTGTACGATTCTAAAATTCTTCACTAATTTCTGTGAAGTTATTTCCTCTCCCATTCATTTTTCTTCCACTGCAGCCTGTCGGCAGTGATACAGTCAGATGAAACTAATGGCAGAGAATTGAGTGGAATGGAGGTGTGTGTGGCTGAGATCTTATCTTCCACTTGGAACACATAGAATGAGTACTACCACTGTTATTAATGGAGAAGATTTGTAACTCAAGCGAATGATATTGAATTAGTTATATTCTCTGAGGAGCTGGTTGATTTAACTGTGAAGCTTTCTTCGTCCATCTAGGCAACATATTCAGTGCAGGTTTTAGTATAAAATGAACTCATTCATCAAGAAATTAAATGAGTTCATTTATACTAAAAGCTGTGTATTGAAGATGTTGTCTAGAAGGACGACGAAGGCTTAGCAAAGAAATCAACCAACTCAAAGAACACGACTAATTCAGTACTACTATTATTATTACCGATAATAATAATATGTTCCTTGCCACTTTCTTGTCCTATGCTCCGCCATTTTGTCACCTTCTTCTTGTATATCTCATTCGTTAGCTCTTCTATAAACATAAAAATTGTAATTGATTCTCTGGTGACGTTGCTGGATTAACTACCTACATCAGACAAAACACTGTGTAAAACAATTCAGATTGTGGGTTATTATAGAGATCTGCATTAATTTTAATGTGGATTTCATAACGAACCAACATTAGTTAGAAATCATTGAAGTCCAGCGAGAGAGAGAGCACTACATAGCTGCTTCTCCCTAATTCAGGGCTCCTCAACAACTGGCATCCAAGACCCTCTCAATGACTGTACCCTATATCTTTTGGTTACGACATCATGTTCGCTGACCATTCAGCTACTTGGCTTGGAATTCAAGCTTGACATGATGGACCGTACTGGCCACGCCCCATCAAATTCCGATACAAGTAGCTGAATGATCGACGAGCTGGGTCTTGTAGCCTGAAGCTCTTGGGTCCTATCCCTGGTGGGATCGTGGGTACAGTAAGTAAGGGAGGCGATGAGAAATCACAGTTAATAATTTTAGTTAAACTATATGTAACTTTCATTCCGGGCGTTCGGAGTGAAAAATAAGGTTTCAGGCCTTATAGTTTCAGCAACATGAGTATTGTTTTTTGCTGAGTAGGACCAGTAGTCCCACCAGTAGTCAACCTTTCATCTCTCTAGGTTAATTACCAGTAAGGTGAGGTCTAGGAGCGAATTGGCTCGTAATCCAATGAGGATTATTTGTGCAGTTGGAGAAAACCACTTATTCCAACTGAACAAATTATAGAACAGTGAATAATACTACTTACAAATAGTAAGTAGAACGAGGTGAAAGCGAAAACAGAGTGGAAGAAGACAAGGATTTAATCTTTTTCAATAATTTGACATTTATAAACAACTAATTTAAACCCGAAGACACTGTTGAATTACTCTGTACATCCGTTGTATTTCACCAAATCAATAAATCAGAATATGGAACCACGTTGTATCTTACTGATTCATTCATTTGAGTAGCTGTAATCATCACCACTCCAGGCAAATAAAGGTACTTGAGGTAACCTTAACAATGGACACCTGTTCTTCTCTTTAGGCATCGACCTAATCAGCCTTGTACCCTATTAAACTGAGTTCAGGGAGATGAGTCAGTCACCCGAAATTCCGGCTATCTACTTTGGTGAAGTTACAATACTTAGAATGAAATTTGTCGTCTGTAGATTACACTCATTTCCCATCTTTGTTTACCATCATTTACTCTAATGATCTTTCGAAATCTAATCAATCATTTAACTATGGTATCATACTAAATTTCCCCCATCCCGCACCCAGCATATCTTTTATAAGTGCAAAGTAAACGACATATCGTAAATGCATAAAACCATACACTACTGATTGGCTGAGTTGAGTATTCACATACCACTCAAACCAACCAGAAGGACTCGCTAGTCATGTTGTGGTGAGAGCTGTCTCCTAGACAAATTTGGTAGACAGCAATTTACGTCAGTTTTTATGTCCCATACTTTGGTCATGAGAAAAAAAAGACAAAAACAAAGACTAACTAATCGACCAATCAAAACACACTTAGCGTGGGCGAATACGATATGCACGTATGTGGTCTGACCTTCAAAGAAACGGTCAAAAAGAGACGATAGAATAACCTTCAGAGGGAAAACAACCAATCAGAAAGTGTTGCTTCTCTGCTAATAACAACGAATAATAATGTACATAAAAACTGTAAGTATCTGTTGACTTCGTCACTAAAAGATCTGTTGCCTAACCCTTGTTTTCTGTCGTTACAATGACTAAATACCAGACAGCTGCTTCGCTTGTTTGAAGTCAGGCTCATCGGAGATGTGCCTGATTTAGCCATCTGATCTAAGTTGGATCAGTTCAAACCACAGGATTTCTAACTAGCTACTTGGGATAACTGGTATTACCTTAAATCAGATTCGCAAATTATAGTTTAAGCAGTTTAAGGAATTGAAATTTCTTGCCAGCTTCCTCTGGAAACCAAAATCATTTAGATTATCATAACATGTGATCCAGTAATCAAGAAAGTAAACCTAAATGCATAGAATTACATACTACTCATGAGTAGTTGTTTATCACTCACATCAGAGAATAGTAAATATTCTGACATTATTTTAGTTAACCCAGAAGTAAGAGGGCACTACTCACTGATAATAATGATTCACCATTATGTTATTATACTATTATTGTTCCCTTGAGTTCCGAGTGGAACATGGGGGCTTCAACAACACATCTCCACTTTGTCCTATCTTCTGCCGTCCTCTTCAGCTTGGACCACTATTGTCCACAATCTCCCGTCCCCCCCCCCTGTTCACATGATCTCCTCATACTGACAACCCACTTATCGCTTCCTTTTGGATTCCACTCGAGTGTTGGCCTTCATTGAGCGCGATGTCATTCGATGGTCTCCTTAGTGGCATACGCTAGATCCATCCCCATTTTCTCCTACATATTTGTTGAGCAATCAACTCTTGCCTTTCGGCTTGTTTCTTACTCTTTCTGGAAGTCCATTTGATCTTGGGTATGGAGCCAAAGAAGTTGGCAGTTGTCGACAAAAGTCTGTGGTGGCCTTTCCGAAATCCTTTTCGTCACACGCAGTGTAAATTTCTAACCCGTATAGAAGAAATGACTGACTCATTCTTTATGCTGAGCGCAGTGGGAGCAGTTTCTCAACTGACTTAAGGTTGATGAAGGCATATCTTACCTTTCCGATTCTGGCTGGCTTTGAGGTCTTCATCCGTTCCGACTGCCTGTGGTAGAAACTGTGCTTCCTAGCCATATAAGTAAAGGAGGCCATCTCTGCCAAATCTCTCCCGTTGATGGTGATTGGTGCTGGTTGTTATTGTTGTTGTTGCAGTTCGTTGGTTATCTTCATCACCTCCATCTTCTTTCTCTATAACCACCTGGATGGATTCCTGTCTTCACTGCTAGCAAGCTTCTTCAGCCAGTTTGTTGGTTTTAGTCCATAAGACTTCGAGTTTATGTGACATTAGACATACATCATCCTTCCCGTCTTCTCACTGCAGTTCACCACAATTAAGAATATCATCAGTGATGATAGGGAGCCAGCCGGCTTGTTTTACTCCTGTATCCACTTCGAACGCCTCGCCAAGTCTCCCGTTGTGGATCACCTGACAGTCAGCCAGCTGTTGAATCAGTCTGATAAAGACTTGGACACTGCACGCCATAGTGTTGAAGCAGTTTCCAAATTAATTCCAGTTTTCTAGACTTTTACACTTCGTGTTATGTTGTGTTATGATAACACATAATCTCTGTTAAGTACATCATTCAATTTCTAGCCTAACACATTTTATTGAGTATTACTGGTAATCTACTTACTACATTTGCTTGCCAGTTACTTATTCACATGTAGTTTACGTATGAGTTAAAAAGACTCATAAATAAAAACACATAGAGACTGGAAACAACTGGCGGTTATGTGTGTACATTAATGTTCTATCCAATCAGTAAATCATAGACAAGCATGGAAGATATGAGAGTTAAATATCTCATAAAGGAAAAAAACAACAACAACTTGATAATGAAACGCAAAAAGGCGGTCGTGATCATGTGAACAGATGAAAACTACTCTCCTGGTGTGACTAGATATCATGCGATTCGGGCATAAAAAAAAGTTAAGCTCAATCTTACCATCAACATCATATAAAATAGTAAGACAATCTTATTAGCTACAACAAGATTGAAATTATCAAAAGACATACTGGTAGACTCCTTATATGACCTGATGATACGCCCTGGTAGATGATAAGCAATTTGAGTCCACTGAGCTAGAGAAAATGACTCTGATAGCTAATCACAACTTCAACCACAACAGCAACAGTACACATAGTATGCGAAAGCAATCATAGATGACGGACTGTTAACAGTGGCGCTCCCACTGTGAAAATATTTGCGATGAATGCAGAATACATAAGATTCCGATGACTTTGGAAAATATTGAATTTCCTAGGGGGATTTCATCATGAGCTGACATCAGTTAGACAACCACCGGGAAAACCTGCCAGGGAGTAATGGACAGCTGTTTCTTCCGTCCTAGTTAGGGACGCTTCATCAGTACGCACCCACCACAGGGGTTCAAACATTGATCTGATGCTCACTGGAGACTGGCCCGATTCAGGCAGTTACCTGGGGTCCTTGGGGGGAAGCCGTGACCAGTAGGATACAGCAGATTGAAGGTGGGAACAGTTACTTGCCGAGGACATTGCAAAGGGGTCACTGTATATCGTGAGTTCGCAGAAGTTAGAATTCATGGACTGGCCATTAGATAATGTCCCAGTTACTCAATGGTCTGCGAGCTCTCTCGCCTTGTAACCAGAAAGTCCTGGGTTCGAACCCCTGTGGTGTGGGTGGGTACTGCTGAAGATTCCCAAACTAGGATGGAGGAAACAGATGTCCAGTACTCCCTGGCAGGTTTTGCAGTGGTTCTCTAACCAATGTCAGCTCATGATGAAATCCTCCATGAAATATTGAATTCACCGATAGGATTTACTGTTGGGTATTTCATTGAGAGTCGAGACTTTACAAAGAGCAGAAAATAAAATTGCGCCATCAATGAATGACAACTGTAAAATATAGTTATTATGGGGTTATAGGCTGATATCAGACAAAAACGTGGCGCGAAATTAGGCCTATATAACGGTTGTGCACTGGGACATCTATACGTAAATTCCAGTCCATGATATAGGCAGCACCATAATAGACAAAAAAATATTCAAGCAGTCTTTTATTAGACAAAACAATAAGAAGACGTGATTTGTTTGAATCGTGTAATGTGTATTTGCGCGCACAAGACATTTCCAACAATCTGATCACACACGGACTGGTCATAGGAATATATATGAAATTAATAGAGTTAAGAGGTAAAATTAAAAGGACATATTGATGGTCAAAATAACAATGTTTACCACTTAACCAAATAGCAGAAGTAATAATACATCTACTCTGGCTAGCATCAAAACAAAGTTTACCAAGGAAGGTGGTTCAGTGTGATGACAAATTGTTGCTTTGAACGCATAATGGTGGTTCAAACCTTCTGAATGCTAGCTAGGGCTTCCACAAACTTTAGGATACGCCTTCACCCAAACACGTTTTATAGATAAGTTTAAAAGATGTGTAAACGTCAATTTTATGTCCTGTCTCTATGCTTAACAACAGAGAAGCTAGGTCTCCTGTCCTCACTATTAATAGGTTCTGAAGATTCCATTTGCTTCTAGAACCATTTAGGAATATTCTGTGAAGCCAGTACTTACTTGAAGAGATCGATGAGTCCTCCCTCCTATGCATGTTTGACCACAGATATATTCGAATTGTTAAATACAGTGGGATGTGACATTATTTTTCGCATGTTCCAAGGGCTTAGATGGATATACTGGCTTCAAATTCTCAATTATTATGATATTAGCTGCATAAAAAGTCTTTTTAACCACAGTAGCGTTCAATCATTGTCTAGTTATCGAGCTGCTATGATGCCTCATACACGATGCAGACGAATAACATCTTCTTATTGCTTTGTCCAACTAAATTCATAAAAGGAATCTTGTTCTTTGTGCTGAGGTGAAGAGCAGAACACTTCCAAACTGATTTCAGAGTGATGAGGGTCTGCCTTACCTTTCCGATTCTGATTGGCATTGACATCTTCAACCGATCCGACTGCCTGCGGTTGAAATCGTGCTTCCCAGCCAGATAAGTGAAGGAGGTCACCTCTGCCAAATCTCTCTCGTTGATGGTGATTGGTGCTGGTTGTTATTGTTGCAGTTCGTTGGTTATCTTCATCACCTCCATCTTCTCTATAACCATCTGGATGGATTCCTATCTTCGCTGCTAGCAAGCCTCTTCAAACATTTTCTTGCTTTTCGCCTGCCCGCTAGTCTTCAAGTTTGTGTGTGTGTGTGACATTAAACATAAAAACATGCGAAATCCAGATATTCTCGAGTCTTATTTTCGGCCAGTGCAACGTATTTCTGTCCCCTCACTCCCAACGCACAGTCTGGTACAATATCCAGTTCACCACAATTAAGAATATCATTGTTGGTGATAATAGGCAGACAGCCAGCGTTGTCTTACTGCTGTATCCACTTCGAACGCCTCGCCGAGTCTCCCGTTGTGCATCACCTGACACGACATGCTGTCGTCATAGTTACTCTTATTGGCGAACCATTACCGCTCTGGCATAAAACATCTAAAAGGTCAAATCTTTAGTTAAGCAAACATGCATGCACATACAGGCGTTAATCATCGCCGTTTGATTCCGCGGTTTCGCTTTCATGTCATCTGGATTGGAGGAAAATAGCCATTTTGCAAACTGAGCATAACTCACAATATCATAGAGTGGTTAACATGTGTCTGGCTTTATGATTACTAATTGAGTGATAAATGATGAGCTGTTCAGTTCTAAGCCTAAATATAGCGCAATCAAAGCAGCCCCTTCCAGAATTCTCATGCCTTCAGCTGCAGAATAACAGACTAGAACATAGGAGATACATTTCGCCTAACAACACTTTTCAAATGAACATCTCATCGTTGCTTGATCGACAAAACACATGATGTTATCAGATAAGATCTTGACTAAAGTTTGATATATAGCAATATATCCTTGTATTATATAAGTGGGCGATATAAAACAGGGTGCCTTGATGGAGGTAGACTAGATGTGAGGTAATTATTATTACTATATCCTTTAATTCCTAGAAGAATATAAGGCTTAAGCTGCGCGTCTCCATTGCCTTCGGTTTTCTGCCAACTTTCCCACCCCGCTCCAAGTCTGCCCACATGCTTTCATCTCCTCTTCACATGATCTCCTACAAGTCATCCTTGGATGACCAACTCCACACTTCCCTTTCGGGTTCCACTCGAGCAATGGCTTGTCTAGTGATGTCACTTGATGGTTTCCTCAGCGTATGGCCAATCCACCTCCCCTTATTCCTGTCTATTTGTTGCACAATCGGTTCCTGATGAGTTGGTTAACCCCCGGAGATCCCTGTTGCTGATCTTTTCTAGCCATCTGGTCTTGAGTGGTATCGAGCGAAGACAACTGCTGATGAAGGTCTGAAGTTTGTTTGAGATGCTTTTTATGACCCGCCAAGTCTCTGGTCCTTATAGTAAGTAGCACTCACTTCACATTGGAGTTGAAAATCCGGATATTATTTTTGATGCTGAGTGCTGTTGACCTCCACAGAGACTTGAGAGAAATGAAAGCTTGTCTTGCTTTCCCAATCCTTGCTGCGCTGATATCCTCATCAGTTACATCCGCCTGTAGTTGAAACTATGCTTCCCATGTAGGTGAGTAGGTGAAGGAGATTGTTTCTTTCAGGTTCCTCCCATTTATGGTGACTGTCGTCTGTTGTTGTCGCTGTTTCTGTTGGCCAGGAATCTTCACCACGTCTGTTTTCTGTATGTTCACCTGTAGTCCTATCTTTGATGCATATTCTGCCAGCTTGTTGCTTTTCACTTGCATATATTCCGGTGTTTGTGGGAAATGAGACATATATTATCGGCGAAGTCCAGATTCTCCAAGTATTTTGTGTGAGTCCATTTTATGCCTGTTTCCTCATTGCTCGTTGTTTGTCGAATTATCCAGTCTGCGGCAGCCTTGCCTTACTCCCTTCCTCACTTCTAACGACTCCGTAAGTTTCCCGTTGTGGATTACTTGTCATGCAGCATTGTCGTACAACTGTTGGATGAGATGTATAATTGTCGGTGGCACCCCTAAGTAGTAGCGAAGTAGTTGACAAATCACCTCTCGATCGACGCTCTCTGTCGAAGGCCTTTTCAAAGTCGATGAAGTTGAGTGAGGTGGAGAGGTGACTTCCATTCCAAGCTCTGTTCAATGGTGACCCTCAGTGTGACGATATGATCAATACATGACTTGTTTCTCCCGAATCCAGCTTGTTCCGATCGAAGTTTTTCATCCTGATTGGCTTGTTTGATCCTCTCCAGAATGATGCGGCTTAGCATTCTGCTTGTGATGGACAGGAGCATAATGCCGCGCAGTTCTTGAATTGACTTAAGTTTCCTTTCTTTGGTAGTTTGAATAAGTATCCATTCTTCCAATCTTCGGGTACTTTGCCCTCTTTCCACGCCTTCTCCAGCAATGGCGTTATCAAGTCTTCTGTTGTCTCTGGATCCATTTTCAATGCTTCTGCTGGGATTCCACCTGGTCTTGCTGCTTTTCCAGCTTTCAGCGCCTTCTTTGACTTCATATTGCCGATCAGGTGGAAGACCTAATGCAGTTGTGCGGGGGGAGGGGAAGATTCTGTGAGTTGGATTTGATAGCGGCCGCGATGTATTTACGTTTAATTGACATCCATAGATGTAGAAATCAAGATTATCTCCTATGAATAAGAAAATTGCGATGCACATATGAAGTCTGCACATTTTCCTGTTGATAAAGTTTCTGTGGCAACAGGCTGTCGATCGATACTAGCAGGATTTCACGAATATAATGCCATATCAGATATGAAGTCGTATCACTGAATTCTGTTCATCAGTGAGCACATTTGCTGGCAGACGGTAAAGTCATTCGGAACAGGCTGAACTACAGTGAGTGATTTAGAGAAGAAGAGTGGGATTCATCTAACCTTGTAATGTCTTCAAAATTTCGTCTAAATTTTTCTCTTTTTCTTCATATACTCGAGTGGAATCTGTGCACAAAGGAAACTTATATATAATAACAAGATTTTGAGCATTTCGTTGGAGCATGAAATATGAATGTAGAGTTTCATTTGGTGTGAAATAGGCATTTCCGTCTTATCAGTTTGTGGAGAACAGTAAACGTAACAAAGAGTCAGTAGTGAAATAGAATTTGTCGTTTTATGACGCTGTGAATCTCATTTTAGGAAGGAGTGGGGTTCACAGGTAAATCGGTGAGGCGTCTGTTCAATTGTTGGAGGGTGGCCATCCATAAAGAAGGCTGGAATTTGTTTCTTGACAGGAACATGCGAAAAGGAAGCATAGTTTATCAGATGATAACAATAACAGAAGAGAGGAAACTATTCATCTGACAACAGGATGCTAACCGCATAATAAAAGCAGCACCGTCGCTGCTGACTCTTCAGAGGCTTGAAGTCGTGTGTGTGTGTGATCCAGGAGATTGGCGACGACTTTACTAGAAGGCATCGAAAGAAGCATGGTAATTGTGTGTTTGTTTTATTCCTTTACGTCACTAGTGGAACATAACAAGGTCTTCAAGCTAGAGGCTTGAAATTTCGGTAGTAGTGGCGTTTGTTTTTACGAGATGGGGTTGCTGGCCTCATGCTCAACCTCCCCTCTTTACCAGTCTTACTACTGGCTTAGCGAGGTAAAGGAGTGAGTCAGTAATTGTGTGACAAGCCATAATTTGCGAGCATTTATACTGCAGGAGAACTCTACACATGTGTCTGTGCTAACATAATATTGGAGGTAAGTAGATGACACATTCTCTGTACTTAGAACAAAGAACACAAACCGAATTTTAGAACACATCAACTTGAAGGTAGAGGCAATTCAGTTCACTTGTAAATTGGAAAGTCAGGAAGGGGAGTTTCCAATGTTCGACTGCAGTGTAAAAAGGAAAGAAGATGGAAAGTTAAACACACTAGTGTGTGTTTACAGGAAACCCACACATTTAAACAGATACTTGGACTTCCGATCATCCCATCCTATGTCAGTAAAAATAGGATTGGTGAACTCTTTAAGTGACAGAGCACAAAACTAAGTAGTACTAAGGAAAATCTAAGACAGGAATTGATACATATAAGAGAAGCCTTGAAACCTAATAGTTACCCTGATAAATTAGTCAGAAAATATGTAGGGAAATGTAAAAGTCAAAATAAAATAAATAATGATAGTACTGATAGTGATAATAATAATAATAACATTAAATATAATAGTGGCAATAATAATGGTAATAGTAATATTAATGACGACATGAATGTCAAACATGCGCAAGACAACACCAACAATAAGAAATCTAAATCATCAGTAGTAACTCCATACAACGAAGGAACCTCGGAAACCGCCTTACGCAGAATAATTAACAAGGCAGGAATAAAAGTGGCTGGCCTTGAAACCATCCACAAACTCAATTAGAAACAAGCTTTGTCGGTTAAATGGTGGATCCTGTGGAGTCTTTAAAACAAAACAATTTAGTTTATCTAATACCCTACCTGCAATGATTGTCAGGTCAAAAACCTAGGTCAATCTAGTAGAACAGGTGCAGTCAGACTAGCCGAACATAAAAACCTATCAGTAAAATCTAGATTGGTTGACTCTAATAAGATAAGAAATCTAAAGAATAGTTCAGCTATACCAATCACTACATGCAATTACACACAACCACACTATAGGATGGGATAGGATGACAGTTTTAAAATCTAATGTAACAGAGTGGAGGGAGAGAATGAGGACGTTAGCTTTGTTTATCGAATCAACTGCAAACTAACATGTGAAATAGAAATGATTCAACACCTTTCCAGGTGGATATCTGGTAAATTCTTCTACCTCAATGACGACAAAGAGGAGAGAACAAAGAAAAGTATAAAACTCAAGTTTCGAAGTCATGTGATTACAATTGATATGATTATGAGCAATAAATTGTGCTCGAAACGTCATCAGTAAACATTACTGTATAACACTGTGAGACTTTATCAAAATAAAAATTTACCCATAATGGAATTATACTCTTTCACAGAGCACAAGTTTTATTCTTATATCGTTTTGTGATTCAATGTTCACAATGAATTTTTTCAAATGATTGATCACCTCACAGTTTTGCCATTTCTCGGGACAGACTATCTATTTGTTGAAAAACGCCATCGCTCCTAATGAGATATCTGCATCCGACCAGCAGAAATCGAAACCTTTGGTGATATTTGTTCCCTGTGTATGTGTGTTCTTCATTCGAGTTCATGTCAGTGAGACAGACAAAATATAGGATAAGCGTATTCCGATATCAGTTGATATCACACACACACACACACTGCCTAATAGAATAGAGGTGTTTGGCCCCACTGACGTAACTGCAGTCAGTATATAGTTGAGGAGTTTATGATTTCCTCAGTGATAGAATCGAAGGACTGTTTGAGTACATGATTGCCGCGCTTACATAACAAGGTTTTGTAGTATTTGTATTTTTCGTACATTATTTCAACATTGAACACAATTCCAAATTTCAACATTCCAATTTCAAATATCGTACGATTTCGGCTCAGTCGTCTTATCAGACAGACAGAATGTCACTGCCGATTTCTCATAACCTAGACATGACAGGCGACAATGACTGGAGGTCAAATGACTACTGACCGTAGTAGTAAAAGATAATAATAATAAGCTTTTGTTTTACCTATCTCACATCAAAGGAATTCCATTTCTAATGAGAGTGTAAAGAAAATAACACGCACACTCACCCACACACACACACACACACACACTGAATTATCACATAAGGTGTTAATGTGAACGAATAAGATTTCAAAAAATCTTCTGCTTCATGATTACAACCAAATGAATCAATAAAACAAAAGAATTGAATTAATTAGTGGTAAAATGAACTTCAGGGAGTATCGCGCGTCCTTGCGTATGTACTGATCTACTGATAACATTCTTCCTGTCCGTCTGTCTGTCTGTATGCCTGATAGTGAGATGGATGACCGACATGAATGAAAACGTACGTACGATAAATGAAGAAGGAAGTCACTGTGGCGAAGTGTTGTGTAGCATCTTGTAGAAGACACAGACACTGAAGCTAACTAATTAATTAAATAATTAATTAATTAGTTAGTTAATATATGAAGGTGATTTAATTTCGATGAGAAGGGAAAACGATGGCAAATATTTAGTAGATGACAAAATACCAAAACTGTTCCGTGGTCTGTGTCTGAGTGCTCTCCTCCTATTGTAACACGATGAAGACCACATCGATTCCTCTAGCTGAATAAGTTCATGATGAGTGCATGGGAATTGCTAAACTCCTTGAACATTCTGAAAGATATTACTTGAAAATTCCAGAATTCCTGAGAGTTGATTTGGAGACATTGTGTTTACAAATGTTATGTTGATGAACACCTGAGAATTATTATTATTGTTCCCTTGGGTTCCTAGTGGAACATAGGGCTTCAAATGCACGTCTCCCTCTTTCTTATGTCTTCCTTCTGCTGTAATTTTCACCTCAATCCATCCATGTTAGTCCATACTCTTTCGACTCCTCTTCACACCATCTCCTACACGTCATCCTTGCACTGACGTCCCACTCGCCGCTTCCCATTCTGTCGGGTTCCACTCCAGCAATGACCTGACGCGCACGTGATGTCACCCAGTGGCCTCCTCAGTGAGTGTCCAATCCATCTCAACCCACTTTCTCCTGCATATTTGATGTTAGTGGGCGATTGGTCCTTGTTTTGTTTCTTCCCATACTTTCTTGTTGGTGGTGATTCTTTCCAGCCCGGCCCTCTGACTGATCTTCAGTATAGAGCCAGCGAAGACAGTTGTTGGTTGATAAAGGTCTGCATACTGTTGATTTCACTTATAACCAGCATTGACCAAATAAGTTGTGTATGCGTTTCATTTAGTTACATTTTGCTATTTTTCAACATATTGTTCATATATTTCCCCTAAAATCAATGTATTTATTTCGGCTTGTTCTGCTGATATATATATGCATATATTTGTTGTTCTACGATAATCTGAAATGTTAAATACTCTTTTATTTTAAATTATCTGGAAAATTAATCTTTAATTATCATAAAATTTTTTATTTAAAAAACATGCCTTTCTGAGGACAATATATGTTTTTTGATAAAGACTCCACCATTAACAACTGGTTTAATTTCGCACTAAAGTTGTTGTGTAAGTTGTGTTGTGTAGAGGAGTGCGTCGGCCGAGGGTCGAACCCCGGAACATGTGTATGGTCGGCGAGCGTCCTAATCGCTGTCCCACCGACGTCAACATGACATTTGATTAACAACTTTGAGAATCACAAAATCAAGAGAAAATCTAAACAATCTGAATGACATGCAAGTTCCATAAGAGCAGAATCGAAATGGCAGTTGTGCAATGAGCTCAGTCACTGATTCATATTCACAGAAAAATATACCAACAAAATGAAGGAGTGGTCATGACATCTTCCATCTCACCAGGAATTCCTAACATATTCAAGGAATTTTGAAAGAAAAGAGAATTCACACTGTCCATTCAGATAATCAATGAAATGTTGCTGGACATTTGTTGACGACACGTCAGAAACAGTGAATAAGATCGATGTTGAGAAATTCTCCTTACACATGAACAGTCGTGTAGACACCATATAGTTCACTAAGTGAATAAAGAATGAAATCAGGGATCCCTCTTTGTTAGAGTGCAAAGTACTGAGAGTAACAGATGGCAGTAGAATAACTACGCTTCAAGAAGAAAGTACGCATTCTGGGAGATTCCCTGATTGTCATCACTCAACTCATCCACTCACGGTGACACACGTGGGTTAATACAATTTCTCGCTGACAGAATACGCAGACTTACAACAACAACACCAAATGACCAACGAAAAGAAGTAAACATCTTGTTCAAAATGTCACACGACAACAACTTGCTCCAAGGATATGTCCGAGACAAAATAAAGAAAAGGAGAACACGAGGGTACACCAGAGAATGACAGGAAGGAGGATGGCAAAATACCGATCAAAATACCATACAACACCAGTGCAGCAGAGGCGATTCGGAGAAACCTCAACACTATTCGGATTCCCATCACGAAATTTGTGACCCCATCGAGTTGATACTAATTTCGAATGAGTGGTAACGGCCTTCTGAAAACACTGTGAGATTCAATTCAATGAGAGTGTGTGAATTCAGATTGATTGATCAATGTCATTCAATCACCACACGAAAAGAACAAATTCACACAAAATTATCGAATGATAGGCGATGTATATGAGGTGATTAAACACTGCCTCACAAAGTAAGCGAGAATTTCTCACGCTTCTATGACTATGAGTAATGTACATTACTCGAAACGTGATCAGTACATAGCGTAGCGTATCACTGCACTGAAGCTCTATGGTGATTGTAGGCGAAACAGAGAGAGAACCTTGAGAGTGTGGCTAGAAACATACACTTAGTAATAAGCACACCGCTGTCACTCATATATATCAGTTGAAACTTCAACTCCTCGGTTCCACTCGAAGGCAAACTAATAAAAATAAAATACAAAATATGCTTGTGTTTGAATTTATTTAGCCCCTAATTTATTACGCTTCGGGTGAAAACCTTCCAGATAGATTTCGAGTCGTTTTACTCTGACAACAACTCGGTATAATGAAAGGCGTGGAAAAATGCAAAATGTTCTGTTGGTCTGGATACCTTAGATACTCTGAGATCGCTGAATTTATGCTTCACTACAAACTCTTGATCGTTCTTGTGCTGCAGCTGTACTCGTAATTAATATTCACACTGTATCTCGCCTCATTTCACTACTTCACTTCTCTCATGATGGTGGTGATGATGAACACACGAGATCGATTGTTGCCTTTCTCATAGTGGAATATCTTCTCGTAATATGACTACAAATATTGAGATATATTCACACAATGCACAGTGTTACTGTCTGCATAACATGATGCTTCATATCGATACTGTGTTTGAATTACATGGTGTAATAATGTTCCGTTCTGAAGATGATATTGCAAAGCTTATTCGAGCAACATTTCATGAAACACGGAAATTTAGCTGATTGCTTGTCCAAATCGTAACATGATAGATGTAAACTAAATGATAAACAAATAAGACCGCAATTGCACAGCAGTTTTATCGATCACATAACATCATAGCTTCTGAGATGTCTTGTCTGGTTTAGTCACTACACAAGTTTACACTTATTCAGTTGTGATTTTCACTAGATGATCTTGTGTTTGTCACAAATCTGATGAAATGATCCAGAAATACGTGAAGCAGCACTGGCTGACATTTCCTCAATATTTTGCCATTCATTCCGATTTGTAATGAAGGACTGAAGGACTGAGTGAGTAGGCGCTTCACATTGTTTTATTAGTCCACTATACGCGATTAGCAGAGAACACATCATTTTGACCACCGAATATTTCACTTTTCTCAGTCACTACAGTTTACTCACTCTATCTCATCCGCTTTGACTTTTGTAAATGAACGCGAACATTGAACGTTTTGTTTATTGGAACTGGTAGCGATTGGCGGACAACTCGAAGACGCGAATGGTTCAGTCGTGTACAGGTTGGAAGAAGACGAAATACTATCAATAAAAGTGCACTGTATTTACTTGTAAACATTTGTTCACAGCACGTACTTATCTTGATTTTAATTGCCAAACAGCACAACTTCTCTCTTACAAGTACTGATGTTTTGGGGTTTAAGTCGAGAAGCAGTCATAGTGATTATCGGTTCGGTGCGTCTTAGCAAATAATAGGGACTTAGGGGGGTTAACTTCCTTTTACAACTTTCTTTCTCAATACATCTTCAAATACTCTTCAAACTATACGTTTAAATGTCAGAGATGAAAACTCTTACTTAAAACGTCCCGATATCTGTATTGTGAAAGAACTGGTCCAGCTAGACTATATTTTTGTAGATATATTTGAACCTATAGATTCATGAATTTTCCGTGATTCGCTTTCTTTATTTGTCTGACATTTAGTTAGGTGTTATAATATGCACGCGTGTTATCATGTTGGATGCATGTCGTCTTAGTCTGAAATCGACACTGATTTCAATCATCCGGCGTCACTTAAAACATTTATAATTCTTCAATAAATATCGACCCATAAATGTAGAAGTTAACGGAGGAAGAAGGCAGGAGATGATGTCGTTCACAAGTATTTTCATCAAACGTGCTGATGGATGATAGGACTTCTTGTGTTCAAAACACGTGCTCCTTATTTGATTCCAGTAATAATAATAATAATAATTTTTCCTTCACGTTCCCAGTGGAACATAGGGCTCCAAGCTATTGGCTTGAAGTTTCTGTAGCAGTGTTTAATTTTTACAGGATGGAGTTGCTAGCCTCATGCCCAACCTTTCCTCTTTACCGGCATTATTTCTGGCTCAGTGAGGTAAAGGAGTGCGCCGGCCGGGGGTCGAACCCCGGACCATATGCATGGTCGGCGAGCGTCCAGTAGTGTTCCCTTATTGTATGTATGTATGAATCATTGATTTTTCGTGGTATATACGACAAGTTTTCTAGTAAATCTGATAATACGACAATCTGATTGGACACTAGGCCTCCTGTGGCCGATAGCCTCCAACCATCTAATATATCATCGAATCAAAGTGCACCGTGATGGTGAGCTACCTAGTGGCATGGTGGCCACATTACGAACCTGACTGATAGAATTCAGTTTGCACCAAAGAAAGGAATAGCCACATCACTCTAGTTACTAGTGTCCAATCAAAATATCCACTACAGTCCTGCAGGAGGATAATCACGAGCCCGAATAGCTCAGTGTTAACGTCTCTGACTGACTGCAGGAAGCACTGGGTGACGCAGTTTCGAATCTCAGAATGAATGTGAATTCCTCCGATGTTTTAGATACACCTTACTGACTGGTGGGTGTCAACTAGCGCGAAACCTAGGTCCAGGCCTTCCTCAATGGTGGATATGTCGTATAAATCAAATATATATATATATATATATATGAATGAGTTGAACTCCAATTCAACTCAACTTCACTGTTTGGTTTATGATGCTGTGTTGTGCAGGATTGAAGTGCCTCTAGCATCAAAATGTAGCAAGTCAGTATTTACTGTGAATTGAGTGTGGAAAAAAATACTGAGCCTGATTTCTGATGCGTATTCATTGTGTGCTCGAAGCTGATTTCACACATGGTGTATGGCAGACGAAGTCGAACAGGCACACAGACATCGAGATTCGACGCCATCAATTCTTTAAACAGCTGGCACTACCACCGTTACTTGAATCCATAAATCTAGTAAATCTTAGATTTGAACGAATTCAGCTGAAGTCGCATGGAGGATTTCATCATGAGCTGAGATCAGTTAGAGAACCACTGGAAAACCTTCCACAGGGAGGAACTGGACAGCTGTTTCCTCCTTCTTAGTTTGGGACTATTCAGTAGTAGGCGCATACCACCAGGGTTCGAAACCAAGACCTTCCGGTTACAAGGCGAGCTGGCTCGTAGACCATTGAGCTACTGGGATCCGATCCAATGGCCAGTCGATGAATTCTAAATTCTGTCAATTCACGTGCGACATAGCGCGGCCATTTCGCAATGTCTTCTTCGATGAGTGAGTTACTGCCTCATCTTCAAATTACTGTATCCTACTGGTCACGGCTTCCCACTAGAACCCCAGGTTAACTGCCTGAATAGGATATATACATACGATATAGGGTATATATATATATATATATATATATATATACGATAAGTTGTCCTGTACATCTGTTAACATGAGAGATAACACTTCAGCTTTGGAAACCTGACATCATCATTATCACTACACAGTGCTCCTATAGTGCGCATATCTTCGAAGCGTAATCGTAAATAGATTCTACTTTCGATGGTTACTACTCACTGGGCAATTAAAATTAAAGTTAATACTGTTCATGATTGGCTAATATTCATAATTAAAATTTTCACGTAAATGTCTGTCTGTCGAATTCTCATCTTCCAATCAAATTTTAGTTTAAGTCTGTCATTTAGAATACTGAACAGTATAAATACAGATGGTTTTCAAAAGACGAAATAACCATGGTGCATCCTTCACTGTTGCTTGTCACAGTCATTATCATTCTGCTTCAGTCTACCTCTGCTGTAAAAGGTAAATAATAATGCTGAATATTTTTGTGCAGATTTTTCCAATTTTTTTCTTTCAGTGGCTTTATATATATATGACATTTATAATGAATACTACCTACTATCACATAGGTCTATTCTATGAAGATTTGACCGATCATAAATTAAGAAGAAATTGTTGGTTTTATATTCAAGCCACACTGTATTATTATTTTATTATTGTTCCCCTGGGTTCCTAGAGGAACATAAGGCTTCAAATGCACGTCTCCCCTCTTGCTTCTGTCTTCCTTCTGCTGTAATTTTCACCTCAATCCATCCATGTTAGTCCATACTCTTTCGACTCCTCTTCACACCATCACCTACACGTCATCCTTGCACTGACGTCCCACTCGCCGCTCCCCATTCTGTCGGGTCCCATTCTAGTGATGGCCTGATGCGCGCACGATGTCACTCAGTGGCCTCCTCAGCGAGTGTCCAATCCATCTCAATCCACTTTCTCTTGCATATTTGCTGGGCGATTGGTTCTTGTTTTGTTTGTTTGTACCCATAGCACCTTGTTGGTGGTGATTCTTTCCAGCCCGGCCATCTGACTGATCTTCAGTATAGAACCAGCGAAGACAGTTGTTGGTTGATAAAGGTCTGCCACTGGCTGTTGGAAATATTCTTTGTGACTCGCCCGCCAACTTTCCGATCCGTATAGAAGAACTGACTGACTTGACGTTGTTTGTATTGGAAATCCGACTGAATCTTGTTGTTGATGGTGAGTTGAGTGACGAAGATTTCCATATTGGTTTCAGTTGGCTGATGAATGTGCGTATTTCTCGCTAGCCTTCCCGATTCTCGCTCGATTTGACATCCTCGTCCGTTCTGACTGTCTGTAGTTGAGATAATGCTTCCTAGATGATAAGTGAATGAGGTAACCTCTTTCAATTTCCTCCCATTGATAGTGATTGTTGCTGGATGTTGATGCTGTTGTTGTTGGTTGGTCGGTTGGTTATTTTCATCATCTCCGTCTTGTCTATGTTCAGCTGGAGTCCTGTCTTCACTACCTGCTTCTTCGACCAGTTTGTCGGTTTCCGCTTGTAAGTCTCCGATTTTGTGACAGTGATATCAAACATAAATCATCCAGGCGCGAAATCCAGGTCTTCTAGGTTCTTCACCTCAGTCGGTCCAGGATATCCCTGTCTTCTCGTTTCCCACTCACTGTCTGACGCATAATCCAGTCAGTCCACCACAATTAGGAATATCGTTGGTGATAATAAGCACCCTTGTCTGACTCCTGTGTTTACTCCAAACGCCTCGCTGAGTTTTCCGTTGTGGATCATTTGACATGTGCTGTTGTCGTACAGCTGTTGAATAAGCTACACTGTGCAACGTGAAAAATGACATCCATCTGTATATTACTATTGTCTAAGAAATCATGAGCTCAATCATTTAGTATGTGTGTGTGCGTGAGTACTACTGGCCTTCATGCAAAATAAGCACACTCGTCTCCGAATCACAGGCAGCTACCCCGATAACTGAAAAGCACATAAAACAAATACACAAAATTCACAAACCACAAGTCCCTTGATGTTCTATAACAGACGGACGGCTATGATATAGTGATTCTGAAGGGAATTTAAGGGAAAATATAAGATGAATGCTTTGATACTCAGATTAGCTGTTCATCTATCATATTTTTGTTCTGTATTTAAGATTTGCCCAGAATGCTTCATCCACGCATCTATTACACCTTAATGTCTTTCCAGGTAAAATATTTAGTTGGAATAAAGCAGAGGTTTGCGTTGATGCCAGAAGTAAGCGAAAGTTTTCAAGTATTTTCATTAATTTGCATTTAACTTAAATCGCTACACCCTACGGATCATCATTGAACAACGCTTGGAATGGCAGCCAGTCACCTCTCTATCTCAACTTCATCGACTTTGAAAACGATTTCAACAGCGCAGCATTGATCGAGAGGTGATTTGGAAACTGCTTCGCTACTACCAAGGGGTGCCACCGACAATTATACATCTCACCCAACAGTTGTACGACAATGCTGCATGCCACCAAGTAATCTACAATGGGGATCTCACGGAATCCTTCAAAGTGAAGATGGAAGTAATATAAACTGGCTGCCTGCTATCGCCAATGATTATCCTGATTGCAGTAGATTGGATAATGCAAAAGACAGCGGGAAAAGCAGTGAGGAAACAGGCATGAAATGGACACACCCAAAAAACTTGGAGGATCTGGACTTCGCGGATGATATGTATATGTCTAATTTCCCACAAACTGGGAGATATACAAGTGAAAAGCAACAAGTTGGCAGAAGAAGCATCAAAGGTAGGACTTCAGGTGAACATAGATAAAACAGAGGTGATGAAGATTCCTAACCAACACCAACGGCAACAACAAACATCAAACAACAATCAGTATAAATGGGAGGAATCTGAAGGAAACAACCTCCTTCACCTACTGACCTACCTAGGAAGCATCGTTTCAACTACAGGCGGACGGAACTAACGAGGATATCAAAGCCAGAATTTGGAAAGCAAGACAAGCTTTCATTACTCTCAAGTATGTGTAGAGGTCAGCAGCTCTCAGCATCAAAAATAAAATCCGGATTTTCATCTTCAATGTGAAGTCAGTGCTACTTACTATATGGATGAGAGACTTGGCCAGCGCGTTATAAAGAACACCTCAAACAAACTTCAGACCTTCATTAACAGTTATCTCCGCTCGATACCACTCAAGATCTGATGACTGGTCAGAAAAGATCAGCAACAGTGAAGGATCTCTGGCAATGAGCGAATCAACTCAGCAGGAACCGACTGTGTAACAAATGTGCAGGAAGAAATATAGGTGGATTGGCTGGCCATACTCTGAGGAAACCATCAACTGACATCACCAGACAAGCCATCGCTTGAGTGGAACCTGAAAGCGAAGCGGCGAGATAGTCGTTAGTGCGAGGTTGACATAGAGTGGAGGAGGCCATATGAAGAGGAGATGAAAGCGTGTGGGCAGACTTGGAGCGGGGTGAAAACGTTGGCAGAGAACCGAACGCAATGGAGACTTGGGTGGCTGAAGCCCTATGTTCCTCTAAGTATTAAAGGAAATAATAATAATAGTTCGCATTATGTTAAGAAGATTGTAACAGCAGTAGTTTAGAGTAGGAATACCATTTCACTCCATTCCATTCGTCTCATATTTGTCTGAACAGCCAGAGAAGACGATTTCTCTTCATTAAAGAATTTTTCCACTTAAATTATACCTAAAATTGCCTTTACCCATCTTACACTGCGTTCAAATTTTAGAAACCGAGTTGGTGAAACAAAGAGTTGACAGTTTCGAAAGGATTATCGATAGTTATAAAAGTGAGTTAATTCACGTTTGTCTCTCCTTAAAATGCATTGCCTTTTCACTCAACAGTGAACAAGCCCGACAGCTGTGTTCATTCAACATATTCTTGCAAATATAGCAAATTCAGAAATTAATGTAACCAATAGGTGTATATGCAAATGTTCACTCTACACTCAGATTGAGTCCAGATTTATTGTGATCTGTTGTAAGAATATCGCGAAGGATTAATGTGTGTTTGCAAGCATGACACTACTGTCAATGACAGATGATATATATATCAAATAATCCGCTGACGAAAATTAGACTTTGCATTTGAAGGATTCTCAAAAATCATGAAACTATAAAGCACATTTTGAACTATGAAAACAATATTTTAAAAATGACGAGCATTAACAAGTTATATTTATTCACAGAGTTGAATGCGAGATACGACGAGAGAATAAACCATTTGGATAGAATTTCTGGAATAATAACAGGTAAAATCAAGGAAGATTCTATTTATCTCATTTCCTACTCTGGTTTAACGTTGATTCACTTTTATGCATGGAAGTGGTTTCCAGCTTGTTGAACTATCTATCTCAAAGAGATTCACTTTCGACCAGCACAATAAATTTACCATATGTCGCCTACGCATGAACAGAGCTTAGTGCGTAATCCAGTTAGATACTCATTCACCCAGCCTCACAAAAATATCAGTGTGTTTCTTGGTAGTTTATGAGTGAGTGTGCTTGAAGCTTATCATACACGAGCAATATCAGGCATTCCTCTTTACACATGTGTCACGAGTGCGAATATGCGAATTTTGTTTTGTCTCAATAAACGGTGTGTAGTCACCTTCAATCAGATGAAAAACAAGGGTAGTTCATCGATATACAGATTCTTTGATGAATGATGTGGATAGAAATAGGGGAAATAGATATTCGGCTGTAAACTTACCTGTTTCCTTAAAGTGCGGCGTGCGATCACAACTAGCATATACAACATATGACTACAGCCTAACCGCGTGAAAGCTAACTCATCAGTTGTATTCAAGTGTTGGTTTGTAGGGATTTGATTGGTTTCAGGATTTCATCATGAGCTGACAGTAGTTAGAGAACCATTGGAAAACCTGCCAGGGAGTACTGGACAGCTGTTTCGTCCAAGTTTGGGACTCTTCAGCAGTACGCACCCACCGGGATTCGAACCCAGGACAAACTGGTGCATCGTCAAAAGACAAAGAATATCAAAGGGAGTAAACTAACATTACTTGGCAAGGAAAGGGAAGGAAAGAAGATAAGAAGTTAAACACGATAGTGTTTTTGCAGAAAACCCACACATTCAAACAGATATTTGGATTTCTGATCATCCCATCCTATGTCAGTAGAAATAGGATTAGTGAAATGTTTAAATGACAGAGCACAAAAACTAAGTAGTACCAAGGAAAATTTAAGACAGGAAGTGATACACGTAAAAGAAGCCTTGAAACTTAATAATTACCCGGATAAATTAGTCAGGAAATATGTAAGGAGATGTAAAAATAAAATAAATAATGATAATAGCGATAGTGATGATAATAATAATAATATTAATGACGACACCAACAATAAGGAATCTAAATCAGCAGCAGTAATTCCATACAAGGAAGGAACCTCGGAAACCGCCTTACGCAGAATAATTAACAAGGCAGGAATAAAAGTGGCATTCAAATCCACAAATTCAATTAGAAACAAGCTTTGTCGGTTAAACGATCGATCCTGTGGAGCCTTTAAAACAAAACAACTTAGTTTATCTAATGCCCTACCTGCAATGAATATCAGGTGAAATACATAGGTCAAACAAGTAGAACAGAGGCAGTCAGACTAGCCGAACATAAAAATCTAGCAGCGAAATCCAGATTGGTTGACTCAAATAAGATAAGAAATCTAGAAAATAGTTCAGCTATGCCACTCATTACATGCAATTACACACAACCATGCAATAGAATGGATCGGATAAGATGACAGTTTTAAAATCGAATGCAACTGACAGGGTGGAGGGAGAGATTGATAAAAACATAAGCTTTGCTATATCGAATCAATTGCAAATACATGTAATAGGAATGATTCAGCACCTGTCCCAGATATCTGGAAAATTCTACTACCTCTAAGACGACAAATAGGAGAGGACAAAGAAAACTATATAACTCAAGTTTCGAAGTCGTGTGGTTGGTTATAATTGGTGAAATGATTATGAACAATGAATAAATTGTGTTCAAAACTGTGTCATCCAGTAAATAGTACTGTTTCACTCACTGTGTGATACATCTAATAAACAAACTACTACTGGAATTACTTGGCAAAGTTATACTACCCCTCCATATCATTTATTTCAAATCACACATTTCATTGTATTATTTGCAGATAATCTGAAAGACGCATTTCCCAATGAATCAAACAACACGGATCAATGTAGGTGAATCACTTGTGTGTGTGTGTGTGTGCATTTCAATGAATTTCCATTTTCAGATTTCGAGTGTATAAATAAAAATTACCAAGAATATTACACACCGGACATCTTCAAGGGTTTGTGATTTTCTTCTATTGACATTCTTTTAAAATCATCCTTCTGATGATGCTGTCGATTCAATCATCATTTCACATGAAAGAAGGAATAAGTGTAACCTTGACGAATTTCTCCATCAATTTACAGCTTTTGTCTACCTTGAATACAGCCATTCACATACAACAAAACTGAGTACCTCGCCTAGTGTGTATTATACCTATTGAGGTACAATTATCGATCTGACTAGTAAGGCACAGTGTTGACATCCATCTGCTTTTTAACTTGACACCTTCATTTAAAGTTGTTGTGTCTGGTGAGAGCAGGCTCCTAGCCAATTGGTAGACATGAATTTACGTCAATGTCTAGGTCACTAATATTGGTCGTGAGAAAATATGAACAAAGCTGATTCAACAACTAATCACATCAGACTTAACGTGGGCAAATAAGATTCGCAAATATATGGCTTAACTTTCCGAGAAACCAGAAACAACCAATCAGAAGACTGTGTTTGTCTGCTTGAATAAGCTATAATAATGTACATGAAATATGTATAAATGCGTGATGATTTCCGTAATAAAACGATCTGTTGCCGGCCCTTGTCTTCTGTTGTTATAGATGCTCTGATAGTGATTAATAATCTAAATGCGCAGATATTCTCATCACCGTCAAAAGAGAAACAGCAGTTTTAATATGGCCAACATTCGTAACTCTATGCAAGACGAAAGATTATGATGATGCAATTCAGCCTGCTTCGTCTCATTTTTGTTATAAGCACTTCTATTCCTAATAATAATAATAATAATAATAATGATTATTGTAATTATTGCAAATGGTGTTTGTCGTCTATTGACTGTCTTCTACGTCGTTCCATACACAATTTCAGCGATGATACCGTCAGTGCTCGCTATCGTAGAAGAATACAGTAAGCAAATATATATATATAATTTTGCTTTGCAAGTACTTCCAGTGAAATTTGAAAATATGGTGTTTTACGACTTGAATGACTACGGATAATCATTGAACAAAGCTTGGAAAGGCAGTCAGTCACCTCTCTATCTCAGCTTCATCGACTTTGAAAAGGTCTTTGACAACGCAACGTCGATCGAGAGGTGATTTGAAAACTACTTCGCTACTACTTACGGGTGCCACCGACAGTTATACATCTCATCCAACAGTTGTATGACAGTGCTGCATGACAAGTAATCCATAACGGGAAACTCACAGAATCCTTCGAAGAAGTGATGACGGGAGTCAGACAAGCTGGCTGCCTACTATCTCCAATGATCATCTTCCTGATTGCAGTAGATTGGATAATGCGACAGACAGTGGGCCAGGCAGCGAGGAAACAGGCATAAAGTGCACCCACACAAAAAACTTGGAGGATCTGGACTTCGCCGATGACATATGTCTGATTTCCAACAAACTAGAAGATATGCAAGTGAAAAGCAACAAGTTGGGAGAAGCATCCAGAGAAGATAGGACTTCAGGTGAACATAGAGAAAACAGAGATGATGAAGATTTCTGGCCAACACCAACAACAGACAACAATAGGCATAAATTGGAGAAATCCGAAAGAACCCTCCTCCTTCACCTACTGACCTACCTGGAAAGCATCGTTTCAACCACAGTCGGATGGAACTGACGAGGATATCAAAGCGAGGATCGATCGGGAAAGCAAGACAAGCTTTCATTACTCTCAAGTCTATGTGGAGGTCACACCACTCAGCATGAAAATGAAAATAAGATTTTCAACTCCTATGTGAAGTCAGTGCTACTTACCATAGGGATCAGAGACTTGGCGAGTCACGAAGGGCACTTTGAACAAATTACACACATTCATCAACAGTTTTTTTCGCTAAACGCCACACAAAATCAAATGGACAGAAATGATCAGCAACAGTGAGGGATCTCTGGCAATGAGCGAACCAACCAGGAATCGATCGTGCAACAAATAGGCAGAAAGAAATCGAGGTTGATTAGCCATACTCTGAGTAAAGAAACCATCGAGTGACATCACAAGACAAGCTATTGCTCGAGTGGAACTCGAAAGGTCGTCAGTGCAAGGGTGACTTGGAGGAGGTCATGTGAAGTGGAGATGAAAGCATGTGGGCAGACCTGGAGCCAGGAGACGTGCGACTGAAGCCTTATGTTCCTCTGGGAATTAAAGGAAACAATAATAATAATAACGACTTGAATGGGGAATATACTAATCACAAACATATTCACCTTCATCATCACCATCATACAATGTTGTGTGAACTAATGAGAAATGCGCTGAGTATTAATTAACGTTGGAAATATTGAGCGTGACTAATCGATTCTGCTCCAGATTCTACTATTTATTTCATAACCTCTGAAACTTTACGTTATTTTTTCAGAGGAACTTGTTCCGGGCATTATTTCAGCTCTGCCTCAATGCAGATTCCTATTATCGGGAACAATGAGTATGTGTTTATTTAATCTGTAACTATTATCATTATAAATTTTGGTCTTGTATAATGAACACATGCCTCACTACAACAATCAACATAATTAGTATAAACATGTTATCTTTCACTTACGACTGAACATAGATGAGGAAGAAAGTGACTCATTCAGTTGAATCACGTGATGAATTCCCTTTCATGGTGGATACAAGCAGTGGAATGCCAATTTTCGACTAAACATTAATATGTGACTGTCTTAGAGATTTGATGGAAATGTTGGGGAATGTTGCTTGAATGTTGGTGGCTAGTGGAGGAAGGCAGTGGGCTCTGATGTCCTGTCCTAATGTCCTGGTGGACAACACCCTTGATATTTAAAAGTATATATGCTGACTTGAAGCCTTCAAGTATGAAAGAAATCACTCAGAAAGGAATCGGAACCAAAGTATCTACTGTCACTTAACATCAACTGAATAATGTCATGTTGGTCTTTGGACATCGTTGGTGTATTTGCACTTAGAGATGATAATATGAACAAAATCAAAATTTTAATCTTTTTTGAGAAATTTATCTTGTATATACTACAGAATTCTCACTAACTTCTAGTTCATGCACATACACGTATATTATTTAAATTTCAGAACGGGTGAAAAGTACGTGATTTGTATGAATGACAGTTTCTTCATTATTATTAAATTAATATTGTTCCCTTAGGGTTCCTAGAGGAACATAGGGATTCAACTGCACGTCTCCTCTCTTGCTTCTGTCTTCCTTCTGCTGCACTTTTCACCTGCATCCATGTTAGTTAGTCCATACTCTTTTAACTCCTTTTCACACGATCTCCTCCATGTCACCCTTGCACCGACGACCCACTCGCCGCTTCCTTTTCGAGTTCCACTCGAGCAATAACCTGACGCTCGCGCGATGTCACCCAGAGACATCCTCAGCGAATGTCCAATCCATCTCAATCCACTTTCTCCTGCATATTTGTTGGTTGGGAGATCGATTCTTGTTTTGATTGTTTATGTCCATAGTTCCTTGTTGGTGGTGATTGCTTCCAGCCCGGCCATCTGATTGATCTTCAGTATAGAGCCAGCGAAGACAGTTGTTGGTTGATACAGGTCTGAAACAGGCTGTTGGTGGTAATATTCTTTGTGACCCGTCCGCCAACTTTCCGATCCGTATAGAAGAGCTGACTGACTTGACGTTGTTTGTATTGAAAATCCGACCAAATTTTGTTGTTGATGGTGAGTTGAGTGATGAAGATTTCCAGATTGGTTTCAGTTGGTTGATGAATGTGTTTCTCGCTCGCCTTCCCGATTCTCGCTCGATTTGACATCCTCGTCCGTTCTGACTGTCTGTAGTTGAGACAATGCTCCCTAGATGATAAGTGAATGAAGTGACCTCTTTCAATTCCCTCCCACTGATGGTGATTGGCGCTTGATGTTGCTGCTGTTGTTGTTGTTGTTGGTTGGTTGGTTATTTTCATAACCTCCGTCTTGTTAACCTACGTTCACTTGGAGTCCTGTCTTCACTACCTGTTTCTTCGACCAGTTTGTCGGTTTTCGCTTGTAAGTCTTCGATTTTGTGTGACTTCAAACATAAATCATCCAGGTGCGAAATCCAGGTCTTCTAGGTTCTTCACCTCAGTCGGTCCAGGATATCCCTGTCTTCTCGTTTCCCACTCGCTGTCTGACGCATAATCCAGTCCACCGCACAGTTTCTTCATGCACACTAAGATTACATTCTTTTGCATTTTGTTAACTCACCGTCATTTACTATTGTCCCTTACGTTTTTGCAGGAAGGGGATATGGACCTGAATATGCAGGATGTGATGAGTTCCGGCCATCTATCTCTTCTCAAGGTATTTTTCGCATCAGTAATAACAATATTCATACATGATTCTTTGGACTTCCATTGCTTTCACTTGAGCAAAAAGTACTTTATATATTTGCAGAAATCAGTAAGCACATATTCCCGACAATGCACAAACGTAGCTGTTGTCAGTGATGGACGACGTGAAACTATCAGGGAGACAGAATCTCAGATGCTCGAAATGATTTTTTGAAATTTGCATGACGAGTGAAAGTAAAGACCCTGTGTTTGTTTGCATCAAGGATTTCATCATGAGCTGACATCAGTTAGAGAACCACTGAAAAACCTTCCAGGGAATACTGAACATCTGTTTCGGCCGTCCTAGTTTGGAACTATTCTGAAGTATGTACCCACAACCATGGTTCGAACCCAGGTCCTTCCGGTTATCATGGGAGTGATCTCGCGGACCATTGAGCCACTGGGACCCGATCCAATGGCCAGCCAGTCCATGAATTCTAACTTCTATCAATTCACGCGCAACATGGCGCGACCATTTCGCAATGTCTTCTTCGATGAGTGAGTTACTGCCTCATCTTCAAATTACTGTACCCTACTGGTCACGGCTCCCCACTAGAACCCCAGGTTAACTGCCTGAATAGGGCCAGTTGCATGAAATCCTCCATGCAATCAAACAAAAATCCCCAAGAAACCAATACCCTGTGTTTGTTTCATACTCCGGAATAATGTTAAAGGATTGAGATCACTCACAGAGATGTCACTTTCCTCACTATTGTTCTACTTCGTGATTCTTAAGCGAGCTATAGCATATTTCTCACTGGAGACATCGTGTGCTCTTAATGGAAGATTTTCCTTGGGAGTATTAAGTTCATATTATCCCGGGAGAGCAGTATATTCCTGTTAGATGATTGGAGCGAGAATGACTTCATCCTGAATCTGTAGAAATTAATCAATACACGCCGAAGACATTGGCTAGCGGTCGCGCTATGTCGTGAATTGGCAGAAGTTAGAATTCAAGGACCATTGAAACGGGTCCCAGTGGCTTAATGGTATACGAGCTCGTCTTGTAACCAGAAGGTCCTGGTTTCGAATCCCGGTAAGTGCGTACTGTTGAAGAGTCCCAGACTAGGACGAAACAGCCGTCCAGTATTCCCAGGTTTTCCAATGGTTCTCTAACTAATGTCAGCTCATGATGAAAACCTGAAATACACTATTTTACTAATCTTTAATTTACTCTACATATACTGTTTGTGTCTTGTAGGTATAAGAAGCTGGAATCTCTTACTATCTCAAGCATACGACGAATTCTCCACACGTGAGGCTATTAAAGGTAGGTTGTGCAGCTTACGAAGAGGTATCTTCACGTCATTCATAAACACATGCACATACACATATGTTAGATAGTTGCAGGCATTCGGTCACAGGAAGCCTTGATAAGACATGGTTTCGTGCTAGTTGGTACCCACCAGTCAGTAAGGCGTATCTGCAACTTTGAAGGAACTCATGTCCTCTCTGAGATTCGAACCCGCGTCACCTAGTGCGGCCTGCAGTTGGTCAGAGACGTTACCACTGAGCTATTCGGGCTTGCGATTGACCTCCTGTAGGACTGTAGTTGGTAGTTTGATTGGATACATATGTATGTTATATTCATGATAGAGTCTGCAAACAGCTTTACATTATTTTGAGTTGTCAATACATTTAAGTCCCTGCTGCCTAACGGATAACAACCAGGTTGACGCAAATCTCAATAGCATATCCAAACAGCTAAACAAGTGACATCCCAGTGGGCCAGTGATGCTCATGAAACAATCTGAAGGCAAAAGCTATCTATCTAAAGAACGTGGATATATATTGTGACTTCACGTTGTACTAGATATTCTTATGGAGTTTGAATTGGTAGCTCAAATTGAATGTCTCATAATTCTGCGTTGTAAACCGTTTTACTCACAAAAGTTTTCAATCAAATTTCAGAGTTATTGCCAATATACAAATCCATCGCCTACAGACTGACGGTAAGAAGTTGTTGAGTTCACTTGTGTCTGTCTTTATTCAGTGAATATTACTCAATATCCAGTCGATGTTTCCAATTTGTATGAAACATGAAAGGAATAATGCAAATATGCTCAGCACTTGTTACATTCCCCATTAAATACTTCGAGATTCAACATATCAGTAGGCATCTGCCAAGAAGTCTTCATCAACTGCATTCAACTCATTAGAAAACAAATATAAATTGCGTATCCCTTGTGCCGGTCAACGCCTGCATAGCATGTAATCAGTTCGCATGATGCCTTTTAACGACAAGAATCTTAGTGAATGACTCACTTAAAATTCTTCTGATATACATCAAAATGCCATCTCATGGGGGTTGTTATCCTGTTTTGCGTAGGTTTTCATGTAGTTAATAGTCTATTCAGTTACGTATGCGGTGCGGATGTGATATGTATTCTGATGAGCTGGGAAATTTCGGTATTATATGTGATGCGTGTTCTAGTCAATTTCCACCCATCTGCCGTGATGTTAGTTGCCAGTATCTTCACATTATACTTTCCGTGACATCTTCTAACACACACGTTTTGATTTCCTTCCGTAGTCTGTCTACCAGTGGTTCCGGTCGCAAGAAGAGTGTTGACACGCCTCGTATCAACTTGATTTTCTCATGTTTTACAAATAATTTATCAGTAATTTAACAGCACGTTCTTCGTCATTTATTAAATAATTCAATAATAATCATAATAAAGCAGTTAAAAGACACAAGTGTCTCGTTTTCTATCTCTCTGTCCCTGCGTAATTCAAAGGAACTTCAGTTGAATTTTCAGGTATTGGTTTTGTAGGGATTTTTGTTCGATTGTATAGAGGATTTCATCATGAGCTGATATCAGTTAGAGGACAACTGAAAAACCTGCCAGGGAGTACTGGACAGCTGCTTCCTTCGTCCTAGTTTGAGACTCTTCATCAGTACGCGCCCACCAGGGTCCGAACCCAGGACCTATTCAGGCAGTTAACCTAAGGTTCTAGTGGGAAGCTGTGACCCGTGGGGTGCAGCAGGTTGAAGATGAAGCAGTAACTCACTCATCGAAGAAGACATTGCGAAATGGTCGCGCTATGTCGCGCGTGAATTGACAGAAGTTAGAATTCATCGGCTGGCCATTGGGTGGGATCCCAGTGACTCAATGGTCTACGAGCTAGCTCGCCTTGTAACTGGAAGGTCTTGGTTTCGAACCATGGTGGTAGGCACCTGCTGATGAAGAGCTCCACACTAGGATAAAACAGCTGTCCGGTACTTTCTAGCAGGTTTTCCAGTGGTTCTCTAACTGATCTCAGCTCATGATGAAATCCTCCATGTAACTTCAATTGAGTTCGTTCAAATCTAAGATTTACTTGTCTTATGGATTCAAGTAACGGTGGTAGTGCCAGCTGTTTAAAGAATTGATGGCGTCGAATCTCGATGTCTGTGTGCCTGTTCGACTTCGTCTGCCATACACCATGTGTGAAATCAGCTTCGAGCACACAATGAATACTCATCAGAAATCAGGCTCAGTATTTTTTTCCACATTCAATTCACAGTAAATACTGACTTGCTTCATTTTGGTGTTAGAGGTATTTCAATCCTGCACTACATAGCATCGTATACTACAGCAGTGTAGTCGAGTTGAATTAGATTTCAACTCATTCATATATATTTGAATTACAACGATATATCCATCATTGAGACAGAGGTTCTTATATGATGATATTAGATGGTTGGAGGCAATCGGCCACAGAAAGCCTTGGATCTAGGTTTCGCGCTAGTCGGCACTCATCAGCAAGGCATATCTGCAACCTTGAAGGGACTCATGTCTCTCCTGAGATTCAAACACGCGTCACCTAGTTCCGTCTGCAGTCGGTCAGAGACGTTACCACTGAGCTATTCAGGCTAGCGACCTCATGTAAGACTGTAGTGGATACTTTGATTGGACACTAGTAGCTGGTGCAATGTGTCTAGTCCTTTCTTTGGTGCAGACTGAATTCTATCAAAACAAGTGATTCAGCGAAGAGACTCTTTTCAACGAATTTATCATCAACCTGTACAGTCGTATATATATATATATATATATGCATGGTTTTTAAAAAGTTATATCCGGTGAGGAAATTGAATCTTAGGTGTGAATGCATAAAATAATAATAATATGAAGTTCAATTAAAACTAAAATGTTTGTGATTAAAATCATAGTTAAATGTCAAGTGGCAAAGCAAATTAATGTCATATATAGAATAATTCATAGGATGGATAGAACTTGAAAAAGGGTGTGCAATTATCGGATTAGTAGACAAATCGAATAAAACAAAAGACGTTACGTAATATTGTGTGGAATTTGATGGCATAGAATTTAATGTTGTAGAAAAAGAATTGATTTAGAGTGACACGTCGAACAAGTGAAATTATGCCGAGAACAATTCAAAGTGAGAGCGGTAACGGTAACAATTGATGTAATAAGGAAGAGTATACAAATTGAATAGACAAAATGAAAATGAAAAATTGGTAGAGGAGCTAAAATATGATTTGGGATTACCATACTTTAGCATAGAGGGATTAAGACCATGAAAGTTGGAGGGGTTGAACGAACTCTTTCTGTACACAGAGATATGGCTTTTCTGTTTTGATAGCCAAAGATGGCTTCAGCAATACAGGTGAGTCGGGTACGTAGGGATTTGGGTAAATTATTCTTTGCCTTGCAGATGAATTTAAAGGCTGTAGAGATAGGGTGATCATTATCGACCAAATGTTCAATGATCGCGCTTCTTATTGCTCCACTTCCGCCTCTTTGTAACTACTATGCAGGATAGTGTTCTTCTATCCTCATGGACAAAACTCGAGTTGAACAACCGATATACGTAGCTCCACACGAGCAGGTGAATTGATAAACGCACACAGAGTTGGTCAACAGCGGGATCTTGTCCTTCAGGTTATTGAACAATAATAGTCGGTTAGTAAAGGTTGTTCTTAGAGATGCAGCAGGAAATGTTCTTTTCAGGTGAATTCTATTAGTCAGGTTTGTAATGTGGCCACTGTGCCACTAGGTAGCTCACCATCACGGTGCACATTGATTTGATGATATATTAGATGGTTGGAGGCTATCGGCCACAGGAAGCCTAGTGTCCAGTCAAAGTTTCGTATAATCAGATACACAGGAAAACTTGTCGTATAAACCATGAGAATCACTGATTCCTACATACATACAATAAGGGAACACTACTGGAATCAAATAAGGAGCACGTGTTTTAAACACAAGAAGTCATATCATCCATCAGCACTGTCTGATGAAAATAGTTGTGGACGACATCATCTCCTGCCTTCTTCCTCCGTTAACTTCTACATTTATGGGTCGTTATTTATTGAAGAATTATAAATGTTTTAAGTGACGTCGGATGATTGAAATCAGTCTCGATTTCAGACTAAGACGACATGCATCTGACATAATAACACACATGATAACATATTATAACACTTAACTGAATATCAAGCAAATTAAGAAAGTGAATCACGGAGTAAGGCGATAATCGATTTCATGTGTACATCATCAATCACCATCATCATCAGAGATGCGAAGAAGTGAAATGAGGCGAGATACAGTGTGAATATAAACAAGGCCAGCTGCAGCACAAGGACGATCATAAATTCAGCAATCTCAGAATATCTAAGGTGTCCAGACCAACAGAACAATTCGCATTTTCCCACGCCTTTCATTAAAGCGGGTTGTTGTCCAAGTGAAACGACTCGAAATCTAGCCGGAACGTTTTCTCCCGAAACGTAGTGAATTTAGGGCATCTGACATAATAACACACATGATAACATATTATAACACTTAACTGAATATCAAGCAAATTAAGAAAGTGAATCACGGAGAATTCACTTATTTATTGGGTTCAAATTATATCTAAAAAATAGATTCTAGCTGGACCAGTTCTTTCACAATACAGATATCAGGACGTTTTAAGTAAATGTTTTCATCTCTGATATTTAACTGCATAGTTTGAAGAGTATTTGAAGATATATTGGGAAAGAAAGTTGTCAACGAACTTAACCCTCCGATAATTAATATAACTGTTTCTGGACTTTAACCCCAAAACACCAGTACTTGTAAGATAGAAGTTGTGCTGTTTGGCAATTAAAATCGAGATAAGTACAAGTGTGTAAACAAATGTTTACAAGTTAATACATTGTACTTTTAATCGTATTCTTTCGTCTTTTTCCAACTTGTACACGACTGAACCATTCGCGCCTTCGAGTTTTCCGCCAATGGCTACCACTTCCAATCAACAAGCCTTGAATGTTCGCGTTCATTTACAAAAGTCAGAGCGGACAATAAAGAGGGAGTAGACTGCAGTGAATGAGAAAAGTGAAATATTCGGTAGTCAAAATGATGTGTTCGAAGTGTGCTAATGGCGTATAGTGGACTTATAAAACAATGTGAAGCGCCTACTCACTCAGTCCTTCATTACAAATCGGAGTGAATGGCAAAATATTGAGGAAATGTTACCGAGTGCTGCTCCACTTATTCCTGGATCATTTCATCAGATTTGTGACAAACACAAGATCATCTAGTGAAAGTTGCAACTGAATAAATGAGAACTTGTGTAGTGACGAAACTAGACAAGACATCTCAGAAGCTATGATGTTATGTGATTGATAACAATAGTGTGCAAACTCGGTCTTATTTGTTTATCATTTAGTTTACATCTATCATGTTACGATTTGGACAAGCAATCAGCTAAATTTCCGTGTTTCATGAAATATTGGTCAAATAACTTCTGCGATATCATCTTCATCAACGAAACATTATTACATCATGTAATTCAGTTGCAATACAGATAGGGAGCATCATGTCGTCCGGACAGTAACACTGTACATTGTGTGAATATATTTCAATATTTGAAGTGATAGCACGAGGAGATCTTTCATTATGAGAAAGGCAACAATCGATTCCGTGTGTTCATCATCAATCACCATCATCATCGGAGATGCGAAGAAGTGAAATAAGGCGAGATACAGGGAATATTAATTACGAGTACAGCTGCAGCACACGGACGATCAAGGGTGGGTAGTGAGGCATAAATTCAGCGATCTCAGAATATCTCACGTATCCAGACCAACAGAACATTTTGCATTTTTCCACGCCTTTCATTATACTGAGTTGTTTTCAAAGTGAAACGACTCGAAATCTAGCCGGAACGTTTTCGCCCGAAACGTAGTGAATTTAGGGCTGAAGAAATGCAAACACAAGCATATTTTGTATTTTATTTTTATTAGTTTGCATTCGAGTAGAACAGAGAAGTTGGAGCTTTAGCTGATATATATAAGTGGCAGTGGTTTGTTTATTACTGAGAGTATGTTGCTAGACTGACTTACAAGGTCCTCTCTTTGTTGGGCGTACAACCACCATAAAGCTTCAGCGCAGTGATATACAATGGTATGTACTGATCACGCTTCGAACAATGTTTATTACTCATAGTCTTAGAAGCGTGAGAAATTCTCGCTTACTTTGTGAGGCAGTGTTTAATCACCTCATATACATCGCCTATCATTCGATAATTTTGTGTAAATTTGTTCTTTTCGTGTGGTGATTGAATGACATTGATCAATCAATCTGAATTCACACACTCTCATTGAATTGAATCTCACTCTGTTTCCAGATGGCCGTTACCACTCATTCGAAATTAGTATCAACTCGATGGGGTCACAAACTTCGAAGGCCACCTGAAGATACTTCCTCGGATGACTGACTGTATTGTGAGTATGAATACAAACCAGAATTCACAATCATTCAGGCTGACGACTGCATCACTCTGATATCACTATCCCTAAAATTCAATGAACACCAGTATACACCGAACGTATTCGATCGAGTTTATCATGAGTTATTGTTCCCCGAAATCCAGTAGAAATTGAAGCCGTCTTCAACAAGTCAAAACTAGCTGGGCTCAATGAACAAGTATATTTGTTCTCCAGTCTTAACCAACAAGACATTTGATTATATATCTATGGCACCTGTCTTCGAGTAGTGTACTCCACGACACTGGTGAATCTAGGCAGCTTGAAGTTTAATCTACATAAAAGTTCCAAATATTAATATCAGTAAAATGCTTGGGCATTTATTGAACACATGAAATGCGTTATAACGCTTTTTCAATAGTTCACACATAATGATAAGTTTCGGTTTTCAGGCCAAACACTTCAAGCCAAATTACTTCCCATGATCACACCATATCCTGGAGTTATTTTCTTTTCAATACCCACTTGAATCATTTGTACTCATACGTATGATTTGATTTTGTCCCTTCATTATTGGAGTACCCAGGATTACATTCCAGGTCGTTGATAAGTGTTCTGACGAACAACTCTTGTTGCATACATCCAGCGTGACGTTCGTGAATATTACATATTCCGACACTTGTGTGTCTTTCCATTTGTTCATATTCGATTTAAGAATACAAACAGAATTCCAATCAATAGTGTGGTTATGGTTGCATGTATGTGCAGGTATTGACGAATTTATTTCCTAAATTCTTGTAAGCCTGTGTTCCTGTGGGATGAAGACTACTCTCAATTTAGTGGGCCATTTCGAATGATCTGTACGTTTGACCGACATATTTAGTCGGAGGCTCAGCGCAGAGATATTTCGGAATTTGCATTATTGATTTTATGCATCATTTCTCTTGTATGTTTTGTGCATTTATTTTACTTATGATTATTTGGATTCGTTGGTTTGAACGTGATGGGAATCCGAATAGTGTTGAGGTTTCTCCGAATCGCCTCTGATGTACCAATGTTGTATGACATTTTGGTTGGTATTTTGCCATCCCCCCACCTAGTCATTCTCTGGTGTACCGTCATTCTCTCCTCTTTTTTATTTTGTCTCGGACATATCTTTGGAGGAAGTTGTTGTCGTGTGACATTTTGAGCGAGACGTTTACTTCTTTTCGTTGATCATTTGATGTTGGTGTTGTTGTAAGCCTGAGTATTCTGTCAGCGTGTCACGGTAAGTGAATGAGGTGAGTGATGATAATCAGGGAATCTCCCAGAATGCTTACTTTCTGCTTATAGCGCAGTTATTCTACTGTTATCTGTTCCTCTCCGTACTTTGCAGTCTAACATAGACAGATCCCTGATTTCATTCTATAGTTCACTTAGTGAACTGTATGATGTCTACACGACTGTTCATGTGTGAGGAGAATTTCTCGACATCGGTCTTCTTCACTGTTTCTGATGTGTCGTCTACAAATGTCCAGCAACATTTCATTGATAACCTGGATGGACTGTGTTCATTCTCTTTTATTTCAAAATTCCATGGTTATGTTACAAATCCCCGGTGTGATGAAAGATGTCATGACCATTCCTTCATTTTGTTGGTATATTTTTCTGTGAATATGAATCAGTGACTGAGCTCATTGCACAACCGCCATTTCGATTCTGCTCTTATGGAACTTGCATGTCACTCAGATTGCTTAGATTTTCTCTTGATTTTGTGATTCTCAAAGTTGTTAATCAAATGTCCTGTTGACGTCGGTGGGACAGCGATATGGACACTCGCCGACCATACACATGGTCCGGGATTCGACCCTCGGCCGATGCACTCCTCTATTTAACCTCGCCTAGATTACTAGCAAGCCAGTTTTCTAACCGGTCCAAAACGCGGATAAGGAGGGAGGATAGGGACGTGGTGCTAGCAACTCCACCCCTAAAACCTAAACAAACTGCTACAGAAACTTCAATGCATAAATATGTTAAAAATACTAAAAATATAAACGGTAACCTTATTTGTCGCTGGAATCGGGGAAGTGAAATGACGCAGGCTGGCGAAAATTTTTCGGGAAGCCAGTCAGACGATGTGGCTTCTTTCGATGAAAGCAGAAATAAGGATGGGGACATGGAATGTTCTTTCATGTTGAAAAATACCTGAGAATGTATAAGATTTAGATTTTTTCGAAGACATTTCAGGATTTCATGAGCTCCAATTAGGAATTGTAGCTTTGTAGGAATTTGCGTTTCAGTAGTTTCATGTATTTATGCAACGGCTGCACAGTGGTTAGGCTTCTTGCCGACCATGCACATGGTCCGTGGATCGATCCCCTATCGACTAACACCTGATATCAATTGACGGCATGTAAATTCCGGCTACCGTTATCACATCCTGAAAATTCAATAATTGAACCGAAATAGAATGTGAAATTAAGCTGTGATCAAAAAAATAATACGTATAACTATAAAAAGTTCCGAGTGCTCACCTGCGACAGAATACAAGCAGAATTCTGTTGAAGTCCCAATGAGAAGTCGTGACCTGCAAAATAAATGGCCCAGGTTGAGTGTAGTTGGGTGACGAATAATCACCGATGATACTGTCTACAAGTGGAAGAGTTTAGAGCAAAGTGTCAAAAGTGGGAATAAATTCTCAGTGACTGACTGAATGGTCAACGCATTCCAAAACAGTACTTGTGATACAGAATGGAATTCTCAGCATTTTACTACAATATTGCATCCATAAATGAAGTTCTACACAGATTATGGATAATCTTAGTTCGTTTCGACAACAATATATTGGCATGTCGGTAGCAAAGCCAAAAGTGAACAGAGTGTTTGAAGGTGTTAGAAAAGTAGTTACTAACTAGCATATTTACTATCGTAAGCGGTAACAAAAGGGTCGAGATATACAGAGTGTGGAAGAACCAAGAAGAATGTTTTAAGTGGAGTTTGTAAGGAAGAGAGGAACAAAACAGCACATAACAGAAAAAGAGAGAGAGAAAAGGAAAAGAAAGAAAGAAAACGTTGTAGCTATAAATGATATGAATTGGAAAGACGAGATCCAGTTGTTCTACTGACTATTTAATAAGTTACAAGTTTCACGTCTAATGCTTTCTTTATCGCACAGAACACGAGCTAAGTAGGGTATGGTTGAGTTTTTGTACTTGGTAGTGAGAGCACATAGTTTCCTATATAGGCTTCTGATTCTGCCTGATGAGATACAAAGGGAGAGTTGTGAATGAAGATGGTGGTGGTGTGAGTTAGATAGATAGAATGGATTTAGTCCATTTTTCACATGAGTCCATGTGCCTGTCTACCAGAATATTAACAAGGTGGTAAAGTGGCACACTGCTTACCCTGCTGAAAACCTTTAACATCCTGTGTAATAAGATATAGTCCTACTTCATTAGGCTTGGAAAACACAAGGGGGAGCAATAGAGAATAATAAGCAGGATGCCAGAGTTAACGAATCGTAAGAGTAAGGGTTGAGTTATTTCGGAATGTCTTAACTTCTTGATGTAGAAGGTAAGACGGAATATTTTCTTAGCAATCATCTCTCTGTCTCTCTGACGTGAACGCAATCAATGTAATCAATTTCTGAAAGCATCTGAACTCTGTGTTCTAGCTATGTATGAGCAGATTGATTTTCTTATTATTTCGTGCCGCAGTTTGCCTAAAACGTTTCTCGATGGAGCAAATATGTCAAACCACTAAAATGTACACTCCTATGAAGCTTTAAGTGTTGATGAAAGTTCATGGAATCTTGAAAAGTCGCTGAAAACTTATTATTCTCATCCATTCTCAGGATGTCAAATCGAGCGAGAATCGGGAAGGCTAGCGAGAAACACGCACATTCATCAACCAACTGAAACCAATATGGAAATCTTCGTCACACAACTCATCAACAACAACAACAAAATTCAGTCGGATTTTCAATACAAACGACGTCAAGTGAGTCAGCTCTTCTATACGGATCAGAAACTTGGCGAGTGGGACACAATGAATATTTCCAACAGCCTGTTGCAGACCTTTATCAACAACAACCGTCTTCGCTCTATACTGAAGATTAATCAGATGGCCGGACAGGAAAGAATCACCACCAACAAGGAACTATGGACACAAACAAGCAAAACAAGAATCAATCGCCCAACCAACAAATATGCAGGAGAAAGTGGATTGGGATGGATTGGACACTCACTCGCTGAGGAGGCCGCTGGGTGACATCGAGGGTGTCAGGCCATTGCTCGAGTGGAACCCGACAGAATGGGGAGCGGCGAGTGGGTCGTCAGTGCAAGAGTGATGTTATGGAGGAGACCGTGTAAAGAGGAATTGAAAGAGTATGGACTAAGATGGATGCATGTGAAAGTACATCAGAAGAAATACAGAAGCAAGAGGGGAGACGTGCAGTTGAAGCCCTATGTTCCACTAGGAAATTAAGGCAACAATAACAATAATAATAATTCTCAGGTATTCATCAACATGACATTTGAAAAAACACAATGTCTGCAAACCAACTCTCAGGAATTCTGGAATTTTGTAAGAAATGTCTTTCAGAATGTATATCAAGGAGAACAGTAATTCCCATGCATTCATCCTCATCAACTAATTCAGCTGGAGGAATCGACGTTGTGTTCATCGTGTTACTATAGGAGGAGAGCACTCAGACACAGACCACGGAGCAATCTTCGTATTCTGTCATCTATTTAAATATTTGCCATTATTTTCACTTCTCATCGAAATTAAATCACCTTCATATATTGACCAATTAATTAGTCTGTCTTCTACAATATGCTACACAACACTTCCCCACACTAACTTCCTTCTTCATTTATCGTACGTTTTCGTTCATGTCGGTCATCCATCTTACCATCAGGCACACAGACAGGCGGACGGACAGGAGAATGTTATTAGTAGATCAATACATACTCAAGGACGCGTGATACTCTCTAATGTTCACATCACCGCTAATTAATTCAACCCTTATGTTTTATTGATTCATTCGGCTCTAATCACGAAGTAGACGATTTTTTGAAATCTCATTCACTCACATTAACACCTTATGTGATCATTCATCGTGTGTGTGTGTATGTGTGTGGGTGGGTGTGCGTGTTATTTTCTTTACACTCTCATTAGAAATGTAATTCCTTTGACGTGAGATAGATAAAACAAGGCTTATTATTATTATTATCTTTTACTACTACGGTCAGTAGTCATTTGACCTCCAGTCACTGTCGCCTGTCATATCTAGGTTATGAGGTTGGCAGTGACATTCTGTTTGTCTGATAAGACGACTGAACTAAAATCGTACGATATTTGAAATTGGGATGTTGAAATTTGGAATTGTGTTCAGTGCTGAAATAATGTGCGAAATACAAATACTACACAACCTTGTTATGTAAGTGCGACAATCATGTAGTCAAACAGTCCTTCGATTCTTTTTTTTCTTTACGTTCCCAGCGGAACATAGGGCTTCAAGCTAGGAGTTTGAAGTTTCTTTAGCAGTGTTTATTTTTACAGGATAAGGTTGCTAGCCTCATGCCCAACCCTCCTTCTTTACCAGCATTGTTTCTGGCTTAGCGAAGTGAAGGAGTGCGTCGGTGGCCGGGGATCGGACCCCGGACCATGTACATGATGGGCGAGCGTTCTAACTGCTGTGTCACTGACGCACACAGATTCTACCACGGAGAAAGTCATAAACTTCTCAGCTTTATGCTGACTGCAGTTACGTCAAGCTTAAATGTTCTACATTTTTTGCAGCGAGGTCAAACACCTTCATTCCATTAGGCAGCCTGTGTGTGATATCAACTGATATCGGAATACATTCATCCTGAATTTTGTCTGCCTCATTGACATGAACTCGTATGAGGAACACACACATACACACAAGGAGCAGATATCACCAAAGGGTTTCGATTTCTCTTGGTTGGATGTAGATATCTCATTTAAACGCGATGGCGTTTTTCAACAAATAGATGGTCTACGAGTTCACCTTATAACAAGAAGGTCCTAAGTTCGACCCCTGGCGGTGGGTGCGTACTGATGAAGAGGCCCAAACTAGGACGGAGGAAACAGCTGTCCAGTACTCCCTGGCAGGTTTTCCAGTGGTTCTCTAACTGATATCAGCTCATGAATGAATCTCCCAGCCAATCAAACAAAATCCCTACAAAAACCAATACTAGAAAATTCAATATTTGCCAAAGTCATCGGAAACTTATATATTCTGCATTTATCTCACATGTTTTGACAGTGAGAGCGCTTCTGTCAACACTCTGTTATATGTGATTACTTTCGCGTACTATTTGTACTCTTGTTGTTGTTGCTGTTGTTGTTGTGGCTGAGGTTACGATCATTTATCGGAGTCATTTTCCCTAGTCCAGTGGACTCGAATTGCTCATAATCTACCAGGGCGTCTCATCAGGTCATATAAGGAGTCTACCAGTATATCTTTAATAACTTCAATCTGGTTGTAGATAATAAGATTGTCTTACTTCTTTATATGATGTTCATGGTGAGACTGAGCTTAACTTTTTAACTTTTTTTTTGTGCCTGAATCGCATGATATCTAGTCACGCTACGAGTGTAGTTTTCATGTGTTCACATGATCACGACCGCGTTTTTGCGTTTCATTATCAAGTTGTTGTTGTTTTTTTCCTTTATGAGATATTTAACTCTCATATCTTCCATGCTTGTCTGAGATTTACTAATTGGATAGAACATTAATGTACACGCTAACCGCCAGTTGTTTTCAGTCTCTGCGTTTTTTATGAGTCTTTTTAACTCAAGAGTAAACTACGTGTGAATAAGAAATTGGCAAGCAATTGTAGTAGAGCACAAATAATAATAAATGAAATGTGTTAGGCTAGAAATTGAATGATGTACTTAACAGAGATTATGTGTGATCATAACATAACATAAAACAAAGTGTAAAAGTCGAGAAAACAGGAAGTAATTTGGAAACTCAAGTGTTGTTTTGTAGGGATTTGGTTGAATGGTTACAGGATTTTATGATGAGTTGACATCATTTAGAGAACCACTGGAAAATTTGCAGGGACTACTGGACAGCTGTTTCCTCTGTCCTAGTTTGGGCCTCTTCATCAGTACGCACCCTCCAAAAGGGTTTGAACCCAGGACCTTTTGGTTACAAGGCGACCTAGCTCGCAGACCATTGAGCCATGGGGACTCGATTAAATGGTGAGTCCATGAATTTCAACTTCTGTCAATTCACGACATAGTGCGACCCCTAGCCAATGTCTTCAGCGAGTATATGTCCTCACAAACCCGACCTGCTGCACCCTACTGGCCACGACTTCTCACTAGAACCCCAGGTAACTACCTATTTGAATAGGGCCAGTCGCTAGTGAGCATCTTATTGGAAACAACTTCAACACTTCGGCGTGCAGTGTCCAAGTCTTTATCCAACTCATTCAACACCTGGCTGGCTATATGACAATGCCACATGCCAGGTGATCCACAAAAGAAAACTCAGAGAGGCGTACGAACCTGGCTGCCTATTATCACCTATGATATTCCTAATTGTAGTGAACTGGAGTGAGAAGATGGGAATACGCTGGACCACTGTTAAGAAGACTAGAAGATGATGTATATCTAATATCCCATAAACTCAAAGACTTGCAAACAAAAACCAACAAACTGGCTGAATAACCTGTCTGGCAGCGAAGACAGGAATCCATCCAGGTGTTTATAGAGAAGATGGAGGTGATGAAAGATAACCAACGAACTGCAACAATAACAACAACAACAACAACAATAACAACCAGCACCAATCACCATCAACGGGAGAGATTTGGCAGAGATGGCCTCCTTCACTTATATGGCTAGGAAGCACAGTTTCTACCACAGGCAGTCGGATCGGTTGAAGATGTCAATACCAACCAGAATCGGAAAGGTAAGATATGCCTTCATCAACCTTAAGTCAGTTGAGAAACTGCTCTCACTGCGGTCAGCATAAAGAATGCGTCTGGGATTTTCAACACAAATGTGAAGTCAATCAGTCAGTCAGTTTTTCTATACGGGTCAGAAACTTACACTAAGTGTGACGAAAAAGATTTCCAAAAGGTCACCACAGACTTTTGTCGACAACTGACAACTTCTCTGGCTCTATACCCAAGATCAAATGGACACCCGGAAAGAGTTAGTAACAAGAAACTCTGCAGTGGAACAAATCAACAGGTGAGAGTCGATTGCTCAACGGATATGTAGTAGAGAATGGAGATGGTTTTGGCATACATTGAAGAAGCGGGCAGTCGAATCACATCGCGCTCAATGCAGGCCATCACTCGAGTGGAATCCGAGTGGGTCGTCCGAGGGTGGAAGAAGGCGGAGATGAGAGTTTATGGGCAGTTGTGGACCGACCTGAAGAGGACAGCAGAAAGTAAAATAAAGTGTAAATGTGTTGCTGAAGCCCTACGATCCACTTGGAACACAAGAGAACATTAATAATATGATAATCTTATGGTGGATCTTTATGAGTAGGCAATGTACTGTTACTTGTGGGTTAACTAAAATTATGTCAGAATATTTACTACTGTTAGGCGTGAATAATATACAACTACTCATGAGTAGTGTGTGTAGTCTTACGCATTAATGCTTACTTTCTTGATTACCAGATCACATGTCATGATAATCTAAATAATTTTGGTTTCCAAAGGGAGCTGGGATGAAAATTCAGTTCCTCAAAGTGCTGAAACTACAATTTGCGAATCTGATTTAAGGAATGATGGAAGACCAGTCAACAGATCGTTTATTGAGGAAATCAACAGATATTTATAGATTTTTATGTACATTATTATTCGTTATTGTTAGCAGAGAAACAGCATCTTCTGATTGGTTGTTTTCCTGCTGAAGGTTATTCTATCGTCTCTTTGTGACCGTTTCTTTGAAGGTCAGACCACATGCGTGCAAATCGAATCCGCCCACGCAAAGTCTGTCGTGATTGGTTGATTAGTTGGTCTTTGTTTTTGTCTTTTTTTCTTTGACGACCAAGATTTGGGAGGTAAATATTGAAGTAAATTGCTGTCTACCAAATTTGTCTAGGAGACAGCTCTCACCACAACATGACTGGCAAGTCCTACTGGTTGGTTTGAGTGGTATGTGAATACTACTCACCTCAGCCAATCAGTAGTGTGTGGCTTTATGCATTTACGATATGTCGTTTACTTTGCACTTATAAAGGATATTCCGGTTGGAGAGGGGGACAGTTTAGTATGATACTAGAGTTAAATAGTTGATTAGATTTTGAAGGATTATTACAGTAAATGATGGTGGACAAAGATAGGAAATATGTGTAATCTACAAATGACAAATTTAATTATAAGTTTAAATAAAGCAATAAGAAGAGGTAATTTGTCTGAAAATCTATTTATAGAAAACCTACCTGGACAGGACAGTATCTTAATGACCACAGTTTCTGTCCTATTCGGTACAAAACAGCATTAGTGAGTCAGGTGCCTCTTCAGTAGAATACAACGAATATGCACTGAAGACACACTTGATGAAGAAGAAAGAAAAGTTGACACAAACTCTGGTTGATACCAATTATCCAGATATGTTCATCAGGAGATATAGCATAGTCAGAACACCAAGACCCACTCTACAACTCGCCCCTAAGAAAGACGTGTACATCAAGCTACCCTATTGTAGAGCATCATAGCAGCTTGATAACTAGACAAAGGCTGAACGCTACTGTGGTTTAAAAGACTTTCTATGCAGCTAATATCATAATAATTGAGAATGTGATGCCAATATATCCATTTAAGCCCTTTGTACATGTGAAAAATAATGTCACATCCCACTGTATTTAACAGTTCGAATGTACGTGTGCTCACACATGCATAGGAGGGAGGACTCATCGATCTCTGCAAGTAAGGGCTGATTTCAGAGCATATTCCTAAATGGCTTCAGAAACAAATGCAATCTTCAGAACCTAATAATGGTGAGAAGAGGAGACCTAGCTCCTCTATTGCTAAACATATTTTAGAGACAAGAAATAAAATTAACGTTTACACAGCTTTTAATTATTTACTATTATTATTGTATGCTTTAGTTCCTAGAGGAACATAGGGCTTCAGTCGCGCACCTCCATTGCCTTCTGTTTTCTGCCAACTTTTTCACCCCGCTCCAGGTCTGTCCACATGTTGTCATCTCCTCCTCAATTGACCTCCTCCAAGTCATAATTGCACTGACGACCAACTCGCTGCTTCCCTTTCGGGTTCCACTAGAGTGATGGCCTGGCGTGAGATGTCACTTGACGGTTTGTTTTCTCAGAGTATGGCCAATCCACCTATCTCCATTTCTTCCTGCATATTTGTTGCACAATCGGTTCCTGGTTGGTTTGTTCATTGCCAGAGATACCTCCCTGTTGTTGATCTTTTCTTACCATCTGATCTTGAGTGGTATTGAGCGAAGACAACTGTTAATGAAGGTCTGAATTTTGTTTGAGATGCTCTTTCTCACGCGTTGGCCAAGTCTCCGATCCGTATGGCAAGTAGTACTGACTTCACATTTGAGTTGAAAATCTGGATCTTGTTTTCATTTTCATGCTGAGTAGTGCCGTTGACCTCCACACCGACTTGAGAGAAATGAAAGCTTCTCTTGCTTTCCCTATCCTCGCTTTGATTTCCACATCAGTACAGCCCGCCTTTAGTTGAAACGATGCTTCCCAGGTAGGTAGGCAAAGGAGGCTGTTTCTTTCAGGTTCCTTCCATTTACACATCTGTTAAATTTATCTATAAAACGTGTTTTGGGCGTATCCTGAAGTTTTTGGAAGCCCTAGCTATCACTCAGAAAGTTTGAACCACCTTTATGCGTTCAATGCAACAATTCTTCATCACACTAAACCTTCCTTGGTAAACTTTGTTTTGTTACCAGTCAGGGTAGATGTACTATTGTGGTGAGAGCAGGCTGCTAGCCGATTGGTTGACACTAAGCTACGTTAATATGGGCCGTGAGAAAATATGAACAAGGCTGAGTCAACAACCAATCACAGCAAAGTTAACGTGGCAAAATATGATTCGCAGATAGAGAACTCTATTTGTCAAGGAATCCCGAAACAACCAATCAGAAGCCTGCGTTTGTCTGCCTAACATCTGATAAACAACCAATCAGATGACTGCGCTTGTCTATAATAATGTATGTGAAATATGTATAAATACGTGTTGATTTTCATAATAAAACGATCTGTTGCCAGCCCTTGTCTTCTGTTGTTACACTATTACCTCTGCTATTTGGTTTAGTGATCTTTATTGCTATTTTGACCTTCAATATGTCCTTTCAGCTTGACCTGAGTCTACTTTCTCACCTCTTAACTCTTTATTAATTTCATCTATATTTCTATGACCAAGTCCGTGTAGTGTTATCAGATTGTTCGAAATGTGTTGTGTACGCAAATACATTACACGATTCAGACAAATTAAGTCTGCCTTCTTATTGCTTTATCTAAATTCATAAAGGGAACTAATTGTTTTAAATTTCTAATTCTAAGTATTGTAACTTCACCAAAGTAGATAGCCAGAATTCCGAGTGGTTTCTACTGACTCATCTCCCTGAACTCGGTCTGATAGGATACAAGGTTGATTACCTCAACACCAAAAGAGAAGAACTGCTGTCCACTGGTAGGATTAATTCAAGTGCCTTTATTTGCCTGGAGTGGTGATGATTACAGCTACTCATGAATGAATCAGCAAGATACAACGTGGTATTATATTTTAATTTATTGATTTGGTGAAATACAACGGATGTACAGAGTAATTCAACTGTATATCTTCGGGTTTAAATTAGTTGTTTGCAAATGTCAAATTATTGGAAAAAATTAAATCCTGAAAGTTCTCTTATATGATACGCAAACCTTGTTTTCTTTCCTACACTGTTTTCGCTTTCACCTCATTCTACTTACTATTTGTAAGTAGTATTATTCACTGTTCTATAATTTTTCAGTTGGAATAAGTGGTTTTCTCCAACTGCCCAATTAGTCCTCATTGGATTATGAGCCGATTCACTCCTAGACCTCACCTTGCCTGTTATTAACCTGGAGAGATGGAAGGTTGACTACTGGTGGGACAATTGGTTCCACTCAGTAAAAGAACAACACTCATGTTGCTGAAACTTTAAGGCCTGAAGTCTTATTTTCCACTCCAAACGCCAGGAATGAAAATTACATATCGTTTAACTAAAATTATTCACTGTGATTTCTTTTCGCCTTCTTTACTTATTGTACCCACGATCCCACCAGGGATAGGACCCAAGAGCTTCAGGCTACGAGACCAGGCTCGTCGATCATTCAGCTACTTGTCTCGGAATTTTATGTGGCGTGGCCCTTACGGTTCATTATGTCAAGCTTGAACTCCAAGCCAAGTAGCTGAATGGTCAGCGAACATGATGTCGTAGCCGAAAGATATAGGGTACGGTCGTTGAGAGGGTCTTGGATGCCAGTTGTTGAGGAGCCCTGAACTAGGGAGAAGCAGCTATGTAGTGCTCTCTCTCTCTCGCTGGACTTCAGTGATTTCTAACTAATGTTGATTCGTTATGAAATCCACATTAAAATTAATGCAGATCTCTATAATAACCCACAATCTGAATTGTTTTACACATTGTTTTGTCTGTGCTACTAATAGACTGATGTAAGTAGTTAATCTAGCAACGTCTTCAGAGGATCAATGACAATTTATATGTCTATAGAAAAGCTAACGAATGAGGTATACAAAAAGAAGGTAACAACATGGCGGAGCATAGGACAAGAAAGCGAGAAGGACTACATTATTATTATCGGTAATAATAATAGTAGTATTGAATTAGTTGAGTTCTCTGAGCTGGTTGATTTCTTTGTTAAGCCTTCGTCGTCCTTCTGGACGACATCTTCAGCGCAAGTTTTAGTATAAAATGAACTCCTTCATCAAGAAATGAAATAAGTTCATTTTTACTAAAACCTGTGGTGAAGAAGTTGTATAGAAGGATGACGAAACCTTCTCAGTTAAATCAACCAGCTCAGAGAACACAAATCTTCTCCATTAGTAATAGCAGCAGTACTCATTCTATATATTCCAGGTGGAACATAAGATCTCATCCACACACCTCCATTCCGCTCAATTCTCTACCATCACTTTAAGCTGACTGTATCACTGCCCATACGTTGCAGTGGAAAAAGATGAATGGGAGAGGAAATAACTTCACGGAGATTAGCTCCACTACAAATGATTCCAGACTATGTCATCAGAAGTCTCTGATTGTTAGTACGGTAAGTGAGAAACGTAAACATAATAATCGAATAACTCTGGTGAGTTAGTAGCTGGAGTATAATGTGATTCAATATAGTAGTTTTTAGAAATAAAATCTGACATAATTCTCATAAACCATATTATTATTCATTGCTTATGTGCGAAGAGGGCGAGGTACCAGGGGATTGGAAGAAAGGCTACCTATTCAAACTGTCAAAGAAAGGAGACTTAAGTCAATGCAAAAACTGGCGCGGAATTATACTCCTGTCCATTCCAAGCAAAATAATAAGCCGCATCATCTTGAAGAGAATAAAACATGCTCTAGGTGAAAAACTTTGACCGGAACAAGTCATCTATAGATCGAATCGGAACACTAGGGATCACCATTGAACAGAGCTTGGAATACCTGTCACCTCTCTATCTCAAATTCATCAACTTTGAAAAGCGGGAAACGAGGAGAAACGCATATAATGGACCCATGAAAAACCTGGAGGATCTGGAGTTCGCCGATGATTTATGTCTGATTTCACACAAACTGGAAAATATGGAAATGAAAAGCTACAAGTTCACAGAAGAAACATCAAAGATAGGCCTACAATTCAGGTGAACATAGAAAAACAGAGATGATGAAGATTCCTGGCCAACACCAACAGCAACAACAACAGACAACAGTCAGCATAAATGGGAGGAACCTGAAAGAAACAACCTCCTTTGCCTACCTACCTGGGAAGCATCGTTTCAACTAAAGGCGGGCTGTACTGATGTGGAAATCAAAGCGAGGATAGGGAAAGCAAGAGAAGCTTTCATTTCTCTCAAGTCGGTGTGGAGGTCAACGGCACTACTCAGCATGAAAATGAAAACAAGATCCAGATTTTCAACTCAAATGTGAAGTCAGTACTACTTGCCATACGGATCGGAGACTTGGCCAACGCGTGAGAAAGAGCATCTCAAACAAAATTCAGACCTTCATTAACAGTTGTCTTCGCTCAATACCACTCAAGATCAGATGGTAAGAAAAGATCAACAACAGGGAGGTATCTCTGGCAATGAACAAACCAACCAGGAACCGATTGTGCAACAAATATGCAGGAAGAAATGGAGATAGGTGGATTGGCCATACTCTGAGAAAACAAACCATCAAGTGACATCACTAGACAAGCCATCTCTCGAGTGGAACCCGAAAGGGAAGCAGCGAGTTGGACGTCAGTGCAAGGGTGACATGAAGTGGAGGAGTTGGTGTAAAGAGGAGATGAAAGCATGTGAGCAAACTTGGAGACAGGTGAGAGCTAGAGCAGAGAACCGAAAGCAATGGAGACGCGCGACTGAAGCCCTATGTTCCTCTAGGAATTAAAGGAAATAATACTATAATAATAACTGTAAAGTGCATCATAATACCTGTCAAGGAACTTAACCCCTTATTTTAGTCCTTCGCGTTCCGACCGGAATATAGGGCTTCATCCTCGTGTTCTGAAGTTACAGTAGCAATGGTGTTTATCTTTTACGAAGTAAAGTGGCTAGCCTTACGCTGATTCTTCCCTCCTTACCGCGTTTATTAGCCGCCCGCTATGCGAAATTAACGAGTATTTTAGCCAAGTATTAAATCTCGGATCACGAGCGAGGTTGGTGATTGCTCTAACCCTTAAAGACTGACCCACACACTATAAAGCCTACTGTCTACTAATTATGGATTTATGCCCACGTTGTATTATATTTTACTGTACTGATGACGTCTGTTATCGGATGTCTCTCCGTTAATTATAAACAACTGAGAAGAATTGTAGCTCAAATGGATGGTACTGGCGTAGTTGTATTCTCTGAGCTGAACAGCTTAGCTCTGAGAAGCTTTCATTGACGCCCTAGATAACATCTTTAGTACTGGTTTTATATTGAATGGCTTCACTATTAAGATGTTGTTAAGAAGGACAATGAAAGCTCCGCTAATAGAGCACCTAGCTCAGAAAAAACAATCACATTAATAAACAGTCCATTATGAATAGTATTCATATATATGGGTTTGTAAGAATTTGACTGATTCCAAGGTAGATTATTTAACAAATCTACATTATCTAGGGGATCATTGGTCACCTGTTTCACCCTAGCTTGGACGACTCTTCAGCAGTGTTTATCGGGTGGTAATAGATCTGTATCGACAGTCCAGTTGAGTAGCTGAATGGTTAATGCACATGGCTGACAAACATAAGGTCTTAGGTTCCACTCCTAGTGCTGTGATGAACAGCTGGAAAATAGGACGGAACAGCGATTCAGCGCTTCTGGTCACCAATTGTCCTGTAATTGATATCAGTTAGTGACTTAGTCTACTTGAAGGTGTCTGACAAACAATCATTTTGCGTAGTAAAATCTTTAACTTTTAATAAACTAAGTTTGTGCATAATGCGCTTCAGCTGGGGTTTGGTTTTAGTCATTTTAGTTTAGGCCAAGTTAAACTTGAAGCGCCACTAACTACCTACCAATCAGCGAATGACCTTGAATAGCCCAATGAGTTTCATCCACGCCAGTTGAAGGTTCTATTCCGCTTGATTCGAGTCAAATGTCAGGGAGGGTGAGCTGATGATTCTAATATTTAGTAGGTATATTTTTCTGCCAGGTCCTACTTGTCCTTAACTCACATTTTGTATCTCTGTAGTTACTGGGTTTTAAAACAGCCTGTGACAGGTGTAGCTGCTGAAACAGAGAAAATAGTCTCCTGTCCGCGGCTCAGTGACACCAGCAGTGCAAAGATATCGCGTCATGGAAAATGGAGAGAATAACTTCGTTATTAGGACAAAGCATCCGAGGAGGTGTCACCCTAGACGTGGATGAGTGGGGAGGTTATAACTACCTGTCATCACTTGGATATATTCAATACAGAGCGAACCATTCTAATGACATTATGGATCCCATTACGGGGATAGACATCAGTTCTATAGAAGGTTTTTGGGAAAGATTAAAAACAGGATTAAGACCACGAATGAATCTCAAAAGGATGTCATTTACAGTCATTTAGATGAACATGTGTGTATAGAATGTGGTATTCCATTCCAACTGATACTCGTATGCTCGAGTTGGAGATGTTTTTATCACATGTCAGAGAAAGGTATGCTATGAAACATTTTTATGCATTTTTTTCCCACAAATATATATGTTTTCCATAACCACAAATGCCTCTTTCATGTGATTGGTTCGTTGAAGGTCGTTCGCTGATAGGTAGTTGGTGGAGGAGCTTAAAGTTTAAATTCGCCATTTACTTGAGCATTTAGACAATGTAAATTAATCTTTTTAACTCTCTTGAGGTCTGAGTGTTAACCTCAGATATGCCATGACAAAAATTGGCACTTGTAAACGATAATCATTGTCACCATTACAGATATACACATGGATGTGACACTGTACAACTTCAATGTTTCAAGGATGTACGCATTATGAAGCAATTTGCCGCGTCCTACTTTTCAGCTGTAATAAGACATGACAGTTGAAGACGCGAGATATGAAAGACTGGGTCCTAACTCTCGTACTAAGGTAGTAATGAGACAAGGCCAAGAGTGTTAAGTATGGAAGAAAGACCACTCAATGAGATTTTGAAGCTAAATTGATTTAGATGTCCAGGACATGTTTTACGCATCCTGAAACACTGCCTTCCTCAAGAAACGATGTTGGCTGAATGTGGATTAGTTTGGAATAGAGTGAAAGTTGAACCATCAGACAAAAAGAGCACGAATCTACCAAGTAACTGACTGTTGGTATTAACCACAAGGGAAGGGGGGGTTATAGATTGCTTGGTTTGATGTTCTCAGAATACTATGATTATATATTATTATTTCCTCCAATTCCTAGAGGAACATAAGGCTTCCACCACGCACGTCTCCATTGCTTTCGGTTCTCTGCTCTAGCTCTCACCTGTCTCCAAGTTTGCTCACATGCTTTCATCTCCTCTTTACACCAACTCCTCCACTTCATGTCACCCTTGCACTGACGTCCAACTCGCTGCTTCCCTTTCGGGTTCCACTCGAGAGATGGCTTGTCTAGTGATGTCACTTGATGGTTTGTTTTCTCAGAGTATGGCCAATCCACCTATCTCCATTTCTTCCTGCATATTTGTTGCACAATCGGTTCCTGGTTGGTTTGTTCATTGCCAGAGATACCTCCCTGTTGTTGATCTTTTCTTACCATCTGATCTTGAGTGGTATTGAGCGAAGACAACTGTTAATGAAGGTCTGAATTTTGTTTGAGATGCTCTTTCTCACGCGTTGGCCAAGTCTCCGATCCGTATGGCAAGTAGTACTGACTTCACATTTGAGTTGAAAATCTGGATCTTGTTTTCATTTTCATGCTGAGTAGTGCCGTTGACCTCCACACCGACTTGAGAGAAATGAAAGCTTCTCTTGCTTTCCCTATCCTCGCTTTGATTTCCACATCAGTACAGCCCGCCTTTAGTTGAAACGATGCTTCCCAGGTAGGTAGGCAAAGGAGGTTGTTTCTTTCAGGTTCCTCCCATTTATGCTGACTGTTGTCTGTTGTTGTTGCTGTTGGTGTTGGCCAGGAATCTTCATCATCTCTGTTTTTCTATGTTCACCTGAATTGTAGGCCTATCTTTGATGTTTCTTCTGTGAACTTGTAGCTTTTCATTTCCATATTTTCCAGTTTGTGTGAAATCAGACATAAATCATCGGCGAACTCCAGATCCTCCAGGTTTTTCGTGAGGGTTCATTTTATGCCCGTTTTCTAACCGCCTGGCCTGCTGTCTGTAGCATTATCCAATCTACTACAATCAAAAAGATCATTGGCGATAGTAGGCAGCCAGCTTGTCATACTGCCCTCTTGACTTCGAAGGCTTCCGTAAGTTTCCCATTGTGGATTACTTTGCATGCAGCATTGTCGTACAACTGTTGGATGATATGTATAATTGTCGGTGGCACCCCTAGGTAGTAGCGAAGTAGTTTCCAAATCACCTCTCGGTAGACTCTGCACTAATGAAGGCCTTCTTCAAAGTCGATGAAGTTGAGATAGAGAGGTGACTGGTATTCCAAGCTTTATTCAATACTGATCTGTAGTGTGGCGATTTGATTACAGATTTCTGGTAAGCTGGAAAGGGTTCAAGCTTTCATAGTATATCTATCTTTTGTGATTGGAAACATTTATTTCCCGATATGAATTAAAACAGGCAATAAAGGTTAATGAAGCAGCATCTAATAAATTCATCAGATATCGATAGAACTCTTCAGCTGAATACTCTACATACAGGGTATATATATATATATATGTATATATATATATATATATATATATATATATATATAAACATGGGGAGATATAAGACTGATAAGAGAATAAACTACATTGTATGATTCATGCAAAACGACATGTGTGAATGTTTTTCCAGGTCATGTTGAAACAGATAAGAGGAAGGGAGAATGAGAGACTAAAACTTAGATGAAGTGCATTACGGTTCAATGATGTCAATTCAATAAAAAAAAAGTTGTCAGAAAAAGAACTGGGATATATCAACAATCGCGAAATAAAATATAATACTAATAATAATAAACAAGAAAAGACAATGCTGTGGTGAGAGCTCGCTGCAAACCAAAATTAAAGACCACAGTTTCCGTCAGAGTTCATGTCCCGAATAGGAGTTATGAGAAAAAAAGATAAAAAGCTTTCACCTCAAGGGGAAAAAGGGAATGACCAGAGAAGAAATAGGGTGCGAGAAGAACCTTCAGGATATCCCTCGAACAACTCCTAAAACACATCCTCCACTATATCAAAATTCTCATAAAAAAAATTATCGGCCTCATCATGAAAACATCTGATCGCCAAGAACCTAGGAAATGTTTCCACACGGCGTGTGTACCAATCAATCCACGACTATCAGTCAGAGTCGGACTGTGAGTAGAGGTGTCATTTTATGTATTACTTTGTGTGTGTGTGTGTGTCTGTCAGCCTGCCTGCCTGTCTGTCTATCTGTCAGTCTGTCTATCAATTTCTCTCTGTGTCTGTGTGTGTGTGTCTGATTGTGTGTTCATGGTGTGCATGGTGTGCATATGTGATTCTTGAATTGATCGGACGAGTGACATGAGAAGCTGTCGTGGTGTCATTGTGTGTTGGTGTTGGCCTGTCCGAGGGTGGTGGAGACTGAGAGTGTGTCGGTCGGTGGTCGGTCGGTCGGTCGGTCGGTTGTTGGGTCGTTGGTTGGTTGATTGGTTGTTTGGTTTGTTGTGTCGGTGAGTGGTTGTATGAATGTTGTCTGAGTGTGTCTGTGTGTGGTGAATTCGACTGACTGGTTTTGTGAGTAGATGTAGTGCAGTTTGGTGTAGTGTAGTGTAGTTGTGGAATATGCTGTGTGGATGAGAGATTTTCTGTGTTGTATTGCATTGTAATATTTTGTGTTGTGTTGTGTTGTGTTGTGTTGCGTCGTGTCATGTCGTGTTGTGTGGTGTTGTGTGGTGTTGATTGTGTGTGTTGAATTGTGGTTGTTGTTGTGGGAGTGGATTGTATGAGGTGGTTGGACGGCCGGCTCCGTAGCTCAGTCGGTTAGAGCGTCGTGCTAATAACGCGAATGTCGAGGGTTCGATCCCCTCCGGAGCCAGCGATTTTCGCTACAACACAACACTCACACAATCAAATCTCACATCCCATCTACTACAATCGACACACCATATTTTGTACACCACACACAACCAACCAAACAACTAATCAACAAATTCCCAAATACCCCCTCCCCTCAATTCACCAATCCACACATAAACCCATCAACATGAACACGCACACACAAACACACTCACACTAACACTCAAACTAACACTCACACACACACACACACACCACGAACGAACACACGCACTAAAGAAATATCAAAGTTAATACGAACTACAATCAGCGTGAGGATGGCGACTACAATCAACCAACTGCAGAATGGCGACGATTACATCAATTCGAGTTGTGGACACGCTGTGGAAAGTTAGCACTAGTATCTCAAATCATAAATGTCATGACCACATTATTCCTAATCATGATAATAATCACAGTAATAATAATTATCATGATAGTAATGATATTCACAAACTATGATTAATAAAGATAATACTAAGATCAGGAAGGTGAATAAGTTGACGAACATACATACGGAGGAGGAAGCTTGTGATGAAGGTGAAGAAGACAAACAAGCTCAAGCTGTAGACTCATACTACTAGTAGTAGTAATCGCAATATCAACAACACGATCGATATAATATTATCAATAGTAATAAAAACAGTAATCATATTAAGAATAATGAGCATAATATTAATAATAATGAGAATAATGAGAATAATAGCAACAGCAATAATGACAATAGTAATAAAAGTAAGAGTATTGATAATAATAATACGAAAGTGGAGAGTGAATCGAAAGAAAGTTACAATATTCACGGGGAGACTGATTAGTAATGTCTGAGTGAAATGAAATATGAGACAGACAACACTTGCTTCCTGAACTCTCCATCCCACCAACACAATCCTCCACAAGTCATCTATCCTCCAAGTTTAATACAACAACATACGTGTCTCACCAGAATCATTTCCCTCTCACTTCTCCACTGATTCGTTTCCTTTGAAATACACCCACACACCCACCTGCCCTCCAACAATTTCTCATCCTCATCCTCCTCGGAATCCTCCAACTCCACCTCCTCCTCTTCATCATCATCCTCATCATCATCACCATCATCATCCTCTTGATGAATCCCTCCGGTCGCCATCATACTAGGAAATGTTTCCACACGGCGTGTGTACCAATCAATCCACGACTATCAGTCAGAGTCGGACTGTGAGTAGAGGTGTCATTTTATGTATTACTTTGTGTGTGTGTGTGTCTGTCAGCCTGCCTGCCTGCCTGTCTGTCTATCTGTCAGTCTGTCTATCAATTTCTCTCTGTGTCTGTGTGTGTGTGTGTCTGATTGTGTGTTCATGGTGTGCATGGTGTGCATATGTGATTCTTGAATTGATCGGACGAGTGACATGAGAAGCTGTCGTGGTGTCATTGTGTGTTGGTGTTGGCCTGTCCGAGGGTGGTGGAGACTGAGAGTGTGTCGGTCGGTCGGTCGGTTGTTGGGTCGTTGGTTGGCTGGTTGGTTGTTTGTTTGTTTGTTTGTTGTGTCGGTGAGTGGTTGTATGAATGTTGTCTGAGTGTGTCTGTGTGTGGTGAATTCGACTGACTGGTTTTGTGAGTAGATGTAGTGCAGTTTGGTGTAGTGTAGTGTAGTTGTGGAATATGCTGTGTGGATGAGAGATTTTCTGTGTTGTATTGCATTGTAATATTTTGTGTTGTGTTGTGTTGTGTTGTGTCGTCGTGTCATGTCGTGTTGTGTGGTGTTGTGTGGTGTTGATTGTGTGTGTTGAATTGTGGTTGTTGTTGTGGGAGTGGATTGTATGAGGTGGTTGGACGGCCGGCTCCGTAGCTCAGTCGGTTAGAGCGTCGTGCTAATAACGCGAATGTCGAGGGTTCGATCCCCTCCGGAGCCAGCGATTTTCGCTACAACACAACACTCACACAATCAAATCTCACATCCCATCTACTACAATCGACACACCATATTTTGTACACCACACACAACCAACCAAACAACTAATCAACAAATTCCCAAATACCCCCTCCCCTCAATTCACCAATCCACACATAAACCCATCAACATGAACACGCACACACAAACACACTCACACTAACACTCAAACTAACACTCACACACACACACACACACCACGAACGAACACACGCACTAAAGAAATATCAAAGTTAATACGAACTACAATCAGCGTGAGGATGGCGACTACAATCAACCAACTGCAGAATGGCGACGATTACATCAATTCGAGTTGTGGACACGCTGTGGAAAGTTAGCACTAGTATCTCAAATCATAAATGTCATGACCACATTATTCCTAATCATGATAATAATCACAGTAATAATAATTATCATGATAGTAATGATATTCACAAACTATGATTAATAAAGATAATACTAAGATCAGGAAGGTGAATAAGTTGACGAACATACATACGGAGGAGGAAGCTTGTGATGAAGGTGAAGAAGACAAACAAGCTCAAGCTGAAGACTCATACTACTAGTAGTAGTAATCGCAATATCAACAACACGATCGATATAATATTATCAATAGTAATAAAAACAGTAATCATATTAAGAATAATGAGCATAATATTAATAATAATGAGAATAATGAGAATAATAGCAACAGCAATAATGACAATAGTAATAAAAGTAAGAGTATTGATGATAATAATACGAAAGTGGAGAGTGAATCGAAAGAAAGTTACAATATTCACGGGGAGACTGATTAGTAATGTCTGAGTGAAATGAAATATGAGACAGACAACACTTGCTTCCTGAACTCTCCATCCCACCAACACAATCCTCCACAAGTCATCTATCCTCCAAGTTTAATACAACAACATACGTGTCTCACCAGAATCATTTCCCTCTCACTTCTCCACTGATTCGTTTCCTTTGAAATACACCCACACACCCACCTGCCCTCCAACAATTTCTCATCCTCATCCTCCTCGGAATCCTCCAACTCCACCTCCTCCTCTTCATCATCATCCTCATCATCATCACCATCATCATCCTCTTGATGAATCCCTCCGGTCGCCATCATACTAGGAAATGTTTCCACACGGCGTGTGTACCAATCAATCCACGACTATCAGTCAGAGTCGGACTGTGAGTAGAGGTGTCATTTTATGTATTACTTTGTGTGTGTGTGTGTCTGTCAGCCTGCCTGCCTGCCTGTCTGTCTATCTGTCAGTCTGTCTATCAATTTCTCTCTGTGTCTGTGTGTGTGTGTGTCTGATTGTGTGTTCATGGTGTGCATGGTGTGCATATGTGATTCTTGAATTGATCGGACGAGTGACATGAGAAGCTGTCGTGGTGTCATTGTGTGTTGGTGTTGGCCTGTCCGAGGGTGGTGGAGACTGAGAGTGTGTCGGTCGGTCGGTCGGTCGGTCGGTTGTTGGGTCGTTGGTTGGTTGATTGGTTGTTTGGTTTGTTGTGTCGGTGAGTGGTTGTATGAATGTTGTCTGAGTGTGTCTGTGTGTGGTGAATTCGACTGACTGGTTTTGTGAGTAGATGTAGTGCAGTTTGGTGTAGTGTAGTGTAGTTGTGGAATATGCTGTGTGGATGAGAGATTTTCTGTGTTGTATTGCATTGTAATATTTTGTGTTGTGTTGTGTTGTGTTGTGTTGCGTCGTGTCATGTCGTGTTGTGTGGTGTTGTGTGGTGTTGATTGTGTGTGTTGAATTGTGGTTGTTGTTGTGGGAGTGGATTGTATGAGGTGGTTGGACGGCCGGCTCCGTAGCTCAGTCGGTTAGAGCGTCGTGCTAATAACGCGAATGTCGAGGGTTCGATCCCCTCCGGAGCCAGCGATTTTCGCTACAACACAACACTCACACAATCAAATCTCACATCCCATCTACTACAATCGACACACCATATTTTGTACACCACACACAACCAACCAAACAACTAATCAACAAATTCCCAAATACCCCCTCCCCTCAATTCACCAATCCACACATAAACCCATCAACATGAACACGCACACACAAACACACTCACACTAACACTCAAACTAACACTCACACACACACACACACCACGAACGAACACACGCACTAAAGAAATATCAAAGTTAATACGAACTACAATCAGCGTGAGGATGGCGACTACAATCAACCAACTGCAGAATGGCGACGATTACATCAATTCGAGTTGTGGACACGCTGTGGAAAGTTAGCACTAGTATCTCAAATCATAAATGTCATGACCACATTATTCCTAATCATGATAATAATCACAGTAATAATAATTATCATGATAGTAATGATATTCACAAACTATGATTAATAAAGATAATACTAAGATCAGGAAGGTGAATAAGTTGACGAACATACATACGGAGGAGGAAGCTTGTGATGAAGGTGAAGAAGACAAACAAGCTCAAGCTGTAGACTCATACTACTAGTAGTAGTAATCGCAATATCAACAACACGATCGATATAATATTATCAATAGTAATAAAAACAGTAATCATATTAAGAATAATGAGCATAATATTAATAATAATGAGAATAATGAGAATAATAGCAACAGCAATAATGACAATAGTAATAAAAGTAAGAGTATTGATGATAATAATACGAAAGTGGAGAGTGAATCGAAAGAAAGTTACAATATTCACGGGGAGACTGATTAGTAATGTCTGAGTGAAATGAAATATGAGACAGACAACACTTGCTTCCTGAACTCTCCATCCCACCAACACAATCCTCCACAAGTCATCTATCCTCCAAGTTTAATACAACAACATACGTGTCTCACCAGAATCATTTCCCTCTCACTTCTCCACTGATTCGTTTCCTTTGAAATACACCCACACACCCACCTGCCCTCCAACAATTTCTCATCCTCATCCTCCTCGGAATCCTCCAACTCCACCTCCTCCTCTTCATCATCATCCTCATCATCATCATCACCATCATCATCCTCTTGATGAATCCCTCCGGTCGCCATCATACTAGGAAATGTTTCCACACGGCGTGTGTACCAATCAATCCACGACTATCAGTCAGAGTCGGACTGTGAGTAGAGGTGTCATTTTATGTATTACTTTGTGTGTGTGTGTGTCTGTCAGCCTGCCTGCCTGCCTGTCTGTCTATCTGTCAGTCTGTCTATCAATTTCTCTCTGTGTCTGTGTGTGTGTGTGTCTGATTGTGTGTTCATGGTGTGCATGGTGTGCATATGTGATTCTTGAATTGATCGGACGAGTGACATGAGAAGCTGTCGTGGTGTCATTGTGTGTTGGTGTTGGCCTGTCCGAGGGTGGTGGAGACTGAGAGTGTGTCGGTCGGTCGGTCGGTTGTTGGGTCGTTGGTTGGCTGGTTGGTTGTTTGTTTGTTTTGTTTGTTGTGTCGGTGAGTGGTTGTATGAATGTTGTCTGAGTGTGTCTGTGTGTGGTGAATTCGACTGACTGGTTTTGTGAGTAGATGTAGTGCAGTTTGGTGTAGTGTAGTGTAGTTGTGGAATATGCTGTGTGGATGAGAGATTTTCTGTGTTGTATTGCATTGTAATATTTTGTGTTGTGTTGTGTTGTGTTGCGTCGTGTCATGTCGTGTTGTGTGGTGTTGTGTGGTGTTGATTGTGTGTGTTGAATTGTGGTTGTTGTTGTGGGAGTGGATTGTATGAGGTGGTTGGACGGCCGGCTCCGTAGCTCAGTCGGTTAGAGCGTCGTGCTAATAACGCGAATGTCGAGGGTTCGATCCCCTCCGGAGCCAGCGATTTTCGCTACAACACAACACTCACACAATCAAATCTCACATCCCATCTACTACAATCGACACACCATATTTTGTACACCACACACAACCAACCAAACAACTAATCAACAAATTCCCAAATACCCCCTCCCCTCAATTCACCAATCCACACATAAACCCATCAACATGAACACGCACACACAAACACACTCACACTAACACTCAAACTAACACTCACACACACACACACACCACGAACGAACACACGCACTAAAGAAATATCAAAGTTAATACGAACTACAATCAGCGTGAGGATGGCGACTACAATCAACCAACTGCAGAATGGCGACGATTACATCAATTCGAGTTGTGGACACGCTGTGGAAAGTTAGCACTAGTATCTCAAATCATAAATGTCATGACCACATTATTCCTAATCATGATAATAATCACAGTAATAATAATTATCATGATAGTAATGATATTCACAAACTATGATTAATAAAGATAATACTAAGATCAGGAAGGTGAATAAGTTGACGAACATACATACGGAGGAGGAAGCTTGTGATGAAGGTGAAGAAGACAAACAAGCTCAAGCTGTAGACTCATACTACTAGTAGTAGTAATCGCAATATCAACAACACGATCGATATAATATTATCAATAGTAATAAAAACAGTAATCATATTAAGAATAATGAGCATAATATTAATAATAATGAGAATAATGAGAATAATAGCAACAGCAATAATGACAATAGTAATAAAAGTAAGAGTATTGATGATAATAATACGAAAGTGGAGAGTGAATCGAAAGAAAGTTACAATATTCACGGGGAGACTGATTAGTAATGTCTGAGTGAAATGAAATATGAGACAGACAACACTTGCTTCCTGAACTCTCCATCCCACCAACACAATCCTCCACAAGTCATCTATCCTCCAAGTTTAATACAACAACATACGTGTCTCACCAGAATCATTTCCCTCTCACTTCTCCACTGATTCGTTTCCTTTGAAATACACCCACACACCCACCTGCCCTCCAACAATTTCTCATCCTCATCCTCCTCGGAATCCTCCAACTCCACCTCCTCCTCTTCATCATCATCCTCATCATCATCATCACCATCATCATCCTCTTGATGAATCCCTCCGGTCGCCATCATACTAGGAAATGTTTCCACACGGCGTGTGTACCAATCAATCCACGACTATCAGTCAGAGTCGGACTGTGAGTAGAGGTGTCATTTTATGTATTACTTTGTGTGTGTGTGTGTCTGTCAGCCTGCCTGCCTGCCTGTCTATCTGTCTATCTGTCAGTCTGTCTATCAATTTCTCTCTGTGTCTGTGTGTGTGTGTGTCTGATTGTGTGTTCATGGTGTGCATGGTGTGCATATGTGATTCTTGAATTGATCGGACGAGTGACATGAGAAGCTGTCGTGGTGTCATTGTGTGTTGGTGTTGGCCTGTCCGAGGGTGGTGGAGACTGAGAGTGTGTCGGTCGGTCGGTCGGTTGTTGGGTCGTTGGTTGGCTGGTTGGTTGTTTGTTTGTTTTGTTTGTTGTGTCGGTGAGTGGTTGTATGAATGTTGTCTGAGTGTGTCTGTGTGTGGTGAATTCGACTGACTGGTTTTGTGAGTAGATGTAGTGCAGTTTGGTGTAGTGTAGTGTAGTTGTGGAATATGCTGTGTGGATGAGAGATTTTCTGTGTTGTATTGCATTGTAATATTTTGTGTTGTGTTGTGTTGTGTTGCGTCGTGTCATGTCGTGTTGTGTGGTGTTGTGTGGTGTTGATTGTGTGTGTTGAATTGTGGTTGTTGTTGTGGGAGTGGATTGTATGAGGTGGTTGGACGGCCGGCTCCGTAGCTCAGTCGGTTAGAGCGTCGTGCTAATAACGCGAATGTCGAGGGTTCGATCCCCTCCGGAGCCAGCGATTTTCGCTACAACACAACACTCACACAATCAAATCTCACATCCCATCTACTACAATCGACACACCATATTTTGTACACCACACACAACCAACCAAACAACTAATCAACCATATCCGGACTACCCCTTGCATTGAAATCAATTTTTAATGGTTAAATTCGTCGACGCTTTCAGTCCACCATTAACATCCATGCTTCTCTGCTTCTAAATTTAGAGTTGGAATTTTCTTTTCGTACTTTCATTCTTTTGGCGGTCCTAATGTTGTGACTTACAAACTTTTTCATTGATTTCTTGACAAATAGCTGCTCTTGATTTCTCACGCACTTAGTTAGATTACCTTTTGTACACGCGCTGGATTCATCGGCCAAATCCTGCTTATCTGAATCTAACTCAAATAACTGATTTCCGAGCAATCGGTTTTCGTCCTACGCCGAGATAAATTGTTGTCCTGAAAGTCCTTCGCTGTGTGGTTTTCTCATTATTTTCATATTTCTCTAAATGATATCAATCCCTGATCACCTCGTAAAATGAAAACTAACCCTTACAAACCAAACTATGCAAAATATCTCCCTATGTCTTTTTGACACATATAAACTCACTAGCAAAAGGGAATAAAATTCACATTTGAATCATAAAATGAACAAAAAGTATTAGCTATGATGTTAGTTTGTAAAATAAAACGAATTGAATAAGTTTTACTGTACACTAGGGTTAATAAGAAACCAACGTATTCAGCTAATAGATAATTAAACTTCAATTCATCTCATCTGTTAACTGTTAAGGCAGGCTTAGTTAAGTGTCTAACAAACCCAGCATTAGTACTAAGTAGTACAACAATAAACCTAAACGATGAAATGTACCAGATAGAAGAGGGGTTGGTGTTGAATAACTATCCCTCATAAAATTCATTAAGAATATCAAAAAAAAGGTCGGAAGCAAAATAAAAATAATGGTGAAACTAACAATGATAACTTAAATAAGAAAGAATATAAGGCATCTGCTGTTATGCCAAATAAGAAGGGGACATCTGAGACCCTTCATACGTAGGATTTTTAATAAAGCAAGAATTAAGCTGGTGGCATTCGAACCTACAAACTCACTCAGGTAACACAAGCTCTGTAGGTTAAAGGACCCTATCGGTTGACCCAATTAAACAAAATAATATATTTTACAATATATCTTGCAATGACTGTGAGTGAGGTCAATTACATAGGTGAAACTAGTTAGTCGGGTAGTCAGACTGCCTGTCAGAACAAAAGAATTTATCTAAGGTAAGAATGGATAACCACGAGAAGATAAGACATTTAGAAAAAAGAAGCTCAGCACTGGATTGCATTACATGCATGCACTAACACACAACCAAACAATAGGGTGGGAGAGGGTTAAGATCCTAAGAAGTAATCTATGTAGGTGGAGAGAGAGAGAGATTGATTACTGAATCCTCCCTGGTTCATCCAGTGAATCTACACCCAGCACATGCGCAATAGAAATGACTCAATGCAAATACCAGAAATATGGAAGATATTATTACCACCAGTCAGTCAAATCACAGGAGGATAATAAATAATCTCAAAATTCTATTTCATTTCAAACACATCACAACATTCTAACAAGTTACTTATTTATTTTGACTATATAAACACTCGTCTTATTTCCCATCTGATTGTAAATGATCACAAACACTCATATTATTATTTCTGAATGTACTTCATCCTATATTGATTTTTATCCAAATGTCTAATCATCAATTCCACTCATGCATATGAATGAAGCAAGAGAGTTGTGTGAGTGAGTGACTTAATATGATTATGAGTGGCAATACTTTGTGCTCGAAGCGTGGTCATCAGTTAATATTACCGTATAATACTACACTGTGTGGCTTATCAAAATAAAATCTTATCTATACTCTACCACCACACTGCCAAAGTTTTGCACTTATACCAAAAAGAATAAAAACATTTATTTATTTTATATTTTGCTGACTTGTTCAGTTAATCTATGTGCCTCTCCCTAATTATTAGGGACTAGTATTATTATTTGTAGTGTTTTCACTACTAACATTTTCCAGCACCACTTACCCTTTACTGGATTTATTCAATATTCCATTTGCGTTATTAAATTCTATCTTATCAAATGATGATACATCACGTTACGTAATGTTCCAATTTGCCTGCTAATCCTGTTAATCTTATTAATTTCCACACCCCCTTTTGCAAGATTTACACGTTCTATGAACAAGTTTATGTATTACATAACCTGATTTATTGCTTAATAATGAACTATGAATGTATAGAGAACTATCGTGTTGCAATTCACATGATTATTATTATTATTATTATTATTATGAATATGCAGACTTATAGCTTAAATCTTCTCACGGGATATACTTCCTTAAAAATTATATACATACATAAAACTGTACAGCTTGATTATAAATTCGTTAGAAATAATTCTTCTAACCTTAGTAGTCATGTGTAGCTAATAATTAATTAGTGGACACGCCGCTATTCAATTTATCTACTTTTGTGCATAATTTGCGAAAGTTTTCTATGTTACTTATTTTTTATAAGTAGTTTGTCGATATTTCGGAAATAATAATGAAGCACTTTATATGCATACATTAAATGTGACCTTAGTGTAATGGTTTATCATGGCTGCTTTCAAAAAAACAGTTAGTCCGGACTCTACTCCTTGCCGTTGGAAATGGCTATTCGTCTGTGGTTCAGTAGTGGAACGCTCACCAACCATTCAGGTATTCCGGGGTTCAGTACATGGTCAATGCACTCCGAAACTCTCGTGCAGGTTTTAAGACTGGTAGAGAGGGGAGGTTGGAGATAGGGCCTACATATATTATTTATTTAAAAAAAAATCTATTCATTTACGTTCCTATAGAGGAACAAGCTAGAGCCATGAAGTTTCGGTGGCGGTGGTTTAACTTTTACGGGTCGGGGTTGCTAGTTCGCGTCAAACCTTCCATCTTTACCGGCTTAGCGAGGTTTAGGAGTGCGTTGTCCTAGAATCGATTCCATGACAACGTCCATGGTTGGTGGATATTCTATTGCTGAACCGCCGACACCATATATACATGTGTGTAGGCGAATTTTATGCCTTAAATGCTATTTTAAGTGCAAATTCTGTGCTGTAGGCAAGATGAAGGTTCCGGAATTTTGTACCCCAAAAGTATGAAGCAGAATATTTGCAATACACAATGACCGTGTTAATAAATGTGGCCACGACAGAGAGGATCCACTTTTTGACTGAATATAAGCGAAATTATGTGTGTGTTTGTGCGTGTATATATGCTAAATTCCTGTTGCATTGATTGTGTTTCTAATGGCGCTCGTGCCACGGAAAGCACTCTCAACAGATTGAAGCCTTTTATCAACAGCCACCTACTTCGCTGGTGGTTTCATAATTGAAGATCAGATGGCTGACGGAAAGAACTAGCAACAAGAAGCTCTGGAAAGGAACCAGTCGAGAAACGTTTACTAAACAAATATAGAAAAGAAAATTGAGACGAATGTCAGGCCCTCTATTGGAACCCGAATGAGAAATGATGAATTGGGCGTCTCAGAGTGACATGGAGAAGATGAAAGCTCATGGGCAATCGTGGAGGCAGCTAAAGAGGAGGGCAGAGAATCCAGCGGAATGACATTTCTCGGTGACGAAGGAAAAATATCATAAGAGACCATAGTTTTCACTTTAAACAGAACAGTAATGCGTCACGCGGAGTAGTTATCGATTGCTATTCTACTCAGTGAGTGATGGTATTCTCACTAAGACTTGAACTAGTCAAGACATCTTTTCAAAATCCAGAGCATTGTCCACTAGACAGCATACATCAAGTGTTTCGGTCAAATATAATTAAACAAACTGATGTAAACAAATGATAACTAGTACCTGTTGAATAAAGGAAGAACAACAATGGTTTATTCAGAATAATATGGTCCCGTCATCGCCTATTTTGTCGGCTTCTTACCAGCTGCTTGCTCACAACCTAAAGAAATTGCTAATATTAAGTTCATGTACAGGAAAGTTTTAACATGCTTTCAAATTTTACATGATCTCAGTTGACAGGAAGTTCCAAACTTAGTGAACAATGCTCAGGAAATTACGCTTATTTAGTTTTCATAAAGGGAGTTCAACTTTAAACAAAGTAAGTGTATGCATACAATGGTAAAGGATTTACGTAATAAAGATGAGAGATGCGTAAGATGCTGAGGGACTAATAAATTAGGTAACAATGTACTGAATTCAACTGAAATCATATAAAATAAGAGACAAGCAAAATTACACTATATTGAAGTAGCGTTGGGGGTGACGTCTAAGCCAAAGATGACGTAATCAGATGAAAGACAGAGAGACATTGAAGACACCCAGCTACCAGGCAGCACAAAGAAAGACTGATGCTAACTGCTTCTTTCTGAACACGCACACACGTAAATCGGATTTCAGGCGTTTGATAGAGATTGCTTCGGAGAACTTGAGGAGAATTGCGCTATTTCGTCAATTGATAATTTCAAATGGAATTTGCAATTTCCACCTCATGACTCCCGTGTCAAGCAAATGCCTGATAATATCACCATTGTAAGCGTTTGTTTCCCTCTAGAGACATAGACTGTGATCTGTTGTAAAAATAGTTATTGTGGTCAAATGAACTATGCGATAAATACTGCTGAAGAGTCTGAAAGCAGAACGAAACAACTATCTAACACTTTCTAATTATCAATGGTTCTTTAACAAATTTCACTTCACTATTTAAAACTTAAATTAAAACTTAAATTAGTCCTAACAGTTCAATTTCCAGTATATCTTCAACGCATTTCGATAACAAAGTGACTTCCGCATATTCATACAGCATGTGCGTCGGTGTCACAGCGGTTAGGACGCTCGCCGACCATGTGTGTGGTTCGGGGTTCGATTCCTGGCCAGTAGGTTCACTCCTCTACCTCGCTAAGCTAGAAATGATGCTGGTAAAGAGGAAAGGTTGGACATGAGGCTAGCAACCCCATCCTGTAAAAACTAAACACTGCTGCAGAAACTTCAAGCCACTAGCTTGAAGCCCTCGCTATGTTCCACTGGGGAACGTGAAGGAAAAACAAATACAGCAAAATAATAAAACAAAAAGTCAAACTATCCTTCCGTGTATTCAAACTAAACACCCTATAAACGACTGAGAAAAGCCACTATTCACATAACAGACTATTAACTATGCACAAAGTAACATCTAAGCAATTCTATCAAGCCATTTTCATCAAGGCTGGCTGCATCGTATAGCTTACTTCATGTTGTCATCAGGTTACTGAAAACTTCATAGATCTACCAGCGTCATTTTATAGTCTAACTAAAAGTCGAGTGCATATATATTTTTTAAGGGAATAAACTATATCCAAAGGTTTTAGATTTACTCTCAAGCTTCGTCTCATACGGTTCCCATCCAAAGCACTACTCCCCAATATAACCTGTTATACTAGGCATAAATACGCCCAGAAGTTAGGGAAGGTTACATAAGCATGAGACTAGCCACCCATTCTTACTCCTGTTGAAACTAAGTACTACTGTGGTGAGAGCTGGCTGCTAGCCAAAAGTGGTAGACAGTAATTTACGTCAATGTTTACGTACTCAATATTGGGTCGTGAGAAAAGAACAAGAACAAGGACTACCTCAACAACCAATCACAGAAGACTTTGCGTAGGCGGATACAATTTGCAGATAGACAGGTAATCTGAACTTCAATAAACGGTCACAAAGAGATGAAAGATTAACGTTCAGTGAGAAACAACCAATCAGAAGACTGTGTTTGTCTACAAACAATAATCTATAGTAATGTACACGAAATATATATAAATATGTGTTGATTTCTTCAATAAACGATCTGTCTGGCCTGGCCCTTGTCTTCTGTTGTTACGTTTGGTGTCTCTGCCTAGCAACAAATGGAGAGCCTATGTCCTGCAGTGTTTGATGGAGACATAGATCTTCGAGCAGGACTTAGAGGCTTCCGCGAAGTTGAGTGGCGTTCAAGATCTGTCAGTCATGAGGCTGTTACTTGGGACGCTGCCGCGAGGTCGGGAGGCAGCAGAATATGAAAGTGTGTGAGGCGAAATACCGACGAATGTGCGACAGGGTCAGGCAAACAATTTCCAAAGTGGGAAGGACCACATATGGTTGTCACTTTGAGATGGGGTTACGCAGACACAATAGCAATGGTAAACAGCGAGAAAGAGGTGAACATCAGCGAGCGCCGAGATTCCCGACAGCAAGAAAAACGAACAAAGCCCCTAGAACCAAGAAGACTGAACCAACTTCAGTCGAATGTCTTTGACGGGGGGACGAGTGCGGTGAGAGCTGGCTGTTAGTCAAAATTGGTAGATAGTTATTTACGTCAATGTATACGTCACGAAACCGGGTCATGAGAAAAAAACAAGAACAAAGACTGATTCAACAACCAACCACAGCAAACTTTGCATAGGCGGATACAATTTGCAGATAGATGATCTGAACTCCAAGAAACGGCCACCAAGTATTGAAAGATTAACTTTCAGTGAGAAACAACCAATCAGAAGACTGTGTTTGTTTGCTTACAGTAATCTATAATAATGTACATGAAAATCTATAAATATGTGTTGATTTCCTTAATAAACGATCTGTCAGCCCCGGCCTTCGTCTTCTTTCATTACACTATAACTTCGCAATATACTCGTAGATAAACGAATGCATAAAGAGTAAGTGAATGAACAAAACAACAATATTGATTTAAATGTTGAAATAATACGTTGTCATAGTTACACGATTTATTTACAATAGAATAGAAAAACAAAATGGATAAAAGAACAGGTATGCAAATAATGTAGAGGATAAAAATTATATATATATATATATATATATATATATATATATATATATATATATATATATTAGAATCAATGATTTAAATGTATTCACAATTGTACATGAAATGAGACAGCCACACCCAATTAATAATAAAAAATCAATAGATTTTTGTATACACATTGAGAAAATATTTGAATGGTTTAATTATGCAAATACATTGAACACCAAAAATTTGAGAGAAACAAACAAACAGACGAAAAAGTGTGTTGATTGTTGTAAATTGTTACAAATTCAATGAAGAAAAACAAATGTTAGTTTGAAAGATTTATATAGAGAGAGAGAGAGTCGATTGATTTCACGGTATTTCTCAGCAAGAGATGAAGTCAACTAGAGACCCTCCACTCTTTCAAAAAGTATTATGACGTCCACAATCACTGGGTTTGGTGATTGGGGCACGTTGTCGTGCAGGAATGCTTTTCCGTTTCTTCATTTCATATTATTGGAGAGTTTCAAACTAAATGGTTCTTATGAATGCGTAACCTAGAGACAGACTTGTGATTTGAATCCTACCAATAATAACAATAATAATCTACTTTATTCCAAAACGGACAGTACTTATAATACAGAATGGAATTCTCAGCATTTCTCACAATATGGCATCTGATTTACTTAAAATATCAATAAAATTTAAAATTAAAACAAAATTAACCAAAGGAATTTGTCCACGTTTACGATATAAAGTCAAAAATATTCGAAGCACGAATTGAGATCATTAAATATTATTAATAATAATAATGATGATAATAATAATAACAGTGAGTTTGTTTCAAACAGTATTGTCGATTTAGTTTGAAAATTTTAGCCTGTTCTGTTGATATAGTATGGTGAGGGGAAATACAAAATTAACAGTTATAACACAGCTTAAATTATGTTCACACTTTTGAGAAAATAAACCAAAACAATTGAGAGGATTATAAATATAAGAAGTACAATAACAATGAGGCTTGATGTTATAAGGGTAGAGGAAATGGTTTATTTAGTAGTGCAAAGAAGGTTAGTTAGTTAGTTAGTTCATGCCTAACACTATTTTCATCACATAAAGTACATGTCGTCAAATATGGTATAGTCGATACTGCATACTTAGACGTACGTGCATAAAGTCTTCTGAAAAGACTTCTTGTTTTACCTGAGGAGACACAAGGTTGGCGCTATGGGTGCTGAGGTGGATGCTCACAATCTGACAAAATTCCTTTAGCAAGTTGTTGCATGAAATCAAGTGCCTGTCATCAATGTCGATGTCAACGGTATGGCCCGATGAGTAACCATTCACCCTACTGACAATCAATCTTCAGAGTTCTACGAAGTCTTTTGTAAGCAATCCAGGGGGGAATAAGCAGGGGTGAACACTAAAGAAGAATAGGTAAGATTCAAAAGTTGACAAACTGTAAGAGGAGGGGTTGGTTGGGTTATGCCTGAGTGCCTTAACCTCTTCTTAATGTAAACAGTCAGACGAAATATATTCTTTTAGAAATTGCTAAGACATTGGAAGTCTAGGATAGGTCAGAAGGGAAAGAATTAATCCAAGACACTTAACTTCAGACTTGATTTCTATATCATCTCACTATCATCAATTTTGCAAACAGTCATAGCAACCAACAGCTTCATCATTTAACTTTAGGCAATGAAAATTATATGCAAATGCATAGACGTTGAGAATATGGTTCGATTAGCTGGTTCAGCTGTTGAATCACCCCAGTAACCACCAGTGTTTATGTGAAAGTCACATAACTGGTAGGTATTGTAGCAAAAGTCGCAGGACGTGTTTTTTGGCTAAATGATTGATTAATTACTGTCTCTCTTAGACTTGACTGGGATTATTCTTTCACAAGGTCATGTCATGTATGTCCTTGAGTGTATAACTGGGAAGTCTTAAGGAGGTAGGAAACAGTTGTCTGTCAACGTCACTCCTTGTGTAACGACAGAAGACAAGAGTCAGGAAGCAGATCGTTTATTAAGGAAATCAACACATATTTATATATATTTCATGTACATTATTATAGATTATTGTTAGTAGAAAAACACAGTCTTCTGATTGGTGGTTTCTCAATGAAAGTTAATCTTTCATCACTTTTTAGCCATTTATTGAAGTTCAGATTGTCTGTCTGCAAATTGTATCCGCCTACGCAAAGTGTGCTGTGATTAGTTTTTGAGTCAGTCTTTGTTCTTGTTTTTTTCCCCACGACCAATATTGAGTACGTAAACATTGACGTAAATTACTGTCTACCACTTTTGGCTATCAGCCAGCTCTCACCACACTTATTCTTCAAGGATCCTACATAATGATATTTATTAATAATGGAATTTATTCTCACCGGAAAGTAAATTTTATTGATTTTCGATCCATGAGTATTTATCAGTTGACTAGTGAAATGCATAAGTACATTTTTACCTCAAAATAAATAAAAATATGTACAAGCAAAGTGTAGTGAGACATTTAGTTAACATTATGTGTACAACTGTCTGACGTCATCCTCATCGACTGTATTTCGATGGTATACTGCGTATACCGATTGAACTTCGGGCTAGTTCAGCCTACAAAAAAGAAAAAATAGAAAAATAAAATAATATTTAAGTGTTGGTTTGTAGGGATTTGATTGATTGCTTACAGGATTTCATCATGAGCTGACATTAGTTAGAGAACCATTGAAAAACCAGCTGGGAGTACTGGACAGCTGTTTCGTCCTAGTTTGATACTCTTCAGCAGTACGCACCTATCGCAGGGGTTGTAACCCAGGACCTTCTGGTTACAAGAAGAGCTCGTAGACTATTATGCCACTGGGACCCGGTCCAAATGAAATAAAGTCGAAAATACATTCTAAAAATAACCTCATAAAACCTAATTCTTTCTTCCGATTTGTGACTGTGGTAGAGGTGTGGGAGACTGGGTTAAAAATAAGTCCAAACAATGACGCTGTGAAACGTTTGAGGTTTTCAATATAGAAAAAAAATCCCCATTTAGACATTTAGAGAACAGAAAGATTGAGAGCGAGCGAAGAAATATTTACTTTTCAATTAGATCCTCATCTCACTCTGGCTCTACTCTAACATATATCCATGGCATTTTTATTACAATACACAACAGTTTACCAGTCATCAAGTAGCACTGATATGTTTGTTAACAATAATTAGTCAGTATCTAAATGTCTAAATGTATTGCGCGCTTTTCGACTACTACGCTACATTTTGCTTATTAATAAAATCTCTTATTTCTGTAAAATTTTATGCCAAGAGTTTGCGGAAATTATCACAATTATTAACCTTTCGAACACTGAATCCAAAAAATACAATCTTATTGACAGATAATACACATAACTAACTGTTTGGATTTGTGGAATTTTTAAACATAAACACATCTATAATTGTATATATTGTTGGATTTATATGTTCAAGTTGCTCCAAGTCAGTGAGTTTATGGTTAAGATATCATTTTAGTTAACTGTACTGAACTATATTGCATGTTGTCTTATTGTATAGTTGTCGTCGCTTTTTGCCCTTTTTTCTGTGAACTGTTTCCTTTGTTGATGTTGTTCTCATTGTTTGTCCGTTATTTTCTGATTTTGAGGGGAGCAACCCAAAAAGTTGCTTCTCTCTAAACTTTTACTTAATGTAATCATTCTTTTCTCAGGCGTGAGGCTAGCAACCCCACCCTGTAAACAAAATTGCTACAGAACCTTCAGCAAAATGAACCTCTTTGCACCAAAAGAAAAAGTCTGTGTAGGAACATGGAACGTCCGAACTATGTACGAGACATGGAAAGCTGCCCAGATCGCCAACGAGATGAAAAGATACGGAATACAAGTGCTGGGAATATGTGAGAGCAGATGGAATGGGAGTGGACTCACCAAATTGTCAACAGGTGAGTCAGTGATCTACTCCGGTCACCCAGAAGATAACCACACGCACACCGAGGGCGTGGCTATCATGATGTCACCAACGGCAACGAAAGCCCTGATACAATGGGAGGCGATTTCGTCCAGGATAATGACCGCCAGGTTCAACTCCAAAGGAAGGAAAGTGTCAATCATACAATGTTATGCACCCACAAACAACGCAGACCTCGAGAAGAAAGAAGAATTCTACAGGCAACTACAGGCAACAATGGACAATACTCCAGCTGGCGACATGAAAATACTAATGGGAGACATGAACGCCAAACTGGGACCAGACAATACGGGAAGGGAACTCATCATGGGTAGAGAAGCTCTAGGAGAAATGAATGAAAACGGAGAACTCTTCGCCGACTTCTGCGCCTTCAACGAACTGGTGATTGGTGGCAGTGTATACAAGCACAAAGATATCCACAAGGCTACATGGGTGTCACCAGACGGGCAAACCAAAAACCAAATCGACTTCATCTCAATCTCAAGGAAGTGGAGGCGCAGCCTACTGGACACAAAAGCAAGAAGAGGAGCAGACGTTGGCTCAGACCACTATCTCGTACAAGGGACAATCCAAATCAAATTAAAAGCTTTCAGGGAATCAGGAGCTGCAGATAGACCACAAGCCAAGTTCAACACTCAAAAGCTGAAGGACCAGGCTACAAAGGACATCTTCATTGCAAGCATAAAGGACAAAGCCGAGACACAAATCAACACTAGCGAAAAGGTCGGCGTTGAAAAGCACTGGAACAACTTGAAAACGGTGTGGAGCCAAACCTGCATAGAAATTCTAGGCAGAAAAAAGAGACAGGACAAACAGTGGCTCACTACGGACACTTGGAAACTAATAGAAGAGAGAAGGACAGTGAAGCAAAAGATTATCCAGTGCACTGACGAGCAACAAAAACAGGAGCTGAATGCAAGCTACAATACACTGAACAAAAGAGTGAAGAAAAGTGCCAGGGAAGACAAAAGAAAATATTATGAAACCATGGCAAACGAAGCAGAACAAGCTGCAGGCAAAGGAGACCTCGCCACACTCTACCAAACAACTAGGAACCTTTCGGGCAAACGTTCGACACAGATTAAGCCAATAAAGGACGACAATGGAAAGTCAATCACCAAAGAGGTGGAACAGAGAAAGCACTGGGTTGAACACTTCAAAAGACTTCTAAATCGTCCGCCACCTACAACACGTCCAGCAATACCAACAACGGAAGCAGAACTACCAGTGAACACTGACCCCCCGACGAAATCAGAAGTCCTGAATGCAATCAAGATGCTTAAAGCTGGGAAAACACCGGGACCAGATGGAATCCCAGCAGAGGCTTTGAAAATAGACCCAGAGACAACAGCGGACTTGATGACACCACTGCTGGAGAAGGTGTGGAAAGAGGGCAAAGTACCCGAGGATTGGAAGAACAGTTACTTATTCAAACTTCCAAAGAAAGGAGACTTAAGTCAATGTAAAAACTGGCGTGGAATTATGCTTCTGTCCATTCCAAGCAAGATACTAAGTCGCATCATCCTGGAGAGAATCAAACAAGCCCTAGATGAAAAACTTCGTCCGGAACAGGCTGGATTCAGGAGAAACAAATCATGTATTGATCAAATCGCCACTCTACGGATCATCATTGAACAAAGCTTGGAATGGCAGTCACCTCTCTATCTCAACTTCATCGACTTTGAAAAGGCCTTCGACAGCGTCGATCGAGAGGTCATTTGGAAACTACTTCGCTACTACGGGGTCCCATCGACAATTATACACCTCATCCAACAGTTATACGACAATGCTGCATGCCAAGTAATCCACAACGGGAAACTTACGGAAGCCTTCGAAGTGAGGACGGGAGTGAGGCAAGGCTGTCTACTATCACCAATGATCTTCCTGATTGCAATTGATTGGATAATGCGACAGACAACGGCAACCAACGAGGGAACAGGCATAAAATGGACTGACACAAAAGACTTGGAGGATCTGGATTTCGCCGATGATATATGTCTGATTTCCCATAAACTGGAAGATATGCAAGTGAAAAGTAACAAGTTGGCAGAAGAAGCATCAAAGATAGGACTTCACGTGAACATAGATAAAACAGAGATGATGAAGATTCCTAGCCAACATCAACAACACCAACAGACCACAATAAGCATAAATGGGAAGAACCTGAAAGAAACAACCTCCTTCACCTACCTGGGAAGCATCGTCTCAACTACAGGCGGAACTGACGAGGACATCAAAGCCAGAATCGGAAAAGCAAGACAAGCTTTCATTACTCTCAAATCTGTGTGGAGGTCAACAGCACTCAGCATCAAAAATAAGATCCGGATTTTCAACTCCAATGTGAAGTCAGTGCTACTATACGGATCAGAGACTTGGCGAGTCATAAAGAGCATCTCAAACAAACTTCAAACCTTCATTAACAACTGTCTCCGCTCAATACTCAAGATCAGATGGCCAGAAAAGATCAGCAACAGGGATCTCTGGGAGCGAACCAATCAGGAACCGATTGTGAAACAAATAGGCAGAAAGAAATGGAGATGGATTGGCCATACGCTGAGGAAACCATCAAGTGACATCACTAGACAAGCCCTCGAGTGGAACCCGAAAGGGAGGCGGCGAGTTGGTCGTCCAAGGGTGACTTGGAGGAGGTCATGCGAGGAGGAGATGAAAGCATGTGGACAGACCTGGAGCAGGGTGAAAAAGTTGTCAGAAAACCGAAGTCAATGGAGGTGCGCAGCTGAAGCCCTATGTTCCTCTAGGAACTAAAGGATACAATAATAATAATAATCTAAATGTCAATGGGGTGATAATACACAAAAAAATCAATACACATTTAAAAGGTCAATTGTGAGCCCGAATAGCTCAGTGGCAGCGTCTGTGACTGCAGCACTGGGTGATGCGGGTTCGAATCTCAGAAGGGACATGAGTTCCTTCAAGGTTGCAGATACGCCTGCCTTTCTGACTGGTGGGTGCTAACTAGCACGAAACCTAGGTCCTGGCAAGGGTTCATGTGGCCGACTGCCTCCAACCATCTAATATCATCAAATCATTGTTCACGGTGATGGCGGGCTACCTAGAATGGTGGCCACATTACAACCGGACTGATAGAATTCAGTCTGCATCAAACAAAGGCCTAGCCAGACACATCACACTAGTTACTAGTGTCAAATCAAAGTAATAATTTGTGCTCGAAAAGTGTGATCATCATTTAATATTCCTGTATAACACACTGTCTGATTTATCAAAATAAAATATAAATATAGAACCCAATGAGGAATTTATCGGAAAGAATATTCTTTTTGCACACTGATAAGTCTTTGATATTGAATTTAAAAAACATAACAATAAAGACAACGGCAACAACTGCAAGTAAAACAATAACAAAACTCAATTACCTGATACTGTTTATACGCTAATCGTTCTTTAGCAGCATAATCCAACGCCAGCTGTTCAGTATAACTGACAACTTTCTGTCTAGCCATACACATGAAATAAATCATAAACAACACGGGGATAGGCAATAATCCAAGCAGTATAGGACCAATAATTCGACCACGATTAATTGTATAAAATTCTATCCCAATTATATAATGTAAAACAGTTAATAGCGTACCAATAAGCAATAAGATAATACTGATAACAGCCAGTAGAGTGGCAAGAATACAATCACATCTACCAGGACCATTGATCAAGGGGTCAGGTGACCAAGTACAACAATCAATTTGTACAGCGTCATCATAAGCATGATAACATGGTGTTAAATTTCGTGAAGTGATTATTGGATACAGCTGATGCGGGGGGTATTGTAGATTTTTGTTGTCTTCTTTCAATGGACTCTTTACATCTTTCGATATTTGTTCAATTCTGCTTACGATAAATGCATTATTCTTTGGTGGGATATACTGAAGAGTCTGTCAGTCAAGCAAAAGAAAAAAAATAAAGAATATGGAGCATTTTTAAGGTGGGCAGCGTTTTACTGGATTTACAAAGATATATATATATATATATATTACTTGTTGATCAAATATTGAAATATTAGAGAAAATTTGTAGCTCAGATGGATGATTTGCGTCGGTGGCACAGTGGTTGGGATCCTCGCCTACCATGCACATGGTCCTGGGTTCGTGCCCACACCGACGCACACCGGATATCTATGGTCGGCCTGCAAATTTTGGGCTACCGATATATACGCTGAAAATTCCATACTTGTACCAAAAATACGGTGTGGAATCAAGCCGTAAATCAAAAATCAAAATAAATAAAATAAATAAATTAATAGTGTTCTCTGAGGTGGTTGGTTTAGTTGCGGAGCTTTCGTCGTCCTTCTGGACAACAACCTCATTCAGCGCAATATTTAGCATAAAGTGAAATGATCTAAATTTCTTCATGAGTGATATAATTGTGTCTCCCAGTAACCATCTGTATTACATATGTATTGATCATTTTCTATTGACTTGGATTTTGAACTATCTGGTCACATGATTTACTTTTTTATCAACGCACACAGATCAAGTACTCAACTATTCTAGCAATAATCCAATTTCATACATTTATTCCGCTTAATGAATTTGAACAAAGCAAGAACTACAGTTTTAGCAGAATAAAATGGTACCATCATTGTTTATTTCATTGCCTTCTCGTCAGCTGCTTACATGGCAAAGAAATTATTAAATATATCTACAACAACAATTTCAACATACTTGCACAGAGTTGTTTAAACAAAAATCAATCGATCAATATACTCATACACTAAAATTATATACATATATAAATATACAATATTAACCACTATTCCGAATAATAATAATCCCTTTAGACGTAAGCTATAGATACAGCTGTAAAAGCTATGAATAAGGCAAATCCAAAGGTGAGTAAAAACCACTGGATTTCGACTGCCTCATCCGAACTGATAGATGCTAGAAGACTTATTCCGGCGAGCTCCGAATTTAATGAGGAGCGAAAGCTGCACAAAAGGAAACTTACGAAAAGTCTCCGCAAGGACCTTGAACAGTGGTGGCTGACAAAGGCAAAAGAGATGGAAAAAGCATCGGCGATAGGCAACACTAGGCAACTCTTTAGACTCATCAGGGAAACGGGTGGGAGAAGGCAAATCATAAGTGAGACTATTTCTGAGGAAAATGGCTCCTTAATTAGCTCTCAGGATAGACGCCTTGAACGCTGGAAAGAACACTTTGAGGGACAATTTAATTTGCCTACAGCCACACTGAACCTCCCCGACATCCAGCACACACCCGAATGGGATATAGAAACTGGTCCGCCGTCTGTAAGTGAGGTCACAAAAGCTATCAGTAATTTGAAACGAGGCAAAGCGGCAGGACCCGACGGAATTATTCCGGAGGTGTTTAAATATGGGGGTGACATACTAGTTTGTAGATTAACTGAGGTACTAGGCAAAGTCTGGGAATCAGAGACAGTGCCATCAGACTGGGGTAAGTCACTTATTATACCGATATTCAAGAAGGGAAACAAGTCCTCGTGTGATAATCATAGGGGGATCAGCCTAACGAACATAGTCTCTAAAATCCTAGGCTCAGTAATCATGCATAGACTAAGCAGAACTCGGGAGGAACAGACGAGGGAAAATCAAGCAGGCTTTAGACCAGGTAGAGGGTGCATAGATCATATCTTCACTCTTCGACAGATTCTAGAACATAGACACACTTTTCGGCGTCCAACAATTGCCATATTTCTTGACTTGAAGGTGGCCTTCGACTCCGTGGATCGAAAGGTACTATGGCAATGTCTGACTGTGAAGGGAGTGCCAAGAAAGTACATTGCACTAATCAAGGCACTCTATTCAAACTCACGTAGTCGTGTAAGGGCTTATGGGGAATTGTCATCTGAATTGGTAACAACCAGTGGTGTCCGACAGGGATGTCCACTTTCCCCATTTCTGTTTAACTTCATCATAGATATGCTGATGGAAGTATCCTTAACTGAACGTAATGACTTAGGAATCGACTTGTTACCAGGGAATAGTCTTATGGACTTAGAATATGCAGATGACATAGTCCTGTTAGGGGAGGATGCTGACAAAATGCAGAGTCTTCTGAACACCTTGAGCAGCAATCTCCGTATGTTTGGCATGCGATTCGCCCCTACAAAATGTAAGATGCTGCTACAGGACTGGACCACGTCAACTCCTAACTTAGTGATAGGGAGTGAAGTGATAGAACATGTTGACCACTTCACCTATTTGGGAAGTTGTATTAGCACCAACGGACTGATTGGCGATGAAATCTCAGCACGGATCCGAAAAGCTCGAGCTGCTTTCGCTGACTTACACCATCTCTGGCGTAGGCGTGACATCCGGTTATCAACCAAGGGACGTGTGTACTGCTCAGCAGTTCGCTCCGTCCTTCTCTATGGCTCTGAAACATGGCCAATACGCGTTGAAGACATGAAAAGGTTGACTGCTTTCGATCATAGATGTCTGCGATCTCTGTCTCACGTTAGGTGGTTTCACAAGGTAAGTAATGTTGACGTTAGGCGTAGAGTGTTGGGCAAAGAGGGAAAATCAATCGACGAGGCTATAAAGTTACATAGACTGAGATGGCTAGGTCACGTGGTGCGCATGCCTAACCATCGCCTCCCCCGACGGGCATTACTAGCTGATATAGGTTCAGGTTGGAAAAGAGCCAGTGGTGGCCAAACAAAAACATGGCCTCATCAATCCATGAAATCCTTGACAGTTAAACTGAGTCGTCAGGTAGGGAGATGCAGACTCCCGGGTTGGGGCCCTCGGGACTCTAGGAATCAATGGCTGGAGACAATAGGTGACATGGCTCAAAATCGTTGTCAATGGCGCAGATGTATTCAGTCTCTGTAATCTTTCGTATTCCTTTCCACCATTACCCATTCTGTTTCACTCTTATACTTGTCAAACTCTATTGATTCTCTTCCCTCATCTTCTTGTCTACCTCTGTGTGCTATTTGGAACGTGGCAACTCGAACTTCTGCACTTCGGTGCCAAGTTCTATGTTGAATCCGGACAGACAGAACTACTTACAAACGAAACTGTGTGGAAACATTGTTTAAAAGAATTCAAACACATTGTAGCACTCCAGAGATGAAAAGAATGGAAGAAAGATACCTGCAAACGGTCTTCAAAAAGAATGGTTATCCACAAGATTTCATCAAAAAGTGTTTAAAATCGAATCACAACACCAACAAGGAACCATCATCAAAGATCACGAGAAAATTCAGCCAACCATACATGAAATATATCTCTGAAATAACAGCTAGATTATTGAAACCATTTGATGCAGATATAGCACACAAGCCAGCCAGTCAAATCGCTTAATTCGATATTATGCAAACCGAAAGATCCAACAGAAAAAGGAGATAAAATTAATACCATTTACAAAATAAATTGTACGTATAAACTGTAACAGGCATTACATCGGCCAAAGTGGGTGTCCCCTTCGAATCAGAATCCAAGAAGACAAATCACCCGTGAAAAGACACGATATATACTCTTTGATATCAATGCATATAGACAATTATGGACATCAGTTTGATTGGGATAATGTCGACATTTTAGACAGAGGAAACACCAAAAGTGCAGTCAGGGAATTCCTAGAAGCTTGGTACTCAAACGAATCACCCAACGATTAACAAACACGTTAATATAGATGAAATATACCAATTAATAAAAAGTAAATCATGTGACCAGAAAGTTCAAAATCCAAGTCAATAGAAAGTGGATGATCAATACAGATGTAATACAGATGGCTACCGGGAGACGCAATTATATCACTCATGAAGAAATTTAGATCATTTCACTTTATGCTAAATATTGCTCTGAATGGGGTTGTTGTCCAGAGGGTGGACGACGAAAGCTCCGCAACTAAACCAGCCAGCTCAGAGTACACTATTAATTGCATATATCAAATATAACAACAAGGCTTTATCTCACAAAGTCAGTATGCATCACTGAAGCCCACTGGAGCGTTCAAATTAAGATTACATGATTCTCCAAAAGTGCACAAAAATGTTTTGCCACTTACACCAGTATTCTAGATAGGTTAAATTCACCATACTATCTCATATCTAAACATTTAGTCAAACTCTTATTACAGCTTCCACATACTGAATTGGTGAAACACAGTGTGAAAGATACCTTTGGATTTGTTGAAAGGATAAAAGATTTAAATGTTGACAACATAATTCATGATATCATTTGACGTATCTTCCTTATTCACTAATGTACCACTTATGGAAACAGTAGACTTTGTATGCGAAGAACTCATAAGACGACGAAACATCGATGTTGGCATTCCTATATCTTTTATAAAAGAGCTTCTCGTAAAATGTACAATGAATGTCCACTTTCTATTTAATAAGGAACTATTTAGACAAATCGATGGTGTGGCACTGGGGTCACCATTAGGACCCATTCTGGCCGGCATTTTCCTTGCGAAACTAGAAAATGGGCCTTTGGAAGGATGTTATTGATGAACTTCAATTCTATTGTCGGAACACGGATGATACGTTTTTGATTATGAAAAATGAGGAGGAAGCAAAGATAATCCTGGATAAATTTAATTAGGTTCATCGTGCAATAAATTTTACTGCTGAGAAAGAAAAAGTCTCTAGTATTTCATTTTTAGACGTCCTTATGACCAGAAAAGGGGATGGCACAATAAGAAGAAGACGTGTATATAGAAAACCTACATCAACTGGTCAGTATACTCATTTTTTCAGCTTCATGCCTTTGATGAAATACAAACGCAATCTGATAAAGTGTTTGGTTGACCACAGAGCAAGAGCAATCTGCCCTCATGAATGTCTTGATAAGGAACTCAGTAATATTAAACGGTTGCTGAGTGAAAACGGTTATCTAGAAAAGTTTATTGATAAGAATATGAACCTAAAACGAAAGCAGCCCAAGTTACCAACAGTTACTAAAAAGGCATTATTCCTACCAGTTCAGTTCCTCGGGGATACTAACACCACGCCTTAAGAATTCGGTAAAAAGAGCATTCCATGTTGCTGAATTATGCTGTATCTTCAAAACCACTCATATCTTGCACTCGGGAGTAAAAGACAAACTGCTTAATTTCGCCTCTTCCATGTATATCTACCAATTTAACTGCTTCTGTGGAGCCAGTTAGTTGCATAGGCCGTAAAATTAAGTGTGTTTCTCATCGGATTTCCTAATATCACCCTGCACAGTGGTTGGTTAAGTAAAGGACAAACAAAATCTATTCACATAGCGCTATTCTATTCTATTTCATCTTGTGGATACTCAGAACACACAAGATTGATAATGTTAACAACGAGGCAGCTTTCAAAGTCAGTCATTTACCGCGAATACCAACAAATCTCAATTTCGCCTTAAGAGTTCGTCTACTACATATTTCTGAGACTGGCTGTTGGGATCCACATTAAGAAGCCTAATTTATGCGTCTGAAAGAAGTTAGTTATTTCAGCCATTGTCCTTACCCCTTCACTGGCCATCTAATTTCGAATGACCCTCAATTTTTGTAGAGATTTCCTTAATTTTATTTGATATTCTATTTGCTATTATATTTGTATGCTTATTATAATTTATGCATGCTTAGTGAACTGTAATTCCATTGTGATCTTACTTAACAAATCGATAGTATTTACACAAAAGACACCAATATTGTTATTGACTACTAATCTAGAATATTCTGTTTATATAAATGTACAACATGTATAATTGTAGGGCGAGAGGAGTAAAACATCGAAAAGGATATTCTTTGCTCAATTATTTTGTTATTTATAAGACAGTTGAGACCCCCACAATGCCAATTAACTATGCTGATGATATTGCAACATGCAGAATTAAGTCTTACGTTTTTAAGGTTAATATACTTTAATAAGAATGACACATCTAAACCTAAATAAATCTAAGACATGTACCTCAAAGACAAAGATTGAACGCTGCTGTTAAAAAGACTTTTTATGCAGTTAATATCAGAATAATAAAGAATGTAAAGCCAATATATCTATCTAAGCCCTTCGAACATGCGAAAAATGACGTCACATCCCACTGTATTTACCTATTTGAATGTAAGTGTGGACACACATACATAGGGAAGACTCATCGATCTCTGCCAGCAAGTAAGGGCTAGCTTCAGAGCATATTCCAAAATGGCTCCAGAAACAAATGGAATCATCAGAACCTATTAACGGTGAGAACAGGAGACCTAGCTCTTCTATTACGAAACATATTATAGAGACGGGTCATAAAATTGATGTTAATAGATCTTTTAAACCTATCTATAAAACTTGTTTGGGCGAGAGCGTATCTTAAAGTTTGTGGAAGCCCTAGTTGACAATTAGAAAGTTTAAGCAACAATTCGTCATCACACTAAACAATCACCTTCCTTGGTAAACTTTGTTTTGATACTAGCTAGGATAGATGTATTGGCAAAGTTAAACTTTAAACACCACCAACTGCCAATCAGTGAATGGCCTCGAACGAACCAATCACGTGAAGAAGGTATTTTTGTGCATGGAATACATATATTTATGAAGTAATGAATAATAGCTGTGGAAATGTGTTAGATAGGACACCTTCCTCTCAAATGTGATAGGAATAGCTCTCAGCTTTAGATTGGAGTATCAATAATAATAATAATAATTTTTCCTTCACGTTCCCAGTGGAACATAGGGCCCCAAGCTAGTGGCTTGAAGTTTCTGTAGCAGTGTTCATTTTTAATTTTACAGGATGGGGTTGCTAGCCTCATGCCCAACTTTTCCTCTTTACCAGCATTACTTCTGGCTCAGTGAGGTAAAGGAGTGCGCCGGCCGGGAATCGAACCCGGACCATGTGCATGGTCGGCGAGCGTCCTAACCGCTATACCACCGACGCACAACAGAGTATAATTCCATTGTGGGTAAAATCTATTTTGATAAAGTCTCATGGTGTTATACAGTAATATTTACTGAGCAATAAATTGTGCTCGAAATGTTGTCATCAGTAAATGTTACTGTATAACACTATGAGACTTTATCAAAATAAATTTTACCCACAATGGAATTATACTCCACCACAATGCACAAGTTGTATTCTTATATCAACAAAGTAATTTAACCACATTCTATGTATGTAATTATTTAGGTCTTCTAACGCCATCAATAACCCTAATCGTTCGTAAACCCAGCCCTAACGTGAAAATTTGCCTACGCTAACCCTAATAATCTAACTTGAACTGACGCTAATGTCGCCTTTAATAGGTTAACCTACCCCTAACTTGTCATTGGCCTAAACCTACCTTATCTTAATCTTTCCCAAACCTAAGGTGAAACTTGCTAGAAATCCCATTCAATTGAAGTATGCGCTGAAGATGTCACCCAGTAGGATGATGAAAGCTTCACAAACTAACCATCCAGCTCAAAGAACAAAACCACATCAAAATCCCATTCAATAACATAACACTTCGATGAGCATATTTTATTGGTGATGATGATAACATTATCTGTCGAATTTCACTAACTTGCTAAGTGAGTGTTTCAAGGTCGCAATGATGCGGTCGCACTCCATTGGTCGTTAGTAGTGCTCAAAGTTTAACTTGGCCGATGTATTATTACCTCTCTGTTATTCGGTTTAGTGGTTTTCATCGTTATTTTCACCTTGAATGTATCCTTTTAACTTGTCCTAAGTAGTTTATTTTCTCACCTCTTACCTCTTTATTAATTTCATAAGTCCGTGAAGTGTGATCAGATTGTTGGAAATGTGTTGTGCGCGCAAATACAGCATTACACGATTCAGACAAATTACGTCTGCCTTCTTATTGCTTTATCTAAATCTGTACAGTTTCTCTTCGAAACCAAATTATTTGTATACAACAAAAGTAAAATAAAAAAAATATATGTGACATATTCCCGTATATCAGGATGACAAGTGGTAAATTAAAATATCCTGATATACGTATATGAAAAGCGATATTTAATGATAAGTCATTTTCAACAAGTTAATTTGGAAACTTAACTTAACTATAGAAACCAGTTTTTGGGATCATTTCTGTCACGAAATGATGTCATACCTAGAGTGCGTCTGGAGGGTATTTCATTCTACTTAGAAAATGACTCATTCTCTAACTAACATCATTTCATAAGGAAATCCATCTCTTCATAAAACCAAAATCTGATTAAAAAATGGTTATTCAAGCGACTTGCCCTATTCAGGTGGGTTACCTGGGGTCCTAGTGAGACGTCATGACCAGTAGGATACAGGAGGTCGGCTGTGACGATAAATACTAGCCAGTGATGACATTGGCTAGCTGTCGCACTATGTCGTGAGTTGGTAGAAGTTAGAATTCATGGACTGGCCATTGAATCTGGTCCCAGTGGCTGATGAATGGTCTACGAGCTCGCTCGCCTTGTAACCAGAAGGTCCTGGGTTAAAACTCCTGAGACGGCTGCGTACTGATGAAGAGTCCCAAACTAGAACGAAACAGCTGTCCAGTACTCCCTGGTTTTTTGCTTGTCGTCGGTGGTACAGTGGTAGAATGCTCGCCGACCACGCCCCACGTAGTTCGGAGTTCGATCCCCGGCCACCGATGCGCTCTTTTACCTGGCTAAGACTGTAATAAGACTGGTAAACAGGGAAAGCTGAGAATGAGGTTAACAACCCCTATCCCGTAAAAATAAACACATCTGCTGCCGAAACTTTAAAGCTCTAGCTTGAAGCCCCCTATATTTCACTGGGAACGTAAAGGAATAAAGTAATAATTAATTGACTACACCGACTTTATACTCCGACACCCTGTAATTTTAGTGACTATGACAGAAGTGAATGATTCCAGTGTAATTGTCATTTAGTTCTTCAGACAGGTTACATCATTTTTAGTATAATCACTATGTTCGTCTGGGGTTTATTGGTAGAATGGTCACAAGCTATGCAGATGATCTGGGTTCGACTCCTAGTCGATACGTTGCTTAACCTCCTTTAGCCGGCAGTTGAATTGGTAAAGACAGAAGGTTAGGCGTAAGGTTAGTGACCTGTATGATATCACGCCTACAAGAACTTCAAAGACTGAAGCCCTATGTTCGACTAGGTGTACAAAATAATCGAAAAAAGTTACTAAGATTAGATGAAGGTAAAAATGTCATTCTTATAACATCAGCATACGAAGAAGAATTAAGACGCTCCAATCTCTAATCTTCAAATAAATCACAATGTTCTGTCCTTTACATAGCTTGAATGTATGCATCCGATATGTTTACAAGTTGAAATAATTACAGTGATGAAAGCCATATTGGTTACCAGTTATCAAATAAATAAAATACATTTTCACTAACTACACATTAATATATCAGGATATTTCAATGAAAACTACATTAAATAAAACAAAGCAAATAGATTTTTTACGCTTACTGTATTCATGTGTGAGTTAGTAGAGAATAAGATATTTGTGATGTGTTGACAAAAATCACTATTGGATACCATTGAAGAAAAAAACACTTCCTATGCTGACCAATCATTGTCCAGTTTTACTGTGATTAATTACTATTGGTTTAAAATCAACCAATCACAAGTGCTACAGTGGCCTTACTACTGATAACTAGACAAATCTTAATATAGTACTATTAATATTAATGTATTTTTCGACAGATAAAATTAGTGCACTTTCTTATCGTACATAAATTTATTTTATCGATTTTCAGTCAAAACGATTTCCTCACACAATGTGAGTGAAACAATTAAACAAGTGTATACACTTTTCATCATGAGCTGACATTAGTTAGAGAACCATTGGAAAAACTGGGAGTACTGGACAGCTGTTTCGTGATGAAATCCAGTAACCAGTCAAATCCCTACAAACCAACCCTTGTGTATGCTTTTATTTGAGTTTCGATTTTCCCGTTGTTTGATTAGACCGAAATGTTCGCTGCCATTAATATATCGAGTTAATCCCCAGACATTACTGAAGCGTCCATACTAGGAGCCCATATGTCCGCGGAGGCCGAACAATTTGGTCCAGTCAAACTACGGGAAAATCAAGGATGAATAAAATATAATAACTGACAACCAGTGTACAAAAGGTGGCTATCACGGGACAAGTGATCTAGGGGATGATGCTGTGAAGTTTGAGAGGATGGGGTCTAGGAAACCGCCCACTGGGGAGTGCAGTTTCATCCAGCTGATAACTTCCAAATAGGATGACGTGCTTATCCTGGATTTCACTGCTAGTCACTATTCACTAAATTACTTGGAGTGCAAATAAAATTTTAAAACACGTTTTTAGCACATACTTTATGGTATGATAATCAGCAGACACCAACTTGAGAAAATACTTTTCAGCCATTGTCCTAATATTCATTGGAGAATCGGACCGAAGACTACAGAATTCTGAGATATGCACCTATCAGACCATGAAATAATGTGGAAGATGCCTTTGGAGTTATCGTGTTTGATAAGATGAGTGTTTTGATTAAGAAGCTTTCACTGACACCTTCAGCTTAATGCACGTATTATCCGTCTTACGAGTGCGACACACATCTGACACCAACACCATCATCAATTTCCCATATATTCGTTTTCATTGAAATATACCCACCCACCCACCCACCTGACCACTAACAACTCATCATCGATTCTTCCAATCGCCATCACACTACGCAATATTTCCACACTGTCTGAGTACCAATCAATCCACGACTATCAATCTGAGTAGGACTGTGAATATAAGTGACATTTTATGTTTCGGCGTGTGGAAATGTGACTCTTGATTTGATCAGACCGGTGGCATGAGAAGCAACAGTGGTGTCATTGTCTGGGTGTTTGCTAGAGTGAGGGGTCTGGAGACTGATTGTGCATCTGTTGGTTTGTCGTTAAGTGGTTGCATGAATGTTGTATGAGTGTGTCTGTGTGTGGTGAATTCGATTGACTGGTTTTGTGAGTAGATGTAGTGCAAGTGCAGTTGTTGAATATGCTGTCTGGATGAGAGATTTTCTGTGTTGTATTGTTTTTTGTGTTGAATTGTGGTTGTTGTTGTGGGAGTGGATTGTATGAGGTGGTTGGACGGCCGGCTCCGTAGCTCAGTCGGTTAGAGCGTCGTGCTAATAACGCGAATGTCGAGGGTTCGATCCCCTCCGGAGCCAGCGATTTTCGCTACAACACAAACCCACATCCCACCTAATTCAAGAGACACACCGCGTTTTGTAGACCACATACAAACCAACAACACATCAACCAAATCCCAAATTAAACAATTAAGAAAAAAGCACAAAAATTAGATGGTTCAGACTGGCCTTTAAGTACAGTAAGCCTTCTGTACGCTGTTCACATGCTAAACTGCCAGATTTTTTGTGAGTAAATGGTATACTACTTACAAGTAGCCAAAACACATCAGTGAAACTGTGGTAATTTAATTATGATAGTGATAATATTAATGATGACACCAACAATAAGAAATCTAAATCATCAGTAGTAATTCCATACAAGGAAGGAACCTCGGAAGCCCCCTTACGCCAGAGAATTCTTAACAAGGCAGGAATAAAAGTGGTTGGCATTCAAACCCACAAACTCAATCAGAAACAAGCTTTGTCGGTTAAACGATCGATCCGGTGGAGCCTTTAAACAAGACAATTTAGTTTATGTAATACACTGACCGTAGTGATTGTCAGGTGAAATACATAGGTCAAACAAGTAGAACAGAGGCAGTCAGACTAGCCGAACATAAAAATCTAGCAGCGAAATCCAGATTGGTTGACCCAAATAAGATAAGAAATCTAGAGAATAGTTCAGCTATAGCACACACTGCATGCAATTACACACAGCCATACAGTAGGATGGGATAGGATGACAGTCTTTAAATCTAACGCCACAGGGTGGATGTAGGAATTGATAACAGAACGAAGTAATTGCAAATACATGGAAAAATTTTACTGGAAAATTTTACTACCCCTACGACAAGTAAGACAAGACAAAGAAAACTCGAGTTTCAAAGTCGTGTGGTTGTAATTGATATGATTATGAACAATAAATTTTGTTCGAAACTGTGTCATCCAGTAAATAATACTGTTTCACTCACTGTGTGATACATCTAATAAACAAACTAATATAGAATTACTCACTACCACAGTGCCCAAGTTTTACGCATATATTAACTTGGACTTCTTTTTGTGTTCATACATGCTTCATATTCGTTTTAATAATTGAAAATTTACTAAAATCTTTATTTTGTAACAATGTTCAATATTTAAGTTTCACACAAGTATCTTTGCTTTAAAAAACGCACGCAGGCACGCACACACATGCACAAATTTTGAACAAAATTACCTAAATTGTAATTTTAATAAGTCACTGACTTTTAATTAAGTTCATATGATGTTTATATAGTCTAGTTATCGATCCTGTTTACAGTAGAAGTTTTTTATCCAATTATGATCGATTAAAATTTGTATAGTGGTTAAGATTTGGTTTAAAACTAAACGGAAACTGACCGTAATTCGTTCGTTTAACGATAAGCTAATGAAAACAAAACACATAGTGTTCAGTGAAGAATCTCTTTTCGCCGGCCAATTCATTTTCACAGCTGTACAATCGCAAATATATATGGTTGTTTTGTATGTGTGTGTACATTAAATTTTTCAAACGAAAATACAATTGGTTATGGTTATTTTAACTAAGCAGGTGAAGACTGGTTGTTGGAGTTAAGTAATACAAAATTAGTCAAGAAAATTAGGTGTTAATGAAATTATCAAACCAAGAATTCCGAGAAACGAAACTTTAATTGCGCCTAAAAAGAAACTCTACATGAACTTGGATTTCAAGGGAGATTTGACAAGCGATATTCTCAAGAGAAGGATCACATCATCTCTGAGAAGAACATTCTTTGCAGTCGCCCACTGATCTGCAGAAGCCTCATGGACAAGATCCCACATCTCACCACTTCTATATGCATATATCAGTTCATCTGCTGCTGTGGAGCCAGCCAAGTACATCGGTCGTTAGACGCGCACCCTATCCAAGAGGATTCAATAACACTATCCAGCAAGGTTGCGAAAAGGCAATAGTGGTACAATAAGGAGTTCGATAATTGATCACCTGGTTAACACTGATCATTCCATCTCAACAAACGCCTCCTGCTTCAAAGTAATCTACAGAGTCACGAATAACCTACCTAAGGCAATACGGTTTCGTCTTCTTTGTGTCACTGAGGCTCTGACCATCCACACATAGAAAAACTAGAGCTGTGCATTCAAAAGAGAATTACTCAACCACCTCTACTGTCATGGTAACAACTTTGTTGATTTTAGTGACTTAATTTTGTTTCTTTGCCTGTTTGTTCAATTGCTTATAATTCTTGTATATTCATTTAGAACTCTTACGTAATTTCGTATTATCCACTTTGTTCCTATGTGCATCCTGAGTAAAACTCACTCATCAAACTATTCATATTATTATTACACTACTTCTTTTAACAAGTGCTGTTTGTGACAACCCATCACCTTTGTTACTACCCTACTAATTTCATTAACACCTAATTTTCTTGACTGATTTTGGCATTAAGTAACTCCAATTACCAATCTTCATCTGTCTAGTTAAAAGAACCATAACCAACTGTATTTTTGTTTGACAAACTTAATGTACACATACATACAAAATAACACATATATATATTTGCGATTGTACAGCTGTGAAAATGAATTCGTCGGTGTGGTGATTGACAATTTCTATCTCTGTATTGTTTAAATACTTACTGTTGATTGTTAATATTTCATATATGAATTGCATAATAATTCCGCTAAATACAAATTCCTGAGTTCTGCCCTCTCTGTGTTTTGTTTGGATTCGTGTAATTCGGTCATCTCGAAATACTAATATTACGATTACAATAAATTACTATAAATTGGCGTCGCGATGGAACTAAATAACCTGGGAAAATTTCCTATTAATGGTTCTCCGCGGGAGATTGCTGATTATTTGGAATGCTTCGATGCGTGGTGCATATCAAAGAATGTTCGGGATGACAAAATTCCAGCATATTTCATCACTGCTATTGGGCTAGATGCATATAGCCTAGTAAAGACTCTGTCATTTCCAGAAAAACCAATTTCTCTGCCATATTACAAACTACGTGAACTTCTTATAAATCACTTTCATGTAACTACATTTGAGACCAGAGAGAGGGCTCACTTCAACAAACTGGTTCGTGCTCCCAACCAGAAGATTCGAGAGTTCATTCTTCAACTTCAAATTCAAGCTTCAAAGTGTAACTTTGGAGATCAGCTGCATACTCAACTACGTGATCGTCTAATTGCTGGAATCAATATTCCTAAGTTAGAGAAAGAGTTAATTCAGATTCCTTCTTGTACCTTTCAAACTGCTAAAGATTTATGTATTACATATGAAGATGTCAATAATGAATACTCTGCTCCCACTACGTCAGTATCTGATGTCATGTTGTCCAAAGTCACAAATACAAGTGTTCATGGAAAGCAATCCAAACCGTCGTCCACAAGTAATAGAATGCAGCGAGAGATCAAAAACATTAAACCGTGTTTATCCTATGGAAAGTTACATCTACGAAGCAATTGCCGTTTTCGGGGTGCTAAGTGCCATAAATGTGGTAAAGTTGGACACATCAAGACGGTTTGCAGAAGTTCGAATACTTATGTTGCTCAACATTCTTATAATTCTCCCAAGTTGTCTAGTAAAATGGAGTCAATGTGTCTTTCAACCTTTCAAAATACTCAAGCTAATCCGATGAAAACCTCCACTACAAGTTCGGCAACTCAAGTGTCAACTGTTTTCAAAAATGAGGTAGCTGAGTTACAATGTGAACTGTCGAAAACACGAAAAGACCTGAATGAGATGAGAGAGCAACTGATTAAAATTGAGGAATTACTGCATATGCATAGACTGCGTCTGTCGAATGCAGAGCATACAAGTACCCGTGAAAGTCCTGCAAAACTTTTCAAATCTCGAATTCTCAAAAAGCATCTGATGTCCACGACTTCTAATGTACATTATTACAAAGATAATAACTATAGACCTTCTGTTGGAATTATACTACAAAAAATGGGAAATCGAGTGGTGAAGATATTAGACATCAAAGATCACTCAGTTCATAACGGACACCTGGACAAAGTGACAATAAATGAAGTAGGTCGTTCCAATTATAATATTATTGATTCCGCTAATAATCCTGATTTCGTAAATAATTCAGAAATAAGTCCAGATAATACTGATGAAAATAATATCACAGAATCAGTTAGAAGGTCGCAGCTACTTGCAAGCAAACCGAGACATCGTTATAAATACGCAAGGAGATATTCGACGTGTGGCGGATGTGGTGATTGACAATTTCTATCTCTGTATTGTTTAAATACTTACTGTTGACTGTTGATATGTTTCTTATATGAATTGCAGAATAATTCCGCTAAATACAAATTCCTGAGTTCTGCCCTCTCTGTGTTTTGTTTGGATTCGTGTAATTCGGTCATCTTGAAATACTAATACTACGACTACAATAAATTACTACAATCGGTGAAAAGAGACTCTTCGCTGAACTACGTGTTTTGTTTTCATTAATGCCTGGATGAAGATTATCCATGAATTAATGATAAATTGCTGACTATAAAGGCTTAGTGAAGAATCCCTAATCTTCACTATAAATAGTAATGACATGCCAGTAAAACTAATCAGATTTCCTGTGATTACTTTATGATACGTTTCTGAGTATGGTAAGTTAGAAATGTAAGCATAGTAGTCGAGTAAAACTAACTTACTTATAGTATTGAATTGAATTTTAGATTTTCCCGTCAAGTGATTGGACCGAAGTGCTTGGTCTCAGGTTGATATGTCGGCTTCTTGTACAGATGCTTTGACGATGTCTGGGCATGTAATTAGAAATTGATTGGTGGATAGTGACTAGCAGTGGAATCCAGGATAACGCGCATTTCGTCCTATTTTAGACTCGTCAGCCAACTTGATGTACCTGCATTCCCCAGAGATGATGTTCCCACCGAGGCTCGAACCCAGTGCCGATAGTTTCAAACGCCAAAGGGTTGTCTACTAGACCACCAGGGTCAGGATAACTTTATGGCGTTTGAAACTATCAGCACTGGATCGAACCTCTGTGGGAACCTCATCACTGACTCACTGGGGAATGCAGGTACATCCAGCCACCAACGAGTAGGTCCAAATAGGAAGAAATGCGCTTTATCCTGGATTCCACTGCTAGCCACCATCCACTTAATCAACGCATCATTGTTCATTACTTGTGTTTCAAGTGGTATATAGGACTTTACTATCACCCCTGTGTTGTCATTCTCGCATAATTGAATGACTACCCACGGACTTTCATTCCCTTTTCGCATGATCGCCTCCCTCCCATTAACCTTAGAATTCCGACTTGTCGTTTCGCATTCATGCTCCACTCGAAAGCCTGGCGTGTATATCAAATGTGCCACCCTGCTGCTTCAGCATCTTTGTTAGCTGGTTCGTAGTTAGTCAGAGGCTCTTGTTGTTGATTCTTTCTAACAAGCTGTCTGACCTCCACTGTCAGACACAGGCAGATGTGAATAAAAGTCAGCAGTAGCCTGCTGGAAATGCTTTTGTTAACGCACCAAATCTCTAAACCATACAGAAGTACTGACTGTACAACAGTGTTAAAAAAAGAAGAAGAGGATTGTGTTCATCATTGTGTGAACCGCAATATATATTGGGAAATAGATAGTGTGTGCCACAGGTACTTGCAACAACTTTTGTAGATAAAAGAATTCCAGATTTCATGACGCGGTGGTGAAAAAATTAGTTATTGAGCCCATACATCTGCTAACAACACTTTTTATATGATCCACCCAATGTTAAACGGAGAATAAATTACTACTCTGAACTATCCGACTGGCTGGTTTCAACGTAGAGAACACTGAAGAGATGTGCAGCAGTTCGAGTTGCCACACTTCACTTAGCATACAAAACAAAAGAACAGAGTAAAAAGAGATTCAAAACAGAGATATGAGACAAAAAGAATAGTAATATAGAGGAACCATATAATTTTATTGGATATTGTATGTCACAAGGAGTGGATGGATCAACGCCAACCATTGACAACAAGGATTTTGAGCAATATCACCAGCCTTCATCGGCTTTTACCATCCAGAGGACCCCAGCCAGTCAGGAAGACTACACCTTCCGACGTGGCTGGCTTAAATTAACTGTTGTGGATTTACTTCATTGACTGATGAAGCTATGTTTTGGTTTCACCACCACTAGCTAGCTCTTTTCCAACCTGATCCATCCTATGTCAGCTAGAATTGCCCGTTGCCGACAGAGGCGATGACAAGACATTCGTAATACATGTCCTAACCATCTCACTCTATGTAGTTTCACAGTCTAGTCGATTGATTTCCCCTCCCAGCTACCTAGCACTCGACGCCTAACCTCCATATTGCTCTCCCTATTATACCACCACCTAATACAGGAGATAGAACTCAGACATATATGATCACAGACAGCTAGACAAGCTTTTCATGTCTTCCATTCTCAATGGCAGGTCTCACAGACAGCCGTAAAGGAGGACAGAGCGGACTGTTGAGCAGTACACACTCCCTTTGGTCGACAGTCAGCCGGATATCACGTCTAGATATGATAGAGAAGATTTGTAGCTCAGGTGGATGATTTTGATGTGGTTGTGTTCTCTGACCTGGATGGTTGATTTGCGAAGCTTTCATCACCCTAATGGGTGATATCTTCAGCGCATACTTCAGTTTGGAGTGAGCTTTTAGATTTCTCCACGAGTTCATTAATCATCTCTCCTGGTGACCTTGGACGTGATTGGTTGTTTCTGTATGTTTTCACACCTTCTAGGCTACTTGTATTGAAACTGACTGTTTCTTTGACTTGAACTTTGACCCTTTGTGTGTGAAGTTTCTTTCTTATCGTTTGATAAATTTTGTCTATCTCGATGTGTCTATTGATTGATGATTCACTGGAATGCCAAGCTTCTAAAAATTCTCTAGCATTCTTGTTGTTTCCTCTGTCCAATATTTGAACGTTGTCCCAGTCAAATTGATGTCCGTGGTTGTCTGTATGTAGTGATATGAGGGAGTGGATGTCATGTCTTTTGACAGCTAGCTTGTGATCATGGATACGAAGATGAAGGGGACGTCCACTTTGGTCAATGTAGTGTTTTTCGCAGTTGTTACAGTTTATTTTGTAGATGATGTTGGTTTTATCTTCTTTCGCTGTTGAGTCTTTTGGTTGACATAGAATTGAGTGAAGCGACTTTGTTGGTTTGTGTACGACGTCAATTCCTAAAGGTTTGAAGAGTCTTGTAGTGATTTCTGAGATATCCTTTATATATGGTAAGGTGATTTTCTTTGTGCTTCCTTGGTGGCTTTTGCTTTGGTAGGTTGGCTTGGGGGTATATGTCTCTTGATGAAATTCCGTGGATATCCATTCTTTTGGAAGACGTCCATGAGATACTTTTCTTCAATTTTCCTTAAGGTGGGAGTGCTGCAGTGAGTCCTTGCTCTCTTGAATAGTGTTTGTATGCAATTCCTTTTGTGTGTTATTGGGTTGTTGCTGTTGTAATTCAGTATTTGGTCTGTGTGAGTTGATTTCCTATAAACTTGAGTTTCTAATTCTCCTGTAGTTGTTCGCCTGACTAAGACGTCCAAAAATGGTATTTTGTTCTCGGATTCCTCTTCTCTTGTGAATTTGATGTCGTTGAAGACGTTGTTTATTAAGTTGTGAGTTTTATCTAATTCGTTTCTTTTGATTATTACAAATGTGTCGTCGACGTAGCGTATCCAAATCTTGGGTTTGATCTTTGGTAGAATTATGTTTTCGAGTCTTTGCATCACTGCTTCTGCAATCAAACCTGATATTGGCGATCCCATGGGTGTTCCTTTGACTTGTTCATATATTTGGCCGTTGAATTGGAAGTATGTTGTTAGGCATAGATTTATGCATTCCATCCAGCTTGTGTGTTGCATTTTTGATTGTTGTGGAAGTTGTTCGTCGTTGCTAAGTAATTGCTCCATGGTTTCTTTTGCTAGTTTTTGTCCGACAGAGGTATATAATGCTGTCACGTCGAAGGATACCATTATTTCTTGTTCATCTATTTGGATGCCTCTGATTTTCTCTAGGAATTGGATAGCAGAGTTGATGGAGTGATCGCAAGATTCCGTTAGGTGTTTTAGTTTTCTGTATAATTCTTTGGATAAATTATATGTTGGAGTTCCTGGGAGTGATACAATTGGTCGTAACGGGATATTTGCCTTGTGTATTTTGGGTCTGCCGTAGAATCGAGGTAGGACTGGTCCATTGGATTTCATTCGCCATTGGTCTTGTTTTGTGATCTGTCCAGTTTTGGTGAGCTTGTTTAAGGTCCTTTGGATGCGGTTGTCCAATGTTTGTATGGGATTTGTTGATATACATCCTCATCTTTGAGTAGTTCTTCAGCTTTCTTGGTGTATTCTTCTCTGTCCATGACTACTGTTGTTCTTCCTTTGTCGGCTGGTAAAATGACGATGTCCTTCCTATTTTTCAGCTTTTTGAGGGCCTTTAGTTCTTGAGCGTTGAGTTGTGTGTGTTGTCTTTTCTGTTTGACCATTGGTACAATTGTTTGGCGTATCTCTTCCTGTGTTTCCTCGTTCAAGTTTGATGATTTGAGTAATGATTCAAAGGCAGCGAAGAAATCAGTTTTTGAAGCATCTCCGGTGTTGTAGTTTAATCCTTTTTGTAGTAGTTGTTGTTCCATTTTTGATAGTGGTTGTTTTGATAGGTTGACTACGCAGTCTATGGGCGTATTGTCTGGTTGTTGTTTTCTAATCTTGGCTAGCTTGGTTTTGAGGACTCTTCGTCTTTGTTCTCTGTGTTTTTCACTTGACAGTGTAATTGCGGTGATCAGCGTTGACAGGTGTTCCTGGTTGAGGGTTTTCTCTAATTTTGCTTTTTGGACATCTATTATTTGTTGATCCGATAATGTGCGTCCGTAATCATTAATTTGACCATTCGTCTTCCACATTGTTCGGCCAATTTCCATCCCATTGGGCAGTTGACTGGTGGTTTGTATCTTACACTGTTTGGTAGGATTTGGTGACGAAGGCAATCATGGAGAAAGAATAATTGTTCTCTGGTGGATCCTTGCCTTTTGGCGAAGTCTTCCCACTTTCGAACAGAGAGAAGCGTATCCCGCTCGTAAGATTTAGATATGATAGAAAAGATTTGTAGCTCAGGTGGATGATTTTTAAATCAAAATCATCCTTGTCTTCTTTGATTTGAGATTGTTGTCTATGAACCTGGACGGGAAACTGTTTTCCACCAGGGTTCCTTGGAGATTACGCAGTTCTTCGTCAATCACTTCCTCGCTGTATTTCTTCCGGATCCTTGAGGAAAGAGCGTATAAAGGTTCCTCTTTCTGTCTATAGAACCTTACTGTATAACACTGTGTGTGGTTTATCAAAATAAAATATTATCCATAATGGAGTTATACTCTACCACAGTGCCCAAGTTTTATACTTATAAACCTTATATAAGCTAAGCTGTCTACTAGTACACCCTATATAACTGTTATCACTATTATCATCATTATTATTACTATTATTGTGACTAATGGCAGAATTTATATCCACCATCTTATTATCCTATAAACAAAACACCATGATTGGTTAATATTTGAATTTTTATTTGTCAACTTATGTATGTTAGAGCTGTGCGTCGGTGGCACAGTGGTTAGGACTCTTGCCGACCATGCACATGGTCCGAGGTTCGAGCCCTCGCCGACGAACACCTGATATCTATGGTCGGCCTGCAAAATTTGGGCTACCGATATCCACGCTGAAAATTCCATACTTGTACCAAAAATACAGTGTGGAATCAAGCTGTAATCAAAAATAAAAATCATTTAGTCTGATGAGAGCTAATTGAAATCATGATATTGTTCGCCTAAATATTAAGCATTTATATACCCGCTATATGAAATCTGGTGTTAACCAGAACAAAGTAAAGTTAAAAAGCTAAATCTAAGATATACCATAAAACCCTGCAACTTTTCACTGCCCATCAAGACAGTGTAGGCTGCCTGACTTGGATTCAAAATCATTGATTCACAGTTCTGAAAAATACAGCACGGTATCCATCTTATTGATGCGTTCGTCTATTGTCTGGTCTAAGTGTATCACATACGTCTTATTCGCTTCTTTCTGTTCTGCGACATGGCATTACATGTCACCTTCCCTGTCTGTCTGTTTTCGATATAGAACTTTGCACGAATGTGCGGCAGTTCAAGTCGCCACACTCCCTCCTTGTAGCACACAGAGCAAGAGAAGTGCATAAGAGACAGTAAACAGAGGTGTGAGATAAAGGAATAGTAATAACGAAGAACAAAGCAGTTTCATTGGGAATCATAAGTCACAAGGAGTTGATGCATGTGCAGCAGCCATCATTGAGAACAATTTTGAGCCGTATCACCAATTTTCGCCAGCCATTGGTGTTTACGGTCCCGAGGACCCCAACCAGTCAGGAAGTCTACACCTTTCTACGTGGCTGGTTAGCTTAAACTAACTGTTGTGGATTTCATTGACTGGTGCCATGTTTTAGTTTGACCGCCGCTAGCTATTTTCCAGCCTGACCCTATGTCAGTTAACATTGCCCGTCGAGGAAGGCGATGACTAGGCATACGTAACACACGTCCTAACCATCTCAGTCGTTGTAACTTCACAACCTCGTCGAGTGATTTTCCCTCCTACTTACCTAGCACTCGACCGAGGCCTAACCTCAATATTGCTCACCTTATTATACCACTTCAAATGGGAGATAGAACTCAGACACCTATGATCAAAGACAGCTAGTCTTTTCATGTCTTCCACTCTCAGTGGCCAGGTCTCACAGCCAGCTATAAAGGAGGACGGAGCGGACTGCTGAATAGTACGCACTCTGACTGTGTCTGACTGTGAAGGGAGTGCCAAGAAAGTACATTGCACTAATCAAGGCACTCTATTCAAACTCACGTAGTCGTGTAAGGGCTTATGGAGAACTGCAATCTGAATTGGTAACAACCAGTGGTGTCCGACAGGGATGTCCACTTTCCCTATTTCTGTTTAACTTCATCATAGATATGCTGATGGAAGTATCCTTAACTGAACGTAATGACTTAGGAATCGACTTGTTACTGGGGAATAGTCTTATGGACTTAGAATATGCAGATGACATAGTCCTGTTAGGGGAGGATGCTGACAAAATGCAGAGTCTTCTGAACACCTTGAGCAGGAATCTTCGTATGTTTGGCATGAGATTCGCCCCTGTAAAATTTAAGATGCTGCTACAGGACTGGACTACGTCAACTCCTAACTTAGTGATAGGGAGTGAAGTGATAGAACATGTTGACCACTTCACCTATTTGGGAAGTTGTATCACCACCAACGGACTGATTGGCGATGAAATCTCAGCACGGATCCGAAAAACTCGAGCTGCTTTCGCTGACTAACACCATCTCTGGCGTAGGCGTGACATCCGGTTATCAACCAAGGGACGTGTGTACTGCTCAGCAGTTCGCTCCGTCCTTGTCTATGGCTCTGAAACATGGCCAATACGAGTTGAAGACATGAAAAGGTTGACTGTTTTTGATCATAGATGTCTGAGATCTCTTTCTCATGTTAGGTGGTATAATAAGGTAAGTAATGTTGACGTTAGCCGTAGAGTGTTGGGCAAAGAGGGAAAATCAATCGACGAGTCTATAAAGTTACATAGACTAAGATGGCTAGGTCACGTGCTGCGCATGCCTAACCACCGCCTCCCCCGACGGACATTGCTAGCTGATATAGGTGCAGGTTGGAGAATAGTAAGTGGTGGCCAAACAAAAACATGGCCTCATCAATCCATGAAATCCTTGACAGTTAAACTGAGTCAGGTAGGGAGATGCAGACTCCCGGGTTGGGGCCCTCGGGACTCTAGGAATCAATGGCTGGAGACAATAGGTGACATGGCTCGAAATCGTTGTCAATGGCGCAGATGTATTCAGTCTTTGTAATCTTTCATATTCATATTTCTACCATTACTCATTCTGTTTCACTCTTATACTTGTCGAACTCTATTGATTCTCCTCACTCATCTTCTTGTCTACCTTTGTGTGCTATTTGGAACGTGGCAACTCGAACTGCTGCACTTCGGTGCCAAGTTCTATGTTGAATCCAGACAGACACACTACCTTTGGTCGAAAGTCAGTCGGATATCACGTCTACTAAGCCAGAGACGGCGTAAACTGGCATATGCGAAACGAGCCCTCTGTATCCGTACTGAGATTTCGTTAGAGATCAAGCTGTTGGCGTTGGTTGGTGGTAATTGCCAATTAATTGAAGCAGTCAACGTGCTCTACCACTTTACACCCTATTTTTAAATTAGGAGTCAGTATAGTCCAGTCCTGCAACATCATCTTACATTTGGCAGGAGCGAGCTGCATGCCAAACATTCGTAGATTGCATGTCACCTTCCACTTTATGAGCATATCGCAATAAGACAATTTAACTAGGTGAACTTGGATGACTGCTCCACACTTTGTCCGACCATGTCACACACACACACACACACTGGCTGAGACCTGTGACTTCCTAACACTAGAAAGAGTTAAATAATAACTTTTCATTAGATTATTTCTCTCTCTCTCGTACATTTTTGTCCATTTCAGTGCAGCATTTAGACCTGATGACATACATCAGTGCAACGTTCTCCACTGAAACGCAACGCTATCATCGATGTATGGATGTAAGATACAGTAACGGATATCACCGACTTCCTTCATTACCGATGGTCTTCAAAAATAAGTATAAGAAATAATGAGAACTAAATATCCAATCGACACCTTTGACTAGAATTTTACTCTCCTCAATACATGCTTGACATTCAAGTGTTGGTTTGTAGGGATTTGATTGGTTACAGGATTTCATCATGAGCTGACATTAGTTAGAGAACCACTGGAAAAAACCTGAGAGTACTGGACAACTTTTTAGTCCTAGTTTGGGACTCTTCATCAGCATGCACCCGCCGGGGTTCGAACCCAGGACCTCCTGGTTACAAGGCGAGATAGTATACCACTGGGACCCATTCCAATGGCCCACGAATTCTAACTTCTGCCAATTCATGACATAGCGCGACCCCTAGCCAATGTCTTTGGCGAGTATTTGTCCTCACACCCGACCTGCTGCACCCTACTGGTCACGACTTCTCACTAGAACCTCAGGTAACTATCTACCTGAATAGGGACAGTCGCTAGTGAGCATCTCATCGTTATTCAAGTGTTGGTTTGTAGGGATTTGATTTGGTTACAGGATTTCATCATGAGCTGACATTATTGACTGGTAGAATTCAATCTTCACTAAACGAAAGACTAGACACGCATGATATTAGCGTACCACAGAAGGTCAGCAACAAGCCCGAATAGCTCAGTGGTAACATATCCGACTGCATTATCCCTGGGTGACCCGAGTCCTAATCTCAAAGGGGACACGAGTTCCTTCAAAATTACAGATACGTCTTGCTGACAAGTGCTAAAAAATAGGAAGTCTAGGTGTCCATGGCTACCTGATGATTGCCTTCAACTATCTGCAAAAAACCTTACGGTTCACTCAGTAGACCTCTTGGCTGATAGTCAAGTCACCAGGTTCAAATCCTGTAACAACTCAAGAAGAAGAAGTGGCAACTTATTTATCAACAACGTTTTATAGTTATTTACATAACATTCTCTTAAAAATCATAAATATAATCTTAAAAAAATAAAATAAAATTGAGTACTATTCAAATTGTAGGTTAAGAGATACACAAGTTATAGATATAGATATATATCACAGTTTGAACATGATACAATAACAACTAGTCAAATATAAAAATAATCTTTAAAACAAAATAGGAAAATATATATTTTACTAATAACCTGACCAAAAGGAGAAAAAACACCATTCGGTTATCACTAAAACACTACTGGTTCAGCTAGTAAATAGTGGCAGACTGTTGAAAGCAATAAAACTTTAAAAAAAAAGAAGACCAGACATCTATAAAACACGAAATAATTGAGCAAAGAATATCCCCCCTTTCGATAATTTTCTCTTCTGGCTCTACAATTATATCTACATGCTTATAAATATAGGATGTTCTACAATAGTAGTCAATAACAACACTAGTGCTTTTTAAATAATATCGATTTGTTAAGTAAGATCGATGGAATTACAGTTCATTAAAGATGGTTAAATTATAATAATAAAAATATAATAGTAAATAGAATATCAACTAAAATTAGGAAAATTCCACAAAAATTCAGGATCATTCGAACCTAGATGGCCAATGGGGTAAGGACAATGTCTGAACTAACTTTTTTTGGACACATAAATTAGGCTTCTTAATATGGATCCCAACAGCCAGCCTCAGCAATATATAGTCGACGAACTCTTCAGGAGAAATTGAGATTTGTTGGTATGCCTCGTTTTTAACATCATCAGTATTGTGTGTTCTGTGTATCCACAAGATGGCATAGAAAACCGTTAGGTGAATAGATTTTGTTTGTCCTTTACTTAACCAACCACTATACAATGTGATGTTTGGAAATCCGAGGAGAAACACGCCTAATTGCTTACTTCCTTGAATGAATCTGTCAAAGTAGGTATATAAATAGAGGATAAGTTTAAACAGCAGTACCATTATCAACTGATTGATTTGATGTTAACAAGGAGGAAGTTAAATTTGTCACCGGCATATGTGACAATCGACTAGTAACAGACTGACTACCCTTCTTCTTCTTCATTCGGTAGGTGGTGGAAGTACTTAGAGGTTTAGAAACATCGCATCGTCGTTGTTGTTGTTGAGTGGAGATATCCTGAGATGTAACTTTCGAGTATTTACGATAATGCACAGTTTCGTCAATATTATCAGGAACAGCATATACTGGTGATAACGGTATGTTGGAGCTCGTCAATTTATTCTCTGATTTTGGACTACAAAAACGTACAGAATGTATATCGTTACTAACTTTATTATAACGATTTTTTTCTAAATTAGATATTGGATGTTTGGTACTTCTGATTTTTTCACTACATAAAGTTCTCATCCGATTAGCTGTTACGAAACCTGTTTTATGATGATGATTTTTCTCTGAGAAATTTTTTGACTCAGATAAAGATTGATATGTACAGATATTTGAATCAAGGCGGTCAGGTTTACCTCGGGGGAACTCAGAATGTTTCCTCTTACTATCATTCAATTGCATTTTAGGTAGTTTTTTTATATTTGTATTACACACTTTATGTGATTGAATTGAATTGTGTTCAACAACAGGTGACTGACGAGTGCTAAGGCTTTGATATTTGAAACAGTCCACAAGTGTATCAATTATATACTCGGTCAATACTTCTTCCATACTAGGGTGTACAACGCCTGGATTGACATCTGAATACGCATCGACAGTTATTTGATCCCCTGTTGATTTTATCCGTCTGATAGGCATAAAATTAGGCTTTGAATGGTGTACAAAAGGAAGAGATCGATTTCTTGTCATATATATTGTTCTTTGAGGCGGTGATTTTGGCACTTGATTGTTTAAGTAACCAAAGCACTTTTTGTTATATCGATTCAACATTATTTTTTACATGAATGGAATGGAGTCTAATCCTTTTGGTGGTTGGACTTGAGACACTTTTTGATCACATCTATAATAAGTAAACAATAAAGTTGCAATTGAGAAAAGCGGAAGATAATTCGATGTATGAATACCAATCTAAAATAATGGCCGCTAAAAAGGGGGAGTGCCCTCAAGACACGTAAGAAACTTCAAAAATTCAAGAATACAAATGGTGCCAGCACCGTATGACCCAACTAGTGAAACTACTATGACGAAGAGTAGTGGAGTGTCAAACGAACGGATAGCTCCTGACTGCAGTGTGATCAGAAAATGAAGGAAACTAACTCCGCATGGGTAGTCCCAAAAATTAAGAATTTAGAAAATTACTAGTTCCTGTTCACTCTACACTAGCTTATTGATTAGTCATTATCTCACACTTATTAGGTCATGCCAACTTTTGTCTCCTATCTAACTTACAATTAGTCATCCCTTCTTACACCTCACATTATGTAGTAGAATTTTCAAGAACAAAGTTTTTTTTGCTGTTTGTGCCTTTTCTTATGACTAAACATAAAACTGCTGAATCTACTAATAAGGTCTCAAAGGCCATGAATACTGTTTTTAAATCTTTTGACGGAACTTATAGAGTCATTATTTGGAACCTGACAAAATCGATAGAAGTATACAAGGTCTCGAGATACTTGGCTCTATTCCCGGTGACCTACTTTCCGATAAAAACAAATGCAATTCATGTAAGAAATGCTATCAGAATCAGAGAACGAAATAATGATGCAATGGAAAGTTCTTCACAGCTATTGAAAGCAGTGATAGGAAATGACGTGGGTGGAAGAGAATATTATTAACAACAACGCATTTAAAATCAAGGATAGAAGGCTATCTGGGGTGTTTCTATGACTCTCATCGTTGTTTGTGGTCACAGAGTGAAGTGAAGATGACTCACTAGCCTACAGAATAGTACTAACTGTAGTAGAGAAGCAAGATGAGGAAGGTGATGTGAGTAAAAGAGAATGATGCTCAGCAAGGCTTCGTGTGCTTTTGGAAGTGTGTGGTGGGGCGGTTGTTACTTCCCGGCTGCCTACACCGTGGAAGTTGATTGAATCTTCGGGTACCTGAGACAGAAAGACGGTTAGTGTTGCGTGAACGCAGAGCCCAGGAGGGGACAGCTGCTTGAGGCCAACCGGTCACACACGGCCTGTATGAACTAGTTTCTGGGATTGGTTTCGTATTTGTAAACTTACCGCCGGTTATGGACCACCGTAGGGTAAGTCGGAATGTACATTTTTTGGGGTCGACCTTTTCTAAACCTCCTCTCTCTGGGGTGGAGAGACAGCATAGCTGGCTGGCATGCTGGTCATCTGAGGGAAACACCTCACTGCTGTTACACCCCTGTTCCCCAACAGTACGACTTCGCACTCCGACCCCCAGCATAGTGTAAGAAAGATACTTACACAGTGCCGGTAACTGCTTTTAGTCTAATCGCCATCCTAAAAACCTTCCTGGCATGATAGGACCTGCAGGAACATTGGTTCCAGCCAGTACAGCTTGTTGGGCCATCGTGATGTGCAAGCCTGACCACCACGTCAAGGTAGCAGCCATCGGTCGGGTCAAGGATAGAAAGTTAGGAATGAAGCCTGATTGGCCGTTAGAGGGGAGCCGTATCACAACTGAAGATTCAGTTGGAAAAATATCTAAGGATATTAGGTTTTCGGGTGGTGAGTTCTTGGAAACCTGTTACTAAGGCCCCTGTTCATGAATTGGATGAACACATTCGTATCAGTGAGCTATATGAAGGCGTGTAGTCCTAGTAATAAACTTCTTGGATTAGATGTATTATCTGAAAGACTACAACCTGATGTTATAACAATGACTGAAATATGGTTGTTATTGGGTGTGGATATCACTTCACTTGTACCAAGGTATATCTGTGTTGAAGCAGACAGATTAATTAACCGTTTGTAAACGGATCTCAATATTACCATGATAATAAATACACTGCTATGATTCATTTTAACATAATAATCGTCTGATTAACTGATGAAATGCTCATTGACATTGTCTCAACAATGTAAATACAATCAATCTTTAGCTAACTTTGTTTTAATTCTTATTTAATTAGGATAGGTCGGCCCTACAAACTGATCTAGGTAAATTGGCTGAGTGGTCGAACCTGTGAGGTTGGAAATGAATTCTAGGAAGAGCGCGGTAATGCACTTAGGTCAGAAGTTTTGTACGTCATACTCCCCAGGGGACACAGAACTACCTGATGTTAACGAACAGAAGGACCTAGAAATCATTGTCAGCAATGATTTGAAAACAACTGCAAATTGCAATGCAGCCGCAGCTAAGGCTTTTCGAATGCTATGGGCACTTCGAAGGGCTTTCAAACGATTAGACGAGGGCATGTTCCCAATACTCTACACAACATATGTCAGGCTACATCTAGAATACTGCATACAAGCGACAAGTCAATGCTTCATAAAGGAGGCACATATCCTGGAAAGAGTACAGAGAGTAGGAACGAAATTAGTTAGTGGTATCTCACATCCTCCTTATGATAAGAGGATGGAGCATCTAAATCTCTTCCGGTTATCATACCGAGGGAAGAGAGGCGACTTAATTTTAGCATACTGTACACTTAAGGGTGATTTAGGAACTGACCTTTCTAAACTTTTCTCCCGTTCTAGGTTACATTTACAGGGTGAGTGCAAAAAGGTGCTCGAACCGAGGATGATTAAAATACGTGCAGAATTTAGATTCTCTCACAGAGTGGTCAACGACTGGAACTCCTTACCTGATTCACTAGTATCAGCTCCATCGGTGAACGCTTTCAAAGAGTAGTAAGATCTCTGCAGAGATATACTTTGCAAGGATTAACACAGGCCACAAGAGCCTTCTACCCTTATCATCTGAATCTGAATCTAGGTTCTGATAATACACGGAAGTCTAGTGTTATGAAAAAAATATCTAAGTGAGTTCCCTGATAATAAGAATAGCATATGAAATTTCAACAGAAATTTCATTATTGGTTCTTATGTAATTTATAATTTCTACGAAGAAAACGGTCTACTTTTATATTTACCCCGAATGGAAAACCTGGCACCAGCTTTTCCACTGACCATACAGCCTACTTTAACGATTTTGTATGCGAAACTCTGTCGCTAGTAAACAGAAGGGTAAAGTCACAAATCATTACCCCAGAATACAAGGCTGTTATAACAATATCCAGAGTATAATATATTGGATGACTTCGTGGCCCCAAACCAAGGTTTTAACCTATTTGAAAGCCCTTCATTTTCAGTACTTCCAGTGCTCCCATATTTCATTCATCTCCTATTGGCAAAAAGTCATATGTGTGTGACCGGTAGGAAAAAATTGTTACAATTTTTATTTATGCTTTAGATTGCCGTCTAACGAAGATGCTACTGAATCCACAAATAAGAAATTACTCGGTAATTACTTAAAAATAATTATTTATTTAAAGATACAAATATGGAAATCATTAACCTGTGCACGAAAATATTGAACATTTTACTAAAAAACCCAAAAACCCCCCAAAAAGGGTTAAACGGGTTTCCGAAAAAACCTTAGAGGAATTTTAAAGAAAAAAAAAAAAATTGGTTAATTTTAATTTTTTTTTTTTTAAAAGGCCTTAGGCCAAATTTCTTAAGGCCCTTTTAAAAACCAAGGGGTTTAATTCATTGGGGTTTAAAAAATGCTCTTTTAAAAAAAAGAGTATTTTTAAATTCTCTTTTATTGCCCTCCCCGCCAATAAGACAGAGTAGCAATTTTTATTAAAAAAAGGAAATATCCTTTTATTTAAATTTTTTTTTTTTAAAAAAAAAAAGTAAATAATTTAAAACAATTTTTTTTTTTTTTTGGGTTTATAAAAATTTAAAAATTTTTTTTGGGGGAAAATTTTTAGAAGGGGAAAAATTTTTTTTTTTAAGTCGAGGAAAAATTTTTTTTTTTTAAAAAAAAAAAAAATTTAAAAAAAAAAGAAATATAAAAAAAAAATATTTATTTAAAAAATAACTGAGTAATTACGCTTAATTCGTACCAGTTTGTAACCGAATGCATGGAGTAATACAACAATTTACTACTACTACTACATTATTTCAAGGAACTATGGAGAATTTTGTCACAATGATGACATAAAGTTTAAAAAATAAAGAAATCACTTCAAAGATGAAGACTCTACAATTAGACTTTAGGGTCAAGGCCATCTCTCCAAATTACCGCCAGCGCAATAAACTATTAACCTTGGTGCCTGATTGGTTGGCTTGCATTATATTTGAACTTTATGTCCTGAAACTTTCAAAGACTTGTTGTCATGCATTTTGAACATATTGTAAATGCAGCGGAAACAGATAACAGTTTGGTGATGAGGCCAAGTAAAACTCTAAGCACCACTAACTACCAGTCAACGAATGACCTCTAACGGTCCAATGCAGTTCATGCATGTAAGTTCAAGGTTGTATTGCGCTTGATATGTATCGAATGCCTGCTCTAACAAAGTTATACCTTCAGTTGGATCAGGATAGGGTTTCGCCGTATTGCCTGGATTTGGGGTTGTTCATGAAGGAGAGGATTTGTTCAGGTGGAGTTGTCATGAGTTTAAAAAGCCTTAGAAGGTGGATTGATGGATATGTCCATCGTTGTGCAATTCGCTTGAGATTAGTTAGTAGTAGGGAAGGTAAGACGATGTTTTTAATCTTTCTAGGAACGTCTTTTGCTAGGTTGCGTCTCTTCTTTACCAAGATAATGTACATTTGTTATCAGTGGCTTTTAAAATATAGAAAATATCCCCATTTAGACATTTAGAAAAGAGAAAGATTGAGCGAAGAAATATTTACTTTTCTAATTGAAAAGTAAATATTTCTTCGCTCAATCCTTCGCTTTTAAAATAGCCTATGAGAGGCGCAGCCGCACGCAACTGAAAGTAGCGTAGTGTCTACAGTTCAGCGGTACCAACACTGCACAGACATTGCCTCATGGAAAATGGAGAGAATTACTTCTTTGTCAGGTGGAGAAGGTGTCGTCATACACGCGGACGAAACTGTTTTACTGAAGAAAAATACGACCATGGTCGTGAGCGAGCCAACAATGTTTGGGTGACTGGTTTAAAGGACACCTCCCTGCAGAAAGGAGTCGCGCGGAGAATACCAGGCAGTTGTCTACTACCTTGGTATCTATCGCCACTCGACTGATGAAACAGAGATCCATAGTACATTTTGATGAATAGAAAGGTTATAACTCGCTATCATCTCTTGGATGTATTCATTACTAAGTGAAACATTCTAGTGATTTTGCGGATACAATTACAGAGACGCACACGAATTCTATAGAAAGATTTTGAGGAAGATTGAAAAATAGGACTAGGGCTATAGATGGACCTAAAGAAGACATCCTTTGTAGTCATTTGGATGAATATATGTGCAGAATGTGGCGTAACTTTTCTATTGACATTCATATGCTAAAGAGGGAGATGTTTCTGTGACATGTTAGAGGAAGATACCCTGTGTGACATAAATATACGTTTCCATTAACCGAAATTCTCTCTTTCGTGTGATTGGTTCGTTGAAGGCCATTTGTTGATTGGTTGTTAGTAGTGCTTAACTTTGCCGGTGACGAAGTCACATAATAGTGAACAAAGTGAAGGACGGAATTAATGAAGCTTTAGGCAGCGTACCAGAGTGGGCCATACCGATTTAGGCGCAAAAGTGATATATTCGCAGAAAAGGTATGTCAGAACTTCAAGTAGGTTCTCTCATTTGGAATTATCAGCGAATAACTGCCATTTCGTCATTGGAGCATCTCAAATGGTCCAAATAACCGTTGTTTAAAGTCTGGGACTGCATTTTAGGTCCATATTTCCCAATGAAATATTTTCTCTAGATCCTAAACATGCCCACTGTAAAAGATGAAATGTTTTCGTTCGTTATTAACCTCACTAGTACTTGTGCGAATTCTGTTTGACCAATACACATCTCTCCACGCGGTCATTCGACTTTCTGCGACTTACTCAAAATGCACTCCTTATTCAGCCCAATTGTGATGTTGTTATGATTTGGCCTACTACTCACTGTCTTCCCGATGTTATATAAACGCATTTGCTTGAATTCACAATAAAAGAAACTGTGAGTGATGAAACCTAGGAGCCTACGTGTTTTAAGTCTATTGTTATCAGTTTGTTCAGAGATCATTAGGTTACTGGAGCATCTGATATCGAGATCTACCAGTTTCAGTTTGACTAAGTTAGGCTAGGTAGAGCTAGGTTGAGATTATTGTCGCTGGTGAAAATCCAGTCGCATTTATCAATAATAAACATCAGACAGGATTCAACACCCCACAATGCAAGACCAATTTAATCTGAACAAACGTGGCTGGATCTGCTTCGGTGCACCCTCAAATGACCTGAAATTAACGCTTCAATCTGCTAACCTAATCAGACTCCGAAGTGTCTTTGACCTCGGCTTGAGGTACTCTAGGGACTTGACATTCTCTGAGCAAGTAGCATTACAGACTAGAAAATCGAGGATGCTCTTAGGATGCATACTCAGGAACTTTCACGACAATGAAGCCAAGCTAATTCTGTACAAAACATGTGTCAGACCACTACTAGAATACTGTCCATTTATTATAAGCAGCACTTGCACGTGACAAGCTAAGGATGGAAAGTATCCAACTATATTTCACCTCAAAACATCTTGGCTACGATTATAAGAAAGACTACAACTCACTCTGCATGATCCTAAAACTTGACCCACTTTGGACAAGGCGACTTATTACAAACCTAATATTCTTCCTTAAGTTCCTCCACAAAATATCATTCTCGGGTAACAGGGACACACAATTCGCACAGGAAGGTTCTTACGATCTGTGTAACCAAACTTGCACAATGACAACTCATTCTTTTAAGTCAACACTCCGTGCAAACTTCTTCACAGTCATGTACTCTAATATATGGAACAGCCTGCCCCTAGATGTCAGAACTTGCTCGTCGGTTACAAGCTTCAAGCGCTCTCTATACAGACTGTTTCAATCTACTGATTATATTAACAAACTATTTACTCCCAGAAAGAATCAACTAATAATCTTCTACAGCACCTAAAAGACGCACTTCAACACCCTTAGCAATCTAAAAACTATAAATAAACTAGTAGCATAGATACATAAAGACTTAGTATGGAACATACAGGAATAGTTTACCCTTAGTCACTCTATTGTAACCTTCAAACGCTTTCTATATAAACTTTTATCCCAATGACTATCCCTACCAGAAACCATCACTTATTTCCAAAACGCATCAGTCATTAGAACACTAAAACGCTCAGACTCATTAATACACATTATGACACTAAATAAACTCTAAGACTTCGCATAAATACGTGAAAACACAACTACAATATAGGTAAATGTTTACTAAAGCATAATATACAATCGACATAAACATTTATAAATGCATAAAACATTAATGTCCTTTTCATGTTCACATACTTTCTCTTTCTGGTATTCTGCTGCTGTGCATAATCTTCTATTTATCTACTGGTCGAGGTCGAACAACCCTGCATCTAAACTTAAATGAAGATTAATTAATTAAACCATTTATCTCATAACCACTCAAATTCCATGAACGATCCAATTCGACCATTTGAAGGCGCTGGCGAACATTCTGTAAATGAGTATTCATGATCTGAAACAAAGAAGCAACTGGTTTTCAAACAGTTTTCAACATTTTTCTGAACTTACGAATACAGTCCGCCATGCAGACACAAATGGCGCAAATGGAGAATTCCGGAATCGACCTCGGCACCATTTGATGCAGTAAAACAACCTAACATGACTGTCAATCACGTCTCATAAACCGTTAATGCCCAGCTCTCGCTACGCTCGGGCCCACGCTGTTCTTCGAAGATTTCTCAGAAACGCTTAGTTATAACGGACGCAAAAACCAAAACACCGATCTGCCGCTTGAGATTTCTTTATTGTTACACCAACATATAAAAGGAATAAGCGAACTAAGGTCTGAAAACAAATATTACAATAATAAATCTTTATATTACTTCTGACGATGTTTCACTCTTCTTTCTGAACAGCGACCGATGAGACGATGACTGTCGTATTGATGCCTCCGCGAAAATTGGGGAAGTTGATTTTGAGCAAACAACCAAGAATTGATCGTTCAATCTTCAACTCCATTGACACTCCCCGGCAAAAAAGGGATCCAACCCTTTTTTCCTTCACGACCAATGCACGTTGACTTGGATGCCATTGCGAGAACCTGGGTCACACGGACAGAGCTGAAATGGAAAACAAACAGAAAAGCCAACACACCACAAGCATACCCACAGCACAATCTCACACATCAATGACGACCTGCGCCTCCAGACAGAGACCTCCTCTTGACATCTTGCAACACAATCGCCACTTACTAGAATGACTCTTGCAGAATGCAACGTGACCATAGCAGCACCTCATGATACTCTTCAAGCATCCTCTTTTCTATTCACTATCAATTATCACTGAAATCGCTTGTCACTCATTCTGCCTCAGTTCTAGTAGCGGTGACGCATGCGAGCCTCAGTCGTTTACACTCTTTCTCCCCGGCGTGTCGGACCGCAGCTAACAATTATCTCCGTGTGCATTTCATTCTCAGCAATAGCCTAGCCTCCCCGGCGTATACGACCCATCTGCTGTCCTTAACATCAATCAATTCATTCATGGATGTAGAAGACTCGAAACAACTTCAGAAGTAATCACGACGAAAATTTTAACAAAATTATGCAATAAAAACAAGGCACGAAAACAACGAGTAAACACAATTGATCCAAAATCACAAATTGCGAAGACACACCACACGTATATACAAACAGTACAAATAACCTCGCGGATCATGTCTTGGTGGAATTATTTTGAAGAATTGCAGGACTTACACCAGTACGCCTACAACCCTTCACAGGTTGACGATTGTAAGTTGTGGAATGTCCAGACACAAACAAGATTAACCAACAATTACATCAATTGGAACTCACACAACTATTTAACACAAACATATGTACAATCAACACATCAAATGTTGTGGATTCTGACACGACAAACTACCCTTGAAGAACTGTAGGACTTACAGCAGTACGCCTACATTCCTTCTCAGGTTGATGATCCAAGTGGAAGTCGTCCGGACACAAACAGAATTACCAACAGCTAGATGACAGATGATATCAATTCAGTATATACAATATGAACATATGTACAAGATCATACACCAAGCACATTGGACTGCTCATTGATGCGCTACCCTTTGAAGAACTGTAGGACTTACAGCAGTACGCCTACAACCCTTCTCAGGTTGACGCCCTAGGTTGGAAAATCGTCGCAGAGTTCATTTGCTAACTTCCTTCTATCAGCTATATCCTCAAATCTGAACGGCAACACGCCCATGTCATTGTATCGTAGAATATAGATGACCAACAAACACACGACATATCTCATCAACCAAGTATAGAAACAGAGTAATTTACACCAAAGATAATAACATTCAAATAGTAACTTGAAACTAGAAATGCCTTTATTCGTGCAAGTCAATTTAACAATAACTCTCTCCTTTACACTTGGCTTATCCACACTAAACTGACCATTGATATTCGTCCTTTCAAACGAACTGATACTACCATAGTCATTGCACAAGATACTTGAGTTGATGGGTGTCTGTTTCATTGTGGATGACAGCACCAACGATGACTGAGTGACACAAGGTGATGAACTTAGTGGTGGATCAGAAGCTGTTCTTGTTCGGCTCTCAGATAGTTGTCCAACTGCAAGATTACCACCACTGCTGTCTTTCACTACTAGTTCGGGTTTAGCACTATCATCTGATGATAGGTGGGCTACACGCTGATCAATTACACTGACTGTCTCACAAGTATGCACACCTTTTGGAACTGCATCTGCGTTCAATTCTACTTCACGTTGTAGTTGTACAGAACCTTTATTTAACTTAGCAGTAGTAGGCATATCCCTCATCTCATAATGATCAACCAAAGACAACTGTGAAGTATCATGATCATTATCACGAATATTCACTTTACCGTCAACTTCATCATTTTCAAACTCTTTAATAACAGAAGTAGACAATTTTGGTTCCTCCTCGCAAATCATTAAAGGTTTTATAACTTCACTCTGACTAGTAATACCTTGTAAACTTTTGGAGTCAGAACTGCACTCTGAAGCAGTAACTCTATTCTGTGACACTCTATTCAACAACGGCTTACCAGTTGCAACTACAGACTTCTTCACAACACCGTTATCGTCACACAATTCGGAGTCAGACCTGGAGTTTACATTTAGCTTATCACTGAACTTGCTCACTGGTTCACAGTTCACTTCTGTATGCACCTCTTGCACACGTGTAAAACAAACCGTGTTTGTCTTGCATCTTGTAACTTATCTGTTGAGGATGTACTACGAAACCTGTTACACTCACTAGGTCTATATGCATTACTAGACATCATGGAGTCTTCTCGATATCCACCTCTCTGAGGCTTATTCGTCATCAATGAGTGCGTTTTACCCTCAGACTGCTCTATTCTAGGGGTGAGATCTAACAGACTGGAAAACTTGCTCATAGATTGATTGACACTAGTATTTACCAGTTTCAGGATATCATCAAACTTTGGCTCGATACCCTCATCCTCCATACGGGAGCTCATCTTCACCCACTTCCTTTGCAGTCGAGTAGGTAGACGTCTTGCTATTACTTCTAGTATAAAACTCGAGTTGAGGTCACTCATGCGATTCATCGAAATCATTCCATTCTTGTAAATTAGCAAATTATCTAAAAACTCAGTGAGTGCCTGGGAGTCATCCTGTAATTGACCACCATTACCCTTAACAGCCTCGAATAATTTCCCTGCAATCATCGAAGGTCTTCCAAACCTTTGACGTAATATGCTCATAGCCTCGTAGTAGCCCTCTTTTGGCTTCATAAACTTACAGCACTGTATAGCTCTTGCAGCATCTCCAGTGCAATATCTCATCAAATACATTAACTTCAATTCATCATTTAATAAAAACCACTCAACATGATCTCAAACTCCTTTACAAATTGTAAATAATCAGCCGGGTTTCCATCAAAACACCGTGGTTCAAATTTAGGGAGTTTGATGTTCCTATTATCCCTGAACGGCGAAACAGTAACATCAACCATGTCATGCTTAACATCAGACACATCGTTACAATTAACAGACAAGTCACCATGACTTACTTTCCTGTTTGCATCCAAGACACTCTGTCCCTTCTTTGACCCAGGCATTGTTGAACTTGACCCAATTCCAAAAAGTTCCAGATATTGCTTGTTCAAAGAGGACTTGACCGGCACCAGGAAAATGAACGGCGACTATCCAAACTTTCACCAACTGTTTGAATCCGCCAGATCTGTTTCTATCGTCAGAAACTGTCAATCACGTCTCATAAACCGTTAATGCCCAGCTCTCGCTACGCTCGGGCCCACGCTGTTCTTCGAAGATTTCTCAGAAACGCTTAGTTATAACGGACGCAAAAACCAAAACACCGATCTGCCGCTTGAGATTTGTTTATTGTTACACCAACATATAAAAGGAATAAGCGAACTAAGGTCTGTAAACAAATATTACAATAATAAATCATATTACTTCTGACGATGTTTCACTCTTCTTTCTGAACAGCGACCGATGAGACGATGACTGTCGTATTGATGCCTCCGCGAAAATTGGGGAAGTTGATTTTGAGCAAACAACCAAGAATTGATCGTTCAATCTTCAACTCCATTGACAATGACCTTATCTAGCTTTGCATCTACGATCAAATTTCTTTCCTGTTATGAAACTACGATAAGACTGCTGAAAAAATGGAATAAATATATCATTGATCTCAAATCTCATATAACGCATCAATAAACTTTAAGCCAAGGGTGCTGTTCACAACAAAGTTATAAGGGGAACTGACTTCGAGCTTTTTTCCCCAGATATTTGTATTACATTCATGTGATGTCTGGGTTTTTCGTTAATGCGAAGACAATATTTCTATATCACTTTATGTGTTGCACAAACAGACTTTATAGCAGACTGTTCCGACTGACTCTAATGTCAGAAATAACAACCAAACTGTAAGTTGATCATACATCAAATTATGTTTAACTTATATAATAATTTATCCATGCCTGTGCGGTTGGTATGTTCCTGCGTAAACAGGAAGAAATATGTATATATATACTATGTATGACGACATTTAGTAGATTGACAATCTGCAATGAGGAAAACAAAAATGTAACACTTAGGACGCATGTAATTCACAAGGTAATTATTTTAGATTAGCGTACTAGAGGGATAAAAAATCACTCGTATCATCCACGCCAATTCACACTTCCTTGTGTCAGCGTCACTGACTTCGGTTTCATGGTTTCTTCGGCTCACTTTAACTGGACAATTTTAGGAATTAGGAATATACACGCTGTACCTAGGAATAGTATTTATAATTGTTTAAACCAGCTAACACTGTGGTGAGTTATGACACTTGAAAATATTATATTTAGTTGGAAATAAGCAGAAAAACTTCCATCGGAAATGCTTTGATTTAGCATATAGACTATATGATAAAATAAACCAACTCTTGAGATATGACTAGACGACAAGTGTCAAACAATCTTGAGTAAGAGATTATTTTCAGTGTCGATCACGTCTCAAAAACCGTTAATGCTCAGCTCTCGCTACACTAGGCCTCGCGCTGTCCCTCGAAGCCTTTCAGAAACGCTTAGTACTAACGAACGCAAAAATCAGAACACAGATTGGCGACTCGAGGATTCTTTATTCTAACACCAACATATAACCAGTATAATAAACTAAGGTCTAAGAACAAATATTACAACAATAAATCACGATATTACTTCTGACAGTTTTTTCTAGGTTCTTTCTGAACAGCGACAGATGAGACGATGACTGGCAGATTGATCACCTGCGAAAATGATGGGGGAGTTGGGTTTGAGCAAACAACCATGAATTGATCGTTCAATCTTCAACTACATTGACAGTCAGATTACTCTACTTTTCAGTTGGGCAAGAACCAAATGACAGAAACAGGTCTGTCTTTTGTTGAAATTTCGGTGACTATTATCCACTTCTTATCAGCTCGTTGTGCCTAGAATACATGTTGTTCTGACTAAGTGACTTTCAACATAGAAGTTGACACACAACCGTGCTATTTATTTTTAAATTTCTTTAAATTTTTGATTACGGCTTGATTCTACACCGTATTTTTCGGTACAGGTAGGGAATTTTCCGCATGTGATATCGGTAGCCCAAATTCTGCAGGCTGATCATAGATATCTGGTTTGCGTCGGCAGGGGATGGAACCCTGGAATATATGCATGGTCGCCGAGAGTCATAACCCTTGTGCCGCCGAAGCACATTCCACAATCCATGTAGCACACAAAGGTAGAGAAAAAAGAAGTTAAATGAAACTCTAATAAACACATAAGTGGAGGAAAACGAGTAGCGACAAGGAAAAGCATTAGTATTAGTCAGCTTACGTATGATTGCATCTGTGCCAATAACAAGGATTTGGAGTCAAATCCCTACCTAACACCATACGCCTAAACCCAATATTACTCATCATATTATACTACTTAACACAGAGTATAGGGCACAGACACCTACAACCAAACACCAGTAATCTTTTACCTCTCGCAGCTTCAATGGCCACTTCTCGCAAACTAGGTGGATTATATCATCAGCACACTTTAAAATGATGAGGCTGTTCCCTTGCACGTCCCGAAAGTCAATGACAAACAATTCTATTAATACATGTATGATGAAATCCAACCAAAATAAGGAAGACCTGTGTAGGAATGGGCCTTCTATCACATTCTCCTTGGGAATATGAGTATTCTCATAGTTTAGTTTCGGTAATAATAGTGTATATTCTCATATAAACATATAAATTTACATGAAAATGCATGCCAATTTTACAGGCACGATCAAGTATGATATAATATCAAATCGTAGATTGTCTACAACTTAATAATGTTTCAACAGTTAAATATTTGATATATATATATAAATACACATTGTCTGAACTAGGCTGTATAGTTATTGAATTGTACAATTGTCTTCCAGGTTGAGCGGGAAAATCGACTTCGTTTCGTTTTCATCCCGTGGTTGTCGGCATACGATAACCAACCAATATTGAGGTAAGTACAACGTTTACAACGGATTGAAAGCTGTTTTTAGAAAAGTAAAAGTGCTAAGGTGAATCAATAAAGTGTAATGAAATGGGTAAGTGCAAGTATCACTAATAAATGCATTAATAAAGAAAACTCCCTAGGCTGACAACGTTCATTTGCAATGTATAATGCTACGCGTATATCTCGTACTATCATGATGTCCACTTTTGGTCTTAATACATTTTTTCCTTATGTCGGTTTTTTTATTTTATGCTTTTTTGTGCATTTGGTGCACAACCGTACCTCACAGAGAATAGGAATAGAATAAGTCGAATCAAATTCATAAAGAGCTATAAAATGTTAGGTTTAATGGGATATAATGAGGATTAAGTAAAGACGTTATTAGAAAATGAATGGAATAAGACATTGTGAAGTGGTATTTAAAGATCCGACAATGGACAGCAAGTTGATTTATAAGATGTCACATAAATCTGTGCAGATCCCACATGGTCGCATCTCAACAATAGGCTGAGCGAATAGTATATATTTAGAGGTAGAAGCATGATCTGTCAAGGCGTTCATTATTATCTTTTTCAAGATAAAGATCTAAGCCCTCATAAAAATCAGAAATATCTCGAGCCTTTAATTTGTATATTGCTGTTCCTGCAGAATGGGGCGATTCACCTTAGTGACCCCCACCATATCTACTGATCAGCTAACGCCACCCTCCCTCCTTTTATGATGTTAAGCTCTGAGAATATGATTATTATGGCTACCGCAAATATACTGCTTGGTACTAGACATGTTCGTACCCCATATTCCATCTCCCTAGCTTTCTTAATGAGTGCTTCCAATAGGTCTCCACATACATCTTTATGAACATTATATATGTATGCATGCGTCCTAATGAACAGATTACTTTACAAGAAGTTAAAACCTTAAAGAATAAAAAGAATAGGTTTTGTGAATAGTGAAGCAAGATTCAGCAGAACAATATAGTTAGGGATCAATGTAGGTAGTATGAACTGAAGGTAAGGTATTAAGGGAACAGAATGCAATCCATAGGTTTCATGAAATTTACAAACTGATGTACCATTTTTCAAGAAACCCAGTTAATGTTCCCTCAAGAAAGTGAGAAATGAATATTTTGGTTGTGTAAACTCAACAAACTTTGAACTGTTGCCAGCATAAATGACAGCAGTTCTTGGAATTACAAGTTATAATCTTAGCTTGATGGCAACAATGGCAACAAACGTCAAATCTATACAGTAAGTATATAAGACTTAGTAAAACATATACACTTTTTATTTCACTGTAAAGTGTCCACGCTAATTCTATTGCTATGGGGGCCTACAGAGTCCACAAGTTAACTCATAACACTGAAGTAGAGAAGCTTCTATTTGTCCTTATGGAACCCAGTATAGAGTCTCATTCGGTAATTCCTGTATTAATAATTGTCTTACGCTGAAGAGAGGTGCATAATTCTTTGCTTCATCTGGAATTACAGTGTGTGGAGTACGTAAGAATATAACTGTACACTTTTTGTTAGTTGTAGAAATTAGAGATATTGTACATGATTTTTGTTAAAATACACTTAACTTCCGTGTACTATTGGAAATACACTTTACTGCTGTGAACTCTCTGGCCGCTACTGATTACTTGCTCCACTCACACCGTGTTGTATACTTTGGATTTATTTTAGGAGTCTACTATCCTCATCCGAAGACAACTCTAAACCGGCACACAGCACCTTCCCAGCAGACGCAATTCCAACAATTAATGTTCCCGTGGATTATATACATAATTTGTAGCAGAGGACTTAAACTTTACATCCAAGTAATCCTTTTTATTAATACAACTCGTTACTGCATTTTTTTGATAATACATTGTTACTCAACATCTCATTGACTTGGATTATTATTCTCATATTTGTTATGTTAATGAGCCCTCACAACAGTCGCCTACAAGTGTAACTTGATGTACAGTAGTATTTATACGAATAAGGTGAGAAATAAAGTCTCCCTTATTTTCTGAACAATTCATCTTTATTAAATCTATGAACCTATGTTATGTTTGCAAAATCAGAATCTTAAAGCTATTTAGTCCTTCCCAAAATAATGGCCGCTTGAAAAACACGTTCACAACAGTGCTGCGCACTGTGCCCATATTGCTAATACTGTGTATCCTAAAACAAGATACAGACTATGCAAAGTAAATTTAAAATAAAATTGATGTTGAAATTGCGCTGTGAACACCAACAAGTACCAAACCAATTAGGACAATAGCGTTTCATCAAATAGGTCATGTATAATAGCGTGGTTTCATCAAAATACAAATTTGTACATCTAAATTTTGAAATTCTCACCTAATTTAATCCATCACAGTGCTCAAATATCAGTATCAGGAGACATTTCTTGACACAAGTGCAGCGAATGCAACGCAATTCATTTGGAATATGCTGCCGATATTATATACGCCGTAAAGGTTTTCCAATGCAAACTTCTATTTAAAACCATATAAAAATATCGCTTGTCACTAAATCATCATAGAAACAGTTAGCGGGGATATGCAATAAAGCCCCTCGTTCTTTCGCCTGGTAAATAACTCTCGGAACCAGCTTGAAGTGTTTCAGCTCACAAGATGTTCACAAGAGAAAAAATGCTGAATAAAAGTAGATAGGTACAAGTTGAAAGCCTTCTGTATCCAGTGAACGACTTGAATCTGCAAAAAATGAATATTGAATATAGCTTTTAAGGTCACCAACTCGTCCGCAACGCTTGGATATTGCGTTACAAACAGTAAGTTTCGGGTTTTGGTGACATACTCTGCAAAGCATACGTTGTCTAATGATGGAACTGTTTTTTGAGGATTTAGCGCTAAAATTAAGACTAAGACTTAATGAGATTTAATGATTTCAAAATTTTCCCGGTGTTACATTTCAATAATTAGTATAATAAACAGATTTTTCTACACCTAGTCGAACAAAAATGGGTAAAGGATGGTTAAAATGTACACAATAATGGGCATGAGCCCACTATTCAACAATTTTTTGCTATTTTTGCTCGGTTGGGTACATAAATATATGCGACACCTGCACAACCACATCAGGGAATATATCCATAGGACTAATATACTACATGAAGCCCAAGGCAGATCCTGCGTTACTAGCCTACTGTCAGCTTGGGACGACTGGACATCATGCTGGGACATGAATGTACCAGTCCATGTGGTCTTCCTAGACTTTGAGAAGGCCTTTGACACTGTTCACCATGACCTCCTACATAAAATAAGCCAGGCAGGCATAGGTGAGCCACTTCTGTCATGGTTAAAGGACTACCTAGCCGACAGGCAATTTTGCACTAAGGTTAACCGAGTCCGATCATCTTGGCACAGATCGTCATCAGGAGTGTCGCAGGGTTCTATCCTAGGACCACTGATGTTTTTGATTTTCATCAATGATCTACCACGCCGTCTGAGCTGCCCGACTCTCCTGTACGCTGACGACGTAAAAATATGGAGGGCGATAAAGTGTCCGGAGGACTCAGATAGGCTACAGGAAGACCTAAACCTTCTGGAAGACTGGGCGGTGGCCAGTGGCATGACTTTCAACTTGAAAAAGTGCAAAGTAGTGAAGTTGCGCACCTGTAGACTGCAGAATGCAAGTTACACCCTGTGCAATGAAAGCTTGTCCTGCACAACGTCGGAACGCGACTTAGGTCTAGTTCTAACGGAAAAAATGGACACAAGCGTAAATTACACAGGGGATGTAGCGAGGGCATATGCGGTCATACACTTTACGCATAGACAGTTAGGTGCACTCACTCCTGAGCTCTTTCTAATGTTGTACAAAACATACGTCAGGCCACACCTTGAGGTGCATAATATTATTGCACCCCCAACGCCAACCTCTTGGAAAGAGTCCAACGACGGGCAACAAAAGGAGTGGTTGGTCTCCGAAACAAACCATATGATGAAAGGCTGTTCACACTTAGTTACCGTCGGCTTAGGGGGGATTTGATTACTGCCTACAAAATAACAAATGACCAGAATCACCCAAACAAAGGTGTTCTGCCATTGAGTAGGTATAGGCTCCCACGTGGAAATCCCAGAAGGATAGCTCACCAGAGGGCAAGGACCCGGGTGCGCTCCCACTTCTTTTCACTGCGGGTTTGTCGTCCCTGGAATTCCTTACCGGCAGATGTAGCTATGGCACCGTCTTTGGACGCCTTTAAGCGAAGGCTGGACAACCATGCAGCGATACAAGGACTGCATCCAAATGGCCTATCTCCTTAAAATCGCATTTACCAATCAGGGTAGATAATTAAACTCGTCGTTTTACTTCTTTACATTCTCTCCCGTCTTACTCTCCTGACAACTTATTAATATTATAATTATTATTACTATTATTATTATTATTACCGATATATATATTATTCTTCAAACTTAATGAGCTGACTGTTGTTACGTTTCCTATTTTCGTTTCTGTCTCTTAGTCTGAATAACTTCACTAATTATATCTATTATTACTATCTCTTTTCTCTTGTCGACGATACCGAAGGACTAACTGGCGAAAGGATCAACTCCAATCACAGTAGTAACAGTCTTAACATACCTCATACTACAAACCACATATAATTAATCCCAGCACTACTCCCTTTGGAGTCAACCAAAGCTACGACAGTCGAGTGGCGGGACAAGCTACGCAGAAGTTTACCGAAGATCAGGAACCTATACCTCACAATCAAGAAGCGAGCACAAAGAAATCAAATTGGTTTATACTAGCTCGTAAAAACGATATTGGATATTGGAAGATTACATGACCTTTGACAATCAGTTAGATGCTAGTATCACATCAAATTAGATTACACCTTCCGTTCTGCATTTGCTAAATGAGTTCCAGCAGGGTTGGGTGTCAGTATACTGTATATGTCGGCACAAATACTTCCCATTTCCTCATAGGTATTATTCTCTGAAAGAATAAGCCTTTTTCTATTCACATTTATTTTGATGGGTCAATGATCTGAGTGGTTGTTGAGATTGCACCCGGAGTGTAGTGTCTATTCTCTGTAGTTGCCTGTGAATGTAGCTGAGTGACGTTAACTACATGTAATCACTCCACTTCCATCAGCAGAAGCTGTGTATCTCTGAAAAGTCATCACTCCTCTCTATATATACATGTTATATTTCTTCCTGTAAGACTACTGAAGTTTTTTGTCTGGATTTACGCCATATTTGGCGTAGACGTGATATCTGGCTTTCGACCAAAGGGCGTGTGTACCGCTTAGCAGTTCTCTGTACTCGTTTATTTTGTGAGACATGGCCATTGATGGGGGAAGATACGATAAGGCTAGTTGCCTTTGATCATAGGTGTCTGCGTTCTGTCTCCCATGTGAACAATGTTGAGGTTAGGCGTTGAGTGCTAAGTAGGTGTGTGTGTGTGTGTGGGGGCGAGACATCAGTCTACCAGGCTGTGAAGTGACATCGATTGTTGTAATTATGATGTGTGTTACGTATGCCTAGCCATCTCCTACCTTGCCAACGGGCAGTGTTAACTGACATAGGATGTATCGGGTTGGAAAAGAGCTAGCTAGTGGTGGTGAAAATAAAACATGGCTTCATCAGTCAACGAAGTAAATCCACAACAGTTAGTTTAAGTCACGTAGGAAGGTGCAGGCTTCCTGACTGTTTGGAGTCCTCGGGAAGGTAAAAACCAATGAAGTCTGGAGACAATTGGTGATATGGTTCAAAATCGTTCCCTGTGGCTGGGACATACGCATTCACTCTTTGTGACTTATCACATCCTATAGATCTCTAGTGTTCGTCCATATTACTATTCTCCTCCGCTCACACTTATGTTTATTATCTCTCTTTTGAATCTCTTAACTCTCTTTTCTTGCTTTATGTGCTACACGGAAGGATTCTGGCAACTGAAACTGTTGCACATCTGTGCAAAGTTCTGTGTTGAAACCAGTCGGATATCTAAATATTTGCACGTTTTTACTATGGGCTTGTCTGTTTGGTTTTTCAAGGTCATTTTGATAGCTATTTTTTTGTTTTTGGGACGCTATACTTTAACCAGTTCACTTATTTTATGAATTTTAGGTAGCATACTTGTGTTACACAGCTTAAAAGTTGTTGATTTAACTGAAGTGTAATGTGGTACACAATTTCGAATAAATGTAATTTTTGCCAAAATATTGTTGATCTCCATATGGATTCCTTTTCCTCACCATTCTAACAAGACTGTCTTCGGTATGTGAGTGGGAATATTGTGTAAAACAGTTAGGAATATCACTTAGTATGATTTTTTGAAAACAAACGCAACCTACTGACCTAATACATCTTTTCCATTCCCCCTAAAATATAGTTCTACTAGCATCGTGTGTTGTGTTTTGAATTATATTTTATAAGTCATTTTAACTTATATTTGGCTTGTGTTAAGACTTATGGTGTGCATTAACTCCTCACAAAATACTGTCAATCAAGGATTTGATAGTATTAAGTAGCTTTTATTGGAGTTTTGCTAATTACAAGTAAATTTTTCTCCTTTTATCATACTTTCATTGGGTTCCGGTACTTCGCTTTCTGTTTGCAGAATAAACATTGTTTGGGTGTTCCCCGCCTTTATATACCACGTTCCTACTTACATTTTACAGTGGTTTTTAACAATGTAAGTTCCACTCTCCTTCTGTTGTGAATATTCCTAAAGATGTGTAGATCGTTCAAGATGTGTAAGTGATTAGAAATTTTTCATTCCAGCCTAGTATGCTTTGTATTCACCAATGAAACTGTTATCATCTAGTATAATAGGTATGCAGTACTATTTCTTTCAAGTCATAAAGGAAATGGTGTGTTCAGTATTGTTTGTTATACAATGATATATATATATATATATTCACTGGACGTGGATACTTTCCGTCTGCTTGGGAAAAAGCATCACCTCCATATTAGTTTGTTTATTAGATGTATCACATAGTGGAGTGACAGTATTATTTACTGGATGACACTGTTTCGAACAAAATTTATTACTGTTCATAATAATTTCATCAATTATAATCACACTATTTCAAAACTTGAGTTTCATAGTTTTCTTTTTTCTCTCCTATTTGTCGTCGTAGAGGTAGTAGAATTTTCCAGATATCCGAATGGACAGGTGTTGAGTCACTCCTATTACACTACTTACTTTACTTCGGCTATCTCCTACGGGAGGATGAGCCGGCTTCATGAACGTCTCGAATCATCGCTGCCCAGGCGCGGCAATTTGTAAGAGAGTTCATGAAGTTTCATGGGAATTTGGTACGAGTGATGTCCCCAGAATCACTCGGCCTTTTGTTTGAGAGTGCAGCTCTAGCCTTTACACAACCAAGTGTGACCTACAAGGCAGTAGGAGTGGAGTAGGGAGTCCACTAACCATTGGCAGCCGGTGACCGGAGTCCGGTTCATTCGCCTTTTTGAATGGGGCCAATCATCCAGGGCATCCAATAAGCCCTTTGTCCATACGTCTGCCGGTGAGCTCCAGTGAGCTTCATACGCCAGTCGTTGGAGGTTTGGAATCAGGGTTTAGCCATCTCCCCTAGACCGTCATCCAATGGACAGTCAACCCGGTGGAGAGCGCCGGGCATCCGCTCCTATTACACATATACTCTTCAGTTGATTCGGTAAACAAAGCTTCTGCCATCAGTCTCTCCCTCCACCGTGTGACATTAGATTTTAAAACTGTCGTCTTATCCCATCCAGCCTATTGTACGGTTGTGTGTAATTGCATGTGCTGCACTGGTATAACTGAACTCTTCTCTAGACTTCTTATCTTATTCGAGTCAACCAATCTAGATTTTGTTGGTAGGTTTTTATGTTCAGCTAGTCTGACTGCCCCTGTTCTACTAGTTTGACCTATGTATTTGACCTGATAGTCATTGCAGGTGGGGTATGAGATAAACTAAATTGTTTTGTTTCAAAGGCTCCACAGGATCCACCATTTAACCGACAAAGCTTGTTTCTAATTGAGTTTGTGGATGGTTTCAAGGCCAGCCACTTTTATTCCTGCCTTGTTGAGAATTCTGCGTAAGGTTTCCGTGGTTCCTTCCTTGTATGGAATTATTACTGATGATTTAGATTCCTTATTGTTGGTGTCGTCATTAATATTGTTATTATTATCACTTATTATCATCACTATTATTATTATTATCAGTATCACTTCTATCATTGTTTATTTTATTTTCACATTTCTTTACCTATTTCCTGACTGATTTATCCGGGTAATTATTAAATTTGAAGGCTTCTTTTATGTGTATCACTTACTGTCTTAGATTTTCCTTGGTACTACTTATTTTTTGTGCTCTGTCACTTAAACATTTCACCGAAATAGGATTGGTGGAGCCTTTGAAACAAAACAGTTTAGTTTATCTAATACCCCACCTGCAATGACTGTCAGGTCAAAAACATAGGTCAAAGTAATAGAACAGAGACAGTCAGACTAACCGAGCACAAGAACCTAGCAAAATCTAGATTAGTTGACCCAAATAAGATAAGAAATCTAGAGAATAGTTCAGCTATAGCACTACATGCAGTTACATACAACCATACAATAGGATGGATGGGATAGGATGACAGTTAAAATCTAATACGACTAACAGAGTGGAGGGAGAGATTGATAACAGAAGCGCTGTTTATCGAATCAACTGAAGAGAATACGTGTAATAGGAATGATTCAACACCTGTCCTTTCGGATATCTTGAAAATTCAACTACCTTAACGACGAGAGAGGAAACTATAAAACTCAAGTTTCGAAGTCGTGTGATAATAATTGATATGATTATGAAGCACAGTTGTGCGTCGGTGGGTTAGCCGTTAGGACTCTCGCCGACCATTCATATGGTCCGGGGTTCCATCCCCGGCCATCGACGCACTCTTTTACCTCGCTAAGCCAGTAATAGAGCTGGTAAAGAGGAAAGGTTGGGCATGAGGCTAGCAACCCCATCCTGTAAAATAAACACTGCTACAGAAACTTCAAGCCACTAGCTTGAAGTCCTATGTTCCACTGGGGAACGTGAAGGAAAGAAAAAAATGAACCACAATAAATTTTGTTCAAAACTGTGTCATCCAGTAAATAATACTGTCACTCCACTGTGTGATACATCTAATAAACAAACTAATATGGAATTACTTACCACCACAGTGTCCAAGTTTTGCACATATATTAAAAAGCATCACTATTTGGTTGGTAAAGAAAGGCTCAAAACCGTAATTTATTAACCAAAAGAAATGCACCATAACTTTATCACCTATTTTTACAAAATCAGTTACTGCCGTTTAACACATTACCCACCCACCTATGACTTTTTACAACCCAACCGAGGTAGTTTTAGTTCAATGGTACTCTTTTGTCCACATTATTCAGTCTTCATTTCTTTTAAAATTTGCATTATTTTCTGTGTTTTTTTGTTTTGTTTTCTTCTAAGGCTTTTCCATAAATGCCTCCGGATATTACCGAAAGTTGTTCATTGCAAATACTCCTTGGCTATTGAACGTTCAGCAATTGACAAATTACGATCATCCAATAAAGATGTGATTGTTGATTGCACAGCCAAAGAAGGTGTGGCTTTTCTTGCAATGAATTATCAAACAAAAAAGAATGCTCTTAGCAAGTCGTTTGTTTCTTCTTTGTCAGAGGCTGTTAAAGAGCTAGAAATGGATAGCAAATCAAAGGTTGCTATTATCTGCAGTTTAGTAAGTCGACATCTATTTTTACGTAAAAGTGTATACCTTTTTTTTATTCCTTCACGTTCCCAGTGGAACATAGGGGTTCAAGCTAGAGGCTTGAAGTTTCGTTAGCAGTGGTGTTTAGTTTTACAGGATGGGGTTGCTAGCCTCATGCCCAACCTTTCCCCTTTATAAGCTTTATTACTGGCTTAGCGAGGTAAAGGAGTACGTCGGTGGCCGGGGATCAAACCCCGGACCACATGAGGAGTGATCGGCGAGCATTCTACTGCTGTGCCACCAACGCACACAAAAGTGTATACCTGCTTATTAGCAATATATCTAGCCTAAAGAGTTATATATATATATATATATATATATATATATATATATATATATATATATATGCGTAAATAAAAGTAGTTCATAAGGTTTTTAGTGGTAGATTAAACGGTAAATTTTAGTTCGCTTAGTAAAAATGTAAATTGAATGCTTAAACCATTGAGTTACTTTTGTTGGACACTAGTAGCTAGTGTGATGTGTCTGACTAGTCCTTTGTGTAGTGCAGATTGAATTTTATTAGTCAGGTTGACTCGCCATCATGATGCACTTTGAATTATTGATGTTAGATGTTTGGAGGCAATCGGCCACAAGAAGCCTTGCTCGACCTAGGTTTCTTGCTAGTTGGCACTTACCAGTTAGCAAGGCGTATGTGTAGCCTTGAAGGAATTCATGTCCTTCAGAGATTCGAACCTGCGCCACCCTCTGTTGCAGTCATAGACGTTACTACTGAGCTGTTCAGGCTCGCGATTGGCCCTTTGTAGGAGTGTATTGAATACTTGTGATTGGACACTGGGTGATACAGGTTTCATTCTCAGAAGGGATATGAATTCTTTCAAGGTTGCAGATACGCCTGCCTTTCTGACTGGTGAGTGCCAACTAGCACAAAACCTAGGTCCTGGCAAAGCTTCCTGCCGATAGCCTGCAACCGTTTAACACCATTATTGAGTTATTGCTGTCCGGTGGCATGCAATAGTTGTTTTTTCATCTCGAGATACTCTCAGTCAACTTAGTCTGTTTTCAAGTATTGGTTTTGTAGGGATTGTGTTTGATTGATTTGATGAAGAGTTTCGTCATGAGCTGACATCAGTTAGAGAACCATTGGAAAACCTGGGAGTACTGAACAGATGTTTCGTCCTAGTTTGGGACTCTTCATCAGCATGCACCCACACCGACGGGTTCGAACCCAGGACCTCCTGGTTACAAGGCGAGATCGTATACCATTAAGCCACTGAGACCCGATCCAATGGCCCACGAATTCTAACTTCAGCCAATTCATGACATAGTGCGACCCCAGCCAATGTCTTCGGTGAGTATTTGTCCTCACACCCGACCTGCTGCACCCTACTGGTCACGACTTCCCACTGGAACCCCAGGTAACTACCCACCTGTATAGGGACAGTCGCTAGTGAGCATCTAATTGATATTCAAGTGTTGGTTGTTTTATGATGAAAATCCTGTAACCAATCAAATACCTACAAACCAACACTTGAATATCAATTAGATGCTCACTAGCGACTGTCCCTATACAGGTGGGTAGTTACCTGGGGTTCCAGTGGGAAGTCGTGACCAGTAGGGTGCAGCAGGTCGGGTGTGAGGACAAATACTCACTGAAGACATTGGCTGGGGTCGCACTATGTCATGAATTGGCTGAAGTTAGAATTCGTGGGCCATTGGATCGGGTCTCAGTGGCTTAATGGTATACGAGCTGGCCTTGTAACCAGGAGGTCCTGGGTTCGAACCCGTCGGTGTGGGTGCATGCTGATGAAGAGTCCCAAACTAGGACGAAACATCTGTTCAGTACTCCCAGGTTTTCCAATGGTTCTCTAACCAATGTTAGCTCATGATGAAAATCCTGTTACTCTGTTTTCATTGACTGAAGTAAATCGTTCATTTCACTTCGATTTTTGGTAAATATGTGTATTCTTAAGGTTCACCAGTAAATTATAAGGCAGCCAATTTAGAAACAATAGGTAGAGATTAAATTTCGTTCAGTTAGAGATGGTCGTTAGGGGTTTAATTAAAATGTCAATTCAGTTTTGTTTTCTGTCCAATGTATGTGTACTAACCATAAATTCAAATCATCAATTTTTAGGTTCCAGGTGTCTTCTGTGCTGGTGCTGATCTGATTGAAAGAGCAGAAGTTCCAGACAAAGATACGCCAAATTTAGTTGCAGGACTTCGATCTCTATTCCAACGTATCTATTTATTACCAATGCCTACAATAGCGGCTATAGACGGTGCAGCATTCGGTGGTGGTTTAGAATTGGCTTTAGCCTGTGATATTCGTTATGCTGGAATTCTTGCCAAGTGTCAGCTGGGCTTGATTGAAACACACTGGGCTTTATTACCTGGTGCTGGAGGTTCACAACGTCTACCAAGATTGATAGGAGAGGCCAAGGCAAAAGAGTTAATGTATGCTGCGGCGAGAATCACAGCCGAAGAAGCAGAACACTTAGGTGTTGTAAATTCAGCTATCAGCCCGAAAAGTGTCCCTTCAATATGGTCTGATATGCCGAGTTTATATCATTCGCTTCAGTATGCATCTAGAGTGTGTACAAAAGGTCCGATAGCAGTTCGTCAGTTGAAAAAAGCTGTTAATGAAGGTTTAGCTGTTGGGTCACTTGAAGCAGGATTAAGCATTGAAGGACAATGCTATCGAGTTCTTGTACCGACTAAAGATCGAAAGGAGGGAATGTCAGCGTTCAAGGAGAAGCGGGAGCCTGTGTATCATGGATGTTAAATTCATAGAATGTTAAACTTATTTTTTGCATTTGACATTATCAATCACTCACTACCTAACCTTATTCCTTTTCTTACTAGTATCTACAATTTTGTTACACAAATTTGTTAGTGTTTTTTTAATAAAAAAATTCTTACTGATTTTTTGTTAGTTGAACGCTATGATTTTATATATTTATGAATAAAGAAAATTTGTGAAAAATTCATCGCCTTATTTCATTCTTCTTTCTCATGTTGTATGATCTTTGGGGCGGGTAGTTGTCACTTTCTCCTTTTTAGGCGTGAATGCATACAATATTAATAATGATAATAGTATGAAATATAATTAAAACTAAAATGTTTGTGATTATACTCATAGTTAAATGTCAAGTGGGAAAACAAATTAATGTCATAAATGGAATAATTCATAGGATGGCTAGAACTTGAAAAAGGGTGTGCAATTATAGGATTAGTAGACGAATCGAATAAAACAAAAAAAAACGTTACGTTAACTTATCAAGGAGGATCGATAGAGCTCTGAAGAGATCGATTTATCGTAAGCTGTCATGGAATGGTCAACTGACAGATTTCTACAGCTGGGTACCCCCTTTGGTCGAAGACGAAACCTGGTCCGGTCGCTTGCCACTTGTATTCGGCGCATATGTAGCTCTGATACTGTGGAAGATGAGTTATACATTTTGAGGAAAATCCTAATAGAAAAATGGATTTCCACCACATTTTATAGATAAGAATATACATTCAAAGCCTACAAAACGCGACTTATCAACCGTACCCAAGAAAATACTTTTCAGGAGCTTGGAATTCAAAAGGGACTTAGCTTCCGATACCATGAAACGAAGGATGTCACAGTCCCTGAAAAGAACATCCCCTGCTGTATCTCTGAGAATAGCCATTACTAGCCGACCATTACTGTTCAATAACCTGAAGGACAAGATCCCGCTGCTGACCAACTCTATGTGTGTTTATAAATTCACCTGCTCTTGTAGAGCTAGGTATATCGGTCGTTCGACTCGAGACACTATCCTGCATGGTTACGAAAAAGTGGAAGTGGAGCGATAAGAAGCACGATCATTGAACATCTGGTCGATAATGATCACCCTATCTCTATAGCCTCCGCCTTTAAAGTCATCTACAAGGCAAAGAGTAATTTACCCAAATCCCTACGTACGCGACTCATCTGTATTGCTGAAGCTTTGGCTATCGAAACGGAAAAGCCAGATCTCTGGTTACAGAAAAAGTTCGTTCAACCCCTCCAACTTTCATGGTCTTAATCCCTCTATGCTAAAATATGGTAATCCCCAATCATATTTTAGCTCTACCAATTTTTCATTTTGTCTATTCAATTTGTATACTCTTCCTTATTACGCCAATTGTTACTATTACTACTCTCACTTTGAAGTGTCTCCGGTATTATTTCACTTGTTCCACTTGTCATTCTAAATCAATTCGTTTTTACAACGTTAAATTCTATGCTATTAAATTTCACACATTATTACGTAACGTTTTTTGTTTTATTCGATTTGTCTACTAATCCTATAATTGCACACCCTTTTTAAAGTTCTATCCATCCTATGAATTATTCTATATATGACATTAATTGTTTTGCCCCTCGTTGACATTTAATTAGGATTAAAATCACAAACATTTTAGTTTTAATTACATTTCATACTATTATCATTATTATTATTGTGTGCATTCACACCTAAGATTCAATTCCCTCACCGGATATAACTTCTTAAAAAAAAACTTTCTCTTTTACTCTCTTCATCTATTTTAAGGTGTTGTAATTCCAATTCATCGAATGATACAATGAAAGAGAAGCTCTTCACCAACACCACCACCCACATCACCAACAGCAACAACAACAATCATCATCGTTATCCTGGGCATTCTCGTTTAAGAGGATTATTTCTTCATAAATTGCCTTCAGTCTTTGTCGGCTTCTTTGGTATTTACGTATTTCTGCATGGATTTCTCCTGAATCGAGCTGAGCTTGATAATGTCGCAGGTGTCCAACCTGAGGAGTTATCTAGACATTATCCTATGTCTACTGGGAGACAAAGTCGACTTATTCTGTTACTAGTCGATGCATTGGCTTATGAATTCATTCGAGAGGATAATAATAATAATAGTTTAATACATAAATATTTGTCAACAAATTTCCCAAAATCTTATTCTTCATGGCTTGAAACTATATCTAAGGCTTATTTTACTGGTCAGTTTATTGCGGATCCACCGACAACTACACTGCAACGGTTAAAAGCACTGATGACCGGTACTATGCCAACATTTATTGATGCTGGGTCAAATTTTGGTGGAAGTAAAGTGATTGAAGATAATTTATTGAAACAATGGAAGTTAGCTGGTAAAGAAATTCTATTCGTTGGGGATGAAACATGGATTGAATTATTTCCTGATTGGTATGTTGAATCAATTAAATTGTGTATTAGTGACAAATTTTCCCTTATGCTATTAATAATATTAGCAGTTGAGTGTATATAATTAGATGTAACTCCAATATCTAATGTATATTAGATGGTTCGAAGCCGTCGACAGTAAGACTTGGACGTAGGTTTCGTGCTTGTTAGCACTCGTCAGCAAGGCTTTTCTGCAATCTTCAAGTCGTCCATGTCCCTTCTGGGATCCGAATCTGTGTCATCCAATGCTTCATTCAGTGACGTTATCATCATTATTATTGTTCCCTTGGGTTCCGAGTGGAATACAGGGCTTCAACAACACATCTCCATCTGGTTCAATGATTGCCCATAGTCTCCCATTTCCCCCTCGCATGATCTCCTCCATGTCACCTTAGAAACAACACCCAACTCATGGTTTCTCATTGGAATCGCATTCGAGTGCTAATCTAGCGCGTGACGTCATTCGATGGTCTCCTCAGTGTGTGTCTTATCCATTTCCATTTTGTCGTACATATTTATTAAGCTGTCGGCTCTTGGTTGGATTGTTCTCAGTCAGAGTTTCTTGTCGCTAATTCTGTCTGGCTAGCCATTTTGATGTTCAGAATGGAGCCGGCGAAGGGGTCAGCTGCTGTTAAAAGTCTATAACTATCTGGAAATCGTTTACTTGACGCACAGGCCAAGTTTCTGACCTGTGTAGACGAACTGACTGACTTGACTTTGCTGTTGGAAATTCGAATCTTGTTCTTTATGCTGATAAAAGCGTATGTTGCCCGTTCCGATTCTGCCTGGCTTTGTGACATCGTCTTCCGCTCCACCTGTGGTTGAAACAATGCTTCGTAGGTAAGTGAAGGAAGTAACCTCTGACAAATCTCTCTTGTTGATGGTGATTGGTGGTTGTTGTTGTTGCTGTTGGTGGTGGTTGATTATCTTCATCACCTCCATCTTCTCTATGTTCAACTGGAGTCCTGTCTTCGCCGCCTGCTTCTTCTACCAGTTTGTTGGCTTTCGCCTGCCTGTAAATCTTCGAGTTTGTATGACATTAAACATAAATCATCCACGCATGAAACCTAGGTCTTCTAGAGTCTTATTATTGGTGCAGTGTATTCGTGTCTTCTTGCTCTGTACAGTCTGATGCATAATCGAGTTCATCAGTCAGTGATGTTATTACCTAGCTAGCTATTCAAGATTGTTATTGACCTCCTGTAGGACTGTAATGGGTACTTCGATTGGACACTAGGCTAGGAACTGATGTTATGTGTCCACTGTCTGTCTGTCTGTTTTCGACATAGAACTTTGCACAAATGTGCGGAAGTTCAAGTCGCCACATTCCGTGTAGCGCGCGAAGCAAGAGAAGAAAGTACAAGAAAAGCATAATAGAAACAGTGAGCAGAGGTGTGAGACAAATGAGTAATAAAGAAAAACAAAACAGTTTCATTGGAGACCATAAGTCAAAAGGAGTGGATGCATCTGCGCCACTGAGAACGATTTTGAGCCATGTCACCAATTGTTTCCAACCATAGATTTTTACCGTCCCGAGGACCCCAGCCTGGAAGTCTACACCTTCCTACGTGGCTTAGACCAACTGTTGTGGATTTCATTGACTGATGCCAAGTTTTTGTTTGACCGCCGCTAGCTTTTTTCCAGCCTGACCCTATATCCGCTAACATTGCCCATTGTCGAGGGAGGCGATGGCTTGGCATACGTAACACATGTCCTAACCATCTCAGTCTTTGTAACTTCACAACCTCGTCGAGTGATTTTCCCTCCTACTTACCTAGCACTCGACCGAGGCCTAACCTCAATATTGCTCACCTTATTATACCACTTCACATGGGAGATAGAACTCAGACACCTATGATCAAAGACAGCTAGCCAAGTTTTTCATGTCTTCTACTTTCAATGGCCAGGTCTCACAGCCAGCTATAAAGGAGGACGGAGCGGACTGATGAGCAGTACACCCGCCCTTTGGTCGATAGTCGAACATCTCGTCTACGCCAGAGTCGGCGTAAACTAACAAATGCGAAACGAGCCCCTTGTATTCGTGCTGAGATTTCGTCGGAGATCAGCCCGTTGGGGCTGATGGTACTTCCCAAATAAGTGAAGCGGTCAACGTGCTCTACCACTTCACTTCCTATTTTTAAACTAGGCGTCGATGTAGTTTAGTCCTGTAACATCATCTTGCATTTGGCGGGAGCGAATCGCATGCCAAACATTCGTAGATTGCGGCTCAAGGTGTTTAGAAGACTCTGCATTTCGTCAGCGTCTTCGCCTAGAAGGACTATATCGTCTGCATATTCCAAGTCAACGAGATTATTCCCCGGTAGCAAGTCAATCCCTGAGTCACTGAAGTCACTTAGGGTTAAGTCCATTAACACATCTATGATGAAGTTGAATAGAAAAGGAGATAATGGGCATCCTTGACGGACACCACTGGTCGTCATCAGTTCAGATGACAGCTCGCCGTAAGCCCTCACCTGGCTGTATGAGTACGAGTAGAGTGCCTTAATCAGTGCAATATATTTTCTTGGAATTCCCTTTACAGCCAAGCATCTCCAGAGAACTTCCCGATCGACAGAGTCGAATGCTGCCTTTAGGTCAAGAAATATAATGACTGTTGGACGCCGGTAGGAATGCCTATGTTCTAGAATCTGTCGGAGGGTGAAGATATGATCAATACACCCTCTTCCTGGTCTAAAGCCTGCCTGGCTCTCTCGTGTTTGTGCTTCCCGAGCACCACTCATGTGTCCACGCCTTCATTTGACGCAGAACTGACTGACAGAATTTAGTCTGCACCAAACAAAGGACTAGGCGCATGACACAAGTTACTACCATAGTGTCCAATCAAGGTATAATATGTATTTCTGAGTGAGAAAATGTGTTTATGGTTCTGTTCGCATTCTCATATGGCATTATTTATATTTCTAAAATCACTGAAGTTTGTACACTTTGTGCTAATAAAATACCAACACTGAAGTGAACTGAATTTTCAATGTAAAACTTTATAGAAAAGTGCAGTAGTTCAAATTATCATACATCATAAAACAAACATTAAGTTAGACGGAAAGCAAAATCACAGTAAGTGGAAGTGTACTTGAGGAAGAATAACTACACGGATAACAATGTGGATTTAGGGAATCTAGGAGAATTCAGGAAGTTACCAACAGCTTCTAGCTTCGACCAAAGGGCGGGTGTACTGATCAGCACTCCTTTCCATCCTCCTTTATGACTGTGGGACCTGGCCATTGAGAGTGGAAGACATGAAAAGATTAGCCGTCTTTGATTATAGGTGTCTGCGCTCTCTCTCCCATGTGTGTCGAGTGGTATAATAAGGTGAGCAATATTGAGGTCAGGCATAAGTATAAAACTTGGGCACTTTGGTAGAGTATAAGTTCATTATGGATAAGATTTTATTTCGATAAATCACACAGTGTTGTACAGTTATATTAACTGATGACGTTTCGAGCACAAACTATTGCTCATAATCATATCAAGTAACTCACACAACTTTTTTCTTTCATTTATATACATGGGTGGAATCGATTAGATATTGGATTTAGAATCAGTGTGAGATAATATCCATTCAGAAATAATAGTACGAGTGTTACGAATTCATGGACCGATCATTGGATCGGTCCCCAGTGGTTTAATGGTCTACGAGCTAGCTTGCCTTGTAACTGGGAGATGTTGGTTTTGGACCTTGTCGGCGGATGAGTGCTGTTGAAGAGTCCAAAACTGGGACGAAAGAACTGTTCAGTACTCCCATATGGTTTTTCAATGGTTCCCTAACCGATGTCAGCTGCTGTTGAAATCCTGTTACCAATCAAATCCTTGTAAACCAACACTTGAATAATGAATAGTGCTCAGAAGTCACACTTCTATAACTTATGCTAAGAGGTCAAACGTACGAAATTAATCAATACAAGCGGTGAAAAGTTGATGATAAATAACTAACCAGTTACATAATAGTGTGTTGAGTTCAACTCAATTTACAGAGAGATAAACTAAATTATGTTGAATCAAAAATGTACCAAATAGCTTACGTCTCAAAGCAACAAATGTTTTATAATAGTGCCATTGCCAGATATCTTGTTCATGCGCTTCATGATTTCGACAACATGAAATCCTTCAAGATTATTAATAGACAATATAACTTTAGGATTTCATCATGAGCTGACATTAGTTAGAGAACCATTGGAAAACCTGGGAGTACTGGACAGCTGTTTCGTCCTAGTTTGGGACTGTTCATCCCTACGTACCCACACCGACGGGTTCGAACCCAGGACCTTCGGGTTACAAGGCCAGGTCGTATACCATTAAGCCACTGGGACCCGATCCAATGGTCCTTGAATTCTAACTTCTGCCAATTCACGACATAGCGCAACCGCTAGCCAATGTCTTCGGTGAGTATTTGTCCTCACACCCTACATCTCTACAAACCATCACTTGAATACCAATGAGATGCTCACTGGCGACTGGCCCTATTCAGGTGGGTAGTTACCTGGGGTTCCAGTGGGAAGTCGTGACCAGTAGGGTGCAGCCGGTCGGGTGTGAGGACAAATACTCACCGAAGACATTAGCTAGCGGTTGCGCTATGTCGTGAATTGGCAGAAGTTAGAATTCGTGGACCATTGGATCGGGTCCCAGTGGCTTAATGGTATACGAGCTGGCCTTGTAACCCGAAGGTCCTGGGTTCGAACCCGTCGGTGTGGGTGCGTACTGATGAAGAGTCCCAAATTAGGGCGAAACAGCTGTCCAGTACTCCCTGTGGCTGGTTTTCCAGCGGTTCTCTAACTGATGTCATCTCATGATGTGAACTCCTCCATCCAATCAGAAACAAAATTCCCTACAAAATCGATAGGATGATCACTAGTATGATAATTAATGATTTCGCTTGATTTTTTTCTTTTTAATTTTTACAGTTTCAGTCATTATAAAGCCTACCCATCATTCAATGTCAAAGATTTAGATACTGTTGACACTGGTGTTGAAAATTACATCCTTCAAGCTCTTGGCGTCAATGATAGCCACATTCGTCAAGATGATTCTATTACAAGTAATGTTCAACATCATCAACAAGAAGAAGAACAACAGCAACAGGGCAAACACATACACTGGGATATTCTCATCGGGCATATGTTAGGCATAGATCATTGTGGACATACATATGGACCATTACATCCAGAAATGATGAGAAAGTTAAGTGAATTGAATACATTTATAAGGTGAGTAGTTGTGTTTTTGTTTATATATATGTATATAGAAATATGATTGTTATTATTATCATCATCATCTTCTACGTAATAAATACACATACATAATTAGTCTAATCGTTGTTAAGGTAAACAAACACTTCAATGTTCAATATTCAGTGATGCATTAAAACAATTTTATATATATATATATATATATATATTATTGACTGAGTATCAGCTTTCATTATTGAATATAATATGGAAGTAAACATGTGATATAGATGAAACTTCTTAACAGGAAATCAACACATATTTGTAGATTTTCATGTACATTATTATAGATTATTGTTTGCAAAGAAACACAGTCTTCTGATTGGTTGTTTCTCACTGAAAGTTAATCTTTCATCTCTTTTTTTGGGTGTTTCTTGAATGTCAGATCACCTATATGCTAACTGTATCCGCCTAAGCAATATCTGCTGTGGTTGGTTGTTGAATCAGTCTTTGTACAAAAGGAACATATGAGGTTGATAATAGTGAATTAATTATTAAAGTAAAAGCAAACTAAAAGTAAAATTAAAAATTATAAAAACTAAAATTATTTTCTTACAGGGAACAACTAGTGAAGAGGCTAAGACCGAGGTAGAATAAGAGACTGGACAAACTTTCTCTGTATATAGTGTTCGGGGTTGCATTGACGAATTGCCAGCGCCTCCACCATACGTAAAAGCCGAAACCTGACGTCCCTTGTACCATTTGGCCTCATCTTGTAGATAATCTTGAAAGACAACTCCGGTGGGGCTGCGTGACTTGAGTTCACCAAGTGCTCGAGAAATGAGCTAGTAACTCATGCATTGTCCTTTTGCTAACCATACCGGATAATGTTCAGAGATACGTTTGGAAAGTGAGCGCTTTGTGTGTGGTCAATATAGCTAGCTCTACATGAGCAGGTGAATTTATAAACACACATTGAGGTGGCCCATCCATAGCGGCAGTTTATCCTACACACATCCATTGATCATTTATCGGCTGTAGAAATTGGACTGGAGAGACTCAGACAAGTCCTCATAGAGAATGGATTACTATTATATCCTTTAATTCCTAGAGGAACATAGGGCTTCAGCTGCACATCTCCATTGCCTTTTGTTATCTACCCACTTTTTCACCCCGCTCCAAGTCTGCCCACATGCTTTCATCTCCTCTTCACATCACCTCCTCCAAGTCAGCCTTGGATGACCAACTCGCCGCTTCCCTTTCGGGTTCCAGTCGAGGGCTTTTCTAGTGATGTCACTTGATGGTTTCCTCAGCGTATGGCCAATCCATCGCCATTTCTTCCTGCCTATTTGTTGCACAATCAGTTCCTGCTGGGTTGGTTCGCTCCCAGAGATCCCTGTTGCTGATCTTTTCTGGCCATCTGATCTTGAGGGAAGTATAGAGCGAAGACAGCTGTTGATCAAGGTCTGTAGTTTGTTTGAGATGCTCTTTATGACGCACTGGCCAGGTCTCTGATCCGTATAGTAGCACTGACTTCACATTGGAGTTGGAAATCTGGATGTTATTTTTGATGCTGAGTGCTGTTGACCTCCACACAAACTTAGGAGAAATGAAAGCTTGTCTTGCTTTTCCGATTCTGGCTTTGATATCCTCTTTAGTTCCGCCTGTAGTTGAAACGATGCTTCCCAGATAGGTAGGTAAATAAGGTCGTTTCTCTCTGGTTCCTTCAATTTATGCAGGCTGATTGTTGTCTGTTGTTGTTGTTGCTGTTGGCCAGGAATCTTCATCACCTCTGTTTTATCTATGTTCACTTGAAGTCCTATCTTTGATGCTTCCTCTTCTGTGAACTTGTTGCTTTTCACTTTCATATCTTCCAGTTTGTGAGAAATCAGACATATATCATCGGCGAAGTCCTGATCCTCCAAGTCTTTTTTTGTGTGAGTCCATTTTATGTCTCTTTCCTCATCTCCCGTTGTCTGTCGCATTATCCAATCTACTGCAATCAGGAAGATCATTGGCGATAGTAGGCAGCCAGCTTGTCTTACTCCCGTCCTCACTTCGAAGGACTCCGTAAGTTTCCCGTTGCGGATAACTTGTCATGCAGCATTGTCGTACAACTGTTGGATGAGATGTATAATTGTCAACGGCACCCCTTGGTAGTAGCGAAGTAGTTTCCAAATCACCTCTCGGTCGACGCCGCACTATAAAATGCCTTTTCAAAGTTGATGAAGTTGAGCGAGATAGAGAGGTGACTGGTATTCCAAGCTTTGTTCAATGATGATTCGTAGAGTGGCGATTTGATCAATACATGACTTGTTTCTCCTGAATCCAGCTTGTTCCGGTCGAAGTCCTTCATCTAGGGCTTGTTAGATTCTCTCCAGAATGATTCGGCTTAGCATTTTGCTTGGGATGGACAGGAGCATAATTCCGCCCCAGTTTTTGCATTGACTTAAGTCTCCTTTCTTTGGTAGTTTGAACAAGTATCCTTTCTTCCAATCCTCAGGTACTTTGCCCTCCTTCCAGCAATGGCGTCATCAAGTCCGCTGTTGTCTCCGGATCCATTTTCAAAGTTTCTGCTGGGATTCGATCTGGTCCTACCGCTTTTCCAGCTTTTATCATCTTGATTGTATTCAGGACTTTTGATTTCGTCGGGGACGATGTTAACTGGTAGTTCTGCTTCCGTTGTTGGTATTGTTGGGCGCGTTTTAGGTGGCGGTCGATTTAGAAGTCTTTTGAAGTGTTCAGCCCAATGTTTTCTTTGCTCCACCTTTTCGGTGATTGACTTTCCATTGTCATCCTTTACTGGCTTAATCTGTGTCGAACTTTTATCCGATGGGTGCCTAGTTGTTTGGTAGAGTGTGGCGAGGTCTCCTTTACCTGCAGCTTGTTCTGCTTCACTTTCCATGTTTTCATAATATTTTCTTTTGCCTTCCCTATCACTCTTCTTCACTCTTTTGTTCAGTGTATTGTAGCTTGGATTCAAATCCTGTTTTTGTTGCTCGTCAGTGCACTGGATAATGTTTTGTTTCACTGTCCTTCTCTCTTCTATTAGTTTCCAAGTGTCCGCAGTGAGCCACTGTTTGTCCTGCCTCTTCTTTCTGCCTATAACTTCCATGCAGGTTTGACTCCACACTGTTTTCAGGCTGTCCCAGTGCTTTCCGATGCCGACCTATTCACTAGTGTTGATTTGTGTCTCCGCTTTGTCCCTTATGCTTGCAATGAAGATGTCCTTTGTATCTTGGTCCTTCAGTTTTTGAGTGTTGAACTCAGCTTGTGGTCTATCTACAGCTCCTGATTCCCTGAAAGCTTTTAATTTGATTTGGATTGTCCCTTGTACGAGATAGTGGTCTCATTCAATGTTTGCACCCCTCACAGACTTTTTCTTTTGGCGCAAAGAGATATATCGTACTGAAGTTTCTGTAGCAACTTTGTTTACAGGGTGGGGTTGCTAGCCTCACATTTGAGAAGGGAATTGTTACATTAAGATAAAATTTAGATAGAAGCGACCTTTTGGGTTGCTCTCCTTAAAATCGGTAAACAATGGATAAAACAATCTGAACAACACCAGCAAAAGGAAAATAATTCACAGCAAAAAGGGCAAAAAGCGACAACAACAATACAAATACAACAACATGCAATACAGTTAAGCACAGTTAACTAAAATGATACCAAAATCATCGACTCTCTGACTTGTATGTCTGTCTGTCTGTTTTCGACATAGAACTTTGCACAAATGTGCGGAAGTTCAAGTCGCCACACTCCGTGTAGCACGCGAAGCAAGAGAAGAAAGTACAAGAAAAGCATAATAGAAACAGTGAGCAGAGGTGTGAGACAAAGGAGTAATAAAGAAAAACAAAACAGTTTCATTGGAGATCATAAGTCACAAGGAGTGGATGCATCTGCGCCGGCCACTGAGAACGGTTTTGAGCCATGTCACCAATTGTTTCCAACCATAGATTTTTACCGTCCCGAGGACCCCAGCCTGGAAGTCTACACCTTCCTACGTGGCTTAGACCAACTGTTGTGGATTTCATTGACTGGTGCCAAGTTTTTGTTTGACCGCCGGTAGCTTTTTTCCAGCCTAACCCTATATCCGCTAACATTGCTCGTCGAGGGAGGTGATGACTAGTCATACGTCACACATGCCCTAACCATCTCAGTCTATGTAACTTCACGACTTCGTCGATTGATTTCCCCTGTTTACCTAGAACTCGACGTCTAACTCACTGACTTGGGCCAACTTGAACATATAAATCCAACAATATATGCAATTACAGATATGAGTTAGTGTTAAAAAGTAACAAAATGTCAAACGGTTTGTTATAGGTATTAGTAGTCAATAATATTACATCCACAGGTTTAGTGTTCGAAAGTAAACGGATTCTAATAATTTCCAGAACTTCGTGGTGAGATACAACAAAGAAATGAGAGTTCTATGTATCTAAGCAAAATGTAACGCACTAATTGAAAAGCGCGCACCACCTTTTTAAAATAAGTTTCATGACTAATGCTTTCGTTATCGCACAGAACACAAGCTTAGTAGGGTATGGTTGAGTTTTTGTACTTGCTAGTGCAAGCATATAGTTTTCTATATATTGTTCGGTTATATGTCTTGTTCTAATATTCTCTTCTTGGTAATTCGCACATGACATGAATAAAGTATATTTAAGCTGTAAATAAGTTTCAAAAAAATTTGTTTTGTAATAATTAGCCTTAAAGATTACTAAGTTGGAGACAATGCATGGGTGTGTGGGGTGGTGGTGGTAGTCGGTTGCATAATTCACCGTTTATTTCACTGTCAATCTGTCGAGTGTTTAATGTGCTTAACACTGACCTTATCATCATCGATTTTCTTCATTTGTCTAATCCAAGGGTGTTAATTGGTGGCTGGATGTATCTACATTCCCCTGTGAGTCACTCATGATGTTCCCACCGAGGCTCAAACCCTCTCATGACCCAAGTGGTCTAGTGGATAACACTTTGGCGTTTTAAACTATGGGCACTTATCTGCGGGAAACACGTCAGAACATGATAATATTTCACACTGGTCATAATATAAGATCGAATTCTTTTTTCCTCTCATCTGTTTTGCTTCATTAGAGAGAGAGAGAGTCTACCATATAGGTGGGGATAAGTCTATCCTTTCTCTGCTATTTACTGCATTCGATGTGGTTCAAAAATATATGCAAGGCTTCAGAGTTCAGCCTTTCTTTATGTGAAGAATTTCAACATTGTCAAAATCTATCTTATTTTCAGTGTCTATAGCGTGAATTGATTGGTATAGCTGATCTTTTTTCTCGACTCCTTTATTCTACTTCATTTCTAGGCGGATGTTTCGTGCACAGCTTGTGTTCATTCACAATAACCTTCACCTGTATACTGCTCTCCCCTATATATCAAGCAAGCTTCACATTCTGAGCACTATCCTATAAACACAATTACTTTGTGACATTTTGGGAACCATATCTTTGATATTCACCAAAAGTTTCCCTAGAGAATTAGAGGGTTTGAAATAGACTTTAATATTATATGAAGGAAATAGTCTTCAAAGTTGTTCAGCTGTCTCCTTTCAATATAGAATGGCTATTATCGATCGATAGCCAAGATCTTTCATTTTTTTCCTGTTTTCCCTTCTGGTCCTTTCTATTGATAATATTATTCAACAGCTTTATGGGATAACCATTTCCAATCAAAATTTGTGTTATATTGGTAATTCAAGAGTTGGTTAGTAAGGATCAAACTTGTTTTTACGAGTTTAACCACGGATTGATATCAGTTAGAGAAGCATTGAAAACCAGCCACACGGAGTACTGCAAAGCCAGCTGTTTCATTCTAGTTTGAGAATCTCATCGGCATTACGCACCCACTTGGGTTCGGACTCAGGATGTTCCGGTTACAAGGCTAGCGAACTCGTATACCATTCAGCCACTGAGAGCCGATTCAATGGTCCATGAATTATAACTTCTATCAACTTTTGATTTAGCACGATTTGGCGTTCTGGATTTGAACTCCATTGGGTGAGAGTATTGCTAATGATTCTGGCTCTGCTAACGAGATTTAAGGCTACTGAAGCTTTCATTCTTATTGGATAATCACACTGGAAATTCAAATGCATTCTGTTTTCGTAATCTTTACTTTTCCCTTTCTCTCTCTAGACGTATAATCTCAAAACTGCAACCGAATGATATTTTCCTTATTATGGGTGATCATGGAATGACTCAATCAGGTGATCATGGTGGAGATAGTGATGGGGAGTTAGAAGCAGGACTTCTTGTATTCACTGGTAATCAAAACACTTCTTCGCCATCTCTCTTTTCTTCTTCTTCTTCAAAAGGCATATCATTATCATCAGAAGATAATGTGACAACGAAGAAGAAGCGAAGAAAGCAACGTCTAGCTCAAATTGATCTTGTGCCAACATTATCACTTTTAACCGGTGTTCCCATACCATATTCAAATTTAGGAATATTATGCGAAGATTTACTACTACGAAATCATGTCAATCTGCATAATGGATTAGTATTGAATTTTATTCAGGTAATTGTTTCCTCCTTTTTATTAACTATTTACATGATTAATACTGTGTGTTGACCTCAGATAATCTCACTACCACCGCTACCAGTTCACAACCTGCTTCTCCCCCTACTCCTCCTTACCTGGTATAGTATGATTGCCAGTTTACGCCGACATGATATCCGGCTGTCAACCCAAGCGGGTGTGTACTGCTCAGAAGTTCTCTCTGTCCTTCTTTATGGTTGTCTGTGAGCAAGACATGGCCATTGATAGTGGAAGACATGAAAAGCTTGGCTAGCTGTCTTTGATCATAGGTGTCTGTGTTCTGTCTCCCGTGTTAAGTGGTGGTATAATAGGGTGAGTGATATTAAGGTTGGTGTTGATTGCTAATTAAGGAGGGAGAGAAAATCAATCGACGACGTGGTGAAATTACATCGATTGAGATGGTCAGTGCATGTGTTGCGCATGCATGACTACCCATCGATCGCCTTCCTCGACGGGTAATGTTAGCAGACTGACATACGATCAGGATAAAAAAGAGCAGTCGGTAGTCAAACCAAAACATGTCCCTATCACTCAATAAAATCCACAACAGTTAGTTTAAGCCGGCCAGCCACGCCGGGGAGGTGTAGACTTCCTGACTAGCTGGGGTCCTCGGGACGGTAAAAACCAATGGAGGCTGGAGACAATTGGTGATATGGCTCAAAATCGTTCTCGAAGATGTCTGGCGGAGATGCATCCACTCCTTATAACTTGTAATTTTCAATGAAACTGTATTGTTCTTCGTTATTACTATTCCTTTTGTCTCATGTCTCTGTCTACTGTCTCTATTTTGTATTCATTTCTTATTACTTTCTTCTCTTGTTTTGTGTGCTACAAGGAGGGAGTTTGGCTACTCGAACTGCTGCACATTGGTGCAAAGTTCTATGTTGAAAAGAGAAAGACAGACTAGTGTGATTAAGATTGACGAGAGAAACAGGGCTCTTAGCTGGGCATCTAGTGTGCTGATGAGCGGATAGCTACAAATGACTCATTCATATGAGAAGTGGATATTAACCATGGTGATCCTAGTGAGATGGTGACAGTCGGAGGCTACTGGTTTGAATTCTATCTCGACTTCCAGATTTTTTTTACGCTACATTGATAACTGTTCACCAAGCCAAAACTCTCTTAAGTAGTCTCACCACCAGTTAGTAGATTATCATGTGCGTGCAGAAATAACATGGCGTATCAAAACGGCATATGTTCAGCAGCAGATTACCTCTCTAATTTAAATCCTAATTTGATAAGATGAAACTTTACAATGGTAACCATGTAAAATTGTCACAGTTAAATTTGCACTACTATTTAATAGTAAGTAGTATAAATATATCTTTCTTTTATTGTTCTCCATCCACATTTAGATGTTCACTTTTACGGCGAATTATGTCTATAACATTAGTAAACTACCATTGCCTTCAGAGCTTTCATCTCATATGGAACGTTTAGTGCATAGTTCAACGTACGATTGGATACATCGATTGCCTCCTGAAGAATTGCTGACTAGTTTGAAAAAATTACAATCCATCTTTCGTGATCATTGGACACAATTTAATGAGTTGGAAATATTCCTAGGCTTGCTTCTCACACTGGCTAGTTTAATCAATCTCATTCTCTCAGTCGAACAAGCTCACAGAATGAAAAATCCATATCTGTGTAGTATTTCTTTATGTCTTGCTTGTATCCTATCATTCCTGTGCATGTATTTACAAATTCCTCAAGTTTTATACTTTGTTTTTATTATTTTATTGGTATTATCGCCGATATTTTTTGTATTTTTGCATCATATTACTTATAATCTGTTTGATACGTTTAATAGTAGTATATTTGGTTTTGTTTTACTTATCTTGATGTCATTAAGTTATTTATCGAACAGTTTACTTATTCATGAATTTCATATCACATATTTCTTTATTCAAAGTCTTTTTATTATCTGCTTAGTTTCTGTGATCTTAAATTCCCTCCAACATGACGCCATATTATGCACTACTACTACTACTACTACTACTACTGAAAAAGCTGCCAGTATCAGTAGTATTGTGAATTTTTCACAAAAATGCTGTATCTCACTTCTTTATCGTTCACCTTCTGCCTTATTCATATTCAGTATTTTAATGATTTTTCGAGCGCTAATCTGGCATTTATTAATTTGTCGTGAAGAATTAAGTACAGGCACATCTACGCAATGTCGATCTACACTTGATCCATGGATAACAAAATCATTGAGTAAATTAGATCCAATGAATGAATTCTATCCTATTGGTATTCTACGTGTCTGTTTTGCTATATTTGTGTTAATCACATGTCTGTACACTTATTGTCGGTGGTGTTTATTTTTAAGTGATAAAAGTAAGCCAATAGACAGTAGTACTACTACTACTACTGATTGTGGTATTAGTAGTATGAGTAGCAGCAAGAGTAGGAGGAGGAGGAGGAGTGGATTATTTAAAGTTTTTGAAAAGAGGAGGAGAAGATTCCTGTTGTTTCTACTAATTGGCGCTTTATTATCTTCATTATGGTTAGTAGATTCGGGTCAATCAGTAAACTGGATTAAATTTGTACCAACTAACAGACTGTAAGTTATTGTTTATCTTGATATATTACAACAATTTTTAACTGCGGTAATTTTGTTAACTATTATTACCAGAGGGTTGTATTATTGTAACAACAGAAGACAAGGGTCAGGCAACAGATCGTCTATTAATGAAATCAACACATATTTATAGATTTCCATGTACATTATTATAAAACACAAAATAATCGAGCAAAAAATATTCGTTTTGATAAATGGATCTTCTGGCTCTACACTTATATATATGTTTGTATACACAGAATATTCTAGATTAGTAGTTAATAACAATATTAGTGTTTTTTGTCTAAATAATATCGATTTGTTAAGTGAGATTACAATAGAATTACCACAGTTTATTAAAGATACTTAAATAATAATAATAATAAAGATATAATAGCGAATAGAATATCAACTGAAATTAGGAAAATTCCTCAAAAATTCAGGATCATTCAAACCTAGATGGCCAATTGCGTAAGGATAATGTGTGAACTAGCTTCTTTCGGACACATAAATTAGACTTCTTCATGTGGATCCCGACAGCCAGCCTCAGCAATATTTAGTAATCGAACTCTTAAGGTGAAATTGAGATTTGTTGGTATGCGGTAAATGACCCTGCAAGCATGGTTAACGTCAATTTTATGTTCTGTATCCACAAGATGAGACAAAATAGCGCTACGAATAGATTTTGTTTGTCCTTTGCTTAACCAACCACTATGCAGGGTGATTTTCGGATTTTCGACGAGAAACACGCCTAATTGTACGGCCTATGAAAGTTAATCTTTCATCTGTTTGTGGCTGTTTCTTGAATGTCAGATTATCTATCTGCAAATTTTATCCGCCTACGCAAAGTCTGCTGTGGTTGGTTTTTGAATCAGTCTTTGTTCTTAGTTTTCTCACGGGCAGTACTGGGATGTAAACATTAACGTAAATTACTGTCTACCACTTTTGGCTAGCAACCAGCTCTCATTACATTATTACTATTAATGATATTGTTTCCTTAGGTTTCGAATGAAAGAAAATGGCTCCAACGACTCGTTTCAGCTGTTTTTCTTTTTTTTTTCGAGGTCCTCTTCAACTAGCCGCACCATTACCCACAGTTTCACTCACGATCTCCTCCATATATTACTGTCGAATTGACACCCAACTGGTCCTCTCACATTCTGGCTCCACTTGAGTGATGGCCTGGCTTGTGGTGTCATACGACGGTCTCCTCAGCGTTCGTGTCTTATCCATCTCTATTTTCTCCTACCTATTTTTTTGTACGATAGGATTTTGGTTAGTTTGTTGCCAGCTAGTGTTTCTTGTTGCTAAGTCTTTTTGGCCGGCCATCTGATCGTCAGTTTGGAGTGAGCGATGTGGGCAGCTGTTGATAAAAGTCTGCAGTGGCCTGTTGAAACTACTTTTAGTGATGCACCAAGTTTCTGACCGATATAGAAGAAGTGACCGACTTGACTTTGGTGTTGGAAATCTGAATCTTGTTCTTTATGCTGGCTGGCTGGCTGGCTGGCTGAGTCAGAGCAGATTTCCAAACTAGTTTCAGGTCGGTCATTGTCTGTCTGTCTGTCTGCTTTCGACATAGGACTTTGCACCGATGTGCAGCAGTTCGAATTGCCACACTCCATGTAGCACACAAAGAAAAAGAAAGTAGAAGAAATGCATAATGGAGACAGTAAACAGATATGTGAGACAAAGGAATAGTAAAAACGAAGAACAACATAGTTTCATTTGAGATCATAAGTCACAAGGAGTGGATGCATCTGCGACAGCCATTGACAATGACGATTTTGAGCCATATCACTAATTGTTTCCAGCCTTCATTGACTTTTACCGTCCCGAGAACCCCAACCAGTCAGGAAGCCTACACCTCTCTACGTGGCTGGCTTAAACTAACTGTCGTGGATTTCATTGACTAATGAAGTCATGTTTTGTTTTGACCACCGCTAGCTATTTTCTAGTCTGACCCTGTGTCAGCTAAGATTGCCCATCGGTCGAGGAAGGCGATAACTAGGCATACGTAACACATGTCCCAACCATCTCAGTCGATGTAGCTTCACAGTCTCGTCGATTGTTTTCCCCTCCTTTACCTAGCACTCGACCGATGTCTGACCTCAATATTTCTCACCTTATTATACCACTTCACATGAGAGATAGAGCGCAGGCACCTATGATCGAAGACAGCCCCTCAGGCTGTTCATGTCTTCCACTCTCAGTGGCCAGGTCTGACAGCCATGAAGGAGGACGAAGGGGACTGCTGAGCAGTACACCCGCCCTTTGGTCGGAAGCCGGATATCGCTGAATGTGTATCTTGGCCGTTCCGATTTCGGCTAGCTTTGACATATTCATCCCATCCCCTGGCCTGTGGTTGATGTCGTGTTTCATAGGATTAGTGAATGAAGTAACGTCTGATAAATCTCTGGCTTTGATGTTGATTGGTGCTTGTCGTTGTTGTCTAGGCATCTCGATCACTTATTTCTTCTCTATGTTCACCTGGAGTCGTGTTTTACTCTGCCTGCCTCATCTGCCGGTTTGTTAGTTTTTCGCCTGTAAGTTTTCGAATCTTAGTTGACATTAGACAAAAGACGTCCGTGAAATCCAGGTCTTCTGGAGTCTTCTTATGCACATTGATGCATTGTATCATTTCGCATAACGGCTACACTGCCATAACAATGCTAAATGCGTGAGAAATCACTGTATGATAATGTTTCCACTGAATCTGGAGCCCATTATGCATGGTTTCAAGAGCTTAAGTATTATGCACTAGACCACTTGGATCGTAAAAGGGCAAAGTTAAACTTTTAGCACCACTAATAACCAATCAGCAAACAACCTTGAACGGAACAATCACATGAAAGAGGCATTTATGACAAAAGGAAACGTATATTTATGGAAAAAAGCATAAAACTCTTACAGGGGGTATCTTTCTCTAACATGTGAGAGAAACATCTCCCAGTTAAGCATCGAAATGTCAATAGAAAAGTTACGCCACATTCTGTATATGTATTCATCCAAATGATTATAAATGAGGTTCATTTATAGCCCTTATCCTACTTTACAACCTGTCCCAAAATCCTTTAATATAATTTGTATGTGTCCTCGTAATGGGATCGATAAAATCAGTTGAATGGTTGACTGTATGATGAATATATCCCAGAGATGACAGAGAGTTGTAACCTCTCCACTCATCCGTATGTATTATAGATCCCCATTTTACATGTCTTGTAATAATGGGTATAAGAGTAGTTGCTTTTCTATGTTTCCACGAATCCCTTTCGCAGGGAGGTGTCGTACAAACCGATTATCCAAATATTGTTTGCTCGCTGCCGACCATGGTTTTATTTCTTCTTCACCAATACACTTTCGTCGACGTGCACAACAATGTCTTCTCTATCCAACAAAGAATCGATTTTCTCTATTTTCTACGAAGCAATATCTCTGCAATGCTGATACCATTGAACCGTAGATAAGAGGCTATTCTCCGTCTCAGCAGCTGCGGCTCTCACCGGCTGTTTCAAGACCCAGTAGTTGCAAATATATAAAATTTGCGTTAAGGAGAGATGTGACCTTGCAAAAAAAGTTCCTACGAAATATTAAAATTATCAGCTCATCTCCTATAATACTAACTCGCCTCAAGCATATTGCACAACGATGGACATATTCATCAGTTGACCTGCTAAAGCTTTTTAAAGTCATCACACCACCACACGAACAAATTCTCTCTTTCCGAAGCTACCCTGAATCCAGGCAATACTGGAAAACACTGTCCTCCTCGAATTGCAACCATAACTTCGTTAATGCACTAATTTGAAATGAATCAAGCGCGATGCAACATTGAACTAACATTCGTGAATCTCATTGGATAATTCAACATCGTTCGCTGATTGGTGGTAGTTAGTGGTGCTTAAAGTTTAACGTGGCCAGTGAAAGCCACCTTTTCACCTCGTTTCACAAGAGGAATACCATCGTTCGCTAGGAAATGCAGATACATCCAGATAACGAGCCTGAAATGGTATGAAATGTGCATCTTAGATTTCATTGCTAGCCGCAGAGCTAATGAGCAATCATACAGTCAGATAAAGGGGTCTGAAGATAATACGATTAAGTGGAGTTGTGCTGCTGAAGCCCTACGTTGCGCTCGTAACCCATTGAGATTGGAAGACATGAAAAGCTTGGCTAGCTGTCTTTGATCATAGGTGTCTGCGCTCTATCTCCCATGTAAACCGGTATAATTAGGTGAGCAATATTGAGGTTAGGTGTCGAGTGCTAGGTAGGTGGGAAGAGAAATCAATCGACGAGGCTGTGAAGTTACACCGATTGATCTAGTTAGGATATGTGTCAGCTGACATAGGGTAAGACTGGAAAAGAGCTAGTGGCGGTCAAACCAAAACATGACTTCATTAGTCAATGAAATCCACATCAGTTAGTTTAAACCAGCCACGTCGGGAGGTGTAAACTGGCCTACTGGTTGGGGTCCTCGGGAAGGTAAAAACCAATGAAGGCTGGAAACAATTGGTGACATAGCTCAAAATCGTTCTCAATGGTGCAAATGCATCCACTCCTTGTGACTTATGATTTCCAATGAAACTATATTGTTCTTCGTTTTTACTATTCCTTTGTCTCACATTTCTGTTTACTGTCTCTATTATGCATTTCTACTTTCTTCTCTTGCTTTGTGTGCTACAAGAAGGGAGTGTGGCGACTTGAGCTGGTGCACATATGTGCAAATTTCTATGTTGAAAACAGACAGAGAGATTGACGAAGTTAGAATATACTTGGACTTCTGTACTTCATCCCACAGTCTTGCATTGCCTAAGAGTCCCGGACATTTGCCCAAAACTACATCTAGAACTGAGACTCATCATTCTAGGCGCACAACTTCCAACCAGTGAGCCACATGTTCAAGTCCTGCTCCACCTAACAAGATTTTAACAGCAAGGTGATATCATTAGCCTTCCATACAGTAGGTGTGGCTGATTTACAACTGCAGAGAATTACAGCTGATTGTTGATTGAAATTTCTTTTATCTCTGATTTCCAGCGATTTGCTAACTGGTGTCACTTCGTAAGTCTCATGTCAATGAATGTTGTATAGCATTAGGGGTGAAGAATGAGCTATAACTCACTTCTATTCATGAAGTCATGAAGGTTCAAACCCCACCTCACCTACCAGGGTTTCAACAGCCCAGTGTCATTAGTATCATTAACCTCCAAGCAATAAGTGAATCAACTACGAGGAAACTCAAGAAGTTGCTCTTAGTTCAGTAAGAATGTACAATACTCATCATAAATATACGATTTGGAAACAAAGTGAAACAATGATCAATTCATTTCATAAAGTATGAGACGATGTGTTTCTTCATTTGAGAAATTGAACATATATACAAACTTGAAATAATAGAGAAAATTTGTAGCTCAGGTGGATGATTTGCAATTAATAGTGTTCTCTCTGAGCTGGTTGGTTAAGTTGCGGAGCTTTCATCGTCCTTCTGGACAACATCCTCCTTCAGCGCAATTTTTAGCATAAAGTGAAATGATTTAAATTTATTCATGAGTGATATAATTGTGTCTCCCGGTAACCATCTGTATTACATATGTATTGATCATTTTCTATTGACTTGGATTTTGAACTTTCTAGTCACCTGATTTACTTTTTATTAGTTGGTATATTCGATCTATATTAACGTGTTTGTTGATCGCTGGCTGATTCGTCTGAGTACCAGGCTTCTAGGAATTGCCTGACTGCACTTTTGGTGTTTCCTCTGTCTAAGATTTCGACACATAGACACATATGCACATAGACAATTATGGACATCAGCTTGATTGGGATAATGTTGACCGGATGTCACGCCTACGCCAGAGATGGTGTAAGTCAGCGAAAGCAGCTCGAGCTTTTCGGATCCGTGCTGAGATCCAAGTATGCGGCAAAGGCAGCTGTTGTTGACTGCGTAACTTCATCACCTCTGTCTTCTCTCCCACCTCATTCAACATCTTTAGTTAAGTATAATTTTACGATCAATCCTACTTTCATATAGATCAATCACTAGTGAGTAACCAGTCCTTGGTGTTTTTATTGACCATATTCTATCAGTGAAACAAGTCTGAAGCAAGCGCCAAGTGTTTCACCATTACAACAGTTCACTCAATCAACACCCGAAATTCTTTGATTTCTCCTTATTGACGACGAGTCAATGCATTGGTAGAAGTTAGAATTCATGGACTGGCCAGTGAATAGTTGGTTCCCAGTGGTTGAATGGTATACGAGCTCGCTAGCCTTGTAGTAACCGGAAGATCCTGGGTTCAACCCCCTGGCACGTGGGTGCATACTTCCTGTGATTATTTCCGAATTTGGATGATGAAACAGCTGACTGTCGTCCAGTACTCCCTGTGGTTGGTTTTCTTCACTGGTGGTTCTCTAACTGATATCAATTCTCGGTCAACTCACAAAAAGCATTACAGTATTACAGTTTTATAAGACATCAAAAGGTTGATATCTCTGACTTTTTTTTTTACTTCGGCTATCTCCTACGGGAGGATGAGCCGGCTTCATGAACCATGAAGTTTCATGGGAATTGGGTACGAGTGATGTCCCCAGCATCGCTCGGCCTTTGTTTGAGAGTGTAGCTCTAGCCTTTACACAACCAAGTGTGACCTACAAGGTAGTAGGAGTGGAGTAGGGAGTCCACTATCCATTGGCAGCCAGCCGGTGACTGGAGTCCGGTTCATACGCCCTTTTGAATGGGGCCAGACATCCAGGACATCCAATAAGCCCTTTGTCCATACGGCTGCCGGTGAACTCCGGTGAGCTTCATACGCCAGTCGTTGAAGGTTTGGAATCAGGGTTTAGCCATCTCCCCTAGACTGTCATCCAATGGACAGTCAACCCGGTGAAGTGCGCCGGGCATCCGCTTTTGCCCTCTCACTTTGGTGAAAAACACCGCCACGTGAAGGCAGTGAGTAGGACTTCCTCAGGAGAGGCTATGTAAGACGCCCGGTCATATGGGAGCATTTCAAGAGGTGTGCGGAGGGGTGGCCAACCCGCAGCGCAAGACACCCACCCCCGACCATCCTGAGGCTGCTGCTGCTGCTGTGAAGTGTAGTGACACAGGTTTGAGTCTTCGAAGGGAACGTCGGTTCTTTCAGGATTTTTTGTCGAAGTTTCTAAATCTGGAGAGCTCCTTGTCTATAGCCTTCAACTATTCGCCACCAATTATAGTTTTACTTTATTCTTCTTTTTTTTTCTATATAGGCATACTGTCCGTGTTTGGATTGCACGTATTCTATTGATAATAATATCCTATACATTTAGTCAATTCCTGAAATTGTCATCCTCAATATTCCATCCATACCACCAGTCAATCAATTCAATGGCATCTGGTTATGATAAATTTATGCATGACAGAACTTTACTCAATCTATACACACACTGGACTGTAACTTGTTTAACAGTCTTACCCTTTTGTGTTATCTTAATTTTTATTAATGAATTCCATGTGATTTGGTTAGCTGGATTTCTAATATTTATTCGATTATTATCATTGCTGTTATCACCGCCGGTGTCATACACTTTGTCGTCGTCTTTATCGTCATCATCATCATCATCATCATTGGTGAAGCATTCAAAGACTACTGTAAGATGTCAATATGGAGATGAAATTAATGGTTAGTAGTTTACTATTGTTAACTTTGATTTCCCTCGCCCCTCCACTTTTTTTCACCAACGTTTTCATCGATCTATTGTATTGTCTGTGGTTGTGAGTAAAGGAGAATGATGCTCAGAAAGGTTTCGTGTGCTTTTGGAAGTGTGTGGTGGGGCGGTTGTTACTTCCCGGCTGCCTACACTGGGTACCTGAAATAGAAAGAGGGTTAGTGTTGCGTGACCGCAGAGCCCAGGGGACAACTGCTTGAAGCCAGCCGTTCACACACGGCCTGTATGAACTGGTTTCTGGGGTTGGTTCCGTATTAATAAACTTACCGTCAGTTACGGGCCACCGTAGGGTAAGTCAGAATGCAAAAATTTTGGGTTCGACCTTTTCTAACCCACCTCTCTCCAGAGTGGAGAGACAGCATAGCTGGCCGGCATACTGGTCATCTGAGGGAAACACCTCACTGTTGTTACACCACTGTCCCAGCTGTACTACTTCGCCCTCAGATCCACAACACAGTGTGAACAAAATTCTTACACAATACCGGTAACTGCTTTTAGTCTAATCGCCATCCTAACAACCTTTCTGGCATGCTAAGACCTGCAGGAGCATTGGTTCCAGCCAGTGCAGCTTGTTGAGTCATCGCGAGGTGCAAGCCCGACCACCACGTCAAGGTAGCAGCTATCTCCCGTGTGAAGTGGTATAATAAGGTGAGAAATATTGAGGTCGGGCATCGGTCGAGTGCTATGTAGGTGGGAGAATAAATCAGTCGACGAGGCTGTGAAGTTACATCGACTGAGATGGTTAGGACATGTGTTACGTATGCCTAGACATCGCCTTCCTCGACCTACAGGCAATGTTAGCTGACTGACGTAGAGTCAGACTGGAAAAGAGCTAGCAGATGTCAAACGAAAACATGTCACCAGTCAATCAAATCTACAACAGTTAGTTTAAGCTATCCATGCAAGGAGGTGTATACTTCCTGACTGGTTGGGGTCCTCGGGACGGTAACAACCAATGAAGGCTGGAAACAGACAATTGGTAATATGGCTCAAAATCGTCGATGTCTATGATGACCGGCGCAGATGCATTCACTCCTTGTGACTTATAATTTCCAGTAAAACTATATTGTTCTTCGATATGATTATTCTTTTTACCTCATATCTGTATTTAATGTCTCTATTTTGCATTCATTTCTTTTTACCTCCTTTTCTTGTTTTGTGTTCTGAATGAAGTGTGGCGACTTGAACTTCTGCACATCGGTGGAGAGTTCTATGTTGAAACCAGTCAGTCAGTAATGAATACATCGAGGTGATATTCATTTGTGATTCATGCCCCCGTCTCAAAACAAGTAGTTCAGTTGAGAGGCTTTTTTTTTCATCGATTTCATTTTCTTTAGTTGTACGACTTCATATACAAGCAATTAAGTTCTTCATTAAAGAGGATATAGCATGTAAGAGAGGAGATGAGTTTTCACAATCATAAGTGCTTATACTAATCATTACAGGAATTCAATAGCTACTAACTATTCAGCAATAGAATTCACTCTTAAACTGAATAAGAGATCTAAAATTCCCTTTTTTTGTTGTCCAACAAACAAGAAGAGCTAATGAAACCTTAAGAAGATCAGTCCATAGAAAGCCTCCACATGGAATGCTCAGCTACACTTAGATATCTAATGAACGAGAACAAAATGCACTTATATCTCTTGTCACTCACATCCGAGATATTTGCAGTCTTGGTACTCTAGAAGAAGGGCAACTTCCATAAGGGAAGAATTTCAACATCTATAAGAGCAAAATTCTTCACAACTCTAAGAGTAGGGTTCTAAAGTTGTCTATTGATGTGAAGAAGCCTGAAGATCTCACAAGATCTCACATTTGACCGCTTCTATGTGCATACCATACATCAATGTACCTATTCCTGAATTGAATTTTTGATTTTCCCGTCGATTGATTGGACCGAAGTGCTCGGTCTCAGGTTGACATGTCGGCTTCTTGTGCAGATGCTTCGACGATGTCTGGGCATTTAGTTAGTATTTAATTGGTGGATGGTGATTAGCAGTGGAATCCAGGGTGCGCATTTCGTCCTATTTGGGGCTCGTCATCTGGATGTACCTGCATTTCCCAGTGAGTGATGACGTTCCCACTGAGGCTCGAACCCAGTACCCATAGTTTCAAACGCCAAAGCGTTATCCACTAAACCACTTGGGCCGCGAGAGCCACTGCCTCTTGTGCAACGGGTCATATTATTATTGAATTGAATTTTTGATTTTTCCGTCGATTGATTGATTGGAATCAAAAATTCAATTCAATAATAATATGACTCGTCGCACAAGAGGCAGTGGCTCTCGCGGCCCAAGTGGTCTAGTGGATAACGCTTTGGCGTTTGAAACTATGAATACTGGGTTCGAGCCTCAGTGGGAACGTCATCACTCACTGGGAAATGCAGGTACATCCAGATGACGAGCCCCAAATAGGACGAAATGCGCACCCTGGATTCCACTGCTAATCACCATCCACCAATTAAATACCTATTCCTGAACGTAATAGGAATTGAATAGAGGGATGCGAAGAGGGGGGCTGATAGAACTAAGTAATGACATCAATAATTATTGCACAGTGGAGTTGTAATCAGGATGCGCGTATAAAAACAAACAAAGGAAATGTACGAATTCGAAAGAATCGAAGAGTTATAAAACAAGGCAAAAAAACATGTAAATAAACTGGTCACTCATGAAATCACGTGCACATACACACACACGCTCAGTTGTGCAACACCACTGTATGTATGTTCTGTGGTTGTTGTTGTTTATGGCGTTAACACTTAACTAGACTGGTACTACGTCAATGTTAATAACTTGGTAAGTAATTTCAATAGACAAGACAAGAAGTCTGTCATTGATTGATTATCATATGACTATAGATGAGTTTATCTGATGATGACGACGATGATGGTGTTGATATTGATAGTACGTATCATTACTTTTATGTGTTTCTTCTTAGCAATGAAAAACATTTTCAAAAATACAGTTACCTACTTATGAGTAGTACAGGATATCCCAACAAAACAACTCTATTATAATTTTAGTGTTGGTTTGTAGGGATTTGATTGGTTACAGGATTTCATCATGAGCTGACATCAGTTAGAGAACCGCTGGAAAACCACCTGGGAGTACTGAACATTTGTTTCGTCCTAGTATGGGGCTCTTCAGCAGTACGTCCCAAACTAGGACGAAACAGCTTTTCAGTACTTCTAGGTTTTCCAATGGTTCTCTAACCGATGTCACTTCATGATGAAACCCTCTAACCGACCAAATCCCTACAAACCAACACTTGAATATCAATGAGATGGTCACTAGCGACTGGCCCTATTCAAGTAGGTGGCGCAGTGGTTAGGACTCTCGCCGACCATGCACATGGTCCAGGGTTCGAGCCCACGCCGGCGCACACCTGATATCTATGGTTGGCCTGCAAAATTTGGGCTACCGATATCCATGCTGAAAATTCCATACTTGTACTAAAAATACAGTGTGGAATCAAGATGTAAATCAAAAATAAAAAAAATAAAAAAAGTAGTTACCTGGGGTTCTAGTGGGAAGCCGTGGCCAGTAGGGTACAGCAGGTCGGGTGTGAGGACAAATACTTGCCGAAGACATTGGCTATGGATCGCGCTATGTCGCGAATTGGCAGAAGTTAGAACTTATGAGCTGGCCATTGGATCAGTCGGGTCCCAATTGCTCAATGGTATACGAGCTCGCTTGCCTTGTAACTGGAAGGTCCAGTGTTCGAACCCTTTGTGGTGGATGCGTACTGCTAAAGAGTCCCAAGGTGGGACGAAACAGCTGTCCAGTATTCCCAGGTTTTTCAATGGTTCTCTAACTGATGTCAGCTCATGATGAAATCCTGGAACTGTTTTGAAAAGAAATCGAAGGTATAAAATATATATGACGATTTTTACTGAATGAATTTCAAAGGGAGTAGGTATGCTCACCGATGGTATTAATTCCCGGTGCCACTACACACATATATCGTGAACTAGTAGAAGTTGGAATTCATAAACTAGTGGCTGAATAATCTGCCAAGCTACAGCCTCCCTCAACGAGCCTTATGAACTGATGTAGGATTAGGTTTGGAAAGGGTTATGCGGTGTTCAAACCAAAACCTGGCGTCTTTAACAATCGAAAGAAGCTACTTGTCAAATGTAGACTATCTGGCTGGAGGGGAGGGGACCTTAGGATGCTAAGAACCAATGGCTAGAGACTATTTAGTGATATTGCTCAAAACTATTGTCAGCGGTGTAGATACCTTTTACTCATGCAATTCCATGTTACTATTCCTTATCCCGCGCGTTTCTGCTTCCTTTCAATCTCTTTCTTCTTTTTTCCTCTACCTTTGTGTGTTAAGTTGAATGTGGTAATTGAATTACTGCATATCTGTGCATAGTTTTGTGATGAAACAAAGTCTGGTTGGCGCAGTAACCTGATGGCCATGAATTCAATCCTCACTGCAGTCATAGCTGCATCTACCTGCCTGTCTGTCTAGTTTCAACATAAAACTTTGCACAAGTGTGCAGCATTTCAAGTCGCCACACTTAACTCCTTATAGCACACAAAGCAAGAGAAAAAAGTAAAGAGAAATGAATGCAAAACAGAGACCTGAGGTAAAAAGAACAGCAATATCGAAGAACAATATAAGTTTCACTAGGAATTATAAGTCACAAGGATTGGATGCATCTGCGCCATTGAGAACGATTTTGAGCCATATCACCAATAATTTCCAGCCATTTAATTTTTACTGTTCCGAGGACCCAAACCAGTCAGGAAGTATACTCCTTCCTACGTGGATAGCTTAAACTAACTGTTGTAGATTTCATTGACTGGTGCCATGTTTTCGTTTGATCGCTGCTAGCTCTTTTCCAGTCTGACTCTACGTCAGTCAGCTAACATTGCCTGTAGGTCGAGGAAGGCGATGTCTAGGCATACGTAACACATGTCCTAACCATCTCAGTCGATGTAAATTCACAGCCTCGTCGATTGATTTCTCCTCCCACCTACATAGCACTCGACCGATGCCTGACCTCAATATTGCTCACCGTATTATACCACAACCTAACACCGGAGACGGAACGCAGGAAACTCTGATCAAAGACAGCTAGCCAGGTTGTTCATGTCTTCCACTCTCAATGGCTAGGTCTCACAGCTATAAAGGAGGACGGAGCGGACTGTACAGCAGTAGACTCGCCCTTTGGTCGAAAGCCGGTTATCACGTCTACGCCAGAGATGTTGTAAACTGGCATATGCGAAATTAGCCCTCTGTATCCGTGCTGAGATTTCGTCAGATATCAACCCGTTGGCGTTGGCTGATGGTAGTTCCCAAATAAGTGAATCGTTCAACGTACTCTACCAACTACCTCACTCCCTATTTGTTAACTAGTTTGAGTCAATGTAGTCCAGTGCCGTAACATCATCTGACATTTGACAACAGGAGCGAATCGCATGCGAAACATTAGAAGATTGCAGCTTGAGTTGTTGAGAATGCTGCGCTCCATTTTGTGAGCGTCTTCACTTAGGATGGAGAACCGTATCATGTGCGTATTCTAAGTCAACGAGATTACTCCCTGGTAACAGGTCAAGGATATAATGAATGGTGCGTCGGTGGCATAGCGGTTAGGATGCTCGCCGACCACGCTTCATGTGGTCTTGGGTTCGATCCCCGGCCACGGACGAACTCCTTTACCTCGCTGAGCCAGAAATAATGCTGGCAAAGAGGAAAGGTTGGGCATGAGGCTAGCAACCCCATCCTGTGAGATAAACACACTGCTACAGAAACTTCAAGCCACTAGCTTGAAGCCCTATGTTCCACTGGGGAAGGTGAAGAAAAAAAATAAGTAAGTCTAAAGATTACCTTTAGTTTTATCACAATATAGGGTGATGGTAGAAGGATAAGGAATGCAAATTATGCCCTACTATGGTTTATGTTATCGGTTGATATTTCAAAACATGCCATCGCATTCAAATCATGGCAGCATGACTTCAACGTAGGGTCCTTGAACTAATTAGAAAACATATTTCTTTTTTATCAGGTTAATAAGAAAAACTTTTCATTCAAGAATTTTTTAATTCCATCAATATATTCACCGGAGATGTGTATAGACAGACCTTCAACATCACCATGAAACCCGTTTGGAAATCTTCTGCACTCAGAATAAACAACAAAATTCGGATTTTCAACACTAATGTTAAGTCGTCAATCAGTGCCTTCTAAACGGGTCAGAAACGTACATTTAGCGCCACAAAAGTTATTTCCAACAGGTTGTAGACCGTTAACCAACAGCTACCTTCTCTGTCTCCATACTGAACATCAGATGAACAGGAAGAATTAGCAACTAGGAGGAATTCTGGTAGACAACAAACTAACCAAGAACCTTTCACTGAATAAACACAACACATAAACTGGAAATGGATATTGGGCATACGTTGAGAAGACTGTTGAGTGATGTAGCGTTCCAGATAATCACTCGAATGAAGCCCGAATAGGAAAGGACAAGTTGGGCGTCACTCCGAGGGTGATATATATAGAGGAGGTCGTGCGGAGAAGATATGAGAGAGACTATTGACAATCATGGAACCAGCTAAAGAGGTTCGTGGAGAACAGGACAAAGTGGAGATGTACTGTTTAAGCCCTATGTGTTCTACTCGGAACCTGATGGGAACAATAACAATGTAATGATTAAAATACTATGTTTATAGATCAACTGTAAATAAGAAACCTAGTCAAAGGATTAATGACCAAACTACCGGTTATCTCAAGACTGTATGGTCTATGATATTAGATATGTATAGGCGTCAATCAGATAATTTCACTTCAGGAAACCAATAAATTTTATACTTTGTTCAGTAACTAAGTTGTATGAAAGTTGAATAGTTTTCTGGGTAGCCTTCATCACGTAATAAAATCTGGTGAAATCATTATTGAATATGGAGAATCTTCAGATTATAACGAAGACTCGACAAAGCCATCAAGAGAACTTATTATGCTGCAAAACTTGTTATCCTTAACACCACCAAGCGAGTGCTTCAACAATCTGGGAAAGACCAGTCGCCAATCCTCTACACTTCAAACTGCATATATCAATTTCAGTGTGTTTGTGGAAGCAAATACGCATAGGTCGTACGGAAAGGCGATTGTCTACTCGCATGATGGAGCATTTGCCAAAATGGTTGAAAACAGCTGAGTTCAAAGTGCCAAAATCCTCAATAACAAAACATCTTGTAGATTACGGACATGATATCGACGCAGTCAAGTCATTTACCATTGTCAGCAAACAAAGAAACAAGAAGATGCTTGCAATTGCAGAGGCTTGTGCAATTCGAATTTACAAACCAGCTCTCTGTATACAAAAGGAGATGGTCGTGACTCTTAATCTACCATGGTAATACGTTTTATTCTCTACTTGTTATTATTCTACCTCTTCTTCTTACTATTATTGTTATTATTATTACCATTATTATTATTATTCTTGATTCATCTAAAACTATGCTTTATCAGTAAGATTATCTTAACTCACTTCAACACTATTAAAACTGTTATTATAACTATTACTATTGATATTAGTCTGTTTGCAATTCTCGCTATATTCCCTAATGACTAATTGTTTATCTAAGTGATGTAATTGAAGCGTAATGCAATTTATCTTAATTTTGATCTCTCATACTCTCTCTCTCCCCTTATCTATTTGAACATGACCTGGAAAATATTCGCACCTGTCTCTCTGCATGATTAATTCAATGTAGTTTGTTTACTTATCAGCCTTATGTCTCCCTATGTAATTTCAAAAGTATATATATTCGTGTATGTAGAGTATTCAACTTATCAGTCTTATATCTCCCAATGTAATTTCAAAAGTATATGTATTCGTGTATGTAGAGTATTCAGCTGACGAGTTCTACCGAAATTTGATGAATTCATTAAATCCTGCTTTATTAACCTTGATTGCTTGTTTTAAATTCGTATCGGGAAATAAATATTTTCAATTCAGATTATAACCATTTATTTCTATTTCGACATGGTTCACGTGGACGTAAGCACGTGCTTAAGGATATAAGGGTACTCAGTCCAAGATTGCCAAGCTTAATAGTGAAATCTAACTGTTCACAATTCTTAACGCCTATAAACTAGCGGTATAACATTACCAACAGTGAATATCACTAATCGGTAATTGTCATCACGAGTAGGCTCTCATTAGAACCATCGGAAATTCATAGTAATGCCAGATACTAATCCACAGTTGGTTAAGATCAGGTATTTGTGCCTATGGAGAATTAATAAAGCACTCCCATTGTCACCAATTCCATTTAATTCATCATAGCTGTACTAATGGAATTAACCCTAAATGGTGACTTCAGAGACTCAGGGATTGAATTGTTACCACCAGGGAATAATCTCGTTGACTTAAAATATGCAGATGATATAGTCCTCCATCCCAGGTGAAGACGCTTAGAAAAGAGAGCATAGTATTCTCAACACCTTGAGCTGCAATTTATGTATGTTTGGCATGCGATTCGCTCCTGCTGTCAAATGTAAGTTGATGCTACCGGACTGACTGGACTACAATGACTCATTTCTAGCTTAGAAATAGGGAGTGAAGTGGATGGTGGAGCGTGTTGACCACTTCACTTGTTATTTGGAAAATTGCATCAGCCAATGCCATCGGGTTGATCTCTGACGAAATCTCAACATGGATACAGAAGACTCTTTTCACATATGCCAGTTTACGCCCTCTGTGGTTTAGTAGACGTGATATCCGGTTGGCTGGCTATCGACCAAAGGGTATGTGAACTGCTCAAAAGTTCGCTCCGTCCTCCTATATGGTTGTGAGAAAGACATGACCATTGAGAATGGAAGACATGAAAAGCTTGGCTAGCTGTCTTTGATCATAGGTGCCTGCGTTCTATCTCCCGTGTATGTTAAGTGGCATAATAGGGAGAGCAATTTTGAGGTTAGATGTCGAGTGCCAGGTAAGGATGTTAAATCAATACATGGGTTGTGAATTTACATCGACTGGGATGGTTAAAACATATGTTACGTGTTCCTGGTTGGGGTCTTCGGGAAGGTGAACACCAATGAAGACTGGAGACAGATAACTGGTGATATGGCTCAAAATCGTCGATGTCAATGATGGCCAGCTCAGATGCATCCACCCCTTGTGACCTATGATTTCCAATGAAACTGTTTCGTTCTTCGTTATTACTATTCCTTTGTCTCACACCTCTGTTTACTGTCTCTATTATGCATTTCTTTTACTTTCTTCTCTTGCTTTTTGTGCTACATGGAGGGAGTGTGGCGACTTGAAGTGCTGCATATCGGTGGAAAGCAGTTCTATGTCGAAAACAGACAGACTACTCATTAGTAGATCAGTCTCATAATTTAGATTACTCAGTGTAATTTGCAGACGGAAAGAAGCACACAAGTTATACTTAGTATCACACAGAATCATCTCTCCAGTCATATGATCATCAATCAATGACAGACGTAATGTCTTGTCTAAAGAAATTACTTAACAAGCTTTTTAACATTGACGTAATACAGCAGTCGAATTTTAGTGTTAACGCCACACAAACTATACCAACCAATACAGTAATAACAACGTATGTATACTATGATGTACTGAGAACATCCGACTAGTGGTATTGACTGCGTGTGTGCTCACGTGTGGGTGTGCGTGTAAGTGTGTGTGTTTGTGTGTATGCACGATTCCATGAGTGAATATTGAACTAATCACTTACGTTGATTTACATTCTTATTTTGGAGGGAAATGACTAATTCATCGATATGTATGACGTGATTCTCGAGGAAGTTGTAGGGAGATTACACGTAAATAGCACAAATCTGTAGGTGTACTTTGAGCAGTGTTTGTATGTGTGTGCGTGTATACACATAGATAGACACACGTATATATGTGAATATAGAAGTGCGTGTAGTTGACTCTAGTAGTATGCTTTACTCAAGTTCCTCATAAACACAAGTGCTATCGAAACTCTGATTGGTTTCGTGTTTTGTTGAAGTAGTTCAACAGTCAGCCAGTCACCTTTGAGTCCACACTGGTCACGTATAAGCATAATTTTATGCTTTCTTATTAATTGAAGGTTTAGTATAGTAGTAATAGTAGTACTGTAACGACAGAAGACAAGGGTCAGACAACAGATCGTTTGTTGAGAGAATCAAGAGATATGTATAGATTTTTATCTACATTATTATCAGCGTAGAAACAACGTCTTCTGATTGGTTGTTTTCTTGGTGAAGGTTATTGTGTACTGCTTATGACCGTTTCTTAGAAAGTTAAGTCATATATCTGCGAATCGTATTTGCACACGTTGAGTCTGTTGTGATTGGTTGATGAGTTCCTAAAGGTTAAGCTTTGTTATGACTGGCTTAAATTTTCGCCTTGCAGTCAGCTCTCATCACACTACTACTATTTTGAGTTTTTTCTTACCTTTATACCTGATCTTGACTAGCCATTGTGTATCACTGAAATGTTTGAAAATGTTGTTTTTGCTTTCACCATGTTAAACACCCGTGTGAAAGTGTGTTCAATGCAATTCTAGGAGTGATGATGAATTGATCTTTTGTGTTTATAGACTATATTGGAATATATCAGTGATATGTCTCGAAATCTTTAGTTTGACGTTTTGGTTGTGTGCCAACTTAAAATAATGCATATCAGAACAAAGTTCTAGATTTCATAATGTAACCAGTCAGTCCTAAAAATTCCTCAGGTCTGATTATAATTTCAAACGATTGCACTTTTTTCTTATGATATTTACTACTTTCAAGTGCAGAATTGTAAGTAGTTGATCGATTTCAAGGTGGGTTTCGTGACGAACTGACACCATTAAGGGATACTTTGGAAAGTCGGGAGTACTTGAGAGTGCTTGTTTCATCCTTGTTTTGGAGAGCTTGGCAATTCGCAGCCTGTGACATACTGGTAACGTGTTCGCCTCGTCGTAACACAGAGGTCCTTATTTCAATCCCTTTTGGAGTAAAGGTGATGGAATATTTATCCAGTGTTCTCTCTCGTTTTTCAGTGGTTCATTACTTGATGTCGGATCCTAGTGAAATATATTCTTATTTCATACAATGCTAGCGAACGCTGAACTTAGATGCATAAAAAATGTCACAAAAATGGTTAGTCTGCAAAGTGATATACATTAACCTGTTAGAAACTATGGATCATATGTTATGAGTTTTATCTTAGCTGCTCGAAGCGGTGAGCTAATTATAAGTTAAGTGTAAATCTTTTTGATGTAGTTATGTTCTCTGATCTAGATGGATAGTTAGTTTGAGAAGCTTTCATTGCCCTACTTACTAGGGAACATCCTCAGGGAATACTTTAATTTTTTGAAATTAGCTTTTAGATTTCTCCACGAGTTTATTAGTCATCTCTCCTGTCGGGTGACACCCGACAGTGACTGGTTGATTTGAGTGTTTTCACACCCTCTAGGCTACTTGTTTTCGTATTCGTGCTGATTGCTTCCTTGACTTGAACTTTCACCCTTCGTGTGTGTGTGAGATTTCCTTCTTATCGATTGATGAGTTTTATCTATCACGATGTGTCTATCGATTGACGACGATCCACTGGAATACCAGGTGGGCTTCTAAATATTCTGGTGTTTCCTCTGTCTCATATTTGAACGTTGGTTGTCCCAGTTGAATTGATGTCCGTAGTTGTCTGTCTGGAGTGAAGCGATATGAGCGAGGGAGTGGATATCATGTCTTTGGACGGCCGGCCAGTTTATGATCATGGATACGATGACGGAGAGGACGTCGTCCACTTTGGCCAATGAATGTTTTATTATTTATTTATTTTGTATATGATGTTGATTTCATCTTCATTCGTTGTTGAGTCTTTTTGTTGACACAGGAGTGACTGGCTGGCTGAGTGAAGTGATTTTGTTGGTTCGTGTGTGACATCAATTCTTAAAAGTGTTTGAAGAGTGTTTCAGTGATTTGTGAGATGTCCTTTATATGTCGTAAGGCGATTTTCTTTGTATTTTCCTTGGGGAACTTTAATTTGGCTAGCTTGGGGGTATATGTCTTTTGATGAAATTCCGTGGATATCCATTCTTTTGGAAGACGTCGTCTATGAGTAATCTTTTGTCAATTTTTCTTAAGTTGGGAGTGTTGGAATGAATCCTAGCTGGCCCTCTTGAATAGTGTTTGTATGCAATTCCTTTTTGTGTGTTATTGGATTGTTGCTGTTGTAGTTGAGTGTATGGTCTGTGTGATTTGATTTTATATAAACTTGAGTTTTTAATATTCCCCTGTGGTTGTTCGTTTTATATTAAAACGTCCAAAGATGGGATTTTGTTTTCATGGATCCCTCATTTCTTGTGATTTTGATTTGTCGTTGTAGACGTCGTTTATTAAGTTGTGAGAGTTTTATCCAACTCGTTTCTTCTGATTGCATTACAAATGTGTCGTCTACATAAAACGTATGTATAAATTTTGGGTTTGAGATAAACAAACAAATGAAAAACGCAAGACAGATACTATTTTTAAATTGAATTTTTGATTTTCCCGTCGATTGATTGGACCGAAGTGCTCGGTCTCAGGTTGACATGTCGGCTTCTTGTGCAGATGCTTCGACGATGTCTGGGGATTTGATTTGTATACAATTGGTGGATGGTGGCTAGCAGTGGAATCCAGGATGCACATTTCGTCCTATTTGGGACTCGTCAGCTGGATGTACCTGCATTTCCCAGTGAGTGATGAAGTTCCCACCGAGGCTCGAACCCAGTACCCATAGTTTCAAAGGCCAAAGCGTTATCCACTGCTAGCCACCATCCACCAATTAGATACTATTTTTATTATCTTCATTGGCAACTATCTTAATTCTCAGTAAAATGATGATATTTCGTATACTACTGAAATAATCATAGAAAAGTAGTATATATATATGTATACTCCAGTCTCACACAACTGTATCTCATCTCTAGACAGACTTCGTCACGAACCAATATTGATTCAAGAAGCTTTGAAAAGCGGGGATAACTGTTTCATGCAAGTTTGAGACTCTTCAGCAATGTAGTTACTCACACACATGACACTCCGCCAAGAAGCGAACACAGCAGCTCAAAGTTTGGGGATACCAGCCAGCTAACCATCCATTCAGGTATCGTGAGTTCTAAACTTTTTGACATAGTTTTACTGCCGCAAACTAATGCCATTATCGGGGAGTATTAGCTTCACCGTCTTGACGCCACTCTGGCTTCATTTTCTTGGTGAAGTTCAACAATAGCGTCCCAGGAGGAGTGTGAACGCTCCAATGACCTTGAAGGCATGCTAGTCGTTGACTAACGGCATCTGTAATTATCATAGGTGTGAGATATCTATCAACGCTATTCACCAACTTTAGAGCGAATTTCACCAGATCATGTTTTTAAGTACTATTTGGACAGTGTGTGTTAATAGCTCTTTAGGGTTAGGATTAGGGTTAAGGTGAGTATTGGGGTTAGGGTTAGGATCAGGGTTATAATTAGCTTTAGGGTCAGAATTACGGTTTGAAAAGGGTTATGACTAGGGTTAGGATTAAGGTTAGGGTCAGGATTAAGCTTATGGTTATCATTAGGGATAGATTTATGGTTGATGTTATTGATTTTACTTGGTTTTATTATCCATGTTTTCTTGGTAAGAAGTGGTCGACCCTCTTGCTGGAAACCGTAATAATTCAACCAAGGGCTTTTTTGGAAGACTGTAAACAGGATGAGAGAGATAAACGATTGACGAAAACAGTTCCTCTGTAGTCATCTCGGTGAATACACATGGACAGAAACTAGTCCAACTTAGCAACTGATATACTCCTCGTTATAACTGGGACGTCGGTGGTATAGCGGTTAGGATGCTCGCCGACCATGCACATGGTCCGGGGTTCGACCCGCGGCCGACGCACTCCTTTACCTCGATAAGCCAGAAATAATTCTGGTGGAGAGGAAAGGTTGGGTATGAGGCTAGCAACCTCCATCCTGTAAAATAAACACTGCTACAGAAACTTCAAGCCACTAGCTTGAAGCCCTATGTTCCACTGGGGAACGTGAAGGAAAAAACAACATAACTGGGACGTATTTTTAAGCCATGTCAAAGAAAGATAACCTGTTTAATGCGTTTTCAAGCATTTTCTTGTCAATGTATACATCATTTTTTGAGCAAACAACATTCCTCATTTTTTATGATTGGTCAGTTGAAGGTCACTACGCGTACGCGTTCACACTCCTGGGGCGCTATTGTTGAACTTTGCCATTTCTTTTTATTGTGTTAGTTAAAAATGTAGTTAGAGTATTGCCTTCTTGTTAAAAAAAACAAACCTTTTTACCACTAAGCAGTAGTATCTTGCTACCTTTCTAATATTTTTTTTCTGCTTTTTTTCATTCCATCATTAGATTCCTTGTTGTTTCATGTGCCCAGCGAAAATATTTCATGGACTGTCGCAGTATTTCTATGCCTGCTGGATAATTTATCGTTTTATGTCACGGGACATCAGCCTACACTGGCCAGTATTCCATGGGATGGTGCCTATGCGATATACGAAGGGGATCATAGTACACGTTGGTTGCCTGCGATCACAGTTATCCTACACTTGTACTCTGGTCCAATAATCATTGCATTCAGTCTACCAGTGTTCATTATGATTTCTTTACAAATAAAGTATTATTATTATTATTATAATCAAAGATCAAATGTATTCAATGGGGAGCATAAACTGATGTCTGGTGGCTATTATTATCGATTTGTTGATGCCTTAGATTTATTGAGTTGGCGATTTTTTGCTTGTAAATTTGTATTGGTAAGTTTTTCCCATTTGTGAGTGATTACATCTAATTAAGATATATATATATATATATATATATATATATATATATATAACTACCAAAGGAAGGAGACCTAAGTCAATGCAAAAACTGGCGCGGAATTACGCTCCTGTCCATCCCAAGCAAAATACTAAGCCGCATCATCCTGGAGAGAATCAAAAACGCCAACCTGGATGAAAAACTTCGACCGGAACAAGCTGGATTCAGGAGAAACAAGTCATGTATTGATCAAATCGCCACTCTACGAATCATCATTGAACAAAGCTTGGAATACCAGTCACCTCTCTATCTCGCTCAACTTCATCGACTTTGAAAAGGCATTTTATAGTGCGGCGTCGACCGAGAGGTGATTTGGAAACTACTTCGCTACTACCAAGGGGTACCACCGACAGTTATACATCTCATCCAACAGTTATACGACAATACTGCATGACAAGTAATCCACAACGGAAAATTTACGGAATCCTTCGAAGTGAGGACGGGAGTAAGACAAGCTGGCTGCCTACTATCGCCAATGATCTTCCTGATTGCAGTAGATTGGATAATGAGACAGACAATGGGCAATAAGGAAACAGGCATAAAATGGACTCACACAAAAAACTCGGAGGATGTGGACTTCGCCGATGATATATGTCTGATTTCTCACAAACTGGAAGATATGCAAGTGAAAAGCAACAATTTGGCGGAAGAAGCATCAAAGATATCACTTCAGATGAACATAGATAAAACAGAGGTGATGAAGATTCTTGACCAACATCAACAGCAACAACAACAACAGACAACAATCAGCCAGCATAAATGAGAGGAACCTGAAAGAAACAACCTCCTTCACCTACCTACCTGTGAAGCATCGTTTTAACTACAGGTGGACGGAATTGATAAGAATATCAAAGCAGCGAGGAGAGAGAAAGCGAGGCAAGCTTTCATTACACTCAAGTCTGTGTGGAGGTCAACAGCACTACTCAGCACCAAAAATAAGATTCTGATTTTCAACTCCCATGTGAAGTCAGTGCTACTTGTTATACGGATCAGAGATTTGGCGAGTCATAAAGAGCACCTCAAACTACAGACCTTCATTAACAGTTGTCTTCGCTCAACACTCAAGATCAGCAGCAGGGATCTCTGGCAATGAGCGAACCAACCCAGCAGGAAACGATTGTGCAACAAATAAGCAGAAAGAAATGGAGGTCGATTGGATTGGCCATCAAACCATCAAGTGACATCACTAGACAAGCCGTCCACTGGAACTCGAAAGGGAAGCGGAGAGTTAGTCGTCAGTGCGAGGTTGACATGGAGGAGGAAGTGATGTGAAGAGGAGATGAAAGCATATGGGTGGACTTGAAGCCAGGTGAAAATGTTAGCGGAGAACTGAACGGAATGGAGAAGCGCGGCTGAAGCCCTTTGTTCCTCTAGGAATAAAGGGAAATAATAATATAATAATTGTCATATATATATAATTTATATTACAACTCACTGATTAAGCCAAGTAAGCTGTTATCGTAGTGCTCTATGAATTGATGGTAGACAGTTTGAGATTATTGGCACGAGAATCGTAAACTTCTAGTTTGCATGCTTATTAGCATTTGTCAGAGAAGTTTATCTACACTGTAGGTGGAGGTGATTCTTCCCTCCTCTCCCACTGAGATTCAAACTTATTTACACACCTTCAGCGGGGTATATGTCTTTTGATGATATCCTCAAGCTAGCCAACCAGTCGAATCAAAGGCCCTCAAGAAAAACAAAGAATATCGCCCATATACCATATATAAAAGATATCTCAGAAATCACTGCAACACTCTTCAAACACCTTTTCAGGAATTGACATCACACACAAACCAACAAAATCACTTCACTCAGCCAGCCAGCCAGCCAATGCCAGAGCGCGGGATTCAAACCTCTAGGACGCATTTTCTAACGCAACTGAATATCGACTCAATAAGCCAATGAGAGAGAGCTACTTCACATTGACTCAAACTACTTTTAGACAAATATATCTATTCATGAATAATTCCCATTCGAACATTAGTAGACAGAAGATAAGTAGTTCAGCGAAGAGTCTCTTTTCGGCGAATTCATTTTCATAGCTGCACAATCGCAAATATATATGGTTATTTTGTGTTATATATATATATATACATTAAATTTGTCAAACGAAAAAACAATTAGTAAGTTCAGATGAATTGGATGTTGATAAGAGGATAGCAACAAAAGTGATGAGTTGTCATAAATGATTGTTAAATAAGAGTTACGTAATGGCATGAATAGTTTGATGAATGAGTTGTGCTCAAAGGGTGTACATGGAAACAAAATAATATACAGAATTACACAAGGGTTTTAAGTTAGAAAAATAAGCATACAAACAGAAGTAAGGTCAAATAAAACAAACAAAGCAAAACATGAGGCAGTAACTCATCGAAGAAGACATTGCGAAGTGGTCGCGCTATGTCGTGAACTGGCAGAAGTTAGAATTCAAGAACCATTGGATCGGGTCCCAGTGGCTCAATGGTCTACGAGCTCACCTTGTAACCAGAAGGTCCTGGGTTTGAACCCCGGTGGGTGCGTACTGCTGAGGAGTCCCAAACTAGGACGAGACAGCTGTCCAGTACTCCCTAGCAGGTTTTCCAGTGGTTCTCTAACTGATGTCAGCTCATGATTAAATCCTCCATACAATCAAACCAAATCCCTACAAAACCAACACTTGAAAAAAAAACAAAGAAAAGTTAGGTCAAATCAACGGAGTTGTTACCATGCGAGTTTGTTTTATTTGACCTTACTTCTGTTTGTATGCTTATTTTTCTAACTTAAAACCCTTGTGTAATTCTGTATATTATTTTGTTTCCATGTACACCCTTTGAGCACAACTCATTCATCAAACTATTCATGCCATTACGTAACTCTTATTTAACAATCATTTATGACAACTCATCACTTTTCTTACTATCCTCTTATATGAACATCCAATTCACCTGAACTTACTCCACTTTAACAATCGTTTTTGACAACTCATCACTTTTGTTGCTATCCTCTTATCAATATCCAATTCATCTGAACTTACTAATTGTTTTACGAGTTGATCACGGATTGATATCAGTTAGAGAACCATTGAAAACCAGGGAGTACTGGACAGCTGCTGTTTCATCCTAGTTTGGGAATCATCGGCAGTACGCACCCACTGGGTTTCGAACCCAGGACCTTCCGGTTACAAGGCAAGCTCGTATACCATTCAGCCGATGATTCCCAAACTAGGATGAAACAGCAGCTGTCCAGTACTCCCTGGTTTTCAATGGTTCTCTAACTGATATCAATCCGTGATCAACTCGTAAAACATAACTAATCCTTACAAACCAAACTATAGAAACTTACTAATTGTATTTTCGTTTGACAAATTTAATGTATATATATATATATATATATATATACACACACACACAAAATAACCATATGTATTTGCGATTGTACAGCTATGAAAATGAATTCGCCGAAAAGAGACTCTTCGCTGAACTACTTATCTTCTGTCTACAAATATATCTATCTCTCAAGAGTTTAGTTTGTAAGGAATAGATTTTTTTTTATACGAGTTTGACCACGGATTGATATCAGTTAGAGAACTATTGAAAACCAGCCACTGGACGTACTGGACAGGATAGCCAGCTATTTCATTTTACTTTTATGGGAATCATCGGCAGTACTATTCACCCACTGATTTCAATGCTCGCTAGTGACTTGCTGCAGGACAGAGTTTCCTGGAGTTCCAGTAAGAAGTCGTGACCAGTGAGGTCCATCCAGACGTCACGTGTAAGGATGGAGTTCTCGCCGATGACATTGGTTAGTAGTCGCATCAAAAATCACGAGTTGATAGAAGTTAGAATTCATTGACTGGTCACTGAGGCGTTGGGTCTCAGTGTCTGAATATTCTATGAGCTCGCTAGCCTTGTGACCGGGAAGCTTCTGGGTTCGAACCCTGGCTGGGTGGGTGCGTACTTCCGATGATTCGCAAACTAAGATGAAACAGTTGGTTCTCTCACTGATATCAATCCGTGGGCAAACTCAAATAAATATATATACATAACATAACATAAGCTTTATTCCAAATCAGTACTTGTGATACAGAATGGAATTCTCAGCATTTTACTACAATATTGCATCCAGTTTTTACATTAACAATAAATAAAGTTCTACATAGATTAAAGTTATCTCAACAACATATTAGTATGTCGGTAGCAAAGCCAAAATTAAAGTGTTTGAAGGTGTTAGAAAAGTAGATACTACTAGCATATTTACTGGCGTAAGCGATAGCAAAATGGTCGAGATATACAGAGTGTGAAAGAACGAACAAGAATGTTTTAAGTAGAGTTTGCAAGGAAGAGAGAAACAAAACAGCACATAAAAAAAATAAATACAGAATGAAGAGCGAGAAAACGTTGTACCTATAAATGATGTGAGTTGGAAAGACGAGATCCATTGGTTCTACTGACTATTTAATAAGTTAAAGGTTTCATGCCTGATGCATTCTTTATCGCACAGAACACGGGCTAGGTAGGGTATGGATGAGTTTTTGTACTTACTAGTGCGGGCATATAGTTTCCTATATAGGCTTCTTGTTTTCCCTGAAGAGATACATGGGGAGAGTTGTGAATGTAGAGGGTGTTGTGAGTCAGATAAAATGGATTTCGCCCATTTTTCACATGAGTCCATGTGCCTGTCCACCAGAATATTAACAAGCTGGCTAAGTGGCAAACTGCTTACCCTGCTGACAACCTTTAACATCCTACGTAATAAGGTATAGTCTTTCTTCAATAGCCCAGGAAAGACTAAGGGGGAGCAATAGAGAATAATAGGCAGAATACGGGAGTTAACAAATTGTAGGAGTAAGGGTTGGGTTACACCAGAATGTCTTAACTTCTTGATGTAGAAGGTAAGACGGTATATTTTCTTGGAAATCGTCAAGATATGAGACGACCAGGAAAGATCAGAAGATAGAGTGACGCCTAGGTATTTAATTTCCGACTTGGTTTCTATTTCACTGCCATCTATGTTGCACACCTCGTGAGTGCTAACCAGTTTGTTTAGGTCAGATTTATGCCTAAAGGTGAAATTAACTGTTTGGCATTTGGAGGGGTTTAAGGTTAGACCGTTTTCCTTGGACCATTGGCTAATTTCTGATAAGAAGCCATTTAGTTTAGAGCAGTCACTTTGACATTTGACAGGTAAAGATACAGTTAGGTCATCAGCATATTTGACAAAGTTAATGTCATTTGAAGACGGTAGGTCATGTAGGAAGAATGAAAAGAGAAGTGGGGAGAGTACAGCACCTTGGGGGACACCAGCTTCAGTGAGCACAGCAGAGGAGGATTTGCCTTTGTATACGGTGTACTGCATTCTGTTTGAAAAGTAGGAATGCAACCAGTTAGTGACCCAGGACTCGGTTTGTGTCATGGAGAGCTTATTTAGCAAGAGACTTCTAGGTACAGAGTCGAAAGCAGAAGTAAAGTCAAGAAACGTGCAGCGGACATATTTGGCACCTTTGTCTAATGATGAGACAATACTGTTGTGTAAGACGGCTGCAGCGTCTAAAGTACTCCTACCCTGTCTGTAGGCAAATTGTTTGGGGTCTTCGAAGCTTTTAAGGGAGGGTTCGAGTTTAAGAAGTACTAGTTTTTCCATGAGCTTTAGAAACGGGGAAGTGATGGCGATGGGTCTGAACTTTACGTTCTTGCTATTTCCAGGTTTAGGGACAGGGACTATTTTAATGTCTTTCCATGGAACAGGTACAACGTTTTCGGAGAAAGAAGCATTTATATATATATATATATATATATATATATAGCATATATCTCTGTTATTGATTTATTGATCTATTTATTCCCATGTACCGATATAACTCAGATATTCCATTTTTCTTTTGTTGTTTCTTTTTTCTTTCTCTCTATGTCTGTATTGTCTGTATTATTCATTACAGACTTTAGGTTGTATGCTAAGCACTGGTATTCTACGTCGTCATTTAATGGTATGGAAAATATTTGCACCACGTTTATTATTCTCTATTCTAAGCCTGATTGTATCAACTGTATGCCTTCTGCTGACTCGATACCTAACTGTTCATTGTTTACATAAAAGGATTTGTAAAATATTACAAAATAACCTGTAGTTTGTTTGGTTCAGCGTGTATTTGTTTGATGTGATTCTGTCCTCTAAGCTTTGTAATTGTGCAGTTGTTAAGCTGTCATTATTCTTTTGTGTATATATATGTGTCTTCCCAGGGTTCTTTTTTAGGCAATATCCTCTATTTATTTCTTTATTATGTAATCTCCTGTACTGTTTCGGAGACTCCTCTGTCTCTATGTGTGTGTGTTTGTTGTTTATCTTTTTTAAAGTAAAGCGCCGAAATTCATATAATCACTTACTGGACATCATTATTTTTTTTAAAGTTTTTCTCTTTTTTTTTAGACAGTTGTTTTTCTGTTGTTGATAAAAATAATAACTTACATTTTTCTAGTGTTATAAATCCCTACGAACGGACCTTTGAATAGTAATCTTCGCTTTATCATGGGATGGGATTCTTGGAGTCCTGGGGAGAAATATCGTCACTACTAGTGAGTTCCACCAAGTTGAGTGTGAAGATAAATAATTACAGCTAACTTGGACTGATGGTGGTGTTAGGTATCAAGAATTGGCAGAGGTTATAATCTTGTTTTTAAGAGTTGATCATTGAAAACCAGGGAGTACTGGACAGCTGGTGTTTCATCCTAGTTATTTTGGGAATCATTGGAAGTACGCACCCACCTCCAGGGGTGGAACCCAGGACCTTCCAGTTACAAGTCAAGTTCGTATACGATTCAGCCACTGGGACCCGATTCAATGGTTAGTCCATGAATTCCAACTTCTACCAACGCGTGATTTAGCGCGATCCCAGACAATGTCGTCGGTGGGGCATCCATCCGCACACGTGACATCTGGATGGACCTCACTGGTTACGACTTCTCACTAGAACTTACTTCAGGAAACTCCATCCTGAGATTTATGAGCCATTGAATCGGTTCCCAGTGGCTGAATGGTATACGAGCTTGCCTGGTAACCGGAAATTCCTGGGTTCGAACCCCTTGTGGTGAGTGCGTACTTCCGATGATTGCAAAAATAACTAGGATGAAACAGCTGGCTGTTCAGTACTCCCTGTGGCTGGTTTTCAATGGTTCCGTAACTGATATCAATCTTGGATCAAATCGTAAAAACAAAACTAACCCTTACAAACCAAACTATAGAATGTTATAATCTTGTCCCAGTTGCTGAATAGACTCTCCTGGTAACCTAAAGATTGTGAGTTCAGTATCTGGTGGAGTCTCATCGTTGTATATTGTTAAAGAACTGGGCGTCTGTCTGCTGCACTGTGATTTTCAATGGTTCTTCAAATAGTGTCATTTCGTTGTCTGTCTGTCTGGATTCAACATAGAACTTGGCACCGAAGTGCAGCAGTTCGAGTTGCCACCTTCCAAATAGCACACAGAGGTAGACAAGAAGATGAGTGAAGAGAATCAATAGAGTTTGACAGGTATAAGAGTGAAACAGAATGGGTAATAGTAGAAAGGAATATGAAAGATTACAGAGACTGAATACATCTGCGCTGACCATTGACAACGATTTTGAGCCATGTCACCTATTGTCTCCAGCCATTGATTCCTAGAGTCCCGAGGGCCCCGACTCGGAGGTCTGCATCTCCCTACCTGACTCAGTTTAACTGTCAAAGATTCCATGGATTGATGCCATGTTTTTGTCTGGCCGCCACTTACCCTTTTCCAACCTGCACCTATATCAGCTATCAATGCCTGTCGGGGGTAGGCGGTGGTTAGGCATGCGCAGCACGTGACCTAGCTATCTTAGTCTATGTGACTTTATAGCCTCGTCGATTGATTTTCCCTCTCTGCCTGCCCAACACTCTACGCCTAACGTCAACATTACTTACCTTGTGAAACCACCTAACGTGAGACAGAGATCGCAGACATCTATGATCGAAAGCAGTCAACCTTTTCATGTCTTCAACGCGTATTGGCCATGTTTCAGAGCCATAGAGAAGGACGGAGCGAACTGATGAGCAGTACACACGTCCCTTGATTGATAACCGGATGTCACGCTTACACCATCTCTGGAGTGGATCAAATCTCTGCAAGCTTACACTTAAGAGTGTTTAACTTTGTTAGTTAATGTAACATGTAAACTCTAATTGGTTAATTTTGTGGGTACATGTGTTCGGTAAATTAATTACGATGCTTAAGAGTAATACGATCGAATACGATCCAGTTAAGACATAAATGTAAGCCAACTTATATAGTCTTTAACTATTGATCTAAACTGATGAGTGGTAACTTTGACTGGAAACACAAGGAGACTCGACTTTCAATATCTATGATGAAATGGTGGTGGTGGTGGTGCGTCATTTCCTTCGAGGTAGTATTAGTAGCACATTTCTCAAGGTTTAAGTAAGCGGTTAGAAGCGATTTGTGATTCATTATATTATTATTTTTATAATTGTTTCCTTTAGTACCTTGAGGAATATAGGACTTTAGCCATGCACGTCTCCATTGCGTTCAGTTTTGTGCCAATGTTTTCATCACCTGGCTCCACACATCTGCCCACTTACTTTCATCTCTTCTTCACATCACCTCCTCCTCCATGTCACCCTCGCACCGACGACAAACTCGCCGCTTCCCGTTCGGGTTCCACTCGAGCGAGGGCTTGTCTAGTGATGTCACTTGATGGTTTGTTTTCTCAGAGTATGGACAATCCAATCCAACTCCATTTCTTTCTGCTTATTTATTGCACAATCGGTTCCTGCTGGGTTGGTTCGCTCATTGCCAGAGATTCCTGTTGCTGATCTTTTCTGGCCGGCCATCTGATCTTGAGTGAAGTATAGAGCGAAGACAGCTGTTGATGTAGATCTGTGGTTTGTTCGAAGTGCTCTTCATAACGCGCCAATTCTCTGATCCGTATATAGTAAGTAGCACTGAATTCACATTGGAGTTGAAAATCCGGATCTTATTTTCATTTTCATGTTGAGTAGTGCTGTTGACCTCCATACAGACTTGAGAGAAATGAGAGCTTGCCTTGCTTTCGCGATCCTGGCTGCCTTGATATCCTCATCAGTTGTGTCCGCCTGTAGCTGAAACGATGCTTTCCACGTAGGTAGGTAGGTAGATAGGTAGGTATTTAAATGAGGTTGTTTCTTTCAGATTTCTCCTATTTATGCTGGCTGATTGTTTTCTGTTGTTGTTGTTGCTGCTGCTGTTTATGTTGGCCAAGAATCTTCATCACCTATCTCTGTTTTCTCTATTCACCTGAAGTCCTTCCTATCTTCGATGAAGCTTTTTCTGTCAACTTTTTGCTTTGTGATTCATACGCTGCTTGTAAAAACAGCCTCGAATTCAGTAATGGAAAGCCAAAAAGTCAAGACATATGTGACATATTCATGGTATAGCTTTTATATATCCTATTCATCTTCCTCTATTGCACATATATTTTCTCTCCTGAGGTTTGTTTTATTCGACTGAGGTATAACATCCAATGGTGTTATTTTTTTTTATTTTTTATTTACAGCTTGATTCCACACTGTATTTTCGGTACAAGTATGGAATTTTCAGCATGGATATCGGTAGCCCAAATTTTGCAGGCCGACCATAGATATCAGGTGTGCGTCGGTGCGGGCTCGAACCCCGGACCATGTGCATGGTCGGCGAGAGTCCTAACCACTGTGCCACCGACGAACTCTTGCGTGTGTTTAAAAATGAAAACAAAACACGTAGTTCAGCGAAGAGTCCCTTTTCGCCCACCCATTCATTTTATTAGCAGTATAATCGCCAGTATATATGTATGAGTTAATTTTGTACATTAAGTTTGTCAGATAAAAATACATTTGGTTATGGTTATTTTAACTAAACAGATGAAGACTGGTAATTGGAGTTACGTAATGCCAAAATCAGTCAAGAAAATTAGGTGTTAATGAAATGAGTAGGGTAGTAACAAAGGTGATGAGTTATGTAATAATATGAATAGTTTAATGATTGAGTTGTACTCAGAATACACATAGAAACAAAGTAGAGAATATGAAGTTACGTAAGAGTTCTAAATGAATATACAAGAATTATAAACAATTGAAGAAACAGGCAAACAAGCAAAATTAAGTTATAAAATATCAACAAAGTTGTTACGATGACAGTAGAAGTGGTTGAGTAATCCTCTTTTGTATGCACAGCTCTAGTTTTTCTATGTGTCAATGGTCAGAGCTTCAGCAATACAAAGAAGACGAAGCCATATTGCACTTGGTAGGTTATTCGTGACTCTGTAGATTACTTTGAAGCAGGAGGCGTTTGTTGAGATGGAATGATCAGTGTTAACCAGGTGTTCAATTATCGCACTCCTTATTGTACCACTATTGCCTTTTCGCAACCATGCTAGCTGGATAGTGTTCTTTAATCCTCTTGGATAGGGTGCGCGTCGAGCATCCAATGTACCTGACTTCACAGAAGCAGGCGAACTGATATATGCTTACAGAAGTTGTCAGATACGAGATCTTGTCCTTAAGGATTGTGCAGATCACTAGGCGACTGGAGAACACTATTCTTAGTGTTGCTGCAAAGAATGTTCTTCTCAGAGATTATGTGATCCTTCTCTTGAGAATATCGCTTGTCATATCTTCCTTGAAATCCAAGTTCATGTAGAGATCCTTTCTAGGCACAATTAAAGATTCGTTATATATTTCGAACAATCTGATCACACACGGACTTGTCATAGGAATATATATATAAAATTAATAAAGAGGTAAGAGGTGAGAAAAATAGACTTAGGTCAAGTTAAAAGGACATATTCAAGGTCAAAATAACAATGAAGACCACTAAACCAAATAGCAAAGGTAATAGTACATCTGCTATGGTATCAAAACAAAATTTACCAAGGAAGGTTTAATGTGATGACAAATTGTTTTTGAACGCATAAAGGTGGCTTGAACTTTCTAATTGCTAGGGCTTCTACAAACTTTAGGATACTCCCCAAACACGTTTTATAGATAGGTTTAAAAGATCTGTTAACATCAATTTTATGACCTGTCTCTATAATATATTTCGCAATAGAAGAGCTAGGTCTCCTGTTCTCACTGTTAATAGGTTCTGATGATTCCATTTGTTTCTGGAGCCATTTTGGAATATGCTCTGAAGCCAGCCCTTACTTGCTGGCAGAGATCGATGAGTCCTTCTTCTATGTATGTGTGTCCACACGTACATTCAAATTGGTAAATACAGTGGGATGTGACGTCACTTTTCGCATCACCCACCATCTTTTTTCTAACTAATTAACTGGATTCTATACGATTATTATTTTATGCATATAAATATTAACATTTTAAAACTGTTCCAATTTGTATTCAGTTGACAAGAATCGACGAAATTGAAATGGAATCATGATATATTACATAAAATAAATATCCTGTCTGCTTAATTCTTATTGTTTTTGTTTGCTTTGTTCAAACGTGTTGTTCTGTTTATCGTTTGTTTATTTTATGTTTTCTGTAAGTGTAATATTCTGTTGTCGTTCTTGTTATTATTTTCCCCGTTAAGTTATTCAGTCGTCTCATAACAAGTATGATCAAGTCTACGATGATGATGATGATGGTTGGAAACTGTAGGCTCGACAGTGAATCAATGTATTATACTATATATAAATATATATACAATAATTTAATTTTTCCTTCACGTTCCCCAGTGGAACATAGGACTTCAAGCTAGTGGCTTGAAGTTTCTGTAACAGTGTTCATATTTACAGGATGGGGTTGCTAGCCTCATCCCCAACCTTTCCTCTTTACCAACATTCTGTCTGACTTTTTATGCAGCGAATATTATAATATTAGAGAATGTAAAGCCATTATATCTATCTAAGCCCTTCGAACATGCGAAAAGTGACGTCACATCCCACTGTATTTACCAATTTGAATGTACGTGTGGACACACATACATAGAAGAAGGACTCATCGATCTCTGCCAGCAAGTAAGGGCTGGCTTCAGAGCATATTCCAAAATGGCTCCAGAAACAAATGGAATCATCAGAACCTATTAACAGTGAGAACAGGAGACCTAGCTCTTCTATTGCGAAACATATTATAGAGACAGGTCATAAAATTGATGTTAACAGATCTTTTAAACCTATCTATAAAACGTGTTTGGGGCGTATCCTAAAGTTTGTAGAAGCCTTAGCAATTAGAAAGTTCAAGAAGTTCATACTCTAAAGAAACCACCAAGTGACATCACTGGACAAACCATTGCTCGAGTGGAACCCGAAAGAGAAGCGGCGAGTTGGTAGTCAATGCAAGTATGACTTGGAGGAGGTCATTCGAAGAGGAGATGAAACCCTGTAGGCAGATTTGGAGCCAGGTGAAAACTTTAGCAGAGAACCGATCGCAATGTAGACGTGTGTAACTGAAGCCCTTTATTCCTCTAGGAATTAAAGGAAATAATAATAATAAGTTAACTTCGATACTCACCTTCGCATAGATGATATAATGGAAGTTATTCTCTTCAGAAATGTATCCCTTTTATTAGTCACGTTTCAATGAACGTTAGTAAATTTGAAACTAAGGGTTAAAATTGTCCAATTTCACCTCCAGGGAATTCAAGGCTGTGGTTAACATACATGGAGACTACGTTTGTGTTAGTCAATAATAGATGGAGTACTTTTAAACATGAATATATATTCAAAAGAACATACAAGAGATCAAGGCGGAAAGTCTCCATACGTATTTAACTAGAAGGAATAAATATTAATTCTGTACTTAGACAACGAGAGAGAGCTAGGCATTTGTCAATGACTGATAATGACTTTATAAAGCTAGAGGTGAAATAAATTGTCAACATAAAACATTTCGCGGAAAAGAGTAACAATATAATAATTTCCTTTATTCCAAAACAGTACTTGCGATATAGAATGGAATTCTCAGTATTTCACTACAGTATTGCATCCAGTTTGTACATTAACAATAAAGAAACTTCTACACAGATTAAGAGTAATCTCAGTTAGTTTTGACAACAACATATTGGCATTTCAGTAGCAAAGCCAAAATTGAACAGAGTGTTCGAAGGTGTTAGAAAAGTAGATACTAACTAGCATATTTACTGGCGTAAGCGGTAACAAAAAGGTCGAGATATACAGAGTGTGAGAGAACGAAGAAGAATCTTTAAGGTAGAGTTTAAAAGGAAGAGAGGAACAGAACAGCACAACAGCGACAAAGAGAAAAGGACAAGAAAGAAAGAAAACGTTTTATCTATAAATGATATGAGTTGGAAAGACGAGATCCATTTGTTCTACTGACTATTTAATAAGTTAAAGCTTTCACGCCTAATACTTTCTTTATCGCACAGAACTCGAGCTAGGTAGGGTATGGATGAGTTTTTGTACTTGGTAGTGTGAGCATATAGTTTTCTCTATAGGCTTCTGGTTCTGCCTGATGAGATACAAGGAGAGAGTTGTGAATGAAGAGGGTGGTGGTGTGAGTTAGCTGGAATGGATTTAGCCCATTTTTCACATGAGTTCAAGTGCCTGTCGACCAGAATATTAACAAGCTGGTTGGTCAAGTGACACATTGCTTACCCTGATGACAACCTTTAACACCCTACATGATAAGATATAGTCCTTCTTCAGTAGCCAGCCCTGGAAAAACTAAGGGGGAACAATAGAGAATAATAGGCAGAATACGGAAGTTAACAAATTGTAGGAGTAAGGGTTAGGTTACACCAGAAAGTCTTAACTTCTTGATGTAGAAGGTAAGACGGAATATTTTCTTGGAAATCGTCAAGATATGAGACGACCAGGAAAGATCAGAAGATAGAGTGACGCCTAAGTATTTAACTTCCGACTTGGTTTCAATCTCAGTGCCATCTATGTTGCACACCTCGTGGGTGGGTGCTAACGGGTTTATTTAGGTCAGTCAGATTTATGCCTAGAGGTGAAATTGACTGTTTGACATTTAGAGGGATTTAAGGCAAGACCGTTTTCCTTGGACCACTGGCTGATTTCTGATAAAAAACCACTTAGTTTGGAGCAGTCACTTTGACACTTGACAGGCAAAGATACAGTCATGTCGTCAGCATATTTGACAAAATTAATGTCATTTGAAGATGGTAAGCCATGTAGAAAGAAAGAAAAGAGAAGTGTGGGGAGTAGTAGAGCACCTTGGGGGACACCAGCTTCTGGTACTGATTGACTGATTTGAGTAGTTGATTACCACTCCCATCAACTAGTAGTACTTGTTAACCAGACAGACTGAAGTGATGTAATCACACTGTAAGGTCGTTTCTATTGTTTTGAGGTTGAACTCATCAGCGGTGTGCCTTGTTTGACTCGGTACTATGGCGATGCTTGGCTGTAAAAGGAATGCCGAGAAAATACATTGCAGTGATCAATGCACTCTACTTGAATTCATGCAGTCAGCCAGTCAGTTGAGAGACTTCGGCGAGTTGTCATCCGAAGTGGTGATAATCAATGGTGGTGTTCGTCAGGGATGCCCACTATCCCCATTTCTATTCAGTTTCATGAAAGATGTACTAGTGGAATTAACCCTAACTGCTGACTTCAGAGACTCAGGGGTTGACTTGTTACACCAGGGAATAATAGTCTCGCTGACTTATAATATGCAGATGATACAGTCCTCCACCCTAGGTGAACACGCTGACAAAATAGAGCACAGTATTTTCAACACCTTGAGCTGCAATCTACGAATGTTTGGCGTGCGATTCGCTACCGCCAAATGTAAGATGATGCTGCAGGACTGGACTAAATCGACTAACTCCTAGCTTAAAGATAGGGAATGAAGGGTTTGATAGGGCGTATTGATCACTTCACTTGTTATTTGGGAGGTTGCATCAGCCAACACCAGCGGGTTGATCGCTGATGACATCTCTGCACGGATACAGAAGGCTAGTTTCGCACATGCCAGTTTACTCTGTCTCTGGAGTACACGTGATGTCCGTCTATCGACCATGGGGTGTGTACTGCTCAGCAGTCCGCTCCGTTTCCTTTATGGCTGTGAGCAAGAAATGGCCGTTGAGAGTGGAGGACACGAAAAGCTTGGCTAGCTGTCTTTGACTACAGATGCCTGCGCTCTATCTCCCGTGTCACGTGGTGGTATAATAGGGTGACCAATATCTAGGTTAGACATCGGTCGAATGCTAAGCAAGGATGGGAAATCAATCGACGACGCTGTGAAGCTACATCGACTGAGATGGTTGGGACATGTGTTACGTATGCCTAGTCATCCCCTTCCTCGCCAACGGGCAATGTTAGCTGACATAGGGTCAGATTGGAAAAGAGCTAGCGGAGGTCCAACCAAAACATGGCACCAGTCAATGAAATCCACAGCAGTTAGTTTAAGCCAGCCACGTAGGGAAGTGTAGACTTCCTGACTGACTGGGTGGGGTCTTCGGGACGGTAAACACCAATGAACTCTAGAGATAGTCGGTGATATGGCTCAAAGTGATCGTTCTCAATTGCTGTTGCAGATGCATCCACTCCTTGTGACTTATAACTTCCAGTGAAACTATATTGTTCTTCGTTTTTACTATTCTTTATACCTCATGTCTCTGTTTACTGTCTCTATTATATATTTCTTCTACTTTCTTCTCTTGCTTTATGTTCTACGTGGACGGAGTGTGACGACTTGAACTGCTGCACATTGGTGGAAAGTTCTATGTCGAAAAAAGACATACAGGCTAAATAGTGTCGGTGGTTATAAACCACTGATGTTCATTCCTCGACTTCGTTCACTGAGTGAGAAAAATATGTTCAAGTGTTGCCTCACTTTTTGTTGAAATATGCATTCATCAGCAATATCAGGTGATCAATTCAACTGCGCTACTGTAACACTATTCAACGTTCAGTCTCTTCTATCTTCAAGCAAACGTACACACAAATAATGTAGCTTGAAAATCCCCATTATAGTCGAATGAAAAATAGAAGACGTTCAGCGAAGAGACTCTTTTCGACGGCGAATTCATTCACATAGCTGTACAATCGCATTTATATATAATTATTTGTGTGTGTGTGTACATGAGGTTTGTCAAGTTTAGATAATTGATCAGGTAATAAAAGAATGATCTAATATAGAAACAAGGTTAATTGGACAGCAACTAAAGATTGGGTTAGTAAGTTAACACAAATAATGATTTATTCATTATTCATGATTTTCAAGTTTTGGTTTTGTAGGGATTTTGTTTTAGTCAATCGAAAATTTCATCATGAGCTGATATCAGTTAGAAAGCCATTGGTCAGCCACCTAGGAGTACTGGACAGCCAGCTGTTTCGTTAGCCTAGTTTAGGACTCTTTATCAGTACGCACCCACACCACGGGGTTCGAACCCAGGGCCTTCTGATCTGCAAGCTCGCCTTGTAACCAGAAAGTCCTAGTTGCGAACCCCGGTGGATGTGTATTATTCATGATTTTAAAAGGTGATCGGTCCTTCAGACAGCCTTACTTTTCTTTCTTAGTTTACAACACCTTGAAAATCGATTTTGTCTACTGCATATCGAATAATAAGTAATAAAACGAAATATCAATACTTATCGAAATTTTTTTTTGTGCATATATCTAAATATATACACATTACATTGATTGAGAAGAGATACTACACAGAATTACTCCTTTTTCGTGTGGATCATGCACACACCCAAATATAACAAATAAAACAATTCGATGATATCCTCCTTCGATTTTGTCTCTCTCACATGTGACGACAATCACCGTGTGATATTCATTGTCTGGTTTATTCATTGTGAGAGAAACATTGAGAAAACAAGAAATGCTTGCCGAAAAAATAATCAATGCAGACTGAGCGTCTCTCTATTTCAATCAAATTAGGCGTGAATCGATAATTGATTCGTGTTTACGCTATGCAGATATATGAAGATTTGTATAGTTCTGTTGTCGTCTTTTACTTATCAGAAGATGATTGAATATTAAGGTGTGTTGAGAAGGTTGACATATATCCGTTGATTATTCGTTGCTCTTATTGGCTGGCGACTGAGATTGAGATGCTGCTTGACTGTTGTGCAGTTGATGTTACTCCAATTTTTGTTGGGTACAACAGGACGACTTGATGAAATATTAGATAGTTGGAGGTAGGCAATCAGCCAGAGGAAACTTTGCCTGACCTAGGGGTTTCGTGCTAGTTGGCACTCACCAGGAGTCAGGAAGGAAGGCGTATCTGCAACCTTGAAGGGAAGAACTCATGGCTCTTCTGAGATTCGAAGCTGCGCCACCCAGTGCTGAGACGTTAACAGCCACTGAACTATTCGGGCTAGCGATTGACCTCCTGTAGGACTGCGATGGTTATTTCGATTGGACACTAGTTACTAGTGTGACGTGTCTGGCTAGGCCTTTCTTCGGTGAAGACTGAATTATATCAGTCAGTCAGGTGTGCAATGTGGCCACCATCCTACCAGGTAGCTCGTCATCACGGTGCACATTGATTGGATGATATTAGATAGACGCGGGTTCGAATCTCAAGAGGGAAATGAGTTCTTCCCTTCAAGGTTGCAGATACGCCTGCTTTGGTGACTGGTGAGTGCCAATTAGCACGAAACCTAGGTCGAGCAAGGCTTCTTGTGTCCGATTGCACCCAACCATCTAATATCATCAAATCAATGTGCATCGTGATGGTGAACTACCTAGCAGCATAGTGGCTACATTGCAAACTTGACTGATAGAATTCAGCCTGCACCAAAGAAAGAACTAAACACGTCACACTAGTTACTAGTGTCCAATCAAAATACAGGACGAATTGATTGGTAGTTAATTATGGTAAATAGCCGAAACAGATGCATACACCCTTCGATTCTTTCCGATTCTGAGGTCCATATGCACCATAGACTTGGAATCAGGCTTATTCAGTTTCACCAGGTGGACCTGCATTTTCACCATTCCCATTGTAAGCACCAGACGTTCGGATTTACCCTTTCACTCCCTGCTGTTTTAAAGCAGTAAATAGGGTTTATCTTGCAGAGGTTATGAACACGTGACCACTTGACAGTATTATTTTGAGAGAGAGACCATAGTCTACTTATCTCTGGCGTCACAAGGTCATTTATGCGGGCAACATGTCAACGTGTAGAAACAACTGATTGTACCCTTTTCTTCACAGTAGGAATTGAGTATGATCGAAAGGAGAGAGATAGAGATAAAAGAAAATTTCTCAGCAGAAGCAATTCGTTCGTCTATGCGTACATCAAGCTTGTGAAACAAAAATGCAATTTTCAGGTATTGGTTTAGTAGGGATTTTGTTTGACTGAATGGAGGATTTCATCTTGAGCTGACATCAGTTAGAGAACCGCTGGAAAACCACCTGGGAGCACTGGACAGGCAGTTGTTTCATCAGCCCAGTTTGGGACTCTTCCCAGTACTCACTCACCACAAGAATTTGAGCCCAGGAACTTCTGGTTGCAAGGACAGTTAGTTCGCAGACCACTGCGACCCACTTCAATGACCAGCCCATGAATTCTAACTTCTGCCAATTCACGACATAGGGCAAGCATTTCTCAATGTCTTCTTCGATGAGTTACTGCCTCATCTTCCACCTGATGAATAGTCCCAAACTAGGCTGATTAAACAGCTGTCCAGTGCTCTCAGGTTTTGCAATGGTCCTTCAAATGATGTCAGCTCATGATGAAATCCTCTATCCAAAAATACAATTGCTTATTTGGTTATTTTAACTAAACGCGGGGTCAGAATTAGTAAGTTTTGTGTGGAGTTACGTAATACAAAAACAGTCAAGAAAATTGGGTGTTAATGACACTCGTAAAAAACAAAACTAATCCTTACAAACCAACTATAGAAAGTTAATGAAACTAGTGTAATAACAAAGGTGATTAGTTGTCACAAGCAGTTTTTATAAAAGAATTATGCAATAATATGAATAGTTTGATGATTAAGTTGTACTCAGAATACACATAGAAACACTGTGAAGAATAAGAAATTACGTAAGGGTTCTAAATGAACATACAAGGATCATAAGCAATTCAAGAAACAGGTAAAAGAACAAAATTAAGTCATCGAAAATCAACAAAGTTGTTACCATGTAGCAGAATTGGTTAAGTAATCCTCTTTTGTATGCAAAGCTGTAGTTTTTCTATGTGTGAATGGTCAGAGCTTCAGCAATACAAAGAAGACGAAGCCATATTGCACTTGGTAGGTTATTCGTGACTCTGTAGGCTACTTTGAAGCAGGAGGCGTTTGTTGAGATGGAATGATCAGTGTTAACCAGGTGATCAATTATCGCACTCCTTATAGCACTACTATTGCCTTTGCGCAGCCATGCTGGATAGTGAGAATATAAGTCATAAGTGGATAGAGAGAATTTAAGTCATCTAATGTTATGTCATATATGGGGATGGGGGAATCTGAGACCCTCACCGTGTAGGATTCTCAATAAAGCAGGAATTAGGGTGGCATTCAAAACTACAAACACACTCAGCGACAAGCTCTGTAGGCTAAAAGACCCTGCTGGTTGACCCAATTCGGTAAAACAATACAACTTACAAAATATCTTGCAATGACTGTCAGTTAAGTCAACTACATAAGTCAAACTAGGAGATTAGGAGTAGTCAGATTGTCGGAACATAAGAATTTATCCAGGGTAAGAACGGTTGACTCCGAGAAGATAAGTAATTTAGAAAATGGAGCTCAGCAATTGCACTGCACTGTATGCATTAACACACAACCACACAGTAGTGTGGTAGAGGGTTACAATTCTAAGAAGTAACATAGGTAGGTGGAGATAGTGAGAGATTGATTACTGAATCCTGCCTGGTTCATCGAGTCTACACCCAACATATGCAATAGGAATGACTCATCACTCATACCGGAAATATGGAAAATACTCCTACCAAACATCAAGTCAAATGATGAAGAATAACCGAATTATATAAACAAAGTTAGGGAGTTGTATGAGTATTGCCTTGATATGATAATGAGCGGTAATAAATCGTGCTGGAAATGTCATCAGTAAATATGCAAAATTTTTCCCTATAATGAAATTATATTCTACCACAGTGCAAAAGTTTTATTCTTGTATCAATTCGAAATTTTTGACAATAATTTTCAAGTTAGTGTCTCCACATACAGTTCAGAAATTTGGCACACTCATTAACAAAAGTATTCATAGTAGGCTTCACACTTTCATCAACACCTGTCGTTGCTCTCTATTTGACATCTAACGACCGACCACAAAAGGATAAGCATCAAGGAATTCGATATACACTGATTAAACTGTTAATTGAGACTCGAATATTAAGCGATGCATTGAGTATGTTCTCCTGAAGGTGACATGGAAGAAATCACATTAAGTTGGGATGAAAGTTTATAGACCTGAGTACAGTGTGCTCTATCAGATTCTAACTTGTTAACTAAATCATAATTTCGATTACTATAATCAGGAGGTTGCTGGTTCGAGTCCCATCATGGCCTACATTTTTATTTTATTCTTAATTATTACCATTTACACCACAGGTAGTCTTCAGATTATCTTATCGTAATTGAAAACATTACATTCCAGTTCTCATTGTATCATTATTTTTTCTTCCAATTGTTAGATGAACATAGGGGCTTCAGCCACGCACGTCTCCATTGCGCTCGGTTCTCTGCCAACGTTTTCACTTGACTCCACGTCTGCCCATATGCTTACATCTACAATTCACATTACCTCCTCCATGTCACCCTCACGCTGATGACCAACTCGTAGCTTCCCGTTCGGATTCCACTCAAGCGATGGTCTGTCTTGTGAGGCTTCAACTGGTTCCTGCTGGGTTGGTTCATTCACTCCTGTAAAACCCTCCCTGTTGCTGATTGTTTCTGGCCGTCATCTGATATTGAGTGAAGTAGTGAGCGGAGACAGCTGTTGATGAAGGTCTGTAGTTTTTTCGAAGTGCCCTTCATATCATGATGCGAAGTCTCTGATCCGTACGTGTGGTAAGTAGCCCTGACTTCATATTGGAGTTGAAAATCCTGATCTTATACTTTATGCTGAGTAGCGCTGTTGACCTCCACACAGATTTGAGAGCAGTGAAAGCTTGTCTCACTTTCCTGATTCTCACTGCCTTGATATCCTCATCAGTTCCGTCCGCCTGTAATTGAAACGGTGGTTCCTATGTAGTTAGGTAGATAGGTGGGTGAAGGGGGTTTCTTCTTCCAAATTTCTGCCATTTATCCTAATTTTTGTCTATTGTAGTTGCTGTTGTTGTTGGTGGTGGTGGTGAGAAATCTTCATCACCTATGTTTTCTCTTTGTCCACCTGAAGCCCTTCCTATCTTTGATGCGTCTTCTGTGAACTTCTTGCTGCTTTTCACTTGCATATCTTCCAGTTTATGGGAAAAGTATTTCATTCAATTTTGAATCGTGAGATTGAAATTCACACGTGGCTAGTCCATGAGTGTTAAAGATGAACACTTTTTTATTCCACACATTGTGAGTAGAACACGAGGCGTTAAGCTTTATGATTTCAGTAGCTGTAGTATTGTCTTTCCACGGAATAAGGGCGCTAGTAACGCGCCTAACCTTCTGTCACTTTCCAGGCTTTGTATCTGCCAAATATTAGGCGAGTTTTTAGAGTATGTCAGCTGACAGCTGAATCTGGAGATCCCATGTGATAACTAGTCAACATTCTGATATTGAATCACCGACGAAAAGTCAACACTTCAGTAAAATTATGATAGAACTTACCTCTTTTATTACTTCTAGTCAAAATATGTAACATGGAACAGGAAATCGTTGACAAATAATTTCTAATGTATTGAGTATATGAGAATTGTTGGCGGTATACGCAACATTAACCATGTGCTCATGCTTCTTTTTTCCTTCAATTATAAGTAAAAACCAAATCACGAGATCATACCCGTCATATTAAAAAAAATCTAATGACAACAATTGTGTATCATGTGAAAATTTGAAATTTTTACTCTAAAAACACCTAAACTTAGAATTGATTTCATTAAATAAATAAAGAAAAACTGTTTATGTTAAGAAAAGCCATTCATAACAGATTTTTGTGTCCTTATATGTCATACATACTTCAGCGTTGAGTGTTTACAATACCAAGAGAAAATCATAGGCCATTGATTTACCCAATTCACAGCCTCTGAAACAAGTCATGTATTGATCACATCGTCACAGTACGGATCATCCTTGAACAAAGCTTGGAATGGCCTTTCAGTCAGTTCTATACCTTAACTTCATCAATTTTGAAAAGACCTTCAACAGCGCAGCGTCGATCGAGAGGTAATTTAGCAAGTACTTCGCTACTACCAAGGGGTGCCGTTGACAATTATACATCTCATCCAACAGTTGTACGACAATGGAATCCTTCGAAGTGAGGACGGGAGTAAGGGAAGGCTTGTTGCCAACTATCGCCGATGATTTTCCTGATTGCAGTAGATTGGATAATGCGACAGACAGCGAGCCAGGCAATGAGGAAACAGGCATAAAATGGACACACACAAAAAACTTGGAGGATCTGGACTACACCGATGATATATGTCTGATTTTCCCTTAAAAGCTTCGAAGACCCCAAACAATTTGTCTACAGACAGGGTAGTAGTACTTTAGACGCTGCAGCCGTCTTACACAACAGTATTGTCTTATCATTAGACAAAGGTGCCAAATATGTCCGCTGCACGTTTCTTGACTTCACTTCTGCTTTCGACTCTGTACCTAGATGTCTCTTGCTAAATAAGCTCTCCATGACACAAACCGAGTCCTGGGTCACTAACTGGTTGCATTCCTACTTTTCAAACAGAACGCAGTACACCGTATACAAAGGCGAATCCTCCTCTGCTGTGCTCACTGAAGCTGGTGTCCCCCAAGGTGCTGTATTCTCCCCACATCTCTTTTCATTCTTCCTGCATGACCTACCATCTTCAAATGACATTAACTTTGTCAAATATGCTGATGACCTAACTGTAACAGTCAGCTAGAGACTTGAAGTTTCTGTAGGGTAGGGGTAGGGAACAAGAAAGTTGAAGGTGTAAAATACTACAATTTTAAAGACAAAATAATACTAATGAAGAGACGGAAAGAAATAGAATCCACCTGTTGAGTATCGAGATAGATTACGTCCATTTCAGGTGTAGTGATTGAACGAACTTCTGTATGCAGAGTTGGTTTGCAGGAATTTGATTAGTTCCAGGTCTGATCATGACGTGACATCAGCTGGGGCACCATTAGAAAACCAGAGAGCGTTGGACAGCCGTTCTGTCCTACTTTTAAACTCTTCAACAATAAGAATTCGTGACTAGAAGAGTCCACCAAGACAGGTAAAAGGACAGTTAGTCGTCAATAACATTGTCTGGCTGAGGTGTATGTCTCAAACTGAAGGAATTTGGAATTCACGGCGCATTGGGTCGAGTCCCAGTGGTTTAGCTGTTTGCGAGTTTGCTTTATAACTGGCAGGTCCTGGCTTCCAACCCCATATACATGTCTGTTTGTACATCTCTCACCTTACTTACTGACCAATGACCTAGTTTACTCTTCCCCTACCTATGACCTTTGGAATCCTATTGGTTGTTCACCGTCTTAATTCACCAGTGACATTAGTGCTTCTCAAGGTCATTTCAAACATATATATATACAAGCGCTGTGAACGTTTTTGTGGACGGTTGTTTTGAGATAGTCAGAGCTCTCTTATGAACGTCTAGTCTTCTCTTCTGTCTTTGCCTGAAGGTCGCATTATTGTCATTGTTGTTACTGTCGTGCCATTAGGACAGATTAGTCAGAGCATTAAACTAAGTATTCTCTGATAGTCTACTGCGTTATAACGGTAATGGAGACAAGAGGTTAATAAGACGAAGAGTAATTAATAAACTGAGTAACAGTCCGGTGAATTCAGTTCAAATCATAGTACTAAGAAACAAGCGAAGCTACTCTCCGACGACGAGGTGAGTGGTTAGAACGAAAGATTATGTGATCAAATGTGAGCGAGAAGAGACGTTCAGTTACCAAGGAAAGCAAAGAAAGACTGATAACTACTTCTTTCTGAACACATGTCGGGTTGAAGGCATTTGATAACGATCGCTTCGGAAAACTTGAGGGGAACTGAACTATTTTGCCCATGATATCCGCCTCATGACTCACTGTTGATGTGATGTGTGACAATTGCACTATTAATTGTAAGTGTTTGTCCCCTTGGGATGTAGTCTGCTAGGTACTTGTTCAGAAAATTGTAGGTATGACTTTCCTTCAGCGGTAATCGATGCTTACTTTGAATAAAGTTGTATAGTCAGTATATTCAATATATATTGGCAAAATTATTCGGCACAATTAACCACCAAACAAGTCGTCCTGTATTTTGATTGGACACTAGTAACTAGTGTGACGTGTTTAGTTCTTTCTTTGGCGCAGGCTGAATTCTATCAGTCAGGTTTGCAATGTGGCCACCATGCCACTAGGTAGATCGCCATCACGATGAGCATTGATTTGATGATATTGGATAGTTGAGTGCAATCGGACACAAGAAGCCTTGCTCGACCTAGGTTTCGTGCTAATCGGCACTCACCAGTCACCAAAGCAGGCGTATCTGCAACCTTGAAGGGAAGAACTCAAGTTCTTTCTGAGATTCGCACCCGCATCTATCTAATATCATGAAATCAGTGTGCACCGTGATGACGAGCTACCTGGTAGGATGGTGGCCACATTGCACACCTGACTGACTGATAGAATTCAGTCAGTCACCGAAGAAAGGCCTAGCCAGACACGTCACACTAGTTACTAGTGTCCAATCGAAATAACCATCGCAGTCCTACAGGAGGTCAATCACTAGCCCGAATAGTTCAGTGGCTGTTAACGTCTCAGCACTGGGTGGTGCAGTTTCGAATCTCAGAAGAGCCACGAGTTCTTCCCTTCAAGGTTGCAGATACGCCTTCCTTCCTGACTCCTGGTGAGTGCCAACTAGCACGAAACCCCTAGGTCAGGCAAAGTTTCCTCTGGCTGATTGCCTACCTCCAACTATCTAATATTTCATCAAGTCGTCCTGTTGTACCCAACGAAAATTGGAGTAACATCAACTGCACAACAGTCAAGCGGCATCTCAATCTCAGTCACCAGCCAATAGGAACAACGAATAATCAACGGAAATATGTCAACCTTCTCAACACACCTTAATATTCAATCATCTTCTGATAAGTAAAAGACGACAACAGAACTATACAAATCTTCATATATCTGCATAGCGTATACACGAATCAATTATCGATTCACGCCTAATTTGATCGAAATAGAGAGACGCTCAGTCTGTATTGATTATTTTTTCGGCAAGCATTTCTTGTTTTCTCAATGTTTCTCTCAATGAATTAATCAGACGGTGAATATTACACAATGATTGTCGTCACATGTGAGAGAAACAAAGTCGAAGGAGGATATCATCGAATTGTTTAATTTGTTATATTTGGGTGTGTGCATGATCCACACGAAAAAGGAGTAATTCTGTGTAGTATCTCTTCTCAATCAATGTAATGTGTATATATTTAGATATATGCACAAAAACAATTTCGATGAGTTTTGATATTTCGTTTTATTACTTATTATTCGATATGCAGTTGACCAAATAGATTGTTAGGGTGTGTAAACTCAAAAAGGAGAGAATAATTCGAGGTGAAAATGAAATAAGACTATCCTATCTAAGGGCGTATACGATGAACTACTGAATGGTGTGCAGGAAGCTAAAAGAATAAATCTATAAGGTTAAACTTTTACCACTTCAGATGGTATACGCTGTCACCGTCGTTCACCATTTAGCATCAGTGAATTCACTGTGAATATGAGGCAGTAATTCATCGAAGAAGACATTGAGAAATGGTCACGCTATGTCGTGAATTGGTAGAAGTTAGAATTCATGGGCTGGCCATTGGATCGGGTCCCAGTGGCTTAGTGGTCTATGAACTAGCTCGCCTCGTATCCAGAAGGTCCTGAGTTCGAGCCTAAGTGGTGGGTGCGTATTAACGAAGAGTCCCAAACTAGGACGAAACAGCTGTCCAGTACTCCCAGGTATTCCAATGGTTCTCTAACTAATGTCAGCTCATGAAGAAATGTTTCAATTACCAAGAAGAACAAATTCATACACACCATGAGTTTCTTATTATTTTTTTAATTTTTGATTTACAGCTTGATTCCACACTGTATTTTTGGTACAAGTATGGAATTTTCAGCATGGATATCGGTAGCCCAAATTTTGCAGGCCGACCATAGATATCAGGTGTGCGCCGGCGTGGGCTCGAACCTCGGACCATGTGCATGGTCGGCGAGAGTCCTAACCACTGTACCACCGACGCACCCATCATATAGCCCATACACACTGCAGGTTTGACACCAGAGTTTTTTTGACTCCTCCAGATGAAATTGCTGTATTCCGTCAGTCCGGTTATGAATTTAAAGAGTCCGTGCTCTTAGTGGATAGAGTCATTTTGACAGAAGCTACGAAGGCATGAGATCATTTGAGTTAGAAGACGGGACACTAGGCATCCTCAAATCTACCATATCAGTTATAGGCAGTATTATTTCATGTCGTTTCATCATTATTGAGGGATGCCTTGTTGTAGTGCTCTATTTGACCAAACTAGCGTACATGTATATCTTAGTACGTCTTCTCGTTTATTATTGTGTCCTAACGTTGTGTTTGTTAGACATCTACAACGTAAATCAAAAGGCACTTGTGAAGGTGTACGAAATGTATCATCGCAGTAATCAAAATTCAAAAGTTGAGCGAGTACAAATGTATCAATTGATAACACGCAATCTTTAGAATGATAAACAAATCAAAGTCCAATTAAATAATGAAAGTATACTACGATGATGAGTAATAAAATGGGTCACTAAAGTCTTCACTACAGATCAGATCAGAGCAAGGCTGGAGACACTGCGTGTTATGACCCAGGAAACATGCTTGGAAGAATATTGTAACTCTTTGAAAGTGTTGCTCAAGAAAATGAGTGCAACCGTTCCAGGAAGAGGGAAGAGACAAGATAAGGAATGGCTTTCGATGGACACCTGTTGAATCGACATTAACCTGCAATTCGCCCAGAACTATCACCAATAGCACTCACAGAACTACCTGCCATTGAACAACAGTCCTCCAACGACAGCAAAACTCCTGAATGCAATTCGGCTACCGAACGTTATCCGGGAAGGCAGCAAGACCAGACGGAATTCCCCCCGAAGCACTAAAAACAGACCCAAAAACTGAAGCAGATGTGCTCACACCACTGATTCAAAAGATTTGAAAGGAAGTAACGGTACCTACCGATTAGGAGAAAGGCTACCTTGTCAAGCTGTCAAAGAAGGGTGACTTCGGCCTCAATCTACAAAAAAATAATGCTGTTGTTCACTCCAAGTGAAATAATAAGTCGCATAATACTGGAGAGGATAAAGGATGCACTAGATGTAGAACTCCACCCACCGACTAGAACAAGCTGGATTCAGAGAGGGCGAATGATAAGCTGGTTAAATCGCAACTCTACTCATTGCCATCACAGAACAAAGCATAGAGTGGTAGTTAATTCTCTACCTCAACTTCATCAACTTCGAAAATGCCTTCGACAGCGTTGATACAGAAGTAATTTGAGAACTACTACAACACTATGGAATGCATGGCCTGAAATCTTAATGAACCTCATTCAAAGACTGGCTATATGACAGTGCCATGTGTCAGGTGATCTAATGACGGAAAGCTCAGTGAGGAGTTCAAAGTGAATACAAGATTAAGATAAGGCTTCCTGGATATTATCATCCACGATGATATTCTTAATTGTGGTGAACTGGATTATGTGTCAGACTGTGGGGAGAAAGGAGTCAGGAATACGTTAGACCACCGATGAGAAGACTCTAGAAGATCTGTATTTCTCAGATAATATATATATGTCTAATGTCACAAAAACTCGAAGACTTACAGGCAAAAAAAAAACAAAAAAAAACGGACTGAAGAGACAAGGGAGACAGGACTACAGGTGAACATGGAGAGGATGAAAGTGATGAAGATACCTAATCAACAGCGACAAGCATCAATCACCTAGGCAGCGTTGTTTCAGCTACAGCAGGAACGGATGAAGATGTCAAAGCCAGTCAACCAGAATCCCGAAAGGCGAGGTACAGCTTCATCAACCTCAAATCATTTTGGAAATCATCTGCACTCACTCCACAGCATGAAGAATGAGATTCTGGTTTTCAGTGGACATGTTAAGTTAGTGAGTGCTTTCATATGGGTCAGAAACTTGTCAAACACACACACACACACACATCACGCAAAGTATTTCCAACAGCCAGCTACAGAATTTCATCAACGGCTGCCTTCTCTGTCTTGATATTGAAGACCAAGTGGCAGTCTAAAAAGAACTCGAAACAAGAAAACTCTGGCAACAAACCCACCCAACAGTTGATAGCTCAACAAATTTGTTGGAGAAAATGGAGGTGAGTAGATCATATGTTGATGAGTTTATCGAATGACATTGAGCGCAGTGCAGACCATTGCTCGAGTGGAATCCTAATGAGAAGCGGCGAGTGGGTTGTCATTGCTAGAGTGACATGAAGGAGATGAGAGCTTATGGTCGGTGGCAGGGTCAGCCAGGTGAAGAGGACAGCAGAAAACAGAACAAAGTGAAGACGTGTTATTGGAACCTTATGTTCCACTGCAAACCCAAGGGAGTAATAATAGTAATAATAATAAGTGAATTGGTTGAATAGTTGAACTACCTTACTTATATGGAATGTGACAACGGCCCTAATCAACTGTTGGATGACAAATTCTTAGTACTTATACAAAAACACTTTTGACATAGGCCAGAATCTGCCTCGTTTTGGTCCAGCATTTGTATCACAGGGTATATGTAATGTGTTGCAGTTCGTTCTGCTTCACGTCTTCAAAAGTAGAAGGTATGGGAAGGTTATAGGCGTTTTCTAGCATTGCTGTCTCAGTTCAATATCTTATGCTACACTGTTCAAATACATATCAATCCCCATCGAGTTATTCTTTATACAATATATTTTTACTTATTCAAGTTTCACTACTATTCATTTCTTCACTTCGATGAGTGCACTTCCAAATGTGGCAACCATAACTGATGCCACACGACAGTATCGTCTCATCATTAGATAAAGGTACCAAATACGTTCGTTGTACGTTTACCGACTTCACTTCTGCTTTTGACTCTGTACCTAGATGTCTCTTGCTAAATAAGCTCTCGTTGACACAAACGGAGTCCTGGGTCACAAACTGATTGCATTCCTACTTCTCAAACAGAACGCAGTACACTGTATACAAAGGTAAATCCTCGTCTGCTGTGCTCACTGAAGCTGGTGTCCCCCAAGGTGCTGTACTCTCCCCACTTCTCTTTTCATTCTTTCTACATGACTTACCATCTTCAAATGACATTAATTTTGCTAAACATGCTGACGACCTAACTGTATCTTTGACTGTCAAGTGTCGAAGTCACTGCTCCAAAATAAATGGTTTTTTTATCAGAAATCAGCCAGTGGTCCAAGGAAAATGGTCCTACCATTATTATTTTTTTGTTTTTCTTTCTTTTTTGTCCTACCATAAATCCCTCTAAATGTCAAACAGTCAATTTCACCTCTAGGCATAAATCTGACTGACCTAAACAAACTGGTTAGCACCCACCCACGAGGTGTGCAACATAGATAGCACCGAAATAGAAACCAAGTTGGGAAATTGAATATCTTGGCGCCGTTCTATCTGCTGATCCTTCCTGGTTGTCTCATATCTTGATGATTTCTAAGGAAAAAATATTCCATCTTACCTTCTATATCAAGAAGTTAGGAGATTCTGGAATAACTCAACGCTTACTCCGACGATTCGTTAACTCTCGCACCCTGCCTATTATTCTCTGTTGTTCCCCCTTAGTTTTTCCAGGGCTGGCTACTGAAGAAGGACTATATCTTATCACGTAGGGTGTCAAAGGTTGTCATCAGGGTAAGCAATGTGTCACTTGACCAACCAGCTTGTTAATATTCTGGTGGACAGGCACTTGGACTCATGTGAAAAATGGGCAAAATCCATTTTATCTGACTCACAACACCCTCTACATTCACAACTCTCCCTTTGTATCTCTCCAGGTAGAACCAGAAGCCTTTATAGAAAGCTATATGCTCGCACTACCAAGTACAAAAACTCAACCATACCCTGCTTGGCTCGTGTTCTGTGCGATAAAGAAAGTATAAGGCGTGAAACTTACAACTTATTAAATAGTCAGTAGAACAATTGGATCTCGTTTTTCCAACTCATATCATTTATAGATAAAACGTTTTATTTCTTTCTTGTCCTTTTCTCTTTGTCGCTGTTGTGCTGTTCTGTTCCTCTCTTCCTTACAAACTCTATTTAAAACATTCTTGTTCGTTCTTTCACACTCTGTATATCTCGACCATTTTGCTATCGCTTACGCCAGTAAATATGCTAGTAGTATCTACTTTTCTAACACCTTCAAACACTCTGTTTAAATTTTGGCTTTGCTACCGACATGCTAATATGTTGTTGTCAAAACTAACTGAGATAACCTTAATCTATGTAGAACTTTATTTATTGTTAATGTACAAACTGGATGCAATACTGTAGTGAAATCCTGAGAATTCCATTCTGTATCACACACAAGTACTGATTTGGAATAAAGCATATTATTATTATTATATTATTATTACTCTTTTCCGCAAAATGTTTTATGTTGACAATTTATTTTACCTCTAGCTTTATAAAGTCATTATCAGTCATTGACAAATGTCTAGCTCTCTCTCGTTGTCTAAGTACAGAATTAATATTTATTCCTTCTAGTTAAATACATATGGAGACTTTCCGCCTTGATCTCTTGTATTTTCTTTTGAATATATATTCATGTTTAAAAGTACTCCATCTATTATTGACTAGCACAAACGTAGTCTCCATGTATGTTAACCACAGCCTTGAATTCCCTGGTGGTTAAATTGGACAATTTTAACCCTTAGTTTCAAATTTACTAACGTTCAATGGAACGTGACTAATAAAAGGGATACATTTCTGAAGACAATAACTTCCATTATATCACCTATGCGAAGGTGAGTGTCGAAGTTAACTTATTATTATTATTTCCTTTAATTCCTAGAGGAATAAATGGCTTCAGTTACACACGTCTACATTGCGATCGGTTCTCTGCTAAAGTTTTCACCTGGCTCCAAACCTGCCTACAGGCTTTCATCTCCTCTTCGAATGACCTCCTCCAAGTCATACTTGCACTGACTACCAACTCGCCGCTTCCCTTTCGGGTTCCACTCGAGCAATGGCTTGTCCAGTGATGTCACTTGGTGGTTTCTTCAGAGTGTGGCCAATCCAATCCACCTCCATTTCTTTCTGGTTATTTGTTGCACAATCGGTTCCTGCTGGGTAGGTTCGCTCATTGCCAGAGATCACTGTTGGTGATGTTTTCTGGCCGGCCATCTGATCTTGAGTGAAGTACTGAGCGAAGATCGCTGTTAGTGAAAGTCTGTAGTTTGTTTGAGATGCTCTTCATGACGCATGAAGTCTCTGATCCATGTAGTAGCACTGACTTCACATTAAAGTTGAAAATCTGGATCTTATTTTTCATGCCGAGTGCTGTTGACCTCCATACAGACTTGAGAGTAATGAAAGTTTGTCTTGCTTTCCCGATTCTCGCTGCTTTGATACCCTTGTCAGTTCCGTCCACCTGTAGTTGAAACGATGTTTCTCAGGTCGGTAGGTGAAGGAGGTTGTTTCTTTCAGGTTCCTCCCATTTATGCTGGCTGGTTGTTGACTGTTGTTGTTGTTGCTGCTGGTGTTGGCCAGGAATCTTCATCACCTCTGTTTTCTTTATGTTCACTTGAAGTCCTATCTTTGATGCTTCCTCTTCTGTGAACTTGTTGCTGATATTCACTTGCATATCTTCCAGTGTGTTGGAAATCAGACATATCGAAGTTAACTAAATATTGTAAAAATTGGAATAGCTGAACGTCTGTCAAGTTTACGTAATACAGATGACTTGTGATACACATCAAACTGACACTAACTAGCATCGAAATGAAGTCACAGTGGAAACTAATGTACCTAAACATTTGAAACTTCATGGTTGTTTGTATCTAGCCACCGATAAGTTCCACGATGAACACTCTAAAAATACTTACAACTCATTTCAATTGCTTCCGAAACTTCATCAAACACTCTTTCACATTGATATTTAACATGGTGAGAGAGAAAATATTTTCAAACATTTCAGTGATACACAATGGTTAGTCAACTTCAGGTAGAACGGTAAGACGCGTAGATGTACAGTGAGGAAATTCAAGACAGTAGTAGTGTGGTGAAGGCTGACTGCAAGGCGAAAATTTAAGCCAGTCATAACAAAGCTTAACCTTTAGGAACTCATCGACCAATCACAACAGACTCAACGTGTGCAAATACGATTCGCAGATATATGGCTTAACTTTCTAAGAAATGGTCATAAGCAGTACACAATAACCTTCACCAAGAAAACAACCAATCAGAAGACGTTGTTTCTACGCTGATAATAATGTAGATAAAAATCTATACATATCTCTTGATTTTCTCAACAAACGATCTGTTGTCTGACCCTTGTCTTCTGTCGTTACAGTACTACTATACTAAACCTTCAATTAATAAGAAAGCATAAAATTATGCTTATACGTGACCAGTGTGGACTCAAAGGTGACTGGCTGACTGTTGAACTACTTCAACAAAACACGAAACCAATCAGAGTTTCGATATCAATTGTGTTTATGAGGAACTTGAGTAAAGCATACTACTAAAGTCAACTACACGCACTTCTATATTCACATATATACATGTGTCTATCTATGTGTATACACGCACACACATACAAACACTGCTCAAAGTACACCTACAGATTTGTGCTATTTACGTGTAATCTCCCTACAACTTCCTCGAGAATCACGTCATACATATCGATGAATTAGTCATTTCCCTCCAAAATAAGAATGTAAATCAACGTAGGTGATTAGCTCAATGTTCACTCATGGAATCGTGCACACACACACACACTTACACGCACACCCACACGTGAGCACACACGCAGTCAATAACACTAATCGGATGTTCTAGATACATCATAGTATACATACGTTGTTATTACTGTATTGGTTGTTATAGTTTGTGTGGCGTTAACATTAAAATCCGACTGCTGTATTACGTCAATGTTAAAAAGCTTGTTAAGTAATTTCTTTAGACAAGACATTACGTCTGTCATTGATTGACGATCATATGACTCGAGAGATGATTTTGTGTGATACTAAGTATAACTTGTGTGCTTCTTTCCGTCTGCAAATTACACTGAGTAATCTAAATTATGAGACTGATCTACTAATGAGTAGTCTGTCTGTTTTCGACATAGAACTGCTTTCCACCGATATGCAGCACTTCAAGTCGCCACACTCCCTCCATGGTAGCACACAGAGCAAGAGAAGAAAGTAAAAGAAATGCATACTAGAGACAGTAAACAGAGGTGTGAGACAAAGGAATAGTAATAACGAAGAACAAAACAGTTTCATTGGAGATCATAGGTCACAAGGGGTGGATGCATCTGAGCTGGCCATCATTGACATAGACGACTTTGAGCCATATCACCAGTTGTCTGTCTCCAGTCTTCATTGGTGTTCACCTTCCCGAAGACCCCAACCAGGAACACGTAACATATGTTTTAACCATCCCAGTCGATGTAAATTCACAACCCCATGTATTGATTTAACATCCTTACCTGGCACTCGACACCTAACCTCAAAATTGCTCTCCCTACTATGCCACTTAACATACATGGGAGATAGAACGCAGACACCTATGATCAAAGACAGCTAGCCAAGCTTTTCATGTCTTCCATTCTCAATGGTCATGTCTTTCCCACAACCATATAGGAGGACGGAGCGAACTTTTGAGCAGTTCACACACCCTTTGGTCGATAGCCAGCCAACCGGATATCACGTCTACTAAACCACAAAGGGCGTAAACTGGCATATGTGAAAAGAGTCTTCTGTATCCATGTTGAGATTTCGTCAGAGATCAACCCGCTGGCATTGGGTGATGCAATTTCCCAAATAACAAGTGAAGTGATCAACACGCTCCACCATCCACTTCACTCCCTATTTCTAAGCTAGAAATGAGTCAATGTAGTCCAGTCAGTCCGGTAGCATCAGCTTGTTTGCGTCTTTCCGTCTTTAAATTACACTGAATGATGTTAATTATGAAACTGATCTACTCATGAGTAGTATCAGTAATTTTAAAGATTACGTTTAGTTTTACTACAATATACAGGTAAAGATAGAAGAGTGAGGAATGTAAATTATTATTCCTCATTATTGGGATACACATTCTTGTTAATGATTCGTGCTGCGAATTATTTAATATTCAAGTATTGGTTTTGTAGGAATTTTTCTTTGAATGCATCGAGGATTTCATCATGAGGTGACACCAGTTAGAGAACCACTGGAAAACCTGAGAGTACTGTAATCAAACAAAATCCCTACAAAACCAATACCAGAAAATTCATCTGATGCTCACTAGCGATTGCCCCTATTCACGCAGTTAACCTGGGGTTCTAGTGAGAAGAAGTGACCGGTAGGATACACCAGGTTGAAGGTGAGGCAGTAACTCATCGAAGAAGAAGACATTGCGAAATGGTAGCGCTATGTCATGCGTGAATTGACAGAAGTTAGAATTCATGGACTAGCCATTGGATCGGGTATCAGTGGCTAGATGGTCTACGAGCTCGTTAGACTTGTAACCAGAAGGCTCTGGGTTCGAACATCGGTGGGTGCATGCTTCTGAAGAGTCCCAAACTAGGACGGAGAGAACAGCTGTCCAGTACTTGCAGGTGGTTTTCCAGTGGTCTCCAATTGATGTCAGCTCATGATGAAATCCTCCATGCAATCAAACAAAATCCCTACAAAGCCAATACCTGAAAATTATTTAATAAATCATGGTATTTAAGTCATGGTAGCTTGACGTGTGTTATGAACCCATTTTTTTGAGGTTAATAAGACGAACCTGCTATTCTCAACTTCTATTATCTTGTCAAAGTAATGACTGTATGTTCATAGATCAGCTGTAAATAAAAATATCTAGACCATGGATAAATGACTAAATTATCGGTGACAATGATTATGAACACTGAACGTTTGTTTATTGGCTTTAGTCGTCATTGGCGGGCAACTCAAAGGCGCGAGTGATTCTATCGGGTATGAAGAAGTTAGAAGAGGACGAAAGAATGCAAATCAAAACTTAGTGTAGAATACTGATTTTAGCAATGGAAGAATAGAATTTCTTGTCATCCATTGTGTTTTGAAACTAAAGTCGATATCTGTACTTAGTGGTTGTCAATTCGAAGCGCCTTCGGAAATAATAAGATTTTAGGATTAAGTTCCTTGACAACTGGTTATATTACGTTAGTATGACCTATAATATCAGACACTTATTAGGGAACTTCAAACCCATAACTTAGGGATATTAATCAAGAAAATGTTTGTTAAGGGAATCCAGTCATCAGAAATTTCGCTGACACCATTTATTCCGCGATATGAATTTAAAACAAGCAATAAAGGTTAATAAAGCAGGATTTAATGAATTCATCAAGTTTCGGTAGAACTCGTCAGCTGAATACTCTACATACACGGATATATATATATATATATACCTGTTGAAATTACATTGGGAGATATAAGACTGACTGGACTACGGACATGATATCGACGCTGTCAAGTCATTCACTATTGTTAGTCAGCAAACAAAGAAACAAGAAGATGCTTGCAAATGCAGAAGCTTGTGCAATTCTAGTTTATAAACCAGGTCTCTGTGTACAAAAGGAGATGGTCGTGACTGTGAATCTATCATGGTAATATGTTTTACTTATTATTATTCTACCTCTTATTATTATTATAATTCTTGATTCATTTAGAACTATCCTTTATCAGTAGGATTATCTTAACTCACTTCAACACTATTGTAGAACTTCAGGTAAACATGGAAAAACAGAGGTGATGAAGATTCCCGGCCAACAGAAACAGCAACAACAACAGACAAAAATCAGCCAGCATAAATGGGAGGAACCTGAAAAAAATAACTTCCTTTCCCTACCTGGAAAGCATTGTTTCAATCACAGGAGAACAGAACTGAAGAGGATAACAGAGCAGTGAGAATCATGAAAGCAAGACAATCTCTCATTTCTCTCAACTCTGTGTGGAGATCAACACTCAGCACTCAGCATGAAAAACCAGATCGGGATTTTCAACTCCAATGTGAAGTTAATGCTACTTACTATACGTATCAGAGAATTGGCGCATCATAAAGAGCGCCTCAAACAAACTACAGACCACCATCAATAGCTGTTTTCGCTTAATACTCAAGATCAGATGGCTGGTCAGAAAAGATAAGATCTCTGGGAGCGAACCAACCCAGCAGGAACCGATTGTGCAACAAGAGCTGACTGGCTTGACGTTGTTTGTATTGAAAATCCGATCGAATTTTGTTGTTGATGCTTAGTTGAGTGACGAAGATTTCCAGATTGGTTTCAGTTGGTTGATGAATGTGTTTCTCGTTCGCCTCCGCGATTGTCGCTCGATTCGACATCCTCATCCGTTCCGACTTCCTGTAGTTGAGAGACAATGCTCTCCAGATGATAAGTGAATGAAGTAACCTCTTTCAAATCCCTCTCGTTGATGGTGATTGGCGCTGGATGTTGCTGCTGCTGTTGTTGTTGTTGGTTGGTTGGTTATTTTCATAACCTCCGTCTTGTCTGCTGTCTGCTTCTTCGACCAGTTTGTCGTTTTTCGCTTGTAAGTCTTCGATTTTGTGACAGTGACATCAAACATAAATCATCCACGCGCGAAATTCAGGTCTTCTAGGTTCTTCACGTCGGTCAGTCCAGGATATCCCTGTCTTCTCGTTTCCCACTGCCTGATGCGCAATCTAGTCCACCACAATTAGGAATATCATCGTGGGTGATAACAGGCGTACACATTTTTCTGACTCCTGTGTTTACTCCAAATGCCTCACTGAGTTTTCCGCTGTGAATCGCTTGACATGCACCCTTGTAGTACAACTGTTGAATAAGGTTGATGAATACTTTTGAGGTACGACGTAGTACTCGAGTAGTTTCCAAATTACTTCGCGGTCAACGCTGTCTGTCGAAGGCCTTGTCAAAGTGTATAAAGTTGAGGTAGAGGTTTGATAGCCATTCAATTCTTTGTTCTGTGATGATGATGCGTGGAGTTGCAATATGGCCAGTTCATGATTTGCCTTTCCTGAATTCAGCTTGTTCTGCATCGAGTATGTCCTTTATTCTCTCCACGATGATGCGACTCAGGATTTCACCTGGTGTCGACAGGAGCCTGATTCCTCGCCAGTTCTTGCATAGTGAGGCATAAGTCGCCCTTCTTTGGTAGTTTCACGAGGTAACCTTTCCTCCAGTCAGTAGGCAGCTTTCCTTCCTTCCAGACTTTTTGCAATAATGGAGTTAGCATGTTTGCTGTTGTCTCTGGGTCCGTTTTTAGTGCTTCGGGGGGTATTCCATTGGGTCCAGCTGCTTTCCTAGCTTTCAGAAGATTGATTGCATTCAAGACCTCAGCCTTCGTTGGAGGATTGGTGTCAGCTTGCAGTTGTGTACGCACAGTAATATATAAAATAAAACTATACATAAACATATAAACACCTGTAAATTTATAAATTCACTCAGGAATAACTCAGAGAATCAATTAAACTGAGAACCGATTCATTATCTCTCATCATTTCGTCCCCAACTTTATCAAGCTTAGCATTCAAGAAATGCGGTACACTGTCATAAGTAGCCAATTTTTAAGGAATGTAACCACTTGGGGTTGCAACACCACACTACCGATTTAACCCATAGCAACTGAGTAGTATCAAGGGAACCATTACTCCACTCGTATAAGTGTAGGTGTATCGCTTACAGTTTCATGTGTGTGTGTGTGTGGATGATCTATTCCGGTAGGTTAATATCATTCATCGACTATAGTTATGTGAATTTCGATAACTGAAATGGAAGTGAAAAGAATTCGGAGAAATTAAGTAGCGCTTGTCGTAATCTATAACTCATCCTTTTCAATATGGTTATAATAATAATTATTATTGTTACTGCATCAATATCTGTGATTAGGAAGCAAATGGCACTGACCTAAATTATGACTAATATATATATGCATATATACATAGATTTGCTTCTGCATATGTGTAAATTCCTTACATTATTGTGTATCTTATCAGAATGCCAGAAACTGTGCTCAATATAATACAATATTATATATATATATATATATCAAATAAAGTAGAGTCTTAAGGTCATTTGAATACGGAAGATCAATTTGTGTGCGCGCTTGCATACACACTTTGAGAATACAAACAATGGCAATATATATATATATATATATATATATATATTGATTTCTAATAAGGCTTATTAATGATGATAATAATAATAATAATAAATTTTATTATTTTATCAGTGTAAAAGTATTAGCAGTTCTAATATCACTACTTCTACTGTTATCATTAACACTGAACCATCTGTAATAATAGTGTTCCCATTGTAAGGACAAATCTGAATCTAAAAAGTATTAATTAATATTTGTGAATTAGTTACAATCGATACATTTTTATTATCATTATTATTATTATTATTATTATTATTATATCGTATGATATAGAATAATGCAGTAAGGTGAAAAAAAAAAACGTCGATGGTTGCTTTTGTTAACTGCCAATCTTTACATCCTTAATTTTTTATACCATTATTATTATTATTGGTATGTGTTTGTGTCTGATTGTCTTGACGACGAGAATCGTCAACCAGAAAGATCTATTGCAAAAGCTATGATACCTAGACCATCACAAAAGCCGCCCATGCTTAGCGTTCTGAAAAAAACTACTCTACAATCTGCGGCGGAAACACTAAAAAAAAACGACTGTCGCGCTGACTTAAGAAGATCCCCTTCGCAGCTGAACTACGGTTAATCTTCTCCACGGAACCTATGATTCATGTGAATGTGAAGGATAAGCTACCATTGTTGGCTGGCCTCATCGATGTGTATCTACCAATTCACCTGCTCGTATGGAGCCAGGTATGTCGGCCGTACCCAGCGTTCGCTTCCGAACGTATCACCGAACACCTGCCAGAATGGTTTTACAAAGGAGGAAAACGATGCCCTCACAGCTTCATCTTAGAACATCTAAAAGAGTTCGGACATCAAGCTCCACCGCAAACAAACTTCAAATTCGTCTACAGAATAAGAAGTAGATATCCTAAAGGTGTACGAATCAGACTTCTACGAACCGCAGAAGCAATGGTAATTCACTTGCTGAGCGCTGAACTCTGCATGCAGAAGAAGTTGGTTCAATAACTACACTTGTGATGGACGTAACCTATCTTATTACCCGACAAGGAAATTCTACCTGATACTTCTCCCTTCCGTCTCTTCATTAGTATTATTTTGTCTTCTCAAATGTAAAATTTTACATTTTCAAGTTTCTTGATGTCGACGACCACCTGATTTAATTTCTACACCTCACTACCACTGTTACTCTCTTGATCAACGCTCAATTTCTAGTCACTTATGTTACGTCATCCAATTTATTTATTCAACTTTAGTCCTAATTTAAATGGCATTATTCTCTACCCCACCTGTACTCAGTCTGCTCTACCTGTAATTGTTTCTGTTGCTATCCTGACCTTAGTTGGAACATTTTAGTCGATTATATTACGTCATCTAACTTACGACCTCAATCTTAATTTAGCTGCTGTCCAATTTACCTTGTTTCTATATTAGATTATTCTTTTATTACCTGATCAATTATCTAAACTTGACAAACCTCATGTACACACACACAAACAAATTATTTTTATTATATCCTTTATTTCCGAGAGGAACATAGGGCTTCAGCAGCGCATCTCCACTGCCTTCTGTTTTCTGCCGACTTTTTCACCCCGCTCCAAGTCTGCCCACATGCTTTCATCTCCTCTTCACATCACCTCCTCCAAGTCGCCCCACCCTTGCATTGACGACCAACTCGTTGCTTCCCTTTCGGCGAGTTATATATAAATACGATTGTAGAGCTATGCGAATGAATTCACCGTTGAAAAGAGTCTCTTCTCTGAAAGTCTTCTCTTTTTCATAAAACTTCAGGAAGATGATTCTGGGTTCCAATCCTTACTCTGTATTGTAACAACGAAAACCGATTTGTTGGAGGCTGAACAAAGGAAATCACTCTTTGTGCCTTACCGTATGGCTGACAAGAAACGTCCTTGAGTCATGCACAGTCATTGAATCACTCTAAAGACAGCAAATGGATGGTTATTTGCTGTAAAATCTGTGGTTCTATTTAAGAATATATATATATATATATATGTCCAAACGAAGTTAACTTTTCATAGTTGTAAACATTTGTGCATTGGGTATATATAACATTCACTATAATAAAGGTATTTCCCAATCAATGAAAAACGAAACAATATTGTTATCGTCTTTACTGACGTTTCTCTATTTAATTCTGCTGCTAATAGCCCTTATCAAAGTAGTATTATTAAACCAGAATTTATAAAATCCACTCAGCTTGCATTATATAACAACTTAATCATCGTTCCTCAGCATGGAGTAATTCTCTTTACCTTGTCAAATTGGCCAGCTGGTAAAGATAACAAAACCGGGGGTTGATTGTTGGATTTGATCAGTGTGTAAAATTATAAAAGCAGTGTGTATTTACATAGTGAACTTACTTATCACATTCGTGTTGATTTTTTCACTTCATGGGGAAGGGGAGGGAGGTGTTGTAACCAGGTCAGATTCTATTTTAGTTTATCATTCCTATTCAGCTGAGACAATTTGGGTCCCATTTGATATGAAGTGCTTCTGATGATATTAGACGTTCTTTGTGATTTTTGAAGTTTTTCTGGATTATTTCAATATTGTCAAAATCAGCTTTGTGGCCTGATTCCATAACGTGTAGACTGATGATTTTTCAAGCTTTTATAGTTCATTTGAATTTCTCTGTAGTCAAACGGATACTCTACAGAGTTCATTTCTTCTTGTGATTTTGATTTCTTAAGATATTTGTCTGATGTGCATTGCGTCACATTCCAAGCATTTTATTTTATTGACACAATTAGATAGAGAATCTTTAGGGACTTGGTCTTTTATATGGACAAGGTTGCTTCGCAGTGTGTGTGTGTGTCTGATGTTTTGAAGAAACCTCTGGTGTCGAGATTATTGAATACTCTTCTCTTCTGATATCGTCTGACGTCTCCGCTCTACACGGAATAACAGCTGTTGAGGTCCATGTTTTCAGAATATGCCTCTGACCATACTTAATGTCAGTGTAGATTTTGTTGATGAATTTCCTCGGGTAGTTCTTTCACTCGAGAGTCTCAGTAGTGTTTGATATTTCTTCTTCTTTCTCATCTGTTTTAGGCAAAGAGTATGCTCGTCGAAGAAGACGAAACGACTGATGGCTTTGTGCTGATGGGGTGTGATGTTCTGGAATCTAAATATTTATTGGAGTGGGTTTTCTTCCTCAGTGTAGATATACTGAACTGTCCGTTTCCTCTCCTCTTAACTAGTCAGGCTGTCTAGAAATGGTAGTTCGCCAACGTCTGATTCTGCCTGCTTCCGATGTAAACCGAATTCTGCAGGATAGATTGTTTAGTTTCTCCAAGAATGACCTGTGTAGACCTCGTTTTAGCACTACAAAAAGTAACGTATCGAAAACTCAGAGAGAGTTACACCACATAGTGGTGTTAGGCAGCTATACAGGGTAGACGAATTTATACTTAGCCAAAATGCAACTGTAAGAAGTGCCTTCAAATCGAGCAGAATATTCTCTACATAGTGGGATCAAAACTCTATCAACCAGTACCATACGGAAACAGTTCCCACAGAGAGTTCAAGGTTGGAATAACTCTGACTCATTTAAACAAAATTATATGCGAAAACAACATATTATCAATGTATCCTACAACCACAAAGAGAAACACTGAAATTAGAGGTTAAACAGGAACAAAAACAAATAATAACGATTAGGTTAACAAAAGATATTCAAACGTTACGGAAGTGATGTATAGCTCAAGAGAAAAGTGGAAAAATAATTATAAAGTTATTTCATGTTATTTTGTTTATTAAGTGTACCACACAGTGAAACAGTAATATTTACTGGATGACACAGTTTCCAACAAAATATGTTGTTCATAATCATATCATCAATTGCAATCACACGACTTCGAAACTTGACTTTTATAGTTTTCTTTGTCCTATCCTATTTGTCGTTGTTGAGGTAGTAGAATTTTCGAGATATCCAACTGGACAGGTGTTGAATCACTCCTATTACACGTATTCTCTTCAGTTGATTCGATAAACAGAGCTTCTGTTATCCATCTCTCCCTCCACCCTGTCAGTCACATTAGACTTTAAAACTGTCATTCTATCCCATCCCATCCTATTGTATGGTTGTGTGTAACTGCATGTAGTGAGTGGTATATCTGAACTATTCTCTAGATTTCTTATCTTTTTCGGGTAAAGTAATCTAGTTTTTGCTAGATTTTTATGTTCAGCTAGTCTGACTGCCCCTGTTCTACTAATTCGACCTATTTATTTGACCTGACAATCATTGCAGGCAGGGTATCAGATTAACTAAATTGTTTTATTTAATTGAATCCACAGGATTGATCGTTTAACCGACAAAGCTTGTTACTAATTGAGTTGGTGTTTGGCTTGAATGCCAGCCGCTTTTATTCCTGCCTTACTTGTTAAGAATTCTGCGTACGGTTTCCGAGGTTCCTTTCTTTTATGGAATTACTACTGATGATTTAAATTCCTTATTGTTGGTGTTGTCTTGCGCATATTTGTCATGCATGTCGTCATTAATATTATTATTATGATTATTACGAAGTTAGTTGAAACGTTCAAAGAAGCATCACTATTTCAGTGTGACCATTTAGGAGGGGTTCTCTGAACAGCTATCCCGTTACAGACCTACTTTAGCGCTGGGTAGCAACATGAACACTTATATAATAAGTATTGCTCATAGTCTGGGTTGCATTAAACCTGATCTCAGAATCTGAGTTTTAATAAAACACCACTATTACTAAGACAACAAAAAGTTTACAAAGTTGACAGGAAAGATTTTCTCAGTACTGGATGATTTATAATTCAGACACTGGTAGGTATGCCTTTTATTTGTTCATTCCAAGTGCAACAAGTTGATAAATCCTCTTTAAAATTACTTAAAAACACTTTGACTGGATATCCTGTTTTCAGTTCCACTTTGATGTTTTGTTTTCTTTTGTCTCTGGAGGTCACTAGAATGAAAATCTGCGATAAACAATGAGGTGAACAAAGAATTGACAACATGCTTCAGCGATTTGACTTGGAATACACACACACACACACGCATTCAGCTGATTATTTTCAAAGTAAACAAAAATATACATCATGAATTCCATTATTATTCAACCTTTTGCCAGATTTTTGAACATCATCCTGCATGGTGGTTGGTTAAAGTAAAGGACAAACAAAATCTATTCGTAGTGCTATTCTATCTTATCTTGTGGATACACAACACAAGACTGATGTCAATGAGCCGTCTTTCAAAGTGATTTACCGCATACCAACAAATCTTAACTTCATCTTATGAGTTCGTCTAGTACATATCGCTGAGACTGACTGTTAGGAACCATAGTAAGAAGCCTGATTTATTTGTCTAAAAGAAGTTAGTTCAGGCACTGTCTTTACCTCACTGGCCATCTAGGTTCGAATAGTCCTCAATTTTTGTAGAAATTTCCCTAATTTTATTTGATATTCTACTTGCTATTATATTTTTATTATTATTAAATCAATTAAATTGTCTTTAATGAATTGTAATTCCATTGGTCTTACTTAACAAATCGATAGTACTTACACAAAAGAAATCAATATTATTATTGACAACTTTTCTAGAATATTCTATGTATATAAACGTATGTATATATAATTGTAGAGCGAGAAGAGGAAGCTATCGAAAGGAAGATATTCTTTGCTCAGTTATTTCGTGTTTTATAAACCTCATGAATGTCAAACATTATAATTTGTGAAGTTATCTGTTTGGGAATAGTTAAAGGTAAAATCCATGGGCATCATGTCACCCTATTCAACACTCTTTACATGGATTTCTCTATTCCTTAAAGCAATAGTGTTCCTGCCAAAACTGAAACGGAATCCTCATAGTTCCAAACGCAAAAGAGCTATCCGCCAGGTCTTTGAAATGATAAGCTCCAAATAGAATAGAACGCGTTGCCCCAGCAGAAGATAAATAAATATAAGAATAGAACTTGTGCACTGCACTGGTAGAGTATAATTCCATTATGGGTATTTTGACAAAATCTCACAGTGTTATACAGTAAAATTTTATTGATGACTTTTCCAGCACAATTTATTACTGCTCATAAAACAAATAGAAGAAGGTAGACTGCACATTAGCGTTTATAAAAAAAGCCAATGCATTCTCCTATTAGATATTTAGACTTTAATTCATCTCATCCGTTATCTGTCTGTGAGTGAAGGCAGGCTTAGTTAAGTGTCTAACAAACCAGGTAGTAGCACTAAGTAGTACAAAAAAGACCTAAATTATGAAATGAAACAGATAGGAGGAGAAGCGTTGGTGTTAAATAACTAACTATCCTATAAAATTCATTAGGAAGGTCAGAAAAGGTCAAAATAAAAACAATTGTGAAACTAGTAATGATAACATAAATAAAAGAGTATATAAGTCATCTACTGTTATACCATATAAGGATGGGAAATCTGAGGCCCTACGTAGGATTCTCAATAAGGTAGGAGTTAGAGTGGCATTCAAACCTACAAACTCACTACTCAGAGACAAGCTCTGTAGGCTAAAGGACTCTGTCGGCTGACCCAATTAGACAAAATAATATAATTTACAAAATACCCTGCAATGACTGTGAGTGAGGTCAACTACATAGGTCAAACTAGTAGATGGCGAGGGGGTAGTCAGATTGTCGGAACACAAGAATTTAGCTAAGGTTAGAATGACTGAGCACATGAAGATGAGTAATCAAGAAAAAAGCTCAGCTATTGCACTACAAGCATTAACACAACCACACAATAGGGCAGGAGAGGGTTAAGATTCTAAAAAGTAAAGTAGGTAGGTGGAGAAAGAGATTAATTACTGAATCCTGCCTGGTTCATTGAGTCTACACCCAACACATACGCAATAGAAATGATTCATCACTCATACCGGAAATATGGAAAATACTACCACCAATCAAATCAAGTGATGGAAGATAATGGAATTATATAAACGAAGTTAGAAATTTGTGTGAGTAGTGTCTTGATATGATTATGATCAGTAATAGATTGTGATCGAAGCGTGGTTATCAGTAAATATTGCTGTATAACACTGTGAGACTTTATCAAAAGAAGATAAATAACTTGGAGTCATTATTCCTGTCAATATGAGGGAATGTGTGCGTCGGTGGCACAGTGGTTAGGACTCTCGCCGACCATGCACATGGTCCGGGGTTCGAGCCCTCGCCGACGCACACTTGATATCTATGGTCGGCCTGCAAAATTTGGGCTACCGATATCCACGCTGAAAATTCCATACTTGTACCAAAAATACGGTGTGGAATCAAGCTGTAATCAAAAATAAAATAAAAGAAATAAAAAAAATCCAGGAATCAAAAGGAATTCATTAATATAATTCCCTAATTTGTGGGTTTAATTTAAAATTTTGAACTAAATGTGATCAGACTGCAGTGGCGAATATGTTTTTGAGTATTATGGGATAGTAATGATATCAACATTTAAGAGGTGTTCAGATTTCATCGAAACATCTGTTCTAGAATTCGGCATATCAACAGAGACCAAGCATCTCCCTTTGATATAGCTAATCAATACGGATCTAGATTAACTGAAACACATAACAACTGATACTCTTTGCAACAGAAGTGACTGTCGAGGGTCAATGGCCTGGAAGATATCGCCTTTATCTTTAAAACGGTGAGTGCTGGGTTCAAGTGTCAGTGGGAATAGTGTAACTTACTGGGGATGCAATGGCATTCAGATGACCAGTCCGAAATGGGATGAACTGTACATCCTGGATTCCACTGTTGGAGTCATCGTCATCAACAGAATAACATAACATTTGTAAATAGCTAAAAATAGAAATATCATATAAAAGTCCTGTAATGGAAGTCTTTTTTTAAAATAATTCTAGATGCCAACAACTCTCTGAAAAGGCCCATATACAAAAAGCCTACATGGAATGGACGATTCATCAACTTTCAAAGCTTCGTATCCCTAAGCAGAAAGAGGAACATGATATATGCTCATTCCTCGAAGACTCGGAAGAAATACAGCGAGGAGTTTGATGAATAACTGCGTAATCTCTGGAGGATCCTGATGGAAAACGGTTTTCCACCTAGGTTCATAGACAAGAATCTCAAATCAAAGAAGACTTCCGAACAAGTCCAATTCGTCCAGAAGGAGATACTTCTGCTTAGTCTATAATTCAAAGGTGACATTGACGCAGAAATCCTTCGTAAATGCCTCTGCAATTTTCTGAGGAAAACATACTTCGCCGCGAGCCTATGACTGACGTTTTCCTGCGAGAAACTGTTCGGCCATAACGCGGAAGACAAGCTGTTGCATTGGGCCACCTCAGCGAGCATAAACCAGTTTACTTGCTCTTGTCGAGCTGAGTACATCGGCCGTACCATACGTCGACTTGAGAAACGCGCTCGTGAATACTAACCAGCCTGGTTAGTAAAAGGAAACCAAGAACGTGTATACAATTCAGTGACAGAACATCTGGTCAGTCCAGGACACTTAGCGCCTTTCGAAAAATCCTTCAAAGTAATATACAAGATTCAGTCAAACCTATAAAAGGGAGTGAAATCAAGACATCTGGGCATAGCTGAGGCACTAGCTATCCAATAGCTCAAACGCATGCTATGTATCCAGAAGGAATACGTCCAACCCCTATCCCTGCCATGGTCATCATAAACAGGTAATTCTTTTAGTAATGACCATCCAATCGCCTTTCTTATCTAAACTTCCTGTTTATTCATGTTATTTTTACGTTTTACTTAATCTCTGTTTACACTACCATATTTTCATATCCAAACTTCCTGTTTATGTTGTCATTTTATTATTTCTACATATTTAATCCCTGATTGCATAAACAGTTACTCATTACATTAGTTTTTTTATCCAAACATCTTGTCTATTTTTGTTATTTCTACATTTCCAACCCCCAATTGCACAATATGTCAATCTTCTCCGTAATTATGATGCTACTTTGTTTGAGTTTTATCCGTCCCTTCCACCTGTTTATTATGACATTTTAATTTGTAATTGTAATTTTATTAATTGGACCCTTGACAGGAAATTATTCTGGAAATTTCCCACCCATTTATCATAAATACACGAATGTATAGCCTAGATGATGTTTTCGTTGGAAAGAAAATTTTCTTCAGCGCAACCGTCTTTTTGATGTCATATTTAGAAATGACTCAGATAGGTGCAAAATTATGGAGAAAAATTTGTTTTCGTCTGAACACACAGAGTCATTTGCGTGCAGATTTATGAAGAAATTGAAAACACGATGCTACACTTATCCAGTACCCCTTGATTCTAGACAGACTTCTGTCTGAGACTGAAGGAAAATTAAATCGCCATTAACTCAAGGACTTCAAAAGATTGTTGTTTAAGGTGAGTATGAAAACATCAAAATGTACTTTGATCAGTGATCAGTGTAAATATGTCTAGACAAGAGAGAACAAAGATCAATTGTATAGATAGTTAACTTTCAGACTAGATAATTCTGGAAGTACCTATTCAAGGTGAAGATCAATATACTGGCACTCCTTCGCCACTTCGTAGAAGATTTCTTTGTTGACATAGTTCTTCTGAAGGAATTTGTTTTCGGACACTATTAGAGAATTTGGTGTTACTGTATTAAGCCTTGGTGGAACAGTGTTACCCGATTATGCCAGTTGTGGCAGAGAAGAATTTTATGATTGGTCATCAAGTGGAAAGGTAGCATGTTCTCTTTCAACAGACAATATGTAAAGCATTCAAGGATTCTGTTGTTAACTTTTCTATAGTTTGGTTTATAAGGGTTAGTTGTGTTTTTTCCGACTTGATCACGGATTGATATCAGCTAGAGAAACATTGAAAACCAGCCACAGGGAGTACTGGATAGCCAGTTGTTTCATCCTAGTTTGGAAATCATCGAAGTACGCACCCACTGAGATTTGAACCCAGGACCATCCGGTTACAAGGCAAGCTGGCTCGTATACCATTCACCCACTGTGACCTGATTCAATGGCTCATGATATAAATCCGTGATCAACTCGGAAATAGCATAACTAACCCTTACAAATCAAACTATAGAAAATTAATCTGATGCCTGCTAGTGACTTGCTACAGGATGGAGTTTCCTGGAGTTCTAGTGAGAAGTCGAGACCAGTGAGGTCCAATTAGATGTCATGCGTGTGAATGAATGTCCCACCAACGACAATGGTTAGGGTCGCGCTAAATCACGAATCGGTCGAAGTTAGAATTCATGGACTGACCATTAAATCGGGTCCCAGTGACTGAATGGTATACGAGCTTGCCTTGTAACCGGAAGGTGCTGGCTTCGAATCTCAGCGGGTGCGTACTGGCGATGATTCCCAAACTAGGATGAAACAGCAGCTGTCCAGTACTCCCTGGCTTTTGATGGTTCTCTAACTGATATCAATCTGTTGTTAGTGTTTACGTGGGGCTGATTACATGTGACTGAACCACCATGAAGATTAAACAGATGCTAGCGACGAATTTTCGGCTAATTTAATCTACTGGTCTATAAACCCACATCAAATGAGATAGATAAGTCATGTGTTAGGCATGCATGTTCGCCGTCAACTTCAGTGATGTGTTCAACGATAGTGTAATTGCATTTAGCATAAGTGAATAGGATGTAGGCTCCACCAATTAAATACAAACTAAATGCCTAGACATCATTGAAGCATCTGCACAAGAAGCCGACATGTCAACCTGAGACCGAGCACTTCGGTCCAATCAATCGACGTGAAAATCTAAAATTCAATCAAATAATTAACATGATTCCTTGCACAAGAGGTGGCTCTCGTCGCTCAAGTGGTCTAGTGGATGACGATTTGGCGTTTGAGACTATGGGCACTGGGTTTGAGCCTCGGTGGGAACATTATCATTTACTCTCTGAGGAATGCAGGTACATCCAGTTAGCTGATGATTCCCGAATAGGACGAAATGTGCTTCATCCTAGATTCCACTGCTAGTCGCCATCCCCCAATCTGTTTTGTGTTGCCTGGAATTTATTTTGGGTATTCACTCATATCATTTCTTGGAAACGATACACTATTCTTCAGTTGAACGCTGAAATTCACGCACTAACGCATTCAGCAAAAAGCTTCAAACTATGAGATAACAGCTTTCCAATTCTATAGTGTTTTTAGGCGGTTCTCTAAACAATCTGCATCGGTGGCACAGTGGTTAGGACTCTCGCCGACCAAGCATATGGTCCGGGGTTCGATCCCCTGCAGACGCACACCCGATATCTATGGTCAGCTTGCAAAATTTGGGTTACTGATATCACATGCTGAAAATTCCATACTTGTATCGCAAATACGATGTGGCATCAAGCTGTAATCAAAAAATAAATAAATCTTATTTCATAAGTGAAGGCTACCTTAAAAGTAGTCACATCCAAACAGCCGAACACTCAAAAGGAATTTAATTTCATTTTATGCCTACACTGTTTAAAACCAACTAAATCACAACTTTAAAATGTTATTGATTACAACTCTCCTATTTTCTCATTTCTCGTGTTCCAAGTGAAATATAAAATTCGAAGCTTTGAAGTTTTCACAATCACATTGTTGCTCACCTAATGTACACTCTTCCCGGTTCTTCAAACTTCCTACAAACTAGTAAACCAGACGAAACTAGAAAGTCAGGTGTTTGGAGGTCAAACACCGCCTTACATGCAAGATGGTTGTCCAGAATGGAAAGACTAGACCAAAGATACGTCACAGCGTTATCTACTAAGTCATCCAAGCTGTGTAATATATTTTTTGGTTATAGCTTGATTCCAGACCTTAGTTTTGATACAAGTATGGAATTTTTAGCATGTGATATCAGTAGCCCAAACTTTGGAGGCCGACCATTGATATCAGGTGTGCGTCGGCAAGGGATCGAACCCTAGACCATATGATTGGTCGGTGAGAGTCTTAACCGCCGTGCTACCGACGCACAATAGAAGACAAGGGCCAGGCAACATATCGTTCATTTAGGAAATCAACACATATTTATAGATTTCCATGTACATTACTATAGGTTATTGTAAGCAAACAAACACGGTTTTCTGAATAATGATTTCTCGCTGAACGTTAATCTTTCGTCCCTTTGTGGCCGTTTCTTGAATGTCAGATTATCTATCTGCAAATCTTATCCGCCTACGCAACGTTTTCTGTGATTAGTTGTTGAATCAGTCTTTGTTCTTATTTTCCCACGACAAATAATGGGGACGTAAACATTGACATAAATTACTGTCTACCAATTTGGCTAGCAGCCACGTATCAGCACAATATTACATAAGTATTAATATTATTGATCTGCTCATGGTTCAAATCTGAAGAATTATCGTTGAGGCTTATTAGTTTGATATATTTTCACTCCCTAAAGAATTGCAGCTTACAGATGTCGCCCCAAATGCAAGAACGTTATTTTTTAAGGGGGCTAAAAAGTTATAAGGTCCATCCGATATCCATCTCTCTCCCTTCCAATGATAGTCGCAATCAACGTAAATAATACCCAAGTTAAGGCATTCATTTATGATGTCACTAGATTTAAGAAAAACAACATCAGGAAGTTACAGGTAGAGCTACCTGCATCCAGCTGCATTTTCATGTAAGTAATTCTGTAGTCCTACGGTGTCTGTTTGAATATGATAGAGATAATACGTCAGTAGGCGATTTTAGTTTGTAACACCAGGTCCGATGACTTGAAAGTGTTCTGAGAATGTCATTCTGTCGGCTTACATACCGTCCATCGTGTGCTAGCTCTTGAAATGACCTGCAGCCAAATCCAAAGTGTTGTAGTTTGAACTCAGGAAACCAGTTGATGAGTGCTACTGCACAGCTAATCAAAAAATTCCTTAGACAGTGACAGTCCGAAAATGTCTCGTTGAAAGCAAAAAGACGGTTATTTGCAGGAGAAATCTGTAATACTTTATAACAATAATAGCATATCAGACCTCAAAATTACTTTAGCAGTCCTATGCAGGCTATAAAACTATCTCGTACAAAATAAGTAATGTAGAAATAAATTCTGATGTGTTTGTGTTCTCTGAGCTAGCTGGATAGTTAATTTGCGAAGCTTTCATCACCCTACTAGGCGAAACCTTCAGTGCATACTTCAATTCTTTGAAGTGAAGTGAGCTTTTAGGTTTCTCCACGAGTTTATTAGTCATCTCTCCTGTTGGGTGAACTTGGACGTGATTGGTTGTTTTTGTGTGCTTTCACACCTTCTAGGCTACTTGTATTGGAACTGATTGTTTCTTTGACTTGAACTTTGACCCTTTGTGTGTGTGTGAGGTTTCTTTCTTATCGATTGATGAATTTTGTCTATCTGGATGTGTCTATTGATTGATGATTCCCTGGATAACGAGTTGGGCTTCTAAATATTCTCTAGCTAGCATTCTTGGCGTTTCCTCTGTCTCATATTTGAGCATTGGTTGTTTCAGTTGAATTGATGTCCGTGGTTGTCTGTCTGCAGTGAAGCGATATGAAGGAGTGGATATCATGTCTTTTGACGGCCAGCCAGTTTATGATCATGGATACGAAGACGAAGACGAGGGGCATCCATTTTCACCAATGTAGCATTTCTCTCACTTGTTACAATTTACTTTGTAGATGATCCTGGTTTTATCTTCTTTCGTTGTTTAATCTTTTGGTTGACAAAAGGATGGCTGGCTGGCTAGGTGAAGTGTTTTTGTGGGTTTGTGTGTGATATCAATTCCTAAAGGTTTTTGAATAGTGTTGCAGTGATTTCTGAGATGTCCTTTATGTATATTGTAGGGTGATTTTCTTTGTGCTTTCCTTGGGGTCCTTTGATTTGACTGGTTGGCTGATTCGGGAGTATATGTCTTTCGATGAAATTCCGTGGATATCCATTCTTTTGGAGGACGTCCATGAGATATCCTTCTTAAATTTTCCTTAAGGTTGGAGTACTGCAATGAGTTCTGGCCCTCTTGAATAGTGTTTGTATACAATTCTTTTTGTGCGTTGTTGGATTGTTGCTGTTGTAATTCAGTATTTGGTCTGTGTGACAGGAATGCTAGCCAGAGAATATTTAGAAGCCCAACTCGTTATCCAGGGAATCATCAATCAATAGACACATCCAGATAGACAAAATTCATCAATCGATAAGAAAGAAACCTCACACACACACAAAGGGTCAAAGTTCAAGTCAAAGAAACAATCAGTTCCAATACAAGTAGCCTAGAAGGTGTGAAAGCACACAAAAACAACCAATCACGTCCAAGTTCACCCAACAGGAGAGATGACTAATAAACTCGTGGAGAAACCTAAAAGCTCACTTCACTTCAAAGAATTGAAGTATGCACTGAAGGTTTCGCCTAGTAGGGTGATGAAAGCTTCGCAAATTAACTATCCAGCTAGCTCAGAGAACACAACCACATCAAAATCCTTCACTTGACCTACAGATGTTCTACATCATATCGCGAACTAAATTCGTTAATCAAAGTAGGTAGGTAGGAAATAGCTTAGAATCAAGTAGGATTAACATTTTCCCGCAGACGGTTGAAGGTGATAATCCCCTAGGATAACCTTGCATTCATCGAAACAAAACCATAATAAAAATGCTGTATATATTAGAGTAGAGCCAGAGATGAGGATCTAATTGGAAAGTAAATATTTCTTCGCTCAATCTTTGTGTTTTCCAAATGTCTAAATGGGGATTTTTTTCTATATTGAAAACCATAATGTTAAAACAGCAGATTATCGCCATCATTACACAACCATATAAAGACAAGCATTTAAATTAAAAAAATAAGAAGGACAAATAACGAGGATTGAGCCAATAGGCTGTGGCCTAGAACGAGGTGGGAGAACAATTACAACTTCAGTTGAAATACACAATTAACTATCAATATCGTAGGCAGATCGTTCAGGAGGATTCCTCCTAACAATTATTCCGTTACACCGGCCACCAGAATCCCTTCATACACTTCAAGACACTTTTTATTATTCATTCAGTCATTGCTCTGTCCACATACTTCTTGAGTCTACAACTTACAACATTACGCCTACATAACTCCACCTTAAATTAAATCTATAGCTCGTCAGCTTCTTCAAGAAGGCAGTATCTTCGTACATCCCTGATACAACATATTTCTTACTCTGAGGAGCAAAATTTGTAAGAAGACTCCAGAGGTCTATTGGCAGCAAAAGAACGCGTATTCTCAGTTCACAAACTCGATGGCATGAATCTTAAACACACTATGCCTTAGCATGTAAGCAGTAAAACCAAGCTGCACTCAATTAAACTGCTATCAACTATTGATATCGCGTAAACCAAGGTGAGCAGTCTCACCAATAAAATTACTCAGTCATGTAGATTAGGCATTTAAACGTGGAAATATCTCACGTGATAAAACTATATCATCGTTTATTAACTATATTTGGTATTAGTACATGAAGTGGTACCATTAAGTGAAGAAAAGTAGAATTAGACAGGCATCTACGGTTGCATCACGAATCACTGGGTAAGGTATTTGAAATCATCCTGCTCAGTCGCTAGAGACGTTATTAATTGTGGACAATAATTATAAATCAGTAATGAAAGAGCTGCAGAATAGCATACATTGAACTTCTACAGTAAGACAGATTCCAAAAGCATTCAGTGGAATCACTTACCTTACCAACCAGTTCAGTAAGTGAAAGGCTTTCGAAAAGGCCATCAGAAATATTGTGAACCAGTCACTAATATTATGTTATTGAGTTCTGGGGTTTAGGATAACTCTAAGCTCTAAAATATATAGGAGACGTTGGTTATATAAATCCAGGAAAAACTTTTCATCCTATTCACAACTCGTCAGCCGGATCTACCCCCCATCCATAGTGAGCGATAGTATTCCCACTGGAAGTCACTTGAACATAACACCTGTGGTCTCAAACGCCAGCGTGTTAATAACTAGGCTGATTAATAATCCCAGCATATTCTTTCTCATATATATTTATTTATTTATAGATGACCCAGTTATAAACATTATCATGATAGTATGAAATGCTTTAATTATGATGATCTACAAATAGTTATATTAATAATCTTGTATACATATAAATTTTAATTTAACTAACTAAAGTTGACAAGTAACATTATCACCATCCTTATACGAAAAATAAGTAAGACTAAAAAAGGACAAGAAGTATAGAAGGAGAATGAGGAGAAGAAGAAGAATACGAAGAAGAAAAAAGACAAATTTAAAAAATGCGCTTTAAACGAATGACCTTGATATTAGATAATTTAAACAAACGCATGAATAATCAACGAATGTACATATATATACATATACATAAATATATGAATGACAAAAAAAGAGAATTAATTATTCTCTTGACAAATATAGACATGCATTTATACACAAAAGGTACTCATTTTGTCTCTTTATATCTCTCTTTCTCTCGTGTGTGTACCTTCTCGTACATATGTATACATGATATTATCAAGGAATTTTCTTTTATGTTTCAATATGTGTATATATATAACGAAATATGAATAGAATAAACAAGAACAACGACGACTATAACAACCAGAAAGAAAGAAATATACTCATAGAGTATACAAATAATAATGATAACTATGATTTAAGGTTTTTTATCAAGCAAAAGAGATAATCAGGTTATCAACTCGAGTATTATGTGCATCGCTATCTATATATCTATCTATCTATCTGTAGGTGAAATGTATACCGAAAAGTATATTTCTATGTGTGTGTGTGTGTGAGTGTGTGGGTATTCGTGTGTATGACAGAAAAAGAAGTCTCATGTTATTCCTTATTTTGTCTTTTGTAATCATAGTAATAATAATAATAATAATCATAATAGTAGTAGTACTCATGTAAATTGACAGAATGAGTACACAGATTCATGCGTATACTGGAATTCAATTCTTTTGCCGACGATTATAATGAGGCTGTTCATATTGACGGCGATGATGATGATGATGATGACAATGGTACAAGGAGGTTAATTAAAGTTGTATCATAAGAAGAACTAGAGAGATATTCTTTTAAAAATAAAATGTGGAAAATAAGAAAGTTTAAACACACATAAAACGAAAGAAAAGATAGTGAGTTAAAGGGATGAAATCTGGTTTAGAGTAAAAATGACAAAATTATCTAATGAAATTAATAATAATGACATTAATTAATAGTAGTAGTAGTACTAATAGCTGAATTGAAGTAATGAAGGAAGAATATGATAAAGTGAACTAAATATGTACATAACATTTATTAAATAAATTAACTGTGATAAATTATAATTTATATTCTAATTGTACTTATCTTCTTTAATTCAATATTAGATTCTCTTGTCGTTTGATTCGACTGAAGTGCAGGTACATCCAGCCACTGACGAGTCCCATCTAGGACGAAATGCGCGGTATACCAGACTCCATTCACTGCTAGTCACCATCCACTAATTAAAATGCTAATGTATTTATCTTCTACTAGAGAGAAATCACAGACATCTCATGTATACTGGTATCGAAAAGCGGGTGTGTAGAGACGACGGCTAGTTAGACAAAAGTGCATCCTGATGTCAGCTCATTCATCAACTTATTTATCTCGTTATGTAACTTTGTCATCCTTATTCAACTTCAGTTGTCTATTGATTAAAGCTAGCAACTAAGATCATGATGATTCATCTATTTTATAGAAAAATGAATGCGAAATTCCAGTATAGAAAAATAAACAACTTCCCATTTAGATATTTAAAAAAGTGAAAGAACTGGGCGAAGAAATATTTACTTTTCAATGTGAATCTCATCTCTGACTCTACTCAATTACAAATATGCAGCATTTTTACTAGAATGCACAACAATTTATTGATCAAGTGGCACTGATATGTTTGTTAACAATAATTAGTCAGTATCAAAATGTCAATGGGATGATAATTAATGAAGAAAGTCAATACTCACAATGAAAAAGATTTCATTATGAGCTGACATTATTTAGAGAACCATTGGAAAACTAGCTAGGAGTACTGGACAGCTATTTCGTCCTAGTTTGGGACTCTTCAGAAGTACGCACCCACACCACGAGGTTCGAACCCAGGGCCTTCTGGTTAAAAGGCGAGCGCTGTATATCATTAGGCCACTGGGACCCAATCCAATGGCCCATAATTTCTAACTTCTGCCGATTCACGACATAACACAACCCCTAGCCAATGTCTTCGGTGAGCATTTGTCCTCACACCTGACCTGCTGCATCCTACTGGTCACGACTTGCAACCAGTAGGTCCTGGATTTGATTCCTGGTGGGTGAATACCGCTGAAGAGTCCCAAACCGGACTGATGAAACGGTTGTCTAGTACTCCCAAATTGATTTCCAATGGTTTTCTAACTAATTTCAGCTCATGATGAAATCTTGTACCGATCAAATCTCTACAAACCAACACTTGAATAACAATCAAAAGGAAGAAATCCTTACGACAACAAGTGGATTGCATAATGAATAATTTGGGAAAAGTGTAGAGTTATTATGAGATGAACGAGTGCTCAAGTTGATTGCGTAACAGACTGTTGAAGAAAAGTTAGACGATTTGGACTGCGATAACATGTAACTAGAGATGAAGTAGTCAGAAAAATAATAAAATAATTTGGACAACTGCAATTTTTAAAAATTTAGGAGGACGGCGTGAAGTAGTCCGGTTTGTACACTCATGTAACGATGGTCAAGGTAATGAAAGTGGCTGCAAAATTTCTTCTGAACACACAGGCTTGGCTTATTCAGGTCTGTGTGAAAGATGAAATCGTAAAGCAAAATTGAGATTCGTAGGAGTGCGATGGATAACCTTGAATGCTGTATTAAAGTCAACCTTATGCTCACTATCTACAAGGTGTGCTAAAATGGAGACACGAATAAATTTTGTTTATCCCTTGCTTAACCATGCTGGATAACGTTCGGAAATACGATGATGAACCTACCTAGTTGTACGTCCAATGTAGTTGGCTTCGCAGCAGCAAACTGGTAGTTACACTTAGAGGAGGTGAAATTAGGTAGTAGTTTGTCCTTATTTCCCAAAAGCAAGATAGGAGTGATAATTAAGTGACAGCGTAGCTCTGCTCCATTGAAAGCTCCTTTAATTGCATTCTTCAGGTGCTGTTACTATATGGCTGATATTGTCACTGATAGACTGCATCAAATTCAAAATGGTTTTTTTGAAGCTTTTGCTACACTGACTGTCTTTGGTGTCAAATTCATATTTTTCTCAATGAACTAATGGATAATAACCACTGTGACTGAATAATTCTCTAATGATCTTAAGCTCCTCATCGAAGGAATCTTTTGAATATGAAAAAGAGACCTTCAGAGAAGAGAGTCTTTCGACGGCGAATTCATTTACATAAATGTGCAATCGCATTTATATACAGTTATTTATGTGTTTGTGTGTGTGTACATGAGGTTTGTCAAGTTTAGATAATTGATCAGGTAATACAAGAATGATCTAATATAGAAACAAGGTTAATTAGACAGCAAATAAAGCAAGATCGTGTTAGTCAATAAGTTGGTTAGATGACGTAATATAATCGACTAAAATGTTCCAACTAAGGTCAGGATAGCAACAGAAACAATTACAGGTAGAGCAGACTGAGTACAGGTGGGGTAGAGAATAATGCCATTTAAATTAGGACTAAAGTTGAATAAATAAATTGGATGACGTAACATAAGTGACTAGAAATTGAGCGTTGATCAAGAGAGTAACAGTGGTATTGAGGTGTAGAAATTAAATCGGGTGGGGGGTAGAGAACAGGAAAGTTGAAAATGTAAAATATTACAATTGAAACGACAAAATAATACGACTGAAGAGACAGACAGAAAGAAATAGAATTTACCTGTCGGGTATCGAAATAGATTACGTCCATTGCAGGTGTACTGACTGAACGAACTTCTTCTATATTCAGAGTTCAGGACTCACTAAGTGAACTGCCATTGCTTTGCAGTTTAGGAAGACTGCTTCATATTCTCTACGCGACTTTGAAGTTTGATTGGGGTGTAGTATGGTGTCCAGAATCTACCAGATGTTCTGAGATAGAGCTGCTGGGACATCGTCTTTCTCCTTTGTAAAACCATTCTGGTAGGTGTTCGGTGATAAGTTTGGATAGCGAATCTTTTGAATAAGTTATCCTTGCTCTATGAACCCAACACTTTACGAGGTTACCCGTTTATATTTCAAAGGTACAAAACTCAAAAAATGAGATTACTGACCTGTTGTTGTTGTTGTTGGTTTCCTATACAAACTTCTGCTTAGTGTGCCATCTCCTTTCCTGGCCAGGAAGTTGTCTAGGAATGAGGTACTGTCATTAATTTATTTCTCTATGGTGAAGTGTTTTGCTGAATGTGCATCATTAAACTTTCCGAGGATGTTGATTGCTTCATTCGTGTTTTTCATAACCGGAAATATATCATCCATATATTTACAGTAGAATTCCAAGTCAATGATTACTCCTTCCAGCGATCCATTTCCTAACTTAACAAGGAAAAAATCAGTTAGGATTGAACCTAATGGAGAACCCATAGCTACACCACCAGTTTGTCTTTAGTATTCCTTATTGAATAAGAAATGAACATTCATTATACATCTTAAAATAAGTTCCTTCAAGGAGGGAAGATACAGAAATGCCGATGTTTATGCTTCGCTTAGTCATCTTATCACATAAAATCCACAATCTCCATCAACAGTACATTGGTGAACATGGAGGATACATCAAAAGATATTATTAACTTGTCATTCACATTAAGATCTCTTATTTTTTCGACAAATCCAAATCTACTGTTTACACTATGTTTTACCAATTTGTCATGCAGGGGTTTCCGAAGCTTCACCAACCATTTTGCTGTCGGTTGATACGGGGAATTATACATGTCCAACACTGGTCGAATTTTCAAATCATTTTATGCTCTTTTGGCAGCCCATATAATCTTGGTATGACTGTACCAGTATGGAACTTCTGGAAAGAGCCTATTTGCTGAACTATTTTATCATTAACGAAATTTTCAAAGTTTTTATTAGAAACAACAACAACAACAACAACTTTACTTTGATTGGACACCAGTAACACTAGTGTGATGTGTCTAGTCCTTAATTCAGTGCAGACTGAATTCTAGCAGTCAGGTCTACAGTGTGGCCACCATGCAACTAATAGGTAGCTCGCCATCACGGTGCACATTGATTTGATGATATAGGATAGTTGGAGGCAATCGGCCACAGGAAGCCTTGCTCGACCTAGATTTCGTGCTAGCTGGCACTCACCAGTCAGCAAGGAGTATCTGACTGACTAGAATTCAGTCTGCTCCACATCGCACTAGTTACTAGTGTTCAATAAGAGTATCTGCTACAGTCCAACAGGAGATCACTCGCGAGCCTGAATAGCTCAGTGGTAGAGTCTTTGACTGCCGCACTGGATGACGCAGGTTCAAATCTCAGAAGGGACATGAGTTCCTTCAAGGTTGCAGATACACCTAGCACGAAACGTGGGTCATGTAAGGCCTCCTGATGACTACTCTCAGCCATCTAATAAGAACAACCTTGTTACAATGAACTGCTTTTTGTGTTTTAAAACAGTTAGGATGCTCTCCAACAATGCACATGTTCCGGGGTTCGATCCCCGGTCAGTAGACACATTCCTTTACCTCGCTAAGCCAGAAATAATACTGGTAAAGAGCAAAGGTTGGGCATAAGGCTTGCAAACCCATCCTGTAAAATAAACACTGCTACAGAAACGTCAAGCCACTAGCTTAAAGCTCTATGTTCCACTGAGGAACGTGAAGGAGAAAAAATTAAGACATTATTTGTAAAGAGGTCTCAAAGCTTATCAGATAACTCAGTGGGCTGTTTTTCAGTCATCGCGAAGCTGTTCAGGTCAGATAATATTTTGCTTCCCAATTGATTGTACTTATAAAGTTTGCTGAGAAAACGCTATCAATCGATGCATAGCACAAGTGCTGAATAGACATACCAATACTCAAAGTAGTGCTTAACAATCACCTTGAATGATTCAAGATAACTAACATGAGGCCACCGACTTAAATTACGGGCTTACGTACACTCGTCTATAGGGTGTATCACTAACTTTGAGGGAAGAATATCACCTAGGGGAACAGAACCCATGTCGTCCAGTTCTGTACTCATAGATGTAACTCCCAGGTATACTGGCTCACTCACTTTTTAACATTTCGTGTCATTTTGATGAAGGAACTAAGTGGTCATACACCTAGTCCGTAGTGTCAGTACTGACTGGATTCATCTAGTACAGTCCCAAAGGAAACGTCTTAGTACGAAATTCCACGACTATGCATCTTGGTAAATGAGAATAAATTTACCAAAGACTCTTCTTCAGATTACATGAAATCATTACAAACAATCGATGACAAACAATCTAGTGAAAAGCCTAAGCATGAATATGATTCATAAAACGAAGTCCAGTGCATTACAAATCACAGAATCTCAGTCAGCAAACATTAATGGTCTACCAAAATACACAAACCTAACCCCTTCCTTTTCACCCTGTAATGTCAGTGTGTGAATCTCCTATTTACAGGCTTGCAAAGAAGTCAGTGGAAATATTATAGCCTGTTAGGCTGAATAAAGTGTCTTCATAAGTTTCTGATAGGTGACAAACGAAATCTTCCCTTGATGTTGATTCTTTACATATAAATGTACTCCCGTTAGAGACAAATAAAATCTCATATTATTACATTTCCAAAAACAATATTTTTTAAAACCACTTCCCATACCCTATTTGAAAGGGCTACTCCTTCAATATTAGTTTGTTTATTAGATGTGTCACACAGTAAAACAGTATTATTTACTGGATGACATAGTTTCGAATAAAATTTATTGTTCATAATCATATCAATTGTAATCACACGAATTTGAAACTTGAGTTTTATAGTTTTCTTTGTCCTCTCTTATTTTTCGTCGTATGCGTGGTAGTAGTGTTTTCCGGATATCTGGGGGGACAGGCGTTGAATCATTCTTATAACATGTATTCTCTCCAGTTGATTCGATAAACAAAGCTTCTGTTATCAATCTCTCCCTCCACCCTCTTACATTAGATTTTAAAACTGTCATCTTATCCCATCCCATCCTATTGTATGGTTGTGTGTAATTGCATGTAGTGAGTGGTATAGCTGAATTATTCTCTAGATTTCTTATCTTATTCGGGTCAACCATTCTAGATTTCGCTGCTAGGTTTTTATGCTCGGCTAGTCTGGCTGCACCTGTTCTACTAGTTTGACCCATGTATTCAACCTGACAGTCATTACAGGTAGGGTATTAGATAATTTAAATTGTTATTTTTAGTTGACTTCACAGGATTGATCATTTAACCGACAAAGCTTTTTTCTAATTGAGTTTGTGGGTACTGAATACCTAACAAATTAATTTTATTATTATTGTTCCCTTGGGTTCCATTTGGGACATACAGCTTCCATAGAACAATTTCATTTTGCCTTGTTCTCTGTGGACCTGTTTAACAATCACAACAAATGCCCATAGTCATTCATCTCCACATCACATGATCTCCTCCATGTAACTGTCCAACCTAGGAACAACTTGACTTTTCCTGGTTCAGGTTTCACTCGAGTGATGGTCTGGCGCATGATGTCCCTTGACGATCCTCTTAGTATATGTTCGACCCACTTGCGTTTCCTTTGGAATTTGTTGGGTAATAGGTTTTCGGTCGGTTCGTCTTCACAGTTTCTTGTTTCTAATTCTCTCTGGTCATTTCATCTTCATTATCGAGCTAGCGAAGGCATCTGTTGATGAAAGTCTGCGGGTGGCTGTTGTGACAAGTTTCTGATCCATGTAGAAGAAGTGACTGATCTAATATTGGTGTTGAACAGAATGCAAATCTCGTTTTTTATGCTAGCTGAGTGCAGATGATTTTCAAACTGGTTTCAGGTCAATGAAGCTGTTCTTCGCCTTTCCGATTCTGGCTGGCTGGTTTTGACATCCTCATCCATGCTGTCCATCTGTAGTTGAAACTGTACTGTCAAGCGAGATAAGTGAAGGGAGTGACCTCTTTCAAATTTCACCTTTTCTGAGTGGTTGGTGTTAATCGTTGTTAATTAGATATCTTCATCACCTAAGTCTTCTCCATGTTCACCTGGAGTTTCGTCTTTGATGCCTGTCTCTTTAGCCAGTGTGATGGTTTTCCCATGTGAATCTTGTATGACGCTAGACATAAATCATCCACGTGGGAAATCCAGATCTTCTACAGTCTTCTTCTTGGTCAGTTCAACGTATTCCTGTCTTCTCTCTTCCCACAGTCTTCTGCATAATCCAGTCCACCACACTTAGGAATATTACCTGCAATAATAGGCAGCTTTGTTTTACTCTGATCTTCACTTGAAAGGCTTCGCTGAGTTTTCTGTTATGAATCACTTGACGCGTCCCCTTGTCATATAACTGTTGAATGAGGATGATAAAGACTTGGGCACTGCACGTCATATTGTTGAAGCAGCTTCCACATTACTTCCCAGTCAATGCAATCTTGTGAAAACGCTTTCGATGTCAACTTACTTAAGTAAGGCAGAGGTTTGACTACCATTCTATGCTTTATTCGATTACGATGCGTAGAGTAGCAATTTGACAAGCACATGATTTGCTATTCCTGAATCCATCTTGTTTTGACGAGCGGAATTCTTCATCCATTGAATCTCCTATTCTATCTAGGATGATGCCACTTGATGTTTTACTTAGCTTTGACAACAATGGGATCCCGCCCAACCCCAACAGTTCTTGCACAGGCCCATTTTTAGTATTTTGACAATGTTAGATTGAAGCGTAAAAAGAAAGAAGATGGGAAGTTAAACCCACTAGTGTGTGTTTACAGGATACCGACACATTCAAACAAATATTTGGATTTCTGACCATCCCATTCTATGTCAGTAAAAAAAGGATTGGTAAAACTTCTAAATAACAGAGCACAAAAACTAAGTAGTACCAAGGAAAATCTAAGACAGGAAGTGAGGCATATAACAGAAGCTTTGAAACTTAATAATTACCCTGATAAATTAGTCCAAAATTATACAGGAAAATGTAAAAATAAAATAAATAATGATAGTTGTGATAGTGATGATAATAATAATAGTAATACTAATGATGACATATGTGTCGAACATGCGGAAGATAATGACAACACCAACAATAAGGAATCTAAATCATCAGTAGTAATCCCATACAAGGAAATAACCTCGGAAACCACCGTGCGCAGAATTCTTAACAAGGCAGGAATAAAAGTAGCATTCAAACACACAAACTCAGTTAGAAACAAGTCTTGTTGGTTAAAGGATCACTCCTGTGGAGCTAATTAAACAAAACAATTCAGTTTATCCAATACCCTGTTGGAATGATTTTCGGGTGAAATACATAGGTCAAACTAGTGGAACAGGTGCAGCCAGACTAGCCGAGCATAAAAACCTAGCAGCGAAATCTAGATTGGTTGACCCGAATAAGATAAGAAATCTAGAGAATAATTCAGCTATACCACTCACTACATGCAATTACACACAACCATACAATAGGATGGGATGGGATAAGATGACAGTTTTAAAATCTAATGTAAGAGGGTGGAGGGAGAGATTGATAACAGAAGCTTTGTTTATCGAATCAACTGGAGAGAATACGTGTAATAGGAATGAGTCAACACCTCTCCACCCAGATACCTCGAAAATTCTATTACTTCAACGACGAAAAATAGGAGAGGACAAGGAAAACTATAAAAGTCAAGTTTCGAAGTCGTGTGGTTGGTTATAATTGATGAAATGATTATGAACAGTAATAAATTTTGTTCGAAACTGTGTCATCTTGTAAATAATACTATTTCCCTGAATGTGTTATATATCTAACAAACAAACTTATGTGGTATAATCCTCCTTTTTCTGAGAGCTAAGCATCTTATTGATATCATCACTTCTGGATACTATTCCTTACTTGATGTTTCTAGATTAAGTATGGCTACTTAATCGACTGTCACTGCTCACCAATTTTTCCGACCTGGCATATGACATTTAGGAAACAAGATTTAACTGTGCAGCTTTGACGGGGTTTCTGACCTCTGTTTTTTTACTTTATATCATTATGTAGATGTTCTTTGGATCTACTTTTGTCTTTGTTCATTCTCTTAACCTGACAACTTCTGACTCCTACTCAACTAAATTATCATAATATTACGTAACATGCATTTCCAGTTGGACATCTCTAAGTGATTTTCAGCATTTGTGCGTAACTTGGTCTTGGTTTTGCTTACTGGCAATCTTTGGTAGGGAGTATCTTCGACATGAAAGCGCTGGTGTCACACCAATGATGAAACCTAGGTTCCAGGACTTCAACACCGATTATCCACAACTGTCTAAGATCCAATAAAGGTGAATTGTGAGGAAGTGTTACTTAAATAAGCAACACAATTGCAAAGTCAGCTGATAGAATTTAATCACGATATTATGGATTATGATAGATTTTACTCCCTGGTCCGTTATTAAGAGGGGCTAAGAAAACTTAGTTTGACCTCTTTTCTGAAATAATTTTAAAGCAATTAGTTCCCTTCATGAATTTCGACAATACAACAAGAAAACGTATTTGATCTGAAACGTGTAATACATTGTGTATGTGCATAACACATTTCGGACATTCTGATCACACACACACACGTAGTTGTCATACAAAATTATATAGAAGACAAGAAGGCATGAATCAGGACAATACAGATCAGATTGTGTGCACAGGTCAAGGTCACAAATAATTGGCAGGGAGATGACGCAAAGTTGCGAGTAAGAAAGACAAAGAAAGAGAAAGGACAAAGTGAAGAAGGGGTTGAAAATACTGTGAAATAAATTGATCCTTGTTTCTAAATTGGATTACCAAGGCAGGTTTAAGGTGGTAATAAATAACTTTCGGACACAGAAGACAGACAGGTTTAAGTCTTCTTATGGCTAAGGCTTCAACGAATTTGAGTATGTGACTCAACGTTGTTTTACATATGGCCTTGAAGGCACTGTCAAAATCAACCTTACGACTCGTCTCTATAATTTTCTTCGCTATAGATGATGCTGGACATCTATTTCCGGAGTCAATTGTGTCTGATGATTTTATTTGTTGTTGCAGCCACTTTAGAATGTGTTCTGTGACATTATCGTTCGGATAATGTTGTTCTGTATATCCTCACATTATCCGAACGACAGTGTCACATCCCATTGTGTTAATCACTTTACATGTATTTGTGGAGAGATGTACATTGGGAGGATCTATCGGTTTCTGCTGATTAGGGCTACAGAACACATTCCAAAGTTTTGATGTGGTTTTGTTCTCTGAGCTGGATGGTTAGTTTGCGAAGCTTTCATCGCCCTACTGGGTGACATCTTCAGCGCATACTTCAATTTGAAGTGAGCTTATCCACCTGAGCTACAAATCTTCTCTATCACATTCCAAAGTGGCTGCAACAACAAATAAAATCGCCGGACACAATTGACTCCGGAAATAGATGTCCAGCATCATATACAGAGAAGCACATAATAGAGACAGGGCAGCAGGTTGATTTCAACAATGCCTTTAAGCCCATATATACAAACAGGTTGGGTCACATACTTAAATTCGTTGAAGCCTTAGTCATAAAAAGACTTAAACCTGTCTGTCTTATGTGTTCAAAAGTTATTTGTTATTACTTCAAAGCTGCCTTGGTAATCCAATTTAGAACCAAGGATCAGTTGACTACACAATATTTTCAGCCCCTTCTTTGATTTTGTTTTTCTCTTATCCATACCTTTGCGTCATTTCCCTAGCAACTACTTGTGACCTTGACCTGTTTCAAATAAACTACGTCTTCTTATTTTAATGTCATTTTGTAGAGAAATTCATTTTCTCTTAGAAACTTGGAAATACACCAGATATCGATGTAACGTGAAAGCATCGTGGTCAAGTTATTGAAGCCATAATACATCTAGGTATCATAACTTCACAATATATTTTTTTATTTTGATGTGGTTTTGTTCTCTGAGCTGGATGGTTAGTTTGCGAAGCTTTCATCGCCCTACTGGGTGACATCTTCAGCGCATACTTCAAATTGAAGTGAGCTTTTAGGTTTCTCCACGAGTTTACTAATCATTCCTCCTGGTGACCTTGGACGTGATTGGTTGTTTATGTGTGTTTTCACACCTTCTAGGTTACTTCTGTTGGAACTGATTGTTTCTTTGACTTGAACTTTGACCCTTTGTGTGTGAGGTTTCTTTCTTATTGGTTGATAAATTTTGTCTGTCTCGATGTGTCTATTGATTGATGATCCACTGGAATGCCAAGCTTCTAAAAATTCTCTAGCATTCTTGTTATTTCCTTTGTCTAATATTTGAACGTTGTCCCAGTCGAATTGATGTCCGTAGTTGTCTGTGTGTAGTGAAATGAGGGAGTGGATATCATGTATTTTGACGGTTAGCTTATGTTCGTGGATACGAAGACGAAGGGGACGTCCACTTTGGCCAATGTAGTGTTTTTCACAGTTGTTACAGTTTATTTTATTTTTATTTTTTTATCCGTATCACGATGATTGAGTCCAAAAAATCATACGCCTGTTGGGTTTGTTGCATAAACTTGAACCTTGCCAAGTGTGCTTTTGACTCCAGTGTTAAAAGTCGATTGATATGGTTGCCTGTTTAAAGGTTGAGCTATCAAGAAACTTACATCTCTCTGTCTATTGCACATTTATTTTCTTTCGTTCACTTTGTTTTCATCTATAAAGATATGACTTGCAATTGCAGCATCTACTGGATAGATGTTTTATCCCAGTTTGGGGATTACCAGCAGTACGCACCCACACCCCTTGGGGTTCGAGCCCAGGCTCTTCTGATTGCAAAGCAAGCGAGCACATATATCATTCAGCCACTGAGATCCGATTAAATGGCCAGCTCATGAATTTCAACTTCTACCAATTCGTAATTTTGTGCGACCACCAACCAATGTCATCGTTGGGATATCCATCCCCAATCCCGATAGGATGGACCTCACTGGTCACGACTTCTCACTAGAACTCTAAGAAACTTCATCCTGTAGCAAGTCACTAGAGGGCAGCAGATTACTTTTCAATAGTTGGTTTGTAAAGTTCAGTAAAACAGATCTAATCCTTATAAACCAACTATTGAATATTATCATTAGGAAGATCGATCCACTTGGAATGGTCAACTAACAAGCTTCTATAGCTGGGTACCTATTCAACAAAAGCGGAATTGAATTAAATAAATTGCCACATGCATCCAACGGATCTGTAGTTCCGACGTTATGGAAACAGAATTAGATATTCTAAGAAAAATCTTCATCCAAAATGGATACCCAATAAGATTCATCGACAAACATATAAAACCAATAATTCGGAGAAGCGAAACTTCAATTGCGCCTAAAAAGAAACTCTACATGAACATGGATTTCAAGGGAGATTTAACAAGCGATATTCTCAAAAGAAGGATCACATCATCTCTGAGAAGAACATTCTCTGCAGCAACACTAAGAATAGTGTTCTCCAGTCACCCACTGATCTGCAGAAATCTCCAGGACAATATTCTGCATCTGACCACTTCTATGTGCATATATCAGTTCACCTGTTGCTGTGGAGTCAGCGAGGTTTATCGGATGTTCGAGGCTCACTCTGTCCAAGAGGATTCAAGAACAACATCCAGCCAGCATGGTTGCGAAAAGGCAATAATGGTGCAATAAGGAGTGCGATAATTGATCACCTGGTTAACACTGATAATTCCATTTCAACAAACGCCCCCTACTTCAAAGTAATCTACAGAGTCAAGAATAACCTATCAAAGGGATTACGGTTTCGTCTTCTTTGTATCGCTGAAGCTCTGGTCATTCACATAGAAAACTGGAGCTCTGCCTACAAAAGAGAATTACTCAACCACTTCTACTGTCATCGTAACAACTTTGTTGATTTTTGATGACTTAGTTTTGTTTGTTTGCCTATTTCTTTCATTGATTATTATTCTTGTATTCATTTATAACTCTTGCGTAATTTCGTATTCTCTACTTTGTTCCTATGTTTATCCTCAGTACAACTGAATCATCAAACTATTCATATTATTGCGTAACTTTTTAACAACTGTTTGTAACAACTCATCGCCTTTGTTACTATCCTAATTTCATTAACACCTAATTTTCTTGACTGATTTTGGCATTAAGTAACTCCAATTACCAATCTTCAGCTGTTTATTCAAAATAACCATAACCAATTTTAACTTTGTTTGACAAACTTAATGTACACATACATACAAAATAACTCACTTATATGTATTTGCGATTGTACAGCTAAAAAGATGAATTGGCCGTCGAAACGAGACTCTTCACCGAACTACGTGTTTCGCTTTATTATCATTATGTTGGCTTGAGTGGTACGTCGGCAGCACACCGGTAGAATGTTCACCAACCACGCCTCACATGTGATCCAAGATTTAATCCCCAGACACAGACACACTCCTTTACTTCGCTAAGACTGGTAAAGAGGGAAGGTTGGAGTGGGAGTGCATGACCCTGTCAACCTCATCCTGGAAAAAAATAATCACCACTGCTACAAAACCATCAAGTCTCTAGCTTGAAGCTCTCTCTCTCTATGTCACCCTGGGGGGAACGTAAAGGAGTAAAAATAAAAATTGTTGGCTTGTATACGCCAAGATATTATAACCTGCTTACTGTTTTTTCTTCTTCCTTTATTGTTTAAATTTTTATTTAATTGGTGGATGGTGACTAGCAGCGGAATCCAGGATGAAAAGTACACTTTGGTGTTTGAAACTATGGGAACTGGGTTCAAGCCTCGGTGGTGGGAACATTATCACTGACTCATTGGCGAATGCAGGTACATCCAGTCAGCTGAAGAGTCCCATATAGTCGGACGAAAAGCGCTTTATCCTGAATTTCACTGCTAGTCACCATCTACCAGTTCAATCCTAATTAAATGCCCAGATATCGTTGAAGCATCTGCACAAGAAGCCGACAGACATATCAACCTGAGACTCAACACTTTGGTACAATCAATCGACGGGAAAATCTAAAATTCAATTTTTATGTTTATTTTATTTGTGAATTACATGTTATACACACATACACCCATCTCAGTTACATTTATATATAAACAGTAGGAAGAGTAGTAAAAAGTGACAATAATAGTAGTGGTAGACTCAGTCGTTGGAGTGTGTGAGTGTCTGTGTGTGTGTGTGTAATTGAGATGGTGCTCAAGGTGAATACACTCAATGATGATAAAGAAGTGCACTTTATATACGCACACACACACACACGCATATATATATGTACACAGAGGTACACAAACGGCGTATATACCTAGTTAGGATGTGGTAATCAGGAAGCTAGGTGTCATAAAACTCACATATTAAATGATCATAAGAAGTTAAACATTGTGTTCTAATACTAATAATAATAATATTAATGGTAGTAATAATAAGTTTTTGATGAAATAGAGGATGTACTTGAGTCTTAACTACTCTATATATAACTTCTTAAAAAGAAGTGTCCTTAGGAAGATATTGAAAAATAAATCTATTGAGTACGATTATTATTATGCTTTCAGTGATGTGGGTGTGTAATTGTGTGAATGATTGTGAGTGCTAAGATATTTTGTGCTACCGTATGAAAAATGCAAACTTTTGTGTGCGTGAGTGCTTGCGTGCGTGAGTACTTGCGTACTTGTGTGTGTGAGGCTGTGTCTTAGTGTCTATAGTATGTGTACATTTTATGTATGTCTGTCAGCTCATCAAGTAAACTGGTTCAGCACAATTGTGATTCGTTGTTCTCTCTCTCTCTCTCATCGTTTTCTTTGGATCAACTGAGCACACATACACGCACACACACAAATAGGTGATGTACATATTTAGGTACATAAAAACCTTCTCAAATACGACTTACTCATCGGATAAGGTATACGTGGATATATATCTATGTATGTATATATACGTGCTGGAAAAATACATTACCTCATAGGATGATTTATGTGTGTACGAGTGTTTCTCTGTGCAAGAAATAGAATTAATAATAACTGTGTGTCATATATCAAATATATAAGTTTGCAGATATACATATATATATATTAATCACTTCATCAACCATTTCTCGTTAATCGTCTCCATCTGAATTCCTCCACGAGTATAATCAACGTTAAACATCATTGTGACAAGCAAAGGAAAGAATTTCTCTGTATAGTTAACTTTATCAATTACTATTCCTATCATTATTATTATTATGTTAATATATTAATTGTCTACGCCTGCACAAGTATATATACATATATCAATTCAAACAAGAATTCTCTCTCTGGATTGTATTTCCCTTGAGTTAGTAGAAGATAATATGCACCATTGACACCATTGAGTATTTACTACGTTTATTTGAAAGATTATTAATAACAATAAAACATTTCAGTTTAAAAAAATGAATAATTTCAACAATATCAACACCGCCGCCGCCAACAACAATAACAATATTATTAATAATAGTAGTAATAATGATAACAATAATAGTAATAATATTCTATGTGAATTATTTAACAAACATTTAAATGATCCGGATAAACATTCAGTGTCCAATGAATCATTTATTGAACATTTAATTTCAATGGAAAAGTTATTAACACAATTGCGTACAGAATATACACAAATACAACAAGCTGCAAGTAAGATTTATATTGCATAATTTTCATATATATATATATATTATCGTAATAATAATGATAATAATAATCTACTTAATTCCAAAACGGACAATACTTGCAATGCAGACTGGAATTTTCAGCATTTGTCACAATATTGCATCTGATTTACTTAAAACATAAATAAAATTAAAATTAAAACAAAAGTAACCAGGGGATTTGTCCACATTTACGTAGATTCAGTCTAGAAATCTATTGAATCTAATGTTCTGTTGATACAGGAAATACAGAATTAACAGTTATAACACAGCTTAAATTATGCTCACAATTACAATAACAATAAATCTTGATGTTATAAGGGTGGAGGAAATGGTTTTATTGAATAATGCAAAGAAGGTTAGTTAATTAGTTCCTGCCTAACACTATTTTCATCGCATAAAGTGCTTACCAAATATGGTATAGTGGAATTTTTATACTTAGACGTACGTGCACAAAGTCTGCTGGAAAGACTTCTTAGTTTAGCTTAGGATACACAAGGTTGGAGCTGCTGGTGGTGAGGTGGATGCTCACGGTCTGACAAAATTCTTTCAGTAAATTTGTTGCATAACATCAAGTGCCTATCAATGACAATGTCAACGATATGGCCCAATGTGATATCGCTCGCCCTACTGACAGTTTGTCTTCAGAGTTTTACGAAGTATGACATAGTCTTTTTTAAGCAATCCGCGAAAGAATAAGCAAGGGTGTACAGTAAAGAAGAATAGGCAACATGCACCAGTTGACAAACTGTAGGAGGAGGGTTTGGTTAAGTTATGCCTGTGTGCCTTAACTTCTTAATGTAAAAAGTCAGACGAAATATTCTTTTAGAAACCGCTAAGACATGGGAAGACCAGGCAGGATAGGTCAGAAGGGAAAGAATTAATCCAAGATACTTAATTTCAGACTTGATTTCTATTTCATCAGTGTCATCAATTTTTTAAGGGTCATAGGAACCAATGGCTTCATTTAACTTTCGTTTACATCGGAAACTGAAATTCACAGTCTGACATCTGGAAGGATTTAGTTTAAGGCCGTTAGACGATATAATATGAATAGTACTGTTATTTATTGTTTGAATTCTGACAAGGGAATATAAAGATTCAGGGATTTATGCGTCATTACAAGTACCTACAAACTTTCAAGTGATCTTCAGATTCACAGATTCACAGACTTTTCGTTTCCATTCGGGTCGGGTTGTGTACTTGAGGGACTGGTAACTGACGTCAGTTGATAATCACTTCAGTGTGATATTTTTAGTTCATCTCCAATTCTTTCTGCGTATTTGTCAGGCAACAGGTTGACCATCTAAAAAAAGGTCAAGTGTTAATGAAAATCTCCAATGGATTATTCGAGTGCTTTAGACAAGTTTGCTATTGAAGTACTGACTTTTTTATATTAATGTCAGAAATCAGAATGTTGTCACATTGTAATAAATGCCATGGATCTCCGGATATATTTCGAGGAAAAGAGCTGCTGTCCTGCTTTCTGTACTCTATCTTTGTCATGTTCAGCTTTCAACTTGTATTTCACTAGTCTAACAGAATGTGCTATGAGTAATTTTTGTCCATGCTCTGGTATTTGTACGTTATTAATGCAGCTAAGGGCTGTGTTATCTTCTAAACGATCCAGAAGGATGTATAGTTGATCAAGATGTCAACCTTAGCATACCTAGCAGATATACAACACATTATGTTCGCTCTGATTAAGGCCTTCGATATCATTAGTTATACACGTTAAACATTATAAAAGTGTGGTCCATCAGTGTCATCAATATGACTGACGACGTGTCAAAGCCAGCAGAGTCATAGTTCATTGGGTGGAAGATTTCATCATTAGCTGACATCAGTTACAGAACCACTGGAAAACCTACAGGGAGTACTGGAAAGCTGTTTCCTCCGTCCTAGTTTGGGGCTCTTCAGCAGTATGAAACCACCGTAGGACTTCGAACCCAGAACCTTCTGGTTAAAAGGCAAGCTAGCCCGTAGACCATCGAGTCACTGGGACCCAGTGGCCAGCCCATGAATTCTAACTTCTGCCAGTTGATGACATAGAGTGACCACTTCGCAATGTCTTCTTCGATGAGTTATTGCCTCATCTCACTGGAACCCCAGGTCACTGCCTGACTTAGCCACTAAGTTTCTGTATAACACATTTCTAGTTCAAGTACAGCTGTAGCTATTCCAAACCCTACAAATTAAGTGGTATCATTAGCCCTCATGCCATAAATATGGCCTATGTCTTGGTATACAAAAAAAACAATATCTGTTCGGACTAATTGATTTCAAGCCTATCTAGGTGGCAGGTAGGTACTATTAGTGTTTGCATGCTTCTCTATCATTCATCACACATATTGAGTGATTTAGGACAAACTGTTCATTGACCGCTTACCCAAACACATAGTATATTCAACTAAGTTCTGTAGATGTTGTGTTAAATACAGACTAATATATAGGGATGGCAAAGTGAAAGATAGTCAGAAACAGGGAATGAGGGATAAGCAAAAGAGACAAATACCAGCCCACTGGAATTCAAAACAGAGCTAGTTAAGATTAAGACTGGGGTTTACTCTGACGAAGAGGTCTAACTTTAAGTTGGCATAACTTTACATGTGAGTTAAACAGGAGATATTCGTGTGAATAACATACACTTAACATAGGGAGGTATAATAACAATAATAATTTGCTTTATTCCAAAACAGTACTTGTCTGTGATACAGAATGGAATTCTCAGTATTTCACTACAGTATTGCATCCAGTTTGTACATTAACAATAAAGAAACTTCTACATAGATTAAGGGTAATCTCAGTTAGTTTTGACAACAACATAATGGCATATCAGTAGCAAAGCCAAAATTGAACAGAGTGTTCGAAGGTGTTAGAAAAGTAGATATTAGCATATTTACTGGCGTAAGTGGTAACAAAAAGGTCGAGATATACAGAGTGTGAGAGAACGAAGAAGAATGTTATAAATTGAGTTTGTAAGGAAGAGAGAAACAAAACAACACATAACAAAAAAAGAGAAAAGGAAAAAAGAAAGAAAAAGTTGTACTTGTAAATGATATGAGTTGGAAAGACGAAATCCAATTGTTCTACTGACTATTTAATAGGTTATAGGTATCACGCCTGATGCTTTCTTTATCGCACAGAACACGAGCCAAGTAAGTAGGGTATGGTTGAGCTTTTGTACTTGGTAGTTTGAGCATATAGTTTTCTCTATAGGCTTCTGGTCTGCCTGTCTGATGAGATACAAGGGGAGAGTTATGAATGAAGAGGGTGTTGATGTGAGTTAGACAGAATGGATTTAGCCCATTTTTCACATGAGTCCAAGTACCTGTCGACCAGAATATTAACAAGCTGGCACCCTGTGGCTTACCCAATTGACAACCTTCAACACCCTACGTGATAAGATAGAGTCCTCCTTCAGTAGCCCCGGAAAAACTAAGGTGGAACAATAGGAAATAATAAGCAAGATGCACGTGTTAACGAATCGTAAGAGTACGGGTTGGGTTGGGTTATTCCAGAATGTCTTAACTTCTTGATATAGAAGGTAAGACGGAATATTTTGTTAGAAATCATCAAGATATGAGACGACCAGGAAGGAAAGATCAGCAGATAGAATGACGCCAAGATATTTAATTTCCGACTTGGTCTCTTTCTATTTCAGTGCCATCTGTGTCCAGATGTTGAATCAAAGGCAGCCGGAAAACCGAAGACTGACGATTATCGGAACTGACATTCACATTTAACTGATTTCACATTTCTCCTCCTTTTTTTTCTTTCTCTTTTCATTTTGTTTAGTGTTCAATTCTTTGTGTCAATCACTTTCCTCCATGAATTTTATGCAAATGAATCAATCGAATTCAGAGAATATGTACAGTTTTTTAAATATTCTCCAAGCTGTTCAATCACCATTCACTTGTTTAAATGATAAATCTTATATACAATTTTTATTGAATTATTTGACAACTATACAAATCTATCGTGATTATTTAAACAAAGCTATGCTGGACAATGAATGTCATCATCAAGAAGGAGTAGGTCGAGGAGCAGAAGGAGGTTGTGGAGGAGAAGAACCAGAAGAAGAAGAACAAGCTGAAGACCTTCGTGTAAAAATTCCCAAAGATTCGTATTATTCATCGGATGAGACATCCACTCGACTGTCGACACCATCCTCAGTGCTATCCTCCTCCTCCTCATCATCGTCACGAGTGTCGACGACATCAGAATCTTCACCGATTCCACCACTGTCAACATTATCATCATCATCCTCGTCAGCTGTGTCGTCTTCCTCTACAAAATTCAATTGTGAATGTAAACTAGAGGCGAGTAATCACAACGATTATCCAATAAATTTATTAAATATCGATTTAAAAAGTAATAATAATAATACTAATAATAGTAACAATAATATTAATAGTCAGATAATTAATCCTTTAATAAATTTCGCCCATCTGAATTCCTGCGCCTCAATCGCTTATCCATTTCCACAAAAGTTATCAAGTATAAATCCGTTGACATTGAATTCAATACCGACATTTGGTGAATTTTCACCTTTGCTAAATCCTCAAAATATTTCTATGAACAATAACAATACTACTACTAATACTACTACTAATAATAATGATGTTGATGATAGCAGCAATTATTTAATGCATTCTATATTGAGCAATGAACATATTCCATGTTCAAGTGAGTTGCCCAGTTGTCAAGGTTTCAATTTTTCAATCAATAACAACAATACTACTAACAAGCTACTTGATTCAAGTAGTATGAACAACAATAATAATGAGATGAATAGAAAACGTTGTGGGTTATTCAACTCATCAAAGGAGAAAACATTTCGTCATGTTTTAAGAAATAAGCCTGGAATACGTAAATACATAAGATCTCCGAAAAGATTCACAGGTAAGACAGTAGTAATGGGTTGTTTTTTGTCTTATAAACTCTCATTGGATTATTGATTTTGTAGTTATCTTGAGGGTATTTGTTCAAAACTGATAAATGTTTCAACCTATTACGGGGCAGAACTTTTAGGATGACTGAAAGCCTGAGAATACTGGATAACTGTTCCATTCTTCAGCAAGGTTCAGATCAAGGATCTTCAGGTTAACAGAAAAAAAAAATATTTCCGTTCATTCAGGCATTAAGACGGAGTTAAATGGCTATTGCTCAATAGCGAAAATTGGATAAGAGACTGTCAGCCTAACAACTGGTTGTGTTTTTTCATTAAAGGAGAACCCTTTTTAAATACATCCGAGGTGCCCAAACAGAGTTATTCATTAGATGGTTGGAGGCAATCGGCCACAGGAAACCTTACTCAATTTAGGTTTCATGCTAGTTGGCACTTACCAGTTAGCAAGGCGTATATGCATCCTTGAAGGAACTCATATCTCTTCTGAGATTCGAACCCGCCTCACCCAGTGCTGCAATCAGAGACGTTACCACTGAGCTATTTGGGCCCGTAATTGACCTCCTGTAGGACTGTAGTGGATATTTTGATTTGACACTAGTAACTAGTGTGATGCGTCTAGTCCTCTGATTGGTGTAGACTGAATGCTATCAGTTATTTATTGTTTGTACATAGGCGAACCTACCCAATCGAATTACAAACTTGACATAGAATTTAATTCAATTTTAGATTTTCCCATCGATTGATTACAGTGAAGTGCTTGGTCTCAGGTTGACATGTCGGCTACTTGTGCAGATGCTTCGACGATGTCTCAGCATTTAACCTGAAGTAATTTGATGGGTGAGTGACTAGCAGTGGAATCTAGGATATAGCGCATTTCAACCTGACACTAAGTAATTAATAGCAAGACCCGTTGCACAAGAGGCAGTTGCCTAAGTGGATTAGTGGATACCTCGTTGATGTTTAAAACTATGGGCAGTGGGTTTGAGCCTCGGTGGGGATAACATCCCACTCTCCGGGAATGCAGGTACACCCAGTTAGTTGATGAGTCCCAAATAGGACGAAATGTGCGTTCTGAATAATAGTAATGATAATAATAATAATAATAATAGAGGATTAATAAATAATTAATTATTCAAGAAAAGAGCATATAAAACCTTTTGTTTGTGTCTCAAGCCTAATTCCGTCAGCAATGCCAAAAGTCACCGATGAATATCCCTTTAAATGCTCAAATAACCGCTACTACTACTAATACTACCACTAACTCACGGTGGTTTTTTCACATAAAAACAAAATAAATTAGGTCAATTGATTACTAATTCTTTCTTCTAAAAAATGGTCTTATCTGACGAAATATCACCTTATACATTCTACAAGTTAACTGAATAGTGGTCAGATTATAATTCTGGTATGTCAGTTCATCAGGAGGTTGGCAAATGAGTTCTTGAAACTGTTTGCATTTTTAGGGTTTATTGTTAGACAGTTGACAGAGACGGCGCCTTTGAGTGGAAGTGAACATTAGTCGTATAATCACCTGGATATAAGGTGGTTCTTGTACATCAGCTGCCAGAGAGAAAGAGAGATAGAGCATCAGGTTATTAATATTCACACTGTTGGTTTGAATTCCACCACAGATGAGATTTTTTATTTCAACTTAAGTCATTATTGATGGCAAAAACAGAAGTCCTAAGAAGTCAAGGCTATTTAGAATTGTATTAAATAGGATCCATTTGGACAGTGCGGTGTCGAAATCATTTACATCAATAAGAATATTGATATTTTACAGAATATTAGTCTATATTACCCAAGTGAAGTAATCCTTTACCTCACTTAGCTGGTAGTGAACTTAATAAACGAGGAAAGCTTAAGAGTGAGGCTAACAACCGCTTCCCGTAAGAAGTCCCTACTGCTACTGAAAATTCAAAGCTCTAAACTGAAATCCTGTGTTTCATTTCAGATTTGAAAGCCTTCTCTACCCTACTTCAGGATAGACAAGTGGTTAGTGTGATTAGCTGTGATACAGCAAAAGTGTGTGACTCACGGCCCAACATAGAAAAATGCTGTCCTAATTAACTGAGTTCTAACTGTTTTGTTGCACAACTGATGATTTATTTCAATAAATAGCGTCGATGGCATAGCGGTTAGCACGCTCGCCGACCATACACATGATCCGGGGTTCGATCCCCAGCCATCGACGCACTCCTTCACCTCGTCAAGCCAGAAATAGTGCTGGCGAAGAGGAAAGGTTGGGTGGCATGAGGCTAGCAACCCCATCCTGTAAAATAAACACTACTACAGAAACTTCAAGCCACTAACTTGAATTTCGACAAAACAATAAGAAGACGTAGTTTATCTGAAACGTATAATGTATTGGCGCAACACATTTCGGACATTCTGATCACACACGTACTTGTCATACACAGTTTTTATATAAGGCAAGAAAGCATGAATAATTACAATACAGGTCAGATTGTGTACAGGTCAAGGTCACAAAATAATGGGTAGGGAGACGCAAAAGGTGTGGGTAAGAAAGATAAAGGGAGGAAAAAAGGCAAAGAAAGGGTTTGAAAATATTATGAAGTAAATGGGTCCTTGGTTCTAAGTTGGATTACCAAGGCAGGTTTAAGGTGATAACAAATAACTTTTGGACGCATAAGACAGGTTTAAGTCTTTTAATGGCTAAGGCTTCAATGAATTTAAGTATGTGACCCAACCTTGTCTTATATATCGGCTTAAAGGCATTATTAAAATCAACCTTATGACCCGTCTCTATAATATGCTTCGCTATAGATGATGTTGGACATCTATTTCCCGGGTCAATTGTATCTGGCGATTTCATTTGTTGTTGCAGCCACTTTGGAATGTGTTCTGTAGCCCTAACATGCAGAGACCGATGGGTCCTCCCTATGTACGTGTCTCCACACATACATGTGAATTGATAAACACAGTGGGATGTGACACTATCGTTCGGATAATGTGAGGGTTTACAGGACAGCATAGTTTTCGTTTTCTCTATGAAGATAAGTTTAGCTGCATAATAGGTTCTACTAATTGCGGCCTTTAGTCTTTGTCTAGTGACTAGACTTTGTTGATCACCTCTGAACGGCAAGGATATGTAAACATCCTTTTTGGGAACTGATTGGATTGGTAAAGCTGTGTGGTTGACACTTCCATAACGTCTAATAAATCTCAGTGGGTAATTGTTATCTAACAATATTTCAGTGAGATGTTGTCTTTCTTCTTCAATTGTATCGGCGGTACATATACGGTGAACGCGCTTGAACAAACACTTAACCAACGCCTTTTTATACTGTAGTGGACAGAAACTATAGTAATTTAGATACTGTCCAGTCCATGTTGACTTCCTGTAGACAGATCGTTTTATTGACCCATCTTCTCTGCGGGTTATGAGTACATCTAAAAATGGCAGGCATCCATTATTCTCTTTAACATAAGTTAGCGATATACTATTTTGTGCTCTGTTGACCTGGTTTAGGATTTCTATGGCGTCGATCGGTTGATCACAAATGACAATTATGTCATCTACATATCTTTTATAGAAATACACTTTTCCAATTTCTTTCTCCACTAGGTTCTCAACATGCGACATATATATGTCAGCTAACAATGGACCTAGGGGGCTTCCCATAGCAACACCATCGATCTGGCGATAATGCTCGCCCTCGAATGTAAACTTAACATTTTTAGTACAGAGAAGCAGTAACTCTTTTAAGTAAGATGTAGATACTGGTAATAAGAAATCGTTGTCAGAAATGAAGTCACATAAAATGTCAACCGTCTGTAAAAGAGGTACATTTGTAAATAAAGATTCGACATCTAGGGAGAACATGGTTTTGTCTTTTATATTAACGTTATCAAGACAATCAATTAACTCAAAAGTGTCTTTCAAAGAGAACTTACAGAAACTTCTTCTAACAGGCTCTAGTATTTCCACTAGCCACTGTGCAAGTTTGTGGGTTGGAGATCTGCACATTGACATTATGGGACGTAGAGGAATGTTAGGTTTGTGTGTTTTGGGTAGACCATACATGTGTGGTAATTGAGACTCTGTGGGCTTTAATGAATTGAATTTCTCTCTGTTAATTGCATTCATGTTTAAAAGTTTTACTAGATTATTTATCACCATATTTTGTACATTCTTAACATCCTCAGGACCGGAGTCTTTCATAAATTTTTCGTTGTTTCCAAGAATGCATAACATTTTACTTTTATATTCAATTTTGTCCATTATAACTACACCTGACCCTTTGTCTGGTCTGAGGATAACGATGTCAGTATTATGTTTGAGTTCTTTTAACGCTTTAAAATGCTCAGGTGTTAGGATGCTTTTCTGAAATGTACGACCGTTGCAAAATTGGTGAGCAATGTCCACTAACTTTGCTTTGAACCAACTGTGATGATCTTCAGAAACAGGAGTAAGAGGCTTCAGCTGGTCATATAGATTTTCAAATTGTGCGTGTACTTCAAGTTCTGAGAAATACTTTTGAGGAACGCAAAATTTAAATCCAAGTGATAAGGCTTGTTCTTGTAACGATGAAAGAGTTATGGAAGATAGGTTGACAACGTATTTCTCTGGATTGACAGGGAAAGCAGTTACAAGTTTATTGTCATTGAGTGATTTGTCTAGCTTCTTACGCATATTTGCTTTTGTTTTACCAGCGAGAGATGCACAGAAGGCAATGAATTTCATGTGACATATTAAAGATAATTCCGACAAAACGGATGAAGCAGATGTATGGATCAGCAATAATTGTTGCAGCTTTTCTTCTGCTTTTTCAATATGCGATTTGGCAAGGCGAATAAGGTTGGAATTATTTGGTTGCAGTTTACTTGATTTCAAAATTTTATAGAACTGTCTTGGGTAGGTGTGATTAGAAATACAGGATTTATAAAATTCCAGTCTTTCACGTTCAGAAATAATTTTGCACTTAAGGTTCACAAGATCATCCAGCTTCTTGATAGTGCAAGGAGGGAGTCTTCTCTTCAAAAATTTAAAGCAATTGGTTCCCACTAACTTGAAGCCTTATGTTCCACTGGAGAACGTGAAGGAAAAAAGCTTCTAATAAATTAGTTGTTGAGTGAACACTGTTATTCTTTGTACTGGCCTGATTTTCTTCAACAAACTTTTAATAGAATATCAACTAAAATTAAGGAAATTTCCACAACCAATTAAGGATCATTAGAATCTAGATGGCCAGTGGGGTAAGGACAATGCCTGTCTGAACTAACTTCTTTTGGACGCATAAATTAGGCTTCTTAATGTAGATCCCAACAAGTAGCCTCAGCAATATTTTTAGTAAACGAACTCTTAAGACAAAGTTAATATTTGTTGGTATTCGTTAAATGACTTTGAAAGCCGGCTCGTTGACATCAATCTTTTATTGTGTATCCGTAAGATGAGATATAATAGCGCTACTAATAGATTTTTTTGTCCTTTACTTAACCAATCACTATGCAGGGTGATATTCGAAAATCTGACGAGAAACACGCCTAATTGTACGGCCTATGTAATTAACTGGTTCACTTCACAGGGACCAGAAGGGGAAATTATCGAAAAGAATATGCTCTGCGCAACTATTTTGTGTTTTATAAATGTCTGAATGAATATATCAACTATATGTATCGCAGATTTCTCCGGTAGAATATGATGATACGGAATCCTGAAATCCAGTCATTAGGGAACAGGGAAATCTTTCAGGTTGATATTCTATCATGAAATAAGCTGCAGGCATTGATCTATTGATTTTTGAGACAATTGTCATCAGTTTGCCATCCTTGACGTATACTAAATGATGGCTGACAAACTACTGACCTTTACATAACTTCTGAGATGTCGTCTTGTAAATATATTTATATGCTTTTTAATTCCATCACGTCCACAGTGGAACATAGGGCTTCAAGCTAGAGACTTGAAGTTTCGCTAGCATTGGTGTTTAATTTTACGGGATGGGGTTGCTAGCCACATGCCCAACCTTTCCTCTTTAACAGTCTTACTACTACTATCTTGGTGAAGTAAAGGAGTGCGTCGGTGGCCGGGGATCGAATCTCGGACCATATGTGAGGCGTAATTGGTGAGCATTCTACCGCTGTGCCACCAACGCGTAAATATAAAATATATATTTTTTTAAATATATGTCAAATGGAAATAGGCAAGTGGCTCTGTGAAGACATTATTTCCTTTGAGATGACAGATAAGTCAAAGTATTCTGTAGATTGGATCCAACAGCCTAACTTCAGCTGAAAGTGCACTGCAGTAGAGAGACACCTAGATCAAATTCAATTCAGATAGTATTAAGAACTAGAAACATACTACTTGTTACTTTCTAGTGATTATAGATAAATATATAACTGGTCACCATTCAGACTTTGAGAGCTTAAAGTATACCACATCTGGTAACTCATAGTGTTTAGATATCATCAGTTATCGTGATGAGAAGAAAATTGAGTAGCTGTGCGCTGCTCATACACCAGTTCAAAACTTGAAGGTCCTTGACTTGACCGCTTCAGGCAGACTATTAACCCTAACTGTTGAAGTTTATCAAACGTTTGAACGTTCAGTCGTTTTAACTAGCTCCAAAAACTGAACTTAGTTTGCAATTGAACCTACACTGAATACAACAGTAGGGAGAAGAGAAATTAGGCTAAACACATTCCAAGTGTAGCACACTCTACACTATGAAGCTTAGATCCAAGTTAAAGAGACTAGAAATAGCTAGGCAAGCATTCTTTCATCAATTAATAAAACCCATATTTCGTTACAAGATTTCATAATGAGCTGATATCAGTTAGAGAACCATTGGAAAACCAGGCACAAGGAGTACTGGACAGCTAGCTGTTTTGTCTGCCTAGTTTGGGACTCTTCAGCAGTACGAACTCACCATATGGCCTCGAATCCAGGACCTTCTGTTTATAGGGATGAAACAGCTAACTGTCTAGTGCTCCCTCGGGCTGGATTTCCAATGGTTCTCTAACCAACGGATGTCAGTTGTTTTAATACACTCAGAAACGGAGAGAAAGTGGTATATTTGATTGTGGTTTTTGAATGAATTATTAGTATTATTATGATTGCCTATAATGTTGATTTGATGTTTGGTTTAAACTGTCTGTCAACGGATTTTCGTGCTGTCGAGTGACTCTACTAAGTCATCATGGTAGTTTTTTTTTAACTTAACTTTATTATCAGCGCCATCCCTAGATGAAACTAGCGAGTCAATATATATATATCATAAGATGTCTATGAATTTAGGAAGTTTTTCTGAAGTATATATATACCTTGCGGTCTCCTTGTCTGTAGATTTTCATTTATAACTTTTGTCTGTCTCATTATTAGTCTGTATTATTGACTAAGAAGGAAAAATCAAAACTGGCGGGAAGTCTGTTTTCTTTTTTGTTTTAAAAATTTATTATTTTGACTGATTCAAAATGTTTCCTTTTTTATAAATGTGTATTTATTTATCTGTCTGCTAAACTAAAATTTTAAAATCACAGAAATTATGAGATAAACACAAAGATGGAAGTCAAAAAAGAGTAAAGAAAGACCAACTAAGAATTAAGACTGTTTTCCTACTTCTTCAACGTAGCTTTCTTCTTCTTTTTCTTATTGTTCAAGGTCACTTGTCTTGATACCGCGTCATTTGAACGTGTATCAGAGTATTTTAATTTTTTTTTTTGCTTTCCACTTCAGTCCCTTGATTTGTCTGCAAAATACTCGGAAATACAGACGCATTTATACGTCAACATTTAATATTAAAAATCGATAATTGAAAAATAGGTACTTTAAAACAGTCAGGACTCCGTACTCTGGAATAAGGTAGATTCAGAAAGGGCAGAATCACGAACAGAGTATAAAATCGAAGTGAAACTTCCTCTTTAATTGAATTGACTTTGAAAAAGTTTTCGATAGCGTTGACGACGAAGTAATTTGGAGACTGCTTCAACACCAAGGAGTGCTTAGAAAAACCTTAACCAGGCTTATTCCACCCCTCATGTCAAGTGATTTATAAAGGAAAAGTCAGTGAAGGGTTCTGAATGAAAACAGGAACTAGAAAAGACTGCCCACTGTCACCAATGGTATGCCTGCTGGTAGTCGACTGGATCATGTGGAAGACTATGCGGGGCTAGACAACAGGAATATGCTAGCTAGACTGATAAGAAAGCTCTAGAATGTCTGTATTTTCAGGATGACTTTTAATGTCACTCAAACTCTAAGACTTACAGGCGAAAACTAACAAAAACCGGCAGAAGAGGCAAGCAATGAAGACAGGATTCCAGGAACATAGAGAAGACAGAGGTGATGAAAATAACCAACCGACAACACTTCCACTTGCCTAGGAAGCAGAGTTTCAACTGCAGACGAACAGCGGGTAAAAGAACTAGAATAGGAAAGGCAAGGTACATCTTCATAGCTCTGAAATCAGTCGGGAAATCATTGACCCTCCGCAGCATAGGGAATAACATCTAGATTTTTTAGTACACATGTCAAGTCAGTGATTTCTTTTATATGAGTCAGAAACTTGTGGCGCACATCACGAAACTTATTTTCGACAGGCTACTTGGGACTTTTATTCACATCTACCTTCGGTCGCTCAATGCTGAATATTGGTTGGCTGGGCAAAATAACCAGTAAAAAGAAACAATTGAAATAAACCAATCGAGAACCTACTGCTCTAGAAAATTTTCCCACTGGTTCAGACAAGCATTGAGAAGCCCCTCGAATGAAATCGCTGGCCAGACCATCACCCACGACTTCTGTGCTTTTTCACTCACGATAACTAGGAACTTGAGAATAATAATAATAATGATTTACTTTATTCCAAGAACAGTATTTGGGATACAGAATGGAATTTTCAGCATTTATCACAATATTGCATCTAATTTCCTCAAATTATTAAATAAGAATTAATCACAGAGAAAATTTTCTACATTTACAATAGAGGTAGTGTCAAAAACATGCAGCATATAAAATGGAAATAGCAATAATAATGATAACAGCTGAGGTAACAATAATAAGAATACAAGTGAAAATTGCCGTGGGCTTGTTTCACACAGTATTGTCGATGCGGTATAGAAATTCAAGCAAGTTTAAGAACATTGAATATAATGTTCTCTTTATATGAACTGTGATCAAGATGTGACCGGATAGTTGCAAAATAATTGAACATTGAGTGAGAAGTAGACATTTATAAAGTTCTCTTTACATAATATAGTGAAGGAAAAAACAAAAATTACAGCAGTCATAGAGATAAGTTGGTGTTCGCAATTATGAGAGTAAAACAGACGAAGAAGCAACAGGATCATAATATAATAGAAATAATAGAAGTAAAACTTGAAAGTATGTAAGGATGGATGGAGGAAATTGTTTATTTACTAGATGGAAAAAGGTTAGTTAACTCTTTCCTGACACTATTTTCATCACATAAAATACGTGCCGCCAAGTATGGTATCATAGAATTTTTATACTTAGAGGTGCAAACATTCAGTTTTCTGAAGTTACTTCTTGTTCTACCTGAGGAGATGCAAGGTGAAAGTTGAGGGTAAAGTGGATGCTCCAAGTCAGACAAAATCCCTTTAGCAAATTTATTGCACGAAGTCAAGTGCTTATCGACTACAGCGTTAACTATGTGGTCCACTGGGACATCACTTACCCTACTGACGGTCTTCAGTATTCTACGAATTGTGACATAGTCCTTTTAGCAAACCAGGAAAGAATAAGGGTGAACAATAAAGAAGAATAGGTAGGATGCAAGAGTTTATGAACTGTAAGTGGAGGGGTTGGTTGAGTTATGCCCGAGTGTCTTAACTTTGATACTATTACTAAAGTAGAACGTTCACTGTGAAATATGTCAAAATCATTCTACCCATCCCGTAATCTTTAAGAAAATTGAGTTCACTACAATAATTATAAGTGTCATCAAGGAGCCAAGTTATTCTTTTTGGCAATAAGTTATTCATTTTATAATTGATACACTGTGGGATTTAATGTTCATGAACTGACTTTCAGATAGAAACTGGTAAAACCATCTAGTCTTCTGAACATTTCACCACAGTATTAGTGATCACACTAGAAAAGTTGACCAGTCTACTTAAGCACCTAATAAGTTTATTGATTAAAGTCAGGTGATAATAACCAATCGGCATAAAGTAGCAACTATTACACTTATTGATTCTCTGTGATAAGATTTGGTAAAATACTCGAAAGAATGATCAAAAATATCTATCTTCTGAATAGATATCGGTATCAGTTTGGTTAGTAAATGCTTCACTCATGTTCCAGATATCACGGGGAGGAACCACACTCAAAACTTCGATCTTCCCAGTGGGATCTGAATCACTTTGAACTGAAGACAGTAAGCTAGTTATGATGGAGAAGATTTGTAGCTCAGGTGGATGGCCTTGATGTGGTTGTGTTCTCTGAGCTAGCTGAATAGTCAATTTGCGAAGATCATTCACTGTCCTACTTACTAGGCAACTGCTTCAGCGCATACTTCAATTTATTGAGGTGAGGCTGTTCAGATTTCTCAAAACTAAATAAACAACGTCCTCAACGACATCAAAAACACGAGAGAAAAGGAATCTGAGAACAAAATCCCGCTTTTGGACGTCTTAGTTAAGCGAAAAACCACAGGGGAATTAGAAACTCAAGTTTATAGAAAATCAACTCACACAGAACATAGATTCAATTACAATAGCGACAATCCAATAATACACAAAAGGAATTGCGTAGGAACACTATTCAAGAGGGCCAGCTAGGATTCATTCCAACACTCCCACTTTAAGAAAAATTGAGGAGAGACATCTCATGGACGTTTTTCAAAAGGATGGATATCCACGGAACTTCATCAAGAGGTATATACCCCCAAGACAATCTACCAAATCATAGGCCCTCAAGAAAAGGATAAAGAAATCGCCCTACCACATATAAAGGACATCTCAGAAATCACTGCAAGACTCTTCAAACACCTTTAGGAATTGACGTCACACACAAACCAACGAAAGTACTTCACTCAGTCAGCCAGCCAGCCCTGTGTCAATCAAAAGATTAAACAACGAAAGAAGATAAAATCAACATCATCTACAAAATAAATTGTAACAACTGCGAGAAACACTACATTGGCCAAAGTGAAAGACGCACTCTTCGTCTTCATATCCATGATCATACACTGGCTAGCCGTCAAAAGACATGATATCCACTCCCTCATATCCCTACAAATAGACAACCACGGACGTCAATTCGACTGGGACAGCCAACGTGGAAATATGAGACAGAGGAAACACCATGAATGCTAGCCAGAGAATATTTAAAAGCCCACCTGGTATTCCAGTGAATCATCGTCAATCAATGGACAAATTGACATAGACAAAATTCACCAATCGATAAGAAGGACATTTCACACACGAAGGGTTAAAGCTCAAGTCAAGGAAACAATCAACATGAATACGAACAAAAGTTGCCTAGTGAGTGTGAAAACACAAAGAAGTAACCAATCACGTTCAAGGTGGTCACCAAGACAGATGACTAATAAATTCATGCAGAAATCTAAAAGCTCACTTCAACAAATTGAAATTTGCGTTGAAGATTAGCTATCCAGCTAGCTCAGAGAACACAACCACATCAAAACAGTGGGATAGTGCCTGATGCAAAAGATACCAATGACTTTATAACTTCTTTATCATCACAGGGTCTTGTTCATGGATAAAACAAAACTCTGAATTGAGGTAAAATTCATACCAGAGGCTGCCATGTCTTGATAGAAGGACTCAGGTAATGGTTGTATAAAATCCAAAGGAAATGAGTTATTTTCAGTTAAATATGACAGGTAATGGGTTCGAGTCTTGGTAGGGATACTATAGCACACTGGAAATGCAGGCACATCCATCTTACGAGTCTTAGATAGGATGAAGGCGCATCCTAAATTCCACGAATAGTCACTGCCAACTAAAATATATGACTTTGTATTAAAACAAAAAGCATTTATGATATTGTTCTTACGTGATTTATGAATATGAGGCCACAAGTTTATGAAGCTTTTATGTTATCCGCTCTTCAAATGACTCCAAAATGTTAAGGAAGTGTAAAATACGGATTGTTTTTGAAAAAAAGCACATCATATGTGCATATTGTATAATTGATTTTAAAAGTTATATTAGCTGAAACCAACAAATATCGACTCCTTTGTGGAACTTGCAGTTATTATTACTACAGAATGTAAATCGATGAAGCTTAGACAGACTGACAATGATGACGCAATAGTATACAAAAATAGGTTGATGTATACATGTCACATTGGTTTCAGCGATTGGATTTCAATCAGGGGGTCTCAATTTCGAAGTCCATTCATGTGGCAACCTTGAAAGAACAAAGATGAAGCATGCGATCGATGAAACAACTTGTTACTGTCGATATATTAATGACACATTTGTAGTGTGCAATGATGAAAGTCATGCTTCCCACTTACTCAGATTATTCAATGACGCACATACCAATATTTAGTTTACTATGAAACATGAAAGTGATGGAATGTCCCACTTGCTCAATAGTGACGTGCAACGCCTAGAAGACGGTAGTCTTCAAAAGTCAATTTATCGAAAGCCTATTTGTAAAGGACAATACCTACATTTCAATAGCTTTTGTCCAAATAGCTTTAAACGTGGACTAGTCAAGATTGTATTCTGTAAAGCTAGGAGATTATGCTCTATAGAGAAATTAGAGGAAGAATTTATGTTTCTCGAAAACACGTTGAAAAGATTAATTAACAAGTAGGGAAGATCTGGAGCCTCAAATGTCAAACAAATCACAGTGAAGAAAAATCCAGTCTATATTCAACTTGATTATAAAGGTGAAAACATTGCAACAATGGTCAACAGAAGACTGATTACGTCACTAGCCAGAGTCTATCCTGCAGCTAAGCTTGTCCTCGTCTATCGAACAACTTGCTCTTTGGTATGATCAAATATCGATAGATATCCTTCCCACGTTAACTCCAAGTGTATATGCAAATTTACATGTATCTTCGGGAGCATTGACATTGAAAGAATAGAAAGAAGAAGGGCATATCTACGATTTTCTGAACATGTACCAAAAGGCCTATGTCTAAATTGAACAAATGCTTTGACCGGTGCAATCGCCAGGCATGAGGTGGACGTCGCAAGATAGTTCAATTCCCCTCAATAAAGCGCCTGAAACCTGATTTATGCGTTCAGAAAGAAACAGTTATTAGTCTTTCCTTGCCCTTCCTGGTAACTGGATATCTTCAACTCTCTTTCAAGTGATTATGTAATGTTGAACATTTCCATTGTGTGTGATCATTATTGTTCGGAATGAAGTGTTTATTATTATTATATATATATTATTATTATTGTGTGTATATATTGAGTGACTGATTTTTGTTTAAAAGTGAACTATCTGTGCAAGCATGGTAAAATTGTCTCTGTAGATATACTTAATAATAACTTTGGCCTGTAAGTAGCTGACGAGAAGCCAACGAAATAACCAAAGGATGGCATCATTTTATTCTGCAAAAACTGTTGTTCTTGTTTTATCCATTCACTTCAGCTTGAGAGTAACTGGATAGTATCGTTAACTCTTACACAATAAGTGTGTTACTCATAGCCTGAGGTATGGAAAACTTGAGTTACAACATGCAAACATTATAAAGATGTCTTCGAACAGTCTGATAAACTTCAGCAGTGTTGAAGAATTGCTAGTGAGCAGTTAGTAGTAATATGGAGATTGTAGTGCATAAAGTGATTTATTATTATTTTCAATAAATTTCCCACATTTCATTTTAAAATCCCCCCCGCACCCATCCAGTATTCCGTGTATGACTGTACAGGATGTCTGCAGTTTCATCGATTAGGCTCAAAGTGAGTGGTTCGCATTTTCAATTATCTGTGAGGTTTAGTAGATATTGGAAATTACGACTAGACGGATTCAGTCTCAGACTACTTTCTTTATCTGTTGTAGTAGCTTGACATATTCTTTTTTCGGAAGTCCTGATGTGTTTACATCACTTCGTTAGTGGATTCATTTTCATATCGATTTATTCTATGTATTAAACTACCGCCTAGTCTGGCAATAAACTTTATGAAGTATATTTGTCAATGCTTGGTAATGGTTATAGTTTATTTTAAATATTGCACAGTGATGTTGTCTGTATAAACAAGTGGTGTTCAGCTATATCTAACCCCCAATGAATTTAAGTTCAGCTTGAAAATCCCCATTGAGATATATAAAAAAGAGAGGAAGTTCAGAGAAGAGAGTCTTTTCGACGGCGAATTCGTTCACATGGCTATACAATCGCATTGATATATAATTATTTGTGTGTGTGTGTACATGAGGTTTGTCAAGTTTCGATAATTGATCAGGTAATACAAGAATGATCTAATTCAGAAACAAGGTTAATTAGACAGCAAATAAAGCAAGATGGAGTTTGTAAGTTAGATGACGTAATATAATTGACTAAAATGTTCCAACTTAGGTCAGGATAGAAATAGAGGTAATTACAGGTAGAGCAGACTGAGTAGAGGTGGGGTAGAAAATAATGCCATTTAAATTAGAACTGAAACTGACCAAATAAGTTGGATAACGTAACATAAATGACTAGAAATTGAGTGTTGGTCAAGTCAGTAACAGTGGTAATGAGATGTAGAAATTAAATCAGGTGGTTGTCGATATCAAGAAACTTGAAAATGTAAAATATTACAATTGAAAAGACAAAATAATACTAATGAAGAGACAGACAAAAAAAGAGATGAGGTAGAATTTACTTGCCAGGTAATAAGATAGATTACATCCATTGTAAGTGTAGTGATTGAAAGAACTTCTTCTGTATGCAGAGTCCAGGACTTTGCGAATGAATCGCCATTGCTTCTGCAGTTTGAACAAGTCTGATTCGTACGCATTTAGGAAGACTACTTCTAACTCTGTAGACGACTTTGAAGTTTTTTCGGGGTGTAGCTTGGTGTCCGGATTTTCTGAGATGTTCTAAGATGGATAAATAAACGAATGGGCTGGCAATGAGGTCACTAATATCCTTAATAGTAGTCAACATATTTATGGATATTTGGTAACATAAAGTGCTAAGAAAGTTTAATCCTGCTGCTCCTAGATTATGGTGGAGATATGTGGCGGATGACACATTCCGTCACTGTTTTGAAGTCTTACATATATATAAACTCAATATCAGACGGAATCCAATTCTCTTCTAAGTTAGGAAATGAACAGGGTGAATTGGTCATGCTAGACTGTAGAATAAAACGAAAACAAGATGTTGGGTAGTGAGATACTGCTATGTATAGGAGACCGACAGGCTGCAATAAATCCCTAGACTTTAATTCATCCCATCGAGAACCGGTGAAGATGGCTTCAGTTATATATGTGTATAATCACGCCAAGAGAATACTTAGTATGCCAGAAGTTTTAAATAATGAAATCAGATAAATAAAGGAAGTATTACCCGTGAATAACTTTCTGTCTGTCTGTCTGTTTCGACATAGAACTTCGCACAGATGGGCGGCACTTCAAGTCACCACACTTCCTTCTTGTAGCACGCAAAGCAAGAGAAGAAAGTAGAAGAAATGCTTAATAGAGACAGTAAACAGAGGTGAGACAAAGAAATAGTAATAACGAGGATCAATATAGTTTCGTTGGAAATCATAAACCACAAGGAGTGGATATATCTGCACCAGCCATCAGTGTGTACGATTTTGAGCCATATTACCAATTGTTTCCAGCCATTGGTTTTTACCTTCCCGAGGACCTTAACCAGTCAGGAAGTCTACACTTCCTGAAGTGGCTGGGTAGCTTAAACTAACTGTTGTGGATTTCACTGACTGGTGCTATGTTTTGGTTTGACCGCCGCTAGCTCTTTTCCAGCCTGACCCTATGTCAGCTAACATTGCCCGTCGAGGAAGGCGATGTCTAGGCATACGTAACACATGTCCTAACCATCTCAGTCGGTGTAATTTCACAGCCCCGTCTATTGATTTCCCCTCCTTACATAGCACTCCCCCAACCGATGCCTAACCTCATTATTGCTCACCCTGTTATGCCACTTAACACACACTGGAGACAGAACGCAGACACCTTTGATCAAAGACAGCTAGCTAGGCTTTTCATGTCTTCCACTCTCAATGGCCAGGACTCACAGTCATAAAGGAGGACGGAGCGGACTGCTGAGCAGTCGATAGCCAGCTGAATATCACGTCTGTGCCAGAGACGGCGTAAAATGGCATATGCGAAACGAGTCTTCCGTATCCGTGCAGAGATTTCGTCAGAGATCAACCTGTTGGTGTTGGGCCTGATGCAACCTCCCAAATATCACTTCACTTCCTATTTCAAAGCTATTAATCAGTGAAGTCTAGTCCTGTAGCATCATCTTACATTTGAAGGGAGCGAATCGCATGCCAAGCATTTGTAGATTACAGGTCAAGGTATCCAGAAGACTCTGCTGGATTTTGTTAGCGTCTTCACCTAGAAGGGGGGGGGGACTATTTCATCTACATATTCTAAGTCAACAAGATCATTCCCTAGTAGCAAGTCAATCCTTGAGTCTCTGAATAACTAACTGCTCCCCAGAGTTTATTGAGAAATATATGAAGAACTATAGAAAAACTAAGACTAGCAATAAAAAGTACGAAAATAATTAAGATTTCAAAGCCTCTGTAGTACTGCAGTACAAAGAAGGAACGTCAGAGGCCTTACTTCGAATTCTAAATGAGGCTAGAATTAGGATGGAATTTAAACCAACCAACCAACCAACTCTCTCGGAGGTAAATTTTGTCTACTTAGAGATCCAACAGATTCAATTAAGAGAAATAATATAATTTACCAAATATCATGCAATTAATGACTGTGAAAGGTCAATTACATAGGTCAAACTAATAGATCGGGGTCAACTAGACTATTAGGATATAAACATTTAGCTAGACGTAGATAAATGACTGACCCTGCTAAGCTTAGTAACCTAAAAAAAGGTCAGCCATTGCACTGCATTGCATTCACTTGCATGTAATCACATAACAGGTTGATTGGGACAGAGTGAGAGAGGTGAATCACTGAAGCTTTGTTCATCCATTGGACACCACACATGTACAGTCAACCGGAATGACACGACGTCTATACCGGAGATATGGAAATTGACTATAAGCGGCAAGGGGAAGTTGTAAAGAGAGAGAGAGAGAGATACAATGAGAGAAAATGTATATAAGACAGACTGTGAAACGGTGGGATTAAAATTGATATGATTATGAGTGGCAATAATTTATGCTGGAAATCTTGTCATCCAGTTGTTAATACTGCATCACCATCTCTGTGTGATACTTAAAATAAACTTACCTGATATGGGATTACATTCTACCACCACAGTGGCCAAGTTCTACACTAAAAGACATGGTTACAGGTTAGAAAAATGAAAAGATTACAGACCTGTTGTGTTTGATCTAATGTTCAGCCTTTTTCTAATTCGTCTAAAACTCCTTCTCCTTGTGTTTGTAGTTCTTGAAGCTCTAATATTTGGTTATGAATGCTTTACCACCAGACTTACTTATACAAATCTTTTTTTTCCGCATTAATTCAGATTTCCACATCTACCTTGTATACATCTCCAAGATGAGGGGAATTCACGGATGAAGTCCATTCAAAGGTGGCCGTATAGACAGATGTGTTTCAATAGACTAGAAATTTAAAGATAGTTAGGTTTCAGCGAGTTGATCACGAACTGATATCAGCTAGAGAACCATTGGAAAACTGCCAGGGAGTACTGGACAGCCAGTTGTTTCATCCAAGTTTAGAAACCATCGGCGGTACGCATCAACTGAGGTTCGAAACCAGCACCATTCAGCCCCTGGGACCCGATTCAATGGCCAGCCCATGAATTCTAACTTCTACCAATTCGTGATTTAACACGACCCCAACCAGTGGCTGAATGGTATACTGGCTTGCCTTGTAACCAGAAGGTCCTGGGTTCGAACTCCAATGGGTACGTACTGCCGATGATTCCCAAACTAGAATGAAACAGCTGGCTGTCCAGTACTCCAGTGCTGGTTTTCAATAGTTCTCTAGCTGATATCAATCCATGATCAACTCGTGAAAGCAAAACTAACCCTTATAAACCGAACTACAGAAAGTTAGGTTTCTTTTTCTTGAGGTGACTTTTTACTGTAAGAAATGTACCATATACTATTTTTCTCATATAAAATGTGTAAATAATTAAAATATTTTATGCATTTTTTCTTCTCTTTCCTCAAATCAGATTCCAAACTCCCGCCACAACCTCTTCAATCAAGTATAAATCCAGATATGACTAGTTTAGACCTGTCTATCTCTCCAAATCTACTGGGTACAGGTTGTACATTGTCTTCACCCGCTTCGCTGTCATCCTTATCTTCACCAGCGTCGTCAACTTCATCGTTATCGTCTTCACCATCATCCTCCTCCTCCTCCTCATCGTCGTCGTCGTCGTCAGCGGCTTCATCCCCTTCATCATCCAACTGTTTTCTTACCTATGATAAATTGTACTACAACAATATGAAATCCCGTGGTGCCTTTGCATTAAAACGTTCTCCATTCAAGTTATCCCAGTTTTTATATTATCTACTCAATAAGTCTGAATATAATCCACAATTGATTTGTTGGGTGGATAGATCACAAAATATGTTTAAATTAGTCAATAGTGCTGCAGTTGCCCACCTATGGGGTTTACATAAACACAAACCAAATATGAATTATGAAACAATGGGAAGAGCTCTTAGGTAAGCTGATTTTTTCCCAATTCTTTGAAAATGTTGTGCAATTTTTAAATCCCTGCATAGCTGAACAATTTTTTTATTCCCCTCGCCCGCCCTCCTAAGTGTTATATCATTACGACTTCCCCGAAGATTGATAAGAATTCATGGATCACTGATATTCAGTCAGATAGCTGATAGCTGAATGGTGAATGATCTGGCCTCCTTACCTGAAGATCTTACGTTCGATCTATATCAGAGTTATAGTTGAGCACTAATCAAGGGTCTCAGTCTACGATGAAATATCTTTCCTGTGCTCCTTGATTTCCAATGACTACCTAACTAACATTGTCTTCCTAGGCAACATTTTCAGTGCTAACTGCATACTACAATTAAACTGTCTAGCTCATAGAACGTAACAACACCTCCAGAGCTATCCATCATTTAAATCCTCTGCATTACTTAGAAACCTTCAGTTCTCCTAAAAATAATAATAATAATAATGTTGAGTCCCAGTGGCTGAATGGTATATGATGAGATTGCCTTGTAATCGGAATGGCCTGGGTTTGAACCCTGTCACTAGGTGCGTGCTGCCGACGAGTCCCAAACTAGGCTGACGAAACAGCTGTCCAGTACTCCGTGGTTCTCATTGGCTCCATAAATCATATCAGTGCATGGTCAAACTCGTTCAGTTTATCAGATCAAAACTATCTGACATCGATAATGTGATAAACTCTTCAAAGTATAGATTTTCAGCTCTGAGGCACAAGGTTTTCTCCTAAAATCCGACTATTAGTGGCTGGTAGAAGATAAAATAATCACAATAGGCTGACTTCCAACCTGCAGGCTAAATTTTATACATGAATGTCATACTCAAGCTGAAAAAAAGTTTGCAAAAATAACAAAATTTATAAAATTTTAGCCTGTTGAATGTGTCTTCTCTTGGCTCCAGCACAATGAGTACAAATCCGTTACCCAAGTGTAATCAAAGTCAGTTAGTCAGTCAGTCAGTCCATGTTTTGCCTTATAATAATGACAAATCATTTTGCAACTTTTTTGTTATACCATCATACTTTACGGATGTGTTTCCTCTGTCCACTGTCACTTCGTTTAATGTCTTTAACCGTAGAAGAGGGTTTATTAGATAGCAGTGATGCGTTAAAGCAGATAGTCGGGTGAGATGCAACGGTGTCAGTGATTACTTAAAATCAAACCAACAAACTTACTTCCTTACTTCCAATACGTTCTATATTGATTGATAATTGAGAAAATGGAATGCTCAGTCACCGTTAGATCACAAGTGGTAGAATCAGATGAAGGTGGTGCGAGCCAGACTATATGATCACTTTCAGTTATCACCCAATACCACTTTAGTAGTGTGTCAATAGAAGGTGATAAGTGACTGACCGAATTCCAGTGTAGAACACGGTACAGAAATGCAGCAGTTCAAGGTGTCATACTCCATTATAAGCATACAAAGGTAGAGAAAAGAGAGATACTAACATGAAAAATAAATGAGAATAGTTTTGAGCCATATAAGCAACAGTCACTAAATATTGTTTCTTAACATACTGTGGACCCTATTCAGGTATTTTTCTCATTCATACCTACGTAACACAAACTAACAGGCAAAGACTTTAGTTTGATCAGCACTAATACAAGGTTATCGAAGACCGTCTCATTGTTCAAAATTTATGCCTGATGTGGTGCTGTTTCAACCGAACCTGCGCTTTTTTCCGAAGATTTATGAAGTGCTTGTAGGAAGTCAAGTTTATTATTATTATTGCTCCCTTGTGTTCCTAGTATAACATAGGGCTACAACTGCACGTATCCATTAGCTTCTGTCTTGCTTCTGCTGTACTTTTCACCTGCATCATCCATGTCTTTCAACTCCTCTTCGCACGATCTCCTCCATGTCACTCTCGCACTGACGACCCACTCGCCACTTCATTTTCGGGTTCCACTCGAGTGATTGTCATGCAGCGGCCCCCTCAGTGAATGTCCAATCCATCTTTACTTTCTCCTGCTTATTTGTTGGTTGGCGATTGGTTCTTGTTTTGTTTGTTCCCATAGTTTCTTGTTGGTGGTGATTCTTTCCGGCCAGGCCATCTGATTGGTCTTCAGTATCGAGCGAAGACAGTTGTTGGTTGATGAAGGTCTGCAACAGACTGTTGGAAATATTCTTTGTGACCCGCCCGCCAAGTTTCTGATCCGTATAGAACAGCTGACTGACTTGACGTTGTTTGTATTGAAAATCCGACTGAATTTTGTTGTTGATGTTGAGTGAGGAAGATTGGTTTCCAGATTGGTTTCAGGTTGATGAGTGAATGTATTTCTCGCCTTCCTGGTTCTCGCTCGACTTGACATCCTCATCTGTTCCTCGTGTAGTAGAAAAAATGCTCCCTAGTGGATGAAGTGAATGAAGTAACCTCTTTCAAATCCCTCCCGTTGATGATTGACGCTGGATGTTGCTGCTTTTGTTGTTGTTGGTTGTTTGGTTATTTTCATAACCTCCGTCTTGTCTATGTTCACTTGGAGTCCTGTCTTCGCTGGTTGCTTCTTCGATCAGTTTGTCGGTTTTCGCTTACTTGTAAGTCTTCGATTTTATGACAGTGACATCAAACATAAATCATCGCTGCGCGAAGTCCAGGTCTTCTAGTTTCTTAAGGTCGGTTTAGGATACCCCTGTCTTCTCGTTTCCCACTCACAGTCTGACGCGTAATCCAATCCACCACTATTAAGAATATCATTGGTGACAATAAGCACTCTTGCCTGACTCCCGTGTTTACTCCATCCGCCTCGATGAGTTTAGAAGGTGTAATTTCTAATAAGTGTCATATTTCCATAAAGTTCACTAGGAGTTTACCTCACACAACCATTAAAGATGGAAGAAAGGATGATAAACTTCCAGCTAACACACGTTTAAATGAAAGCTAGAAAGCAAGTCAACTGTGAGGAAGACGAAATCAATACTGAATTGAAGACAAACGGTAGAAGTCGGAATTCTATCACAGCAGTTGCGTGATAAAGTGCTCACTAATGAACCTCAATATCCTATGTAGGAATTCGAAGTTACTTGTGTATTTCTACCACCTGAATTGTTGTCACATATTACCTTACTCTTTGAAAGAGTTTTTGTGTCAAAATTATTTGAGCGAAAATTTGAGCATTAGCCTTACCTGTTTTCTTCTTATTATTATTTTCTCTAGGTATTATTATGCACAGAATATTTTACGGAAGGTTAAAGGTCAACGTTTAGTCTATCAATTCTTAGAAGATTTTCATAAACCGCATTATTCACCGCCAATATCCATAATGCCAGCAACATTCACTCAGCATACAACAACAACGACAATGACAACAGCGACAAAAACCACACCCACGACAACACCAACAAATATGATGGAGGTAATAACACCGGAGACACAAATTTCACAATTTCCAAATATTTGTAAATTATCCGAAGACGATTTAGAATCCATTAAAATTGTTTAACAAAATAAAGAGAGAAAAACTTTTGGCTCCTTAATCCTTCAGCAGAAAAACACTGACAAATTTCCCTCAAGAAACTATATATACACACTTTTGACACAAATCTAGGCAACTTATTTGTTTATATATATATCTCTATGGTTACAATATTATTTGCTGCTAATAGGAAATACATTAATTTTTCACTATGGTAACAATAACATTTTTAAAACAAAGTGTATTCAATGTTCAAGAAGACTATACAAATACTATTTGTCTTTTTATTGTTCAGTGTTTTATTTATTTATTTTGTTTTATTTTATTCTCCTACATATGTGCATAATCATAATAAATAAAACATTAGCAAAAATTAAAAGAAAACTGTTGTGATTTCTGTGTTCAATGTTAAATATTTGCTGTCAGCGTCACTAATCCCTTGATCATTGAACAATCTAGGCGGTTATATGAATTCTAAGCAGTATCATTAGGGAAATCATATAAGCTAGTGAAAAACCATCATATACTGACGTCTTGATTTATCATTTTCTATTAGAGACCAAAAATCTTCAAGTCTGATAGAGCAGTTATATCAAAAGAAGATACTGCGTACTTATTTGACTTTTATGCAGTTTATATATATACATATATTTCTTGACCTAAAGGCGGCAGTCGATTCTTTCGACCGAGAGGTACTCTGGTGACGCTTGTTTGTAAAAGGAATGCTGAGTACATACATTGTACTGATCAAGGCACTCGATCTACTCGAACTCATGCAGTTAGCCAGGTGAGAGGTAACGGCAAGTTGTCATCTGAAGTGGTGAAAACTAGTTTACTCCGTCTCTGGTGTAGACGTGATATCCGGCTGGCTATCGACCAAGAGGCGGGTGAACTGCTCAGCGGTCCTCTCTGTCCTCCTTTATGTCTGTGGGCCCTGGCCATTGAGAGTAGAAGAGATGAGAAACTGGCTAGATGTCTTTGATCAAAGGTTTCTGCGTTCTATCTCCCATGTTCGTCAAGTGGTATAATAAGGTGAGCAATATTGAGGTTAGGCATCGGTCAAATGCTAGGTAAGGATTGGATATCAATCGAGGAGGCTGTGAAGCTACATCAGCTGTGATTATTAGGACAGGTGTTACGTATGCTCAGTCATTGCCTTCCTCGACTGACGAGCAATGTTAACTGACATAGTGTCAATTTGGAAAAGAGCTAGTACTGGTCAAACCAAAACATGTCCACGTCAGCCAATGAAATCCACAACAGTTAGTTTAAGCTAGCCAGCCACGTAGGAAGGTATAGATTGCTGAATGGTTTGGGTCATCGTGACGTTAAGAACAAGTGGTTAAAAACGATCAGTGATATGGCCCAAAATCGTTCTGAGTGTCTAGCGCAGATGCATCCACTCCCTGTTACTTGTAATATATAATAAAACTATATTGTTCTTCGATACTACTATTCCTTTGTCTCATATCTCTGTTTACTATCTCTATTTCTTCTACTTTCTTCTCTTGCTCTGTGTGCTACAAGAAGGGAATGTGGCGACTTGAACTGGTGCACATCGGTGCAAATCAGTTCTATGTTGAAAACAGACATATATATGGATAGATGGATAGATAGATGTAGAATGCTGGAGTACAGAACTCCTGACAAGTGAGTAAATTACAGGGCTCTCACATTGAAACGTAGCTTTCCTACTTTCAGTGTTATACAAAACTGTGGGTATTCAAATGTAAGATTCCTTCGTCAACACTCCATAGTTGAAACTACTTTATAGTTCTTGCACTGCTCTGAATCTTGTGTCAGATTAAGTTTGATACCTGAAATCTAAGTATTCTCTATTATCATATAGTATTCTAATTCAATTATAAAATCTAAATAGTGAAATGTCATCAACTATTAAAATAATACAGAAGATTTGTAGGTCAGGTGAATGATTTGTAATTAGTTGTGTTCTCAGAGCTGGTTGGTTTAATTGCGGAGCATTCGTCAACCTTCTGTACAGCATCTTCGGCGCAAGTTTTATCAAGAAGATGGTTACCAGGAGATGTAATTCTATCACTTCATGGAGAATTTAAATCAGTTCATTTTATGCTGAGACTTGCGCTGAATAGGTTGTCCAGAAGGACGACGAAAGCTCCTCAATTAAACCAATCAGCTCAGAAAAAAACAGCTAATTGCAAATCATGAACTATTGCTTGAAAGTGAAAAGGAAAGAAATGGTGTGTAGTTATGGCAACCGAAGACGGATATCAGTAGTTAACGAGCATTGAAGCTTAAGGAATGTTTGTATTGTTACAGGGCTGAAACAGTCATTAAAGCTGACATTTTTTAAAGGTTTCTGACACAACTAATTTCCCACCTGGTGTTGGCCTAAAGGAATTTTCGCCCCTGTTGCCGCCCTTAGATGTGGTAGCCATTTCTCAGGCTCCCTGATTCCTCGTTATTATCATGGTAGGCAAATCACCTACTAACAAATTGATAGGGCAGACATTTGAAAGATCCGCCGCCAACACAAGGCCGACTGCAATCATTAAAGTTATCCAGAGTCATCACAGAATTCAATAGAGACAGCCGAAACTGCTCCCGGTTGGTTCTCTTCTAATAAATGCACCCGTTCCCTTGCCGGTCAAGACATAATTGCATGTATTAGCTACAGAATTACTACAGTTATCCATGTAGTATATATGATCTAAGGAACCATAGCTGATTTGATCAGCCATTCGATGTTTCACCGTTTTAAGGTTTGTACTTAGATATGCATGGCTTAATCTCTGAGACAAGCATATGACTACTGGTAGGATCAACCAGTTTGTTCACACAGTGACACACCCAGTGACTTGGTATCGGTCTTAAAGAGAACCAAACACACCCATCCCTGCCCGTTGTGAGACGTGACCTGCATGCAGGATCATCCTGTTGCGCAACCACTTGAGAGCCCTCTTCCTCGGTGGAACATTCGCACCGTTAGTATACATAGCTATGCATAGGTAAGCATTGTTGCGCTGATCATTGATCGCGTTAATCAATTATGCACTGCACAGACAAGCCCAATAGAGCTCATCTCGCCAAACGTATTATTAAATGCAGAAGTAGCACACATAGCGACGCTGTAGTGACAACAGGCCCCTCCCTATAAACGAAGCCAGCAGTCACCAAATTCAATGAAATCGTTATCCCTGACAACCAATTTAACATGTAAATAGCTTCTATACGTCTGCCAAGACTATAGAAAACTATACACAGTCATATAAGAAAGCCATGAGATCAACTTAACCCACACTCATATCGTCTATATAGCTTACGCTGTGTTTACTATAGAATTTTAGGATTATAAGCAAGACAGACTAGCTGGGCGCTATTAGGCTTAAGCAAGCTCAAAACCCCATGGTCACAGAAACGGCGTTGGTCGTTCATTGGTAAGATACTTGTCAACCACACAGGTGGTTCAGCACACTCCTAAAGCTCACTCAGTTTATTAACAGACAGTAAGCCTGAAGAAGGAAGATAAGGCGTAAGGCCAGTCACGTCAGCGTGTGAGAACAACGTCATAGATTAAAGCCATGGATTCCACTAGGAACACAAGGAAGGAAAAAGACCTCAAACAAATTTTTTCCCAAATAGTTGCAAGTTTAAGTAAATCCAAGATTAAATTTATCCAGAGGTCAAATTATCTGGAAGAATCAATAGAAAATTGTGAGTCCTGGACAGTTGTTTCACCCTAGATTATGAAACTCCAGCAGTGCAGCAAACCTAAGACTTTGGGAGACTTCTAATTTAGCATGACCCATGGATTGATTGCCCTAGAATATGTGAGCTCCATGATTTCAGAGGATCTGATGTGGTTTCTGAAATGATACCCATCACTTCTGTACACTAGCTACCATTGACTTAGTCATAGTTAATGACTACCCGGATTATATATGTCGTGACCTCAGGCAGGATATAAGGGAAGTCATTAGGCTCTTGTTTTAATGATATAAACACTATGCCACTGGACTAGAATCAAATATTCTGTATCACACAACTGAACTCCATCAGCATCCAGTTTCTTCAAATCCAACTCGGGTGATTCGGGATACATTAGAGGCGTTTAGCACTGTTTTCCTTTACATAAATCTACAGATTACATGAATCCATGGTAACCCACATTCCATCTTTCCGAATTACAGAATGTTATCCATCATTTTTATTTTTCAGACGACATTAAAGGCGTCCGTACCAGGTGTTGGCATATCAGCAGAGATACAGCATTCCAGTCCATTGCGTTTGGAAAGCGTGAGCTTTGTACGGCCAAGCCTTCTTTATGGTTGAGCTAGGTATCAATTTCTACAGCCGAAAAATGATCAACAGATGTTTGAACGACAAACTGTCGCTTTGGGCCACCTCAATGTGTGTGTTTATAAATTCACCTGCTCGTGTGGAGCTAGTTATATTCGACGCGAAAAGCGTACGCTTTTCAAACGCATCTCTTAAAATTATCCGGTATGGTTAGCAAAAGGACAATGCAAGACAATTACTAGCTCACTTCTCGAGCATTTGGTGAACTCAGGCCACATAGCTCCACCAGAGTCACGATTTCGCGATATAGTGCAGCCACCAGCCAATGTTATCGGTGAATATCTGTCATGGTCATAACAGCCTCTCATTGGAACTTCAGACAATTTTATTCTGGAATGAGTCACCAGTAAGAACTAAACTGATTTTTAAGAATTAGTTCTCAAAGATTTGATTGGTTTCAATTTCGACTGTGAACTGACTCTAGTTAGAGAACTACTGAAGACCAGGAGTTACTAGACAGCTGTTTCACACACACGGTTTCTTCATCTTAGCTCTGTCTCACTTCTGTTCCTTCTTTCAAGTTGAGAAATAAGTCCCTGGACAGCGGGTAGCTGCTCCCACGGCTGCTCTGTTCTTAATTGAATCATAGGTAAAAACCTTACGCTTTCGCATAAGAGCCACTTGAGGACGCGCCAACCAACACGCTGTATATAATTTTGCTGGACAATCTTAGAGACATTTAACTGGCCATAGATCGCACCCCTTATTCAAGAAATGAGACTCACGACTGACCGGAGTCTAGCGAAGCCTTAAAAGCCACAGTCTCCGAGCGAACTAGTCTAGGTCATAATCCCTTCACAGGTTGTCTGGAGGTTTGAATCAAGCTGTCCATTATTCTTTTAACAAAGAGACTCATACTCTTACCAACATCCTTCCATCTTGAGTTTCACGATCAGGCTACCGATTGCAGTCAATACCCAAGTTATACTTCCCAAGATGCTAAAATACACCAAGGATACCACAATCCTATAAAGTGCATGAATAGTTTACCCTCACCCTGACAGAATGTTTCTAGGGACACCACAAGCAATTCTAACTACGAGGAGGTATATGTCAGTGTAACGGCGACACCAATTACAAATAAAGTCATAGTTACTCTTGCCTCTGGTTACGCAATACATAGCGAATAAAAACTTAAAACACTATAACCTTTATTAGTTGAAAGCCACTTCGCATTGGTCTATTCAAGGACACTGAATGCTTACAAATGATAAAAGCAGTATTTTTGCACTTAACAATTTATCATACATAAATCACAGAGGTTCCTTTTCTTCTTGTCATTATTGATTATAATTTTCTGTATTTTTTTTGTACTACATGAGGTCATCTACTCACCGGCACTAGTGTGAATAAATAATCTTCAGAAAAAACAGTAATGCTGACTAATGTTTTGTTTATATAGCTGCAAAACAAAACAAAAATAGCATTGAATAACTCGGCAATTGAATTACAATGCAACCATTGTCCAGCTAAGCTAGATGTAATAGTTCAAATACAATCTTGTTGTTTTTGTTTGTATTAAAAACTTTTATTGTTTACTTCAAAGTAGATTATGAGTTCATTTGTTTACAAGTACATTTAATTATGACTTGTTATTTTTGTTTGTTTATTTTTGCAAATTATATTTTCTGTCATTGTAATATATATATCGATAAACCGGTAAGATTGGTATTTACTCTTTTGTCACAAACTTATATCAATTGGAGAAATCAATAATAATCAAGAAGCAAGTGATGGCCCTACTGTGGCACTTTTCAGAGACACACAAACATGCACACACACACACACACGGAGATGAATTCATCAGGAATTGAACTTAGGAGCAAGACTGCGTAATCACTACAAAGATGGTTTGCAGAGAAATTATACTCCTGCGGGATAAACACATTCATCCAGATGGCTGTAGGTCGGGATAGTTTGACATCTACTGATATTCCTGACACTAGTCTTTAACCTACCCCAACCTTAATCATAATCATAGACCATAAACCTTAATCTAAAAAGGCCATAAACTTACTTAACAGTATAGGTTTACAGCAAAAGTACCTAAGGAATAAATGAAATACTGTATCTGCCTTCTCGAAGACCGCAAAGGCAGGCATGATTTTATTTCCCTGTATCTGATCTATTCTTGAAGGTCAACTTTTGTAAGATCTTGACTTTGGTTATGATATTTTAACTACACCTTATAATGATGAAGAATATTAAGTTATAATAGTATTATTATTTGTTTATTACTGTTCCCTTAAGTTCCTAGTGGAACATAAGGCTTCAACTGCACGTCTCCACTTGTTTCTGTCTTCTGCTGTACTTTTCCCCCGCATCCATGTTATTCCATACTCTTTCAACTCCTCTTCACACGATCTCCTCCAAGTTACCCTTGCACTGACGTCCCACTCGCCACTCCCCTTTCGAGTTCCACCCGAGCAATGGCCTGACGCGCGCGCGATGTCACCCAGCTGCCTTCTCAGTGAGTATCCAATTCATCTCCACTATCTCCTGCTTATTTGCTGTTGGTGAGCGATTGGTTCTTGTTTTGTTTGTTCTCATGGTTAGTTTCTTGTTGGTGGTGATTCTTTCCGGCCCGGCCATCTGATTGATCTTTAGTATAATGAGAAGACAGTTGTTGTTGATAAAGGTCAGCAACAGGCTGTTGGAAATATTCTTTGTGACTCGCCCGCCAGGTTTCTGATCCGTATAAAACAGCTGACTGACTTGACGTTGTTTGTATTGAAAATCCGAGTGAATTTTGTTGTAGTTGATTCTGAGTTGAGTGACGAAGATTTCCAGATTGGTTTCAGGTTGATGAGTGAATGTGTTTCTTGCCCTCCCGATTCTAGCTCGATTTGTCATCCTCATCCGTTCCGACCTCCTGTAGTTGAGAGACAGTGCTCCCTAGATGGTAAGTGAATGAAGTAACCTCTTTCAAATCCCTCTCGTTGATGGTGACTGGCTCTGGATGTTGCTGTTGTTTTTGGTTGGTTGGTTTGCTATTTTCATAACCTCCGTCTTGTCGATTATTATCATTAACATAAAAGTAATAACAATTATTTTAAATAAAAGGAATACTTTAATTTAATATATATATATATATTTATATAACGTGCAGAATTTTCAGCGGCGCTTATTGCATAATATTTCCTCTTCAATGATCTTCAAATAAAAGAATAACCAACAACAGATCACATGAGACAGTTCTATTTGACCTGAAGCAGAAACCAATCCACTTGGATGATATCTCTTCTTCTTTTTCTTCTTCAAGAAATATATGAAATACATTAAGCTGAATGATTATTATAAGAGGTTTATTATTGTTATTTATTATTATATCCTTTAATTCCTAGAGGAACATAGGGCTTCAGCCGCCCAAGTCTCCATTGCGTTCGGTTTTCCGCCAACTTTTTCATCCCGCTCCAATTCTGTCCATATGCCTTCATCTCCTCTTCACATGACCTCCTCCAAGTCACCCTTGCACTGACTACCGACTCGCCAATTCCATTTCAGGTTCCACTGGAGAGCTTATATAGTGATGTCACTTGATGGCTTGTTTCCTCAGAGTATGGTCAGCCAATCCATCTCCATTTCTTCCTGCCTATTTGTTGCACAATCGGTTCCTGCTGGATTGGTTCGCTCTCAGAGATCCTTGTTGTTGCTGATCTTTTCTGGCCGGCCATCTGATCTTGAGTAGTATTGAGCGAAGACAGCTGTTAATGAAGGTCTGTAGTTTATTTGGTGTGCTCTTCATGACGCGCCAAGTCTCTGATCCGTATAAGTGCACTGACTTCACATTGGTGTTGAACATCCTGACCTTATTTTTGATGCTGAGTGCTGTTTACCTCCAAACAGAATTAAGAGTAATGAAAGCTTGTCTTGCTTTTCCGATTCTTGCTTTGATATCCTCATCAATTCCGCCCACCTGCAGTTGAGACGATGCTTCCCAAGTAGGTAAAGGTTGCTTCTTTCAAATTTCTCCCATTTATGCTGGATGATTGTTGTCTGCTGTTGTTGCTGCTGTTTCTGCTAGCCAGGAATCTTCATCACCTCTGTTTTCTTTCTGTTCACCTGAAGTCCTTCCTATTTTTGATGCTTCTCCTGCTAACTTGTTGCTTTTCACTTGCATATCTTCCAGTTTGTGATTTAGCAGTAGATTTTGTGGATCAAGGATAAGCTGCAATCGATGATAAGGTTTTTTCTTGTGTTTAGTAGAAACTTACGAATTAGCAGATCGTTAATGTTTGAAAAATACTCGCTAGAGTAAACATTACCATTAGAGATCATGAGGACGGGAGTAAGACAAGGCTGGCTGGCTGCCTACTATCTCCAACGAGTAGTTTCCTGATCGAGTTAGACTGGATAATGAGGCAGACAGCGGGCCGGGTAATGAGGAAACAGGTATAAAATAGGCACACACACAAAAAACCTTGGAGGATCTGGACTTAGCTGTTTCGATGTATGTCAGATTTCTCACAAACTGGAAGATATGCAAGTGAAAAGCAACAAGCTGGCAGAAAAAGAAGCATAAAAGATAGAAAGGACTTCAGGTGATCACAGGGAACACAGAGGTAGGTGATAAAGATTCCCAGTGAACAGCAACAGCAACAACAACAACAGACAACAATCAGCATAAATGGGAGAAATCTGAAAGAAGTCGATACCACATACAGCTCGCTTACCTCTCTTACACATAGCTCAAAGTGTTGCAATAAGATCGACTAAACCGAAACTTAGTATAAAAAAAAACAAGTCCAGACGCTGTTCCTATCGTGGCCAAACTTGGATTGATGATTTTTCATCTCACTAAGAGTACTTCTTCCCCTTAATTCTCTTGGATTTTTACCCTTTGTCTATTATTACAATTATTATTATCATTCGTCATAATTTATGCCCTTCGTGCAAACATCCTCTCAATACTATCGAATTTTCTATTTATACTATCCAGATAATTATTTACCTCATACTGACTAGCAATGTAATACAGAACTAGCGTCTTTTCTAATATGGGACTTGTCAGCTGCGTGTACTTCTATCCCTTTTCGATGGCATCGTTTGCGTTGTAGCCTGAAACTATTACCTATTAGCCTAGTGATTTAGATATTGTTGAAACATCTGACATGTCAACAGTATATGAACATTTTGTTCCAGTAAAAACCAATCACCGTTAAATACGAGATAATTTTAATTCCATATTAGTTTGATTATTAAATGTATCACACAGTGAAACAGTATTGTATACTGGATGACGTTTCGAACACAATTTATTGTTCATAATCATATCAACAATAATTATGATAATCATATCAGCATCAGTAGGTCACACTAGGTTGAAGATGAGGCAGTAACTCCTCGAAGAAGAAATTGCGAAATGGTCGCGTTATGTCGTTATGTCGTGAATTGGAGGTATTAAGAATTCATGGACTGGCCATTAGATCAGGTCCCAGTGGCTTAATGGTCTACGAACTCACTTTGTAACCAGAAGCTACTGGGTTCGAACCCTGTTGGCTGGTGTGTAATGCTGCAGAGTCCCAAACTTGGCCGACGAAACAGCTAGCTGTCCAGTACTCTCAGGTAGGTTTTCCAGTGGTTCTCTAACTGGTGTCAACTCATGATGAAATCTTCCATCTCATCAAAAAATCTAAATCCACCAAATGAAACTCTTAGATATTCTGTTCTTCTTAATGTTTCTATAATTCAGACTGTTTTACTCCTCCATTGTGTTATAAATAGAAAAGATAGACGAAAGTCTGTGTCTACGATTTTTATGTCTGCTTACTTCTTTTGTTCGAATATAACCTCATTTTACAACTTCCGTCTGTTAAATTCCTTCAGGTATGAATAAAATTGGATGATTCTAATATTACACAAGATATGAAAAATGACGTGATATACAGGTTAGAAATTTACACAGCTGAAAGGATTTAACTTATTTAAGTTAAGGTGTTTACTACCGCGTTTGCATCCTCTAACACTGAGGTATAGAATGTGTATATTGTCCTATTAGAGAGTTATCAGCTGGATATAACAGCACCAGTGATATTTTCACCGTTTATAGTCCCAGTACAAACGCACTGACATACTGCAACACAGGTGTATTCGCCTGAAAACTATTCGACAAGATGAAATGCCTACCGTGTATGCCAGCACTACTCACAATTAAGCTTAGAGCAGGATAAAAGTTCTCATACTGAAATTGGAAGTTCAGAGTGTGATTCAGAACTTCTGTCCAGTAGAAACAATCAGCAAGAATTTCACAACAGTTCTAACAAGTGGGCGACAGATTCCTGACTGAATGCCTTATCATTGTTAACTTTGTAAATCATGGTTATTCCCAGCCCTCATGTATACCTTATCAGATGTTACAATTAAATATTTGAATGACTCATTTAATATTAAACTGAAGCTTATTATGGCCCATTATTTTTTCATTGCGAAACAATAATCTACTACACAACAAGAAGACGTAGTTTATCTGAAAGGTGTAATGTATTCGCGCAACACATTTCGGACATTCTGATCACATACACACACACACGTGCTTGTCATACACAGTTATATAGAAGACAAAAAGGCATGAATAATTAATTACAATACAGGTCAGATTGTGTACAGGTCAAGGTCACAAACAGTGGGTAGGGAGTTGACGCATAGGTGTGGATAAGAAAAAAACAAAAACAAAGAAGGGGCTGAAAATATATTGAAGTAAATTGAACCTTGGTTCTAAAGTGGATTACGAAGGCAGGTTTAAAGTAATAACAAATAACTTTTGGACACATAAGAGAGGTATGAGTCTTTTTATGGCTAAGGCTTTAATAAATTTAAGTATGTGGCCCAAGCTTGTTTTATATATGGGCTTAAAGGCATTGTTCAAATCAACCTTGTGACTGTCTCTATAATGTGCTTCGCTATACATGATGTTGGACATCTATTTCTGGAATCACTTGTATTCATCGATTTAATAATAATAATAACAGCTTTATTCCAAACAGTATTTGTGGTACAGGTATGGAATTTTCAGCGTGCATTACAGTATATTGCATCTAATTACCTCATAAATTATATAAGATTTTTAAAAATCAAAAATAAATAAAAATAAAATAAATAAGTTATAAATAAATAAAATAAATAAATATTAAAAATTAAGAAAAAAAAACAGCGTAGAGTATTTCATTTCAAACAATGCACCACAGGATATGAAATATAAAGTTGATGTGTGGTTGTAGATGAGAACAACAGTGTAGTAGTAACGAGGAAAGGAAAACAAAAACTAATGGGACTATTTGTTAGCGTGCCGCAGTAAGTTTATCGTGTCATACCTAACGGATTTCTCATCACATAACAGCTGTGCCAGATATGGTATTGTGGATTTTTTTACTTTTTGGTAGTCCTAGCATATAGCTAGCCTCCTATAGCTGCTTCTAGTTCTACCAGATGAAATGCAAGGAGACAGATGCGCATAGAGAGGATGCTCGGGGTCCGACAATATTGCATTCGCTAGTTTCTTACATGACATTATATGTCTATCTACAATAGTGTTCACCAGTTGGTCTAACGATATCCCACTTGCCCTACTAACAGCTTTTAGTGCCCTTCTCAGCGAAGCAAAGTTTTCTTAAGTAGTCCAGGAAAGACTAATGGGGAGCAGTAAAGGAGGATGGGTAGAATACAAGAATTTACAAACTGAGAAAGCAAAGACTGCTTTATTTCATTTGTTGTTGCAACCACTTTGGAATGTGTTCTGTAGCCCTAACATGAGACACGTACATAGGGAGGACCCATCGGTCTCTGCAGGTTAGGGCTACAGAACACATTCCAAAGTATCTGCAATAACCAATAAAATCGCTAGACACAAGTGACCATGGAAATAGATGTCCAACATCATGTATAGCGAAGCACATTATAGAGACGAGTCACAAGGTTCATTTCAATAATGCCTTCAAGCCGATATATAAAACAAGGTTGGGTAACATACTTAAATTTATTGAAGCCTTAGCCATAAAAAGACTCATACCTCTCTTATGTGTCCAAAAGTTATTTGTTATTACTTTAAACCTGCCTTGGTAATCCACTTTAGAACCAAGGTTCAATTTACTTCAAAATATTTTCAGCCCCTTCTTTGTTTTTGTTTTTTTTCTTATCCACACCTTTGCGTCAACTCCCTACCCATTGTTTGTGACCTTGACCTGTACACAATCTGACCTGTATTGTAATTAATTATTCATGCCATTTTGTCTTCTATATAACTGTGTATGACAGCACGTGTGTGTGTGTGTGTGATGAGAATGTCCGAAATGTGTTGCGCGAATACATTACACCTTTCAGATAAACTACGTCTTCTTGTTATGTTGTCGAAACTCATAAAGGGAATTAATTTCTTTTAACAGGAATCTACTCTTGATATGGAGAGATTCTAGCATTTCAAAATATATATAGGGATTATTGTATGATAGTGTCAGGAAGTAGTTTGACTAAAGTCCTCTGGAATACCTGTTGATATTTGAAACGTGGACAAAACTATAGTTATATGAGAAGAATATGCCGTCGATTTGTCCCTAATAAACTTCTTCAAATTTACTTTAACTTTATGAAACAAATAGGCAGAAGAAATGGAGATGGATTGGCCATACGCTGAGGAAACCATCAAGTGACATCACTAGACAAGCCCTCGAGTGGAACCCGAAAGGGAGGCGGCGAGTTGGTCGTCAGTGCAAGGGTGACTTGGAGGAGGTCATGCGAGGAGGAGATGAAAGCATGTGGACAGACCTGGAGCAGGGTGAAAAAGTTGTCAGAAAACCGAAGGCAATGGAGGTGAACAGCTGAAGCCCTATGTTCCTCTAGGAACTAAAGGATAACATAATAATAATAATAAACTTCTTCTCGGTGTCAGGATTTCATCATGAAATGACATCGGTAAGAGAACCGTTGGAAAACCCGCGGGGAGTACTGGACAGCTGTTTGGTCGTAGTTTGGGACTCCTCAACATTGTGTCCGCCAGGTAATAGAATCCAGGTTACAAGGCGAGCTAGTAGGCCACTAAGCCAACGGGATCTGATAGATAGGACTAGACACATTACATATTATTCTGACTGGAAGATGTTCTGCGGAAAATAGAAAAAATAATTTCACATTTTCTTGGGGGGGAAACTCACTGACTGCCTAATTGCATTTTAAAGCAGGCTTGTTAGATGTCTGTTATCAGCTAAACCCAGCCAATTTACTCAATTATATTTAATTTATCCTAGTTTGCACAGATGTTTCGATCCTCAGTGATTTATAGTGTGGTTCACAGGAAATATATATTACGTAAAAAATGATTTTACTGAACTGTCGCGGGAATACACAGTAACCACGCATTAACACACTGACATCTGTCTAAGGAATACTGACAAAATAATCCTAATAATAATAATAACAATAATAGTAATAATAGCAGCTATCAAGCATTGGATTTTTAGAGATTGTGTTAGATTAGTTGGAGAGTTTTATTATACGCTGATATTGGAGAACCACATGGGAGAATTTAACAGCTGTTTCCTCCTTCCTAGTTTTTTTTTTTGATTGCAGCTTGATTCCAAACCGTATTTTTGGTACAAGTATGGGACTCTTCAACAGTACGCACGCACACCACGGGGTCCCTGCCCAGGAGCTCGTAGACCATTAAGCCACTGGGATAATGTGTTGATGTACAGAACAGATTTTTCAGCATTTTGCATATTCCCTGTACAGAATCTTCTTCATGTCGATTAGTAATTTACAGTACATTATTCGACAGAATATTATTCAAATTTTAAAACATTTAGTTCCATTTATGAATTTAGATAAGGTAGTAAGAAGACGTGATCTGTCTGAATCGTGTAATTTATTTGCGCGCATAACGCATTTTGAACAATCGGATCACACACACACGAACTTGTCATAGGAATATATATGAAATTAATAAAGATTTAAGAGGTGAGAAAATAGACTTAAGTCAAGTTAAAAGGACATACTCAAGCTCAAAATAACCAAGAAGACCACTAAACCAAATAGCAGAGGTAATAGTACATCTACTCTGACTGGTATCAAAACAAAATTTACCAAGGAAAGTTTAATGTGATGATGAATTGTTGCTTTGAACGCATAAAGGTGGTTTGACTTTTTTAATTGCCATCTAGGGTTTCCACAAACTTTAGGATACGCCCCATACACGTTTTATAGATAGCTTTAAAAGATGTGTGTCTTGTTTCTATAATAGGTTTCGCAATATAGGAGCTAGGTCTCCTGTTCTCCTCATTAATGGGTTATGAAGATTCTACTTGTTTCTGGAGTCATTTGGGAATATGCTGCTAAGCTAGCCCTTACCTGCAGAGATCGATGAGTCCTCCCTTCTATGTATGTGTGTCCACACGTACATTCAAATCGGTAAATATAATGGGATGTGACATCATTTTCGCATGGTCAAAGGGCATGGATATATACATTGGCTTCACATTCTCAATTATTATGATATTAGCTGCATAAAAAGTCTTTTTAATCACATCAGCGTTCAATCTTTGTCCAGTTATCAAGCTGCTATGACGCTCTATATAGGGTAGCTTGATGTACACATCTTTCTTAGGGGGCGAGTGGTAGAGTGGGTCTTGGTGTTCTAACTACTTTATATTACAATATATTGTTCAATTGGATACCTGCCACAGCTGCGAATCATTTCGCCTCTTCAAAACATACCCATCAGTATATTAAAAGTGAAATTCAAAAATTCATGAAACTACAGAGTTTTCTTCAATAACGTAATTACATGGTTAAAACAAAGTAAAGTGTAGTTAATTTTATGCATTATAGTATCTGTGAAATTAAGTAACGCAGCAATTTAAACAAGCCGCGGTAAATAACAGCCTATTGGTCATTGACAATTTCTAAAATATTACTATGGTGACATGAAGAAGATCATACAAAAGGGAAATGAAAGCCTGTCGGCAATCGTGTAGTTAGCTTAAAATAATAACAGAAGACAGAATGAAATGGAAACGTCCTGTTGAATCCCTGTTTTTCATCTGGGATACATGGAATGAATAATAAAAAAACGCAGTCGGTAGCTAGTAAAGTCTCACTAACTCATGCAGGGCCTTCAGTGTATTCTTACTGATAACTTCAGGGTTATTCTCTTCTTTTGTGCCTTTTATTTTCTCTCCAGAGAACTCGTCTTTTCACAAATCAACATGATATTTGTTTGATTAAATTCACTAAATTCGAAGGTCAAAAATTCATCTCAAGGTTGTTTTTTGGAAACCACAAAAAGAGATAAAACGTTCCGATCAAAACATATGATCTGATTTGTACTATAAATAGAAATTCTGCAAAACAAACAATATACCAAGATCACCTGTATATATACACTACGTCAAACAATAAGCATATACAAGCTACTGTTCTGACGCAACTGATTTCCAACCTATGATGCAGATAAGTATTGTGTACCGACACGAAATGCGTCATAAAGCATTCTATGATCGATTTGTAAGGATTAGTTTTGTACTCATATCAGCTAGTAGTATATCCCATCAACATATGAAGATTATTTAGTTACTACTAGGATTTATAACTGTTTACAGAAACTTGTTCATGTTCTGACCGAATTGAAACTCTACGCATCATTATTGAACAAAGCATGGAATGCCAATCAAACCTCTACCTCAACTTTATAGACTTTGAGAAGGCCTTCGACAAGGTTGACCGCGAAGTAGTTTGGTTGAGTACTACGGCGTACCCCAAATATTCATCAACCTTATTCAACAGCTATAAGACAACGGCACATGTCAATTGATCCACAACGGAAAACTCAACGAGGCGTTTAGAGTAAACACAGGAGTCAGTCAGACAGGGGTGCTTATTATCACTAATGATATTCCTAATTGTGGTGGACTGGGTTATGCGTCAGACTGTGAGTGGGAAACGAGAAGACACGGATATCCTGGACTGACCGACGTGAAGAACCTAGAAGACCTGGATTTTGCGCGTGGTTGATTTATGTTTGATGTCACACAAAATCGAAGACTTACAAGCGAAAACCGACAAACTGGTCGAAGAAGCAGTCGGCGAAGACAGGACTCCAGGTGAACATAGACAAGACAAAGGTTATGAAAATGACCAAGCAACCAGCCAGCAACGACAACAGCAACATCCAGCGTCAATCACCATCAACGGGAGGGATTTGAAAGAGATTACTTCATTCACCTATCATCTAGGGAGCACTGTCTCTCAACTACAGGAGGTCGGAACGGATGAGGATGACAAATCGAGCTAGAATCGGGAGGGCAAGAAACACATTCACTCATCAACCAACTGAAACCAATCTGGAAATCTTCGTCACTCAACTCAGAATCAACTACAACAAAATTCACTCGGATTTTCAATACAAACAACGTCAAGTCAGTCAGCTGTTTTATACGGATCAGAAACCTGGCGGGTGGGTCACAAAGAATATTTCCAACAGCCTGTTGCTGACCTTTATCAACAACAACTGTCTTCTCATTATACTAAAGATCAATCAGATGGCCTGGCCGGAAAGAATCACCAACAAGAAACTAACCATGGGAACAAACAAAACAAGAACCAATCGCTCACCAACAGCAAATAAGCAGGAGATAGTGGAGATGGATTGGATACTCACTGAGAGGCCACTGGGTGACATCGCGCGCGCGTCAGGCCATTGCTCGGGTGGAAGTGGAAAGGGGAGTGGCGAGTGGGACGTCAGTGCAAGGGTAACTTGGAGGAGATCGTGTGAAGAGGAGTTGAAAGAGTATGGCCTAACATGAATGCAGGTGAAAAGTACAGCAGAAAACAGAAGCAAGTGGAGACGTGCAGTTGAAGTCCTATGTTCCACTAGGAACCCAAGGGAACAGTAATAATAATAGAGTAACTTTTGCTTTTATTGTAAGATGTTTTAATTCCCTAATAATTTATAGACATGTCATATGGCTAACTAAACCAAAGTTAATAACAATCGTAATTATCCTATTTTTGAAATACAAATGTAAGATTAAATTGTAAGCAGGTTTTCACAAGTAATACATATATATATATATGTATATATTTACTCAGCGACGTCTACAAACGGTTTATCACTACTATTTTCTATTCAGAAACACCAAAAAATAGAGAAAACGACAGATTACACACTCACACACACATACACACAAAATAATCGCTTACACCTTTAGTTGAAAACAATGTGAGAAGAAACTATGAAGGTCTTTTCCCTAAAAACATTCTTATGATTAAATTATAGTATACTCCTTTTAAAGGAAAAAAGAAGCAACTATTAACTACTTCATAAAATCATTTTGTAGTTTAAATTTCTAATGACAGTTAAACTAATACATAGAAGAAAAATTTTAAGTTTTATCTTGTTTAGGATAATGTGATGAAATGACGCCATAGGTGTGTCTGTTTATATGTGTGTGCGTGTGTGCGGACAAGGCGAAAACGCCAGAAGAAAAAACCGAAAATTCTTCCCACCCTTTAACTATCTATCTATCTATGTATCTTACTAATCTTTTTATCAGTTAATATGATAAGAAAAAAGTCGTACAGTCACAGACACATTGACTGTCTCTGTGGCGTCTTCTCGTTCTCCTTCTTCTTGACTGTTATGATATCTGTTAGTTTTTGCATTTGATTTTCTTTCTGTTTTCTACTAACCAAAAAGTGTGCTGATTCTTATCTATAGTCAAAATCGAATCTAACCATATATATATATATATATATATATATATAAAAATCGAATAGTTTATTGATTTCTTATAGTTTGTTATATATATTAAGATAGTAGGTAGTTAGTTGTAGGGTATTTTTGATTGGCCGAATTTTTGTTTAAATGCATCAAAATAAATTGAGGCGCAAAAAATTAAATTTCTGACCTTGAAGTATGTTCAAATTGTCTAGTTCCTTAGTATTATTAAAGGTAATTAATAGATTTGTAATAGGTTTCATTGGATTCTTGTATTCTGTTGAATCTTCAAAATAAATTATTGTTTTGATGACTGTTAGAGGACTTTAATTTGACGGTTTTCACTCAGCCTATTGATCAAAAGAAAGGTCACTTAAATGGCTTCATTGAAAGATACGTAGATATTCCAATGAACTGAAAGCCTTGAGGAATTGATTTGTGAGGACACATATATGTTAACTGATTAAAAATGCCCATTAAAATTTTCAAAAGAATGGATACTGAACAAATAGTACGCATGGTTGGCGAGTGTCCTAACCGTTGGGGAAACCTTTTTATAAAAGAATAGATACTGAACAAAGAATACTCTTTTCGATAACCTCTTCTTCATCAGACTCTACAGTAATATACACATTATAATGAATGAATGAATAAGTGTTATCAACAACATTAATGCTGTTTAAATAACATCGAATCAATAGCATCAATAGCTCAACAGCATCAACATAAAATAAGGTGAATGTTAGAAAAATTAGGAAAGACAATATTACGAATTCGTTTTATTTTACAGTCCAACATAGTTAACTCTCCTTGTCCATTTTCTAATTCAAATATAAACTGTATTCCCTTGACTAGTGAGTTTACATGTGTCAAGAAGCTGCTGAGAGATACGTTCTGTTCTTAAAACTGTGAATACATATCTCCACCATTTTTTCGGAGCAGGATCAAATGAATTAGGAGCTATATTATCTCAACTATCCATAAATATGTCTGCTACAATTGAGGTTATTGATGATCCTATTGCTCCACGTTCTGTTTGTTTATATATTCAGCCTTGATATTTAAAGATCGCAAATGTGAGGTATAGCTGAACTTTCTAAAATAATTTTCTCACTGGGCAAATTTGTCCTATGATAAATTTCGAGATCAGGTGGTAGTTATATTTTAACTGCTTCTAAGGCCGTGTTCAATAGGTATATTAGTGAAAAGACCATTTATCCATAACGGAGTTATACTCCACCATCACAGTGCGAAAGTTCTACTCTTATATTACTAGATACACTGTATTCTGCTTATTACATCCAACCACAAACAAGGCGTCGATCAGTGAACAGCAAACTGAACAACCATAACCTGTCTGACTACAACCCATTGGAGGATATCGATTTTTTTTCTTCTCCTTTACTGTGTACCAATACACATTATGGACCTCTTTATGATTTTTGGTTTTCTGTCATTTGCTTATAACCAATTAACATATTTGTGCATCTATGCCCCCCCCCACCATTCCCCCCAATTTACGTGTCTCTTTATAAAATTCAATTTTCTTATTTTTCTAATATCAAAGTCTAATAAAAAAAAACCTGTTGATAAATATAAACGGTCTTACTTTGCTTTACGCCAGAGATATTTTTTACTGCGTAAAACGTATTTCTTCTTCCTATGAATGAATGATTGCATGAATGAATGCATGAATGACGTATATACTGATTGATGCAACCATAACATGTCACATACATTGGATTACACTTCCAGACAGTTAGCAAAATGGTCAGTTAAATTTAATAACTTAAAATTTAAATGAGAAACTTTAACAAACATAAAAAATTTATGATGAAAAATCAAAAATCACAAAGTTTATCTATCTGTCTATCAATATGTCTACCTGATCGCACACTCCTACCACCATTAACTTATGATCTAATAATTATGAGGTGATGTCATCATTACATCTACATATATTCTATTAATGATGGCTTCCTATGGAATCGATAGTTGATTTTCTTTTTTTTTAGATCGACGTCAAAATCAGCGTGTTTTTTCTTTCATTGCATAAAATTCCTCTCAGGTTTTCAAAGTAGATTTTTGTTGAGAAGGGATGTAAGTTAGAGAAGTGTAGAGGAAAATCTATGAGATGCTCACTAGCGATTGGTAGTTACCTGGGGTTCTAGTGGAACGTCGTGACATTGGCTACTAGTCGCGCTATGTCGTAAATTGTCACAAGTTAAAGTTCAAGGGTTGACCAGAAGGTTATAGGTTCTAATCGCGTGGCGTGAGTGCTTGTAGTTGAAGGGCCAGTCCTAAACTAGGCAGACGAAGCAGCTGGCTGACCAGTATTCCCTGTGGACGGTTTACCAGTGGTGCTCTAACCGATGCCAGCTTATCATGAAATCTTGTGACAGATATTTTTTTTCTTCAGTGTATGGTCGGAAGTTAGAAGTTGAAGATGACTAAGGATTATGAATCGATGGGCTTGGTATCAGTTAGTTTCGTCAACTCACTCCCCTGAGCTCAGTTCCCAATTGATTTGTAGAGTTGTACGGCAAGGGACTTTTAAAACGAATACTGTCCGGTAGAACTGTTTGGAAGTATGCCAATTTAGGATCTTCGATTCATTGATCCTTTAATCTACTGTTTCACAACTGACCTCTTGTATTTTCTGATTTAAATCTTGTCTAATTTACCAGCTCGCTAGTTTTCTAACCTGTCCTAAGCCTGCATAAGAGATATATTAAAAATACAAAAAATATAGAAAGACAGACCTATTCTTATCTGAGACCGGAGAGGCGAAATGACACAGCAGGCTGGCTGGTGAAAGCCCTTGGGAAGCCAGTTAATCGATGTATCTTCTCTTCTAGATGGAAGCAAGAATAAGAATGGGGATGTGGAACTGTCTGTACGATCTAAGAGGCTAGGGAGACTTTTCAGGTAGCCAGAGAAATGAGAAGATATGGCACGGAAGTGCTGGAAATCTGTGAGAGCAGATGAAATGGTTGCGGATTATCAAAATTTTTAGGTGAAGAGTCAATATTCTACTCCACTGTGGTCACCCAGACGACAACCACGAACACACTGAGGGAGTGGCTACAATGATGTCACCAGCGGCAATCAGAGCCCTAATGCAGTGGGAACCAATTTCATCCAGGATCATAACAGCAACGTTCAACTCAAAAGAAAGGCAGGTCACAGTTACCCAATGCTACTCACACTGCTACAAACAACACGAAACAAGAGAAGAGGGGAGAATTTTTACAGATAACTACGAACAGTAATGGACAGCATCCCAAATGGTGACATCAAAATCCTTATGGGCGATATGAATGCCAGACTGGGAGCAGATAAAACAGGAAGAGAACTCATCATGTGTCGAAAAGCTCTGGGTCACAGAAGTGAATGAGTAAGAAGAATAATTTGCAGACTTCTGCGCTTTCAATGACTTGGTGATCGGAAGCAGAGTGTACAAACACAAGGATATAGAGAAAGCAACATGGTTTTCAGCTGACGGACATACCACACACCAGATAGATTTCATCGCAATCTCAAGGAAGTGAAGACGCAACTAGCCTGCTGGATACAAAGACGAGAAAGGTAGCAGATGTGAGCTCAGACTATCATCCAGTTCAAGGAACCTTCAAGGTGAAGTTGAAATCCTTGAAAACAACTGGAGACAGGCCACAATTCAAATTCAACATTTGGGAAATAAAAGACAAAAAATTAGAAGAGATGTCTTCACTACAGATCAGATCAGAGCAAAGTCGGAGACACTACGTGTTATCAGCCGGGAAAACTGCGTGGAAGAACATTGGAACTCTCTGAAAGTGATGTTCAAGGAAATGCGTGCAACTTTTCTAAAAAGAAAGAAGAGACAAGACAAGGAATGGCTGTCAATGGATACCTGGTAGCTAATCGGGGAGAGGAGGGTGGTGAAAGATAAGATGACTCAATGCAAGAAATAAGAACAGAAAGAGAAGCTGAGTTCAGTGTACACGGCACTAAATGAAGAAGTGAAGAGGAAGGCTAGGAAAGACAAAAGACAAATCAACGACGCACTGGCTGGCAACTGAGGCATAAAAAGGGACCCACAGGTAAAAAAGACCTCAGAACATTATATCAGATAATCAAGTCTCTATCCGGGAAAAGAGCAGCTCAGACGATGAAACCAATAAAATATGTTCAAGGGAGCCTGATCACCAAGGATGTGAAAGAAATGAAACAATGGGATGATCTTTTTAAAGGACTCTTGAATCCACCAACACCTGCAACTCGCCCAGAAATACCACTAGCTGCACGTGGAGATCTGCCTGTCAGTGAACAACAATCCTCCAACGAAAGCAGAAATTCTAAGTGTGATCAAGCTTCTGAAGACCAGTCAATAAGGCAGCAGGACCCAGATGGAATTTCCTCCAAAGCACTGCCACAGATGTGCTCACGCCATTACTGCAAAAGATTTGGAAAGAAGGAAAGTTGCCTACCAATTGAAAGAAAGACTGACTACCTCGTCAACCTGCCAAAAAAGAGCGACTTACACCTCACTCTGCAAAAACTAGCGTGGAATAAAGCTATTATCCACGCCAAGTTAAATACTAAGTCTCACTAAGATCTACTGAATGCAGAAATCCACCCACAGGAACAAGCTGGATTTAAGAAAGACAAATCATATGCTGATCGAGCTGCAACTCTACGTGTCGTCATTTCGGAACAAAGCATAGAATGACAGTCAAACCTGTACCTCATCTTCGTTGACTTCAAAAACGTCTTCACAAGAAACCGTTGACAGAGAAGTAATTTAGAAACTGCTTGAACATTACGAGATGCAAAGCCGAAGTCTTTATCAACCTCACTCAACAGCTTTTATGACTATGCCAAGTGTCAACTGATCCACAACGGAAAATTCAGCGTGGCGTTAGAAGTGCATACAAGAGTAAGACAAGCTGGCTGCCTATTTACACCAATGATATTCTCAATTGTGGTGGACTGTATTATACTTCAGACTGTGCGTGGGGGCGAGGAGTCAAGAATAAGTTGGACGTCCAGTAAGAAGACTCTAGGTCTAGATTTCGCGTGTGGATGATTTATGTTTAATGTCACACAAAGTGGAAAACTTGCTAGCGAAAATCAACAAACTGGTTGAACAGGAAGCTTGAGAAAACAGGATTCCAGGTGAACACAGAGAAGACGCGGGTGATGAAAATAACCAATCAACGGTAACAACAACAACCAGCACCAATAACCATCCACCGGAGCGATTTAACAGAGGTTGACTCCTTCACTTATCTGGGAAGCATCGTTTTAACTGCAGGCGGAACGGGTAAAGATGTCAAAGTCAGAATCAGAATGGCAAGATACGCCTTCATCAACCTGAAACCAGTTTGGAAATCTTCTGCACTCAGAATAAGGAACAAGATTCACATTTTCTACACTAATGTCAAGTCGGTTCTTCTATATGAGTCAGACACTTGGCCAGCGTGTCAGGAAAAGGATTTCCAACAGGTCACTGCAGACTTTCATCAACAGCTGAATGATTCTCAGGCTCCAAACTGAAGATCAAATAATCAGAAAGGATAAGTAACAAGAAACTCTGGCTGGGAACAAACCAACAGACGAGAACCGATCGCTCAACAAATATGTAGGAGAAAGTGGATGTGGATCGGGAATATATTGAGGAGGCCGTCGAATGACATCACACGCCAGGCCATTGATCGAGTGGAATCTATATGGTAAACGACCATTAGGTCATCAGTGCTAGGGTGACATTGGAGACGATCGTATGAGGAAGAGATGAGAGTTTGTGGTCAACCGTGGACCCATATGAAGAGGACAGCAGAAAACAGAATGAAGTGTAGATGTATTGTTGAAGCCCTAAGTTCCACTTGGAACCCAAGGAAATAATAATGAAACAATATAATACTTTCTGATTTGAAGATATCATCATTTTCTAGTCCAATTTGTTATTTATTTCTAGCTGTATGTGTCCACTCATCTATGACTGTGACGCTGAGTGACTCAGGTATGAAGCTTGGAGGAGAGCCACCTCCTTCAAGGCTGTAGATAAGTTTTGTCGATGAGTGCTAGCAAGCTCGAAACTTTAGTCCACGATTTATGGTCGACTCCTTCCAACCATTTGACTTTCATTTCATTGATTATCATGATACCGAATCATTCAAGTAAGTGATCATATTGGATACTAAACTGGTCTAAATCAATATATATATATATGTATACTTAACTACTGAGGCTTCAAAGGCTAATTATTTTTTTATACTGGAAAACTGTGTGACAACTATTTGGGTGTGGTTTACAGTCTCTGAGGTGAAGATAATATTTTTTGTTTTCATCTACAGGGTGACACAGACAGTGACTGTTGTTGATGGCAGCAGTACACTGACAAAAGCAACCCAGAGACTGGATATTGCTGATCCAGGAATTGTTTAGGCCGAATCACAACTACAGAATTACTAATATTATCATTATTATTATTATTCTTCACTAAGGTTTCGAGTAGAACATAAGAAATCAGCAGAACATCTCCATTGAGTTTTATTCTCTGTTGTCGTTTTTTTCAGCTGGCTCCACAACTGCCCACAAACTGTCATCTCCTCTTCACAAAATCTCATCTAAATCAACCTCATGGGCCCAAATCCCCATTCTATTATAGATAAGATTTTATTTTAATAAATGACACAGAGGAGTGTTTTACAGAAATATTCACTGATGACCAAGTTTCGAGCACAAACTATTGCCACTCATAATCATATCAAGTTAATCACTCAAACAAGTTTCTCCTTTCATTTATATACATACGTGGAATTGATGATTAGACATTTGAATAAAAATCAATATGCGATAATGTACATTCAGAAATAGTAATATGAGTCTTATGAATCCAGTACAATCAGATGGGAAATAAGACGAGTGTTTTTATAGTCAAAATAAGTAACTTGTTAGAATGTTGTGATGTACGTGAATTGAATTGAAATAGAATACAATTTAAGATTATTTATTATCCTCCTCTGATTTGACTTGTGGGAGTAATATCTTACGTATCTCTGGTATATGCATTGAGTAATATCTATTGCGCATGTGTTGAATGTAGACTCGATGAACCAGGCAGGATTCAGTAATCAATATCTCTCTCCTTCCATCTACCTATATTACTTCTTGAAATTTTAACCCTCTCCTACCCTATGGTGTAGTTGTGTATTAATGCATGCAGTGCACTTCAATCGCTAAACCTTTGTCTATATTACTTATTGTCATGGGATCCATCGTTCTAACCCTAGCTAAATTCTTATGTTCTGACAATCTGATTACCCCGATCTACTAGCTTGACCTTTGTAGTTGACTTAACTCACAGTCATTGTAGGGTATTTTGTAAATTAGATTACTTTTTTAACTGGGTCCACCTGGGGTTTTAGCCTACATAGCTTGTCTCTAGTACTATAAAAATACATAAACCAGGTCACTCCATAAGAGCAATGGTAGATTTCAGAAATACGCCGAAGTATGAATAATATCGAAACACTTAGCTATAATAGTATGTCCCATTAGAAATCATTCGAACTCTTCTAGGCTAACTAATTCATATGAAATGATAAGGATACTAAACGACATTCAATTAGAGAATAATTTTTAAAAATGGTCACTTTTGATATAACTATTCTGTACATTAATATACCAATCAATCAGTATAGCCTTAGAAGCGGTTAGAAGTGAGCTTACTTCTGATCCAGAACTTAGTCATAGGCACAAGCTGTCCATTGAGAAAATTATTTTAAAAATTCAGTCACACCTCACATCTACAATCTTCAAATTCCAGGCCAAAATATATAAACAAACAGAAGGTGTAGCGATGAGATATCTATATTGACAGCTGGGTAAATATGACTCTTAACACGACATTTAATCCTACTCCAAAAATATATGTTGGAGATATCTCGGTGACACTTTCACAGTGTTAGCAACAGAACATATCTCTAGCTTCCTGACACGTATAAAAGCACTAGTGGAGGGAATGAAATTCACATTTGAATCGGAAAATACACAAAGTGAATGAACTATGATGTTAGATTGTAGAATGAAGCGAATAGAAGAGGGTAAATTACACACTAGCGAAGTTTATAAGAAGCCAACGCATTCAGCTAATATATATTTAGACTTTAATCCATCTCATCCGTTATCTGTCTGTGAGTGAAGGCAGCCTTAGCTAAGTGTCTGTCTAAGAAAGTGAGCAGTCGCATTAAGTAGCACAAAAAGACTTAAACAATGAAATGAAACAGACAGAGGAAAGGCGTGTTGGTTTCAAATAACTAACTATCCAATAAAACTCATTAGGAAGATCAGAAAAGACCAAGAGCTAAATAAAAATAATGATGAAACTAATAGTGGTAACATAAATAAGAGAGAATATAAGGCATCTACCTTTATACCATATAAGGAGGGACCATCTGAGGAGACCCTACGTAGGATTCTAGACAAAGTGGGAATTACGGTGGCATTCAATCCTTCAAACGCAGCCAGGTAACACAAGCTCTGTAGGTTGAAGGACCCAGTTGACCCAATTAAATCAAATAATATAATTTACAAAATACCCTGCAGTGACTGTGAGTTGTGGTAAACTACATAGGTCAAACTAGTAGATCTGGAGTAGTCAGATTGTGGGAACATAAGAATTTAACTATGGTAAGCATGGTTGACACCGAGAAGGTAGGTATTTTGGAAAAAGAGCTCAGCACTGCACTGCACTGTATGCATTAACACACGACCACACAATGGGGTGGGTTGGAAATGGTTCAAATTCTAAGAAGTGATATAGGTAGGTGGAAGGAGAGAGAGATTGATTACTGAATCCTGCCTGGTTCATCGAGTCAATCTACACCCAACACATGCGCAATAGAAATGACTCAACACAAATACCAGAGATAAGTTTGGGAGATATTATTCCCAGTCAAATCAGTCCGCATTATAACACTCTAACAGGTTTTTATTTTATGAAAAAACCGTCTTATCCCCCATGTTATTGATGAAAAACACTCGTCTTATTTCCCATCCTATTATATGTTTTATTGATAACACTAACAGCGATCCCGAATGTACTTTATCTGCCTTTCTCTTTCATGCATGTCTGTTTAGCCTTTATTGATTTTATTCATTCGTCTAATCATGTGTATAAACGAAGCAAGAAAGTTGTGTGTGAGTGATGCGTTGATATGAGATTATGAGCAGTAATAAATTTTGTATGAAACGTCATAAGTAAATATTACTGTATAGGTGTGTATGTAGGTTCTGTACGTGTTGGGGATCTCATCAATTCTGAAGGAAAGATAGTCTCTTCTGATATTCACGTCAATGTGTTACCCATTGTTGCAGTCAGAGAAGTGACCACTAAGTCATTAGGTCTTTCAATTCACATTGTTTAATGATTACATTGGGATTGATGACTGAGAAGTCGATAGTCCCATGTGTCTAGCTGTGCTAATAGCCTCCAACCGTTTGTATCGATTCAGTGACGACTCATCTGGCTTGATTACTGCAGTGTGGAATTCAGTCAGAATCAATAGTATGGATTACAGTTAAATATAACATAGGTTACTCTATCACTTTGTCTACATTTCAGCCGTTAGTGATATTGAAGTAATTTATTGGGCGGTGCTTAGCAGAAGGATCTAGAATACACAGTTTGTCCTATTTGGGACTCATCATCCGGATGTACCAACATTTGTTAGTGAGTGGTATTTGAGGGATATGATGTAAGAATCGAACCAACCAACCATCGTTTCAAATGCCAAAGTGCCATACACTTGACCAATTGTGGCCACAAGAGCCGACTTGCCTGTGCAGTGAGCGAATATTTCCACAGAAACTGAAGATTCCGGTCAAATCAATCAATAGGCGTCATTCTATCTGCTGATCTTTCCCCCTGGTCGTCACATATCTTGATGATTTCTAAGAAAATATTCCATCTTACATTCTACATCAAGAAGTAAAGATATTCTGGTATAACCCAACCTTTACTCCTACAATTCGTTAACTCTCTCATTCTGCCTATTATTCTCTATTGTTCCTCCTTACTTATTCCAGGGTTACTAAAGAAAAACAATATCTTATTACGTAGGATGTTAAAGGTTGCCAGCAGGGTAAGCCACAGGATGCCACTTAACCAGCCCGTTAATATTCTGGTCGACAGGCACTTGGACTCATATGAAAAATGGGCTAAATCCACTTTCATCTAACTCACACCACCATCTTCTTCATTCACAACTCTCCTTTTGTATCTCTTCAGGTAGAACCGGAAGCCTATATAGAAAAATATATATGCCCACACTAGCAAGTACAAAAACTCAACCATACCCTACTTAGCTCGTGTTCTGTGCGATAAAGAAAGCATTGGGCGTGATACCTACAACTCATTAAATAGTCAGTAGAACAACTGGATCTCGTCTTTCCAACTCATATCATTTTTAGGTACACCGTTTTCTTTCTTTCTTTTCCCTTTCTCTCTCTTTTTCTGTTATATGCTGCTTTGTTTCTTTCTTCCGCTTACACCTTCAAACACTCTGTTCACTTTTGGCTTTGCTACCGACATGCCAATATGTTGTTATAATGAACTGAAATTTCCTTAATCTATTTAGAATTTTATTTATTGTTAATGTACTAACTGGATGCAATAGTGCTGTAAAATGCTGAGAATTCCATTCTGTATCGCAAGTACTATACAAATTATTATTAACCGAGAAATCGAAATTAACTTCAAAACAAGTAAAGATGATATGTAACGACAGAAGACAAGGGCCAGGCAACAGATCCTTCATTGAGAAAATCAACAGATATTTATAGATTTTTATGTACATTATTATTAGCATTATTACTAGCAGAGAAACAGCGTCTTCTGATTGGTCATTTCCTCTCTGGAAGTTAATCTCTCATCTCTTTGTGGCCGTTTCTCTGAAGTTCATACCATATATCTGCTAATCGTATCCGCCCACGCAAAGTCTGCTGTGATTGGTTGTTGAGCTAGTCTTTTAGGACGTACACACTGACGTAAACTGCTGTTCCAGTGATTAAGATAATAACGATACTGTGTAACGCTCAAATCGATAGTGAATTTATTGATATTCACTGTTACATTATCACTGGTATCTTCCAGTGTAATATACAGCTTCAGTGGTACATCTCCATTTTACCCATTTCTCTGCCAACACAGTCAACTGGCTCCACAACTACTCACGAAATTGTCAAATACAGCTAGCTTTGCCTGCCTTTAGCCGAAAACCTTAAAATAACCACTGCAAGGTATCATCACGCACTGGAGTGAGCCCTTTGTCTTTCTCTCTGTTTGGATTGTTGGATTCCTCCTATCGGCCGTCAATACTCTTATTGCATCATCGGATTTCTGAGTATTCAAGGTCATTCTAACTATATACAGTTTTTGTCTAACATTTTGACTTTTATATGGAACAGTAAAAGCTCTCTTATCCACATAATCTCCATTTTACTCTTGGATGACTGACACATCGATTAGTAATCGGGTCCCACCCATTGGCCTGGCTTGCGATATCACCTAGAGTTTTCCACAGTGTATGTTCACTTTGATCTTCATTTCCTCCTGCCTATTTGTTAGGTAATAGGCGCTTGTTTGGTTCGCTGCCTGTCAGGGTCTTTTGTTGCTGTCAACAATCTGATCTTCACTTTTGAGCGAATGGGACAGGTGCTGATTACAATCTGCAGAAGGCTATTAGAAATGATCTTCAAGACGCATGTTGCAAGTCTCCGAACCATGTAGAAGCAATGACTGGACAAAAAGTTGAACAATTGGATCTTGTCCATCATTGGCTTCAGAGTAGTTAACGCCTATGAAGTCACATCAAACACCAGGCCATTACTCGTGTGTAAGCCTAATGGGAAGCGATGAGTTGGTCGTCAGTGAGAGGGTGACATAAAGGAGGTCATGTGAAAAGGAGATGAAAGCATGTGGGCAGAGGTGGAGCCAGGTAAAAAGGTGTGCAGAAAACCAAACGCAATGCAGACGTGGGGCTGACGCCCTATGTTCCTCTAGGGACTGGAGGAAACAATAACAGAAAACCCAGACTCCCTGATCCAATTCTTACTGTCTTTGATATGCTCACCCCTAGAGCCTGTGGATAGACCGATACCAACCAGGTAAGTCAGTAAGAAAGAGGAATTCTTCTGAATTTCTCCCAATGATGGTGACTGACGTATGTTATTGTTAATTCGGAATATTCAGTACTACTGTTATCTCTATGCCTAGCTGAAATCGTGGCTCTTCTGCCTCTACCACTAACTCATTCGTTTTCTCTTGTCACGGTACGAAGTCGGAATACAGTAAGAAATTATTCCATTTCCGTGACATCGCCATGCTACGCCTAGAAGATGGTAGTCTCCAGAAGTCAATTAACCGAAAGCCCACATGGAATGGACAATACTTACATTTTAATAGTTTTTCTCCAAATAGCCATAAACGAGCACTAGTCAAGACTTTGTACTATAGAACGAGAAGAATATGCTCTATAAAGGAACTAGAGGAAGAATTTACGATTCTCGAAAAGGTGTTGAAAAACAAAGATTGATTAATAAATATGGAAGATTTGAAAGCTCAAATACCTTGCTTAATTATTGCCTATCACATGGTTTCCTATATATATTGAGTAATCATCATTTTCTTTTAATACATCATTGATTTCGCCCCAAACTTTGGCGTTCTGCTTAAATCAATTAGTTGTCCGATTTTCCATTCAACACAGTACGTCATATTTCCTCCTCAGTTCTTATTGTCTTAACCATTCAATTATTTCCTTCATTTGCGAAGTGTAATAGCGCACGTGTTGAAATGGTTTTGAAATTCCCGGTGGGTGATGAAGAGATCAGTCTATGCTTGAAACCGAAGAACATTGTGTCATATGATGACATACTACAGAGCACTGTTTTACTTAAAGACGCTAGATGAGAACAGGATATTATACAACTAATTATCCTGAAAACTCTGTAAATTGTATAGACTTTTTGTTCAAAACACAGCCTTTATTAATATTATTCTCAATAGTTGATTTTTTATTTTTTTCGTGTTTCTTTCATGTTCCCCAGTGGAACATAGGACTTCAAGCTAGTGGCTTGAAGTTTCTGTAGCAGTGTTTATTTTACAGGATGGGGTCGCTAGCCTCATGCCCAACCTTTCCTCTTTATCAGAATTATTTCTAGCTCAGCGAGTTTCAGGAGTGCGTCGGCCGGGGATTGAACCACGGACCATGTGCATGGTCAGCGAACGTCCTAACCGATATACCACCGACGCACACAGTTGATTTGTAAGGATTAGATATGTTTTAACGATCTGATAACGGACTGGTATCATTTAAAAACCATTGAAAGCCAGCCACAGGGAGTAATGGACAGCCAGTTGTTTCATCCTACTCTTGAAATCATCGCCAGAACTCATCCCTTGACAGGGGTCGAACTTAGGACCTTCCGGTTACAAGGCAAGCTCGTATACCACTCAGTCACTGAGACCCAATTCAAAAGCCACTCCATGAATTCTGACCTCTACCAATTCTTGATTTAGCGCGATCACCAACCATGCGATGCTCACTAGTGACTTGCTGCAGGATGAAGTTTCCTGGAGTTCTAGCGGGAAGTCGTGACCAGTGAGGTCCATCCAGTGAAGCGTAAGGATGGATGTCCCACCGATGACACTGGTTGGGGGTTGCGCTAAATCACAAATTATTATTATTTGAACAGAATTCTATGAGGCTTAAAAATCCCCACTGAGTCATATGAAAAAGAGAAGACGTTCAAAGAAGAAACTCTTTTCGATGGCGAATTCATTTATTTTATTTTATTTTTTTTGATTCACAGCTTGATACCTGTGCAATCGCATTTATATACAATTATCTTGTGTCTGTCTGTGTGTATACATGAGGTTTGTCAAGTTCAGATAATTAATCAGGTAATACAAGAATGATCTAATTCAGAAACAAGGTTAATTAGACAGCAACTAAAGTAAGATTGATTTAGTAAGTAAGTTAGATGGTGTAATATAATCGACTAAAATGTTTCAACTTAGGTCAGCGTAACAACAGAGGTAATTACAGGTAGAGACTAAGTAGAAGTGTGGTAGGGAATAATGCCAGTTAAATTGGAACTGAAATGGAGCAAATAAATTGGATGACGTAACATAAATGACTAGTAATTGAGTGTTGGTCAAGTCAGTAACAGTAGTAATGAGGTGTAGAAATTAAGTCGGGTGGGGGTTGAGAACAGGAAACTTGAAAATGTACAATATTACAATTTGAAAAGACAAAAAAGTACGAATGAAGTGACAGAAAGAAGTAGAATTTAACTGCCGGGTATTAAAATATATAACGTCTACTGCAGGTGTAGTGATTGAATGAACTTCTGTATTCAGAGTTCAGGACTTAGCAAGTAGATTGCCATTGCTTTTGCGGATTGGCGAGGTTTGACTGTCGAAAACTTATCCGGTGGGACTTAGACACATTTTATTGAAGGGTATGCGCTCGAATAAGTATCAGTTTTCAATAGATAAACAGTTCACACAAGTACACTGATTTATAGCCATACTGGTGAGTATATTTGTAAAGAAATATGTCTGACTTTTAAGCTTGCTTCATTGCTATTGGTCGTTGGAAGTTATTCACCGGATTACAGGACCATTTGAAAACCAGGTAGTACCTAACAGTTAATTATCCATATTTTAGAACTCTTCAGCAGTACGTACAAAAAAAGGATTCAAACCTAGAGTCCTCGAGTTACAAAGTGAGCTCGTAGACCACTTAGCTAATGATGGAACCCACCGGTCACGACTTCTCATTAGAACTTCAGGTAACTGTCTGTATAGAGGCAGTTGCTGGTGCATAACAGATAACATTTCAAGTATCGTTTTAAAAGGATTTCATTAGTTACAGGTTTTCTAACCGGAATGTCCTGAGTTGCAATCCCAGTGGGTGCCTACCTCAGAACAGCCCCAGACGATGACGAAATACTTGTTCAGTACTCCTTAGTTTTCTAATAGTTGTTTAACTTATATCAACTTATGACCAAATCTGTAAACAATCAGCTTCCCCATATATACATATATTAGACTGTAGCCCGAGTATCTTTTAGATTCAAAGTTGAAGTGCATCTCTACAAAGTAAAATAAAAACCTGATCTACAAATCTTCTCCATCCTATCTAAATCTGACGAGCAGAACACGATTTTTTCTGTTCGAGAGTGGGAAGAATTCACCAAAAGGCAAGGATCCACCAGAGAACAGTTATTCTGCCTCCATGAGTGCCTTTTTCCATCAAATCCTATCGATCAGTGTAAGATACAAACCACCAGTCCGCTGCCTAATGGGATGAAAATTGGCCGAACAGTATGGAAAACGAATGGTCAAATTGATGATTACAGACCCACTCTTTATCGGATCAACAAATATCAAGATATAACAGATACTAAAAAAGAAAAATTAGAGAAAATCCCCAACCAGGAACACCTGTCAACGCTGTCAAGCAGAAAACGCAGAGAACAAAGACGGAGGGTCCTCAAAATCAAGCTAGCCAAAATTAGAAACCAACATCCGGACAATATACCTATTGACTGTGTAGTCAACCTATCAAAACAATCACTATCAAAAATGGAACAACAACTACTACAAAAAGGATTAAACTTCGACATTAGAGACGCTTCGAAAACTGATTTCTTCGCCACTCTTGAATTATTACTGAAGTCACCAAAATTGAACGAGGAAGCACAAGAAAAGGTACGCCAAACAATCGTACTAATGGTCAAACAGAAAAAACAACACGCACACTAAACGCACATTAAAAATAGGAAGGATATCTATCGTCATTCTACCAGTTGACAAAGGAAGAAAAACAGTAGTCATGGACAGAGAAGAATACATCAAGACAGCTGAGAAACTACTCAAAGACAAGGATGTATATCAACAGATCTCAAACAAACATTAGACAGCCGCATCCAAAGAACCTTAAACAAGCTCACTAAAAACAGATGGGCAGATCACAAAACAAGACCAATGACGAATGAAACCAAATGGACCAATCCTACCCTGCAAATTAACTACCCATCTCAGACAACACAATCACATTAAAATTTAAAAAAAACCACCAGTTGAAAACAAGTAAAACAAGCAATAAATGAATGAAGGTCATTTTGAATCGGATCATCCTACCAAGTACAGACTTTTTTGAGTAAAAACAAAACACTATTGGAGATAATAATCTTCAGACAGACAATGACGAAATACACATTGAATACTTTAGACTATTATAATCAGAATAAAAGTCGATGATAGTTTTTTTTTTGCTGTTGTTTTGTTTTGTAAAGTTTACAGACTTGTGAATAAGACAATGATAAAGAGAAGTGATGTTAGAGTGTTCTGAAAGTCCATCATTCTTCTTACAATGATCCTTTTATGATGACGTTATTTTTAGAGGGTCTGAAAAAAACAACAATAATAAAATTAACACACTGTTCACTATACTCGATAATAATGTCAACAATAAAAAAAATGTATTTAATTATAAGTATATACAGTTTACAGGAAACCAACACATTCAAACAGATATTTAGACTTCCGATCATCCCATCCTATGCCAGTAAAAATAGGATTGATGAAATGTTTAAGTGACAGAGCACAAAAACTAAGTAGTACCAAGGAAAATCTAAGACATCAAGTGAGGCATATGAGAGGAGCTTTGAAACTTAATAATTACTCGAATAAATTAGTCAGGAAATATGTAGGGAAGTGTAGAAATAAAATAAACAATGATAGTAGTGATAGCGATAATAATAATGACACCAACAATAAGGAATCTAAATCATCAGTAGTAATTCCATACAAAGAAGGAACCTCAGAAACCTCCGAGACGGAGAATCATTAACAAGGCAGACAGGAAGAAAAGTGACTGGCATTCAAACCACCCACAAACTTAATTAGAAACAAGCCTTGTCGGTTAAACGATCAATTCTGTGGAGCCAATTAAACGAAACAATTTAGTCTACCTAATATCCTGCTGGAATGATTGTCAGGTTAAATACATAGGTCAAAATAGTAGAGCAGAGGCAGTCAGACTAGCCGGAAATAAAAACCTAGCAGCGAAATCTAGATTATTTGACCCGAATAAGAAGAGAAATATAGAGAATAGTTTGACTATAGCAATACATGCAATCACACACACCCATACAAATAGGCTGGATGGGATAGGATGACAGTTTTAAAATCTAATGTCACAGGGTGGAGGGAGGGAAAGATTGATAACAGAAGCTTTGTTTATCGAATCAACTGCAAGCTAACACGTGTAGTAGGAATGATTCAACACCTGTCCACCCAGATATCTGGAAAATTCTACTACCCCAACGACGACAAATAGGAGAGGACAAAGAAAACTATAAAACTGAAGTTTCGAAGTCGTGTGATTATAATTGATGATGAAATGATTATGAACAGTAATAAATATTGTTCAAAACTTTATCATCCAGTAAATAATAATACTGTTCCATCATTGTGTGTTATATCTAATAAACAAACTAATATGGAATCACTTACTACCACAGTACCCACGTTTTACACATATACTAGTATATACAGTTGTCTAATGGTAGGGGGTCCGGATTCGATTAGCACACTGCAAAGACACTGTGAAATCTAGCTTATCAGATAGCTAACCCGGTAAGTAGGGTATGTCGGACTTGAGGCTAGCAACTTTATCCTGTTAGAAGAAGGCTAATGAACCTTTAAAGCTGGAAGTCCTATGTTTCACTTCGAAGACGAACGAATTTAAACAAACTGATGAATAGAGTAATCGTAAACGAGGTATCAATTTTTTCTCGCAGTGATTTAAACGAATTACTTCAAACTGGAAATGTGAAAAAATTCTTGAATAACTTCCGTCTATTACTTGTTTCATATGCAGCATTACATAAAATAAGCACTACCTTCCTAGGCGTGCGGTTGCAGATATACAGATTTTAAAAATTCTCACTAACCTTCATCCCTTTTGTACATTTTCATTTACGGTGGTTCAATTTCACCACTGCTCTTCTCTTCTAGTATTAGGCTTGTTCGAAGTATGAGAACTTAAAATGGTGCACACTTATGCGAAATTCAACTGTAATGATTCACTCAGTCAGTCGTTTAGATGTCAGGTGGAACGTAGGGCTTCAACAACTCGTTCTCAATTCATTCTGTTCCCTGAAGCTCTTTTTTACCCCACCCCCCTTCATGTCAACTTCAAGCGATTACATCGTTGTTTCCCACTCTAGTTTACCTCAGGTCATGATGCAAAATGTCATTCAGTGGACACTTAAGCGTGGGTTGACCTACCTCAATTTTCTTCTGTGAATTTGTTGGGCAATATGTTCTCCGTTGACTCGCCAACTGTCATATTTGCTTGTTGTTAATCCTTTCTCACCATCGGTTCTTCAATATTGTGCAAAATTCTTCTGACGGTATGTCAAGTTGCTTAACCATATAAGAGAAGTGACATGATATATATGTGTAAAATTTGGGCACTGTGGTAGTAGGTAATTCACAAGATAGCATGGATCTCGTTTTCTCTATGATATAAGTTTAGCCGCCCAGTAAGTTCTATTCATTGGGACCTTGAGTTCTTTGTTTCGTGCCCAGACTTTATTGATCACACCTGAATGGCAAGGATATCTAAACATCCTTTTTGAGAGCTAATTGGAGTTGTAGAACTCTATTGTTAACACATCCATAACGCCTAATAAATCTCAGTGGGTAATTGTTATCTAACAATATTTCAGTGAGGTGTTGTCTTTCTTCTTCAGTTGTATCGGCAGTACATATCCGGTGAATGCGTTTGAACAAACTCTTAAACAACGCCCTTATTATACTGTAGTGGAAGGAAACTATAATAATTTAGATACTGTCCCGTCTATGTGGACTTTCTGTAGACAGATCGTTTTACTGACCCATCTTCTCGGTGGCTTATGAATACATCTAAAAATGGCACGTAATCATTATTCTCTTTCATATATATTAGCGATATACTGTTTTGTATTCTATTCATCTGGATTAGAGATTTCTATGGCGTCTGTTGGTTTATTACAAATGACTAATATGTCATCCACATAACTCTTATAAAAATAAACTTTTTCATTCAATTCCTCCACTAGGTTCTCAACATGCGAAATGTATATATCAGCTAACAGTGGACCCAGAGGGGGCTTCACATAACAACGCCATCCATCGACCTGGCGAAAATGCTCGCCGTCAAATGTAATTTCAATATTATTAGTACGTAGAAGCAGAAACTCGTTTAAAATAAAATATGGACACTGGTAATAGTAAATTATTGCAAGACATGTGATAACATAAAATGTCAACCGTCTGTAGAAGAGGTATATCTATGGAAAACATGTTTTTTTCCTTTATATCAACGTTATGAAGGCACATCATTTACTCAAAAGTATCTATCAATGCAAACTTACAGATGCTTCTTCTAATAGTAGGCTGTATTATTTCCACTAGGCGCTATGCAAGTTTGTGCTTTGGAGATCTGCACATTGATATTATAGGACGGAGAAGAATGTTAGGTCAATGTGTTTTAGACAGATCATGCATATGTGTGTGTGGTAATTAGGATTCCGTGACCTTAAGTGCATTGGTTTTCTCCCTGATAATTGCATTCATCTTTAAGAGTTATGAAAGTGTCGATCAAAAAGCTCTACCGATTCAATCAGCTCTCAGAAAACGATGTTTAGATATCCTTGCTACTCAGGGGTGATCAGCAAAGTTTGGTCACGAAACAAAGACTCAAGGCGGCAGTCAATAGAAATCATTATGCAGACAAACTTATCTTCATAAAGAATACTGCTGTTTATTTCAGGAACTATCTACCAGGTCACCAAGCTCCTTGAAATGAGGGAATCGTTATGACCTGAGAGGGTCAAATTATGTGAGATATGAAAGTTAGCAATGATATTTGAGTTCGTCCTTGTGACTGATTGTGTCTATACTGTTCAGACATGGTTATCAAACCAAAGGCAAATCTGCACTTAGACACACACTGCTGGATGTATTTCAGCTTCGTTAGGCGGAAAACCCAAGAAAAGAAATAAAGGCACAGTGAGCTATCTCTCAAAGAACAGAAGTAAAGCTCCCTCCAGTGTGATCGGTGATGTTTCAGATCAACGCAAAATAGGCACACTACTAACTTATTAGCTCCTCAAAGAGCGAGGCATTAAATGTGACTGGAGGTTCTCTTGATAGCCTGACAATTAGGATTTAAATTTTATAAATTTTGGTTAGATATACCATGACAAAAGTCGAACAAACGAAATTAATTCCAAATCTCCATAAATCTGGAGGCTGGAATTACTGTGGCATTTAAACCAACCAACCAACTATCTCTGAGATAAACTTTGTCGACTAAAGAAACCCATAGATCCTAATAGAGAAAAGGAATATAATTTACCAAATACCACGCAATTATTGATTGTGAGGACAGTTACACTGGTCAAACTACTAGATGTGGAAGTCAACTAGATCATTGGAACATATAAATTTAGCTAGACTTAAAATGACTGACCCTGCTAAGTTAAATAACCTAGAAAAAACACAGCTCAGCCACTGCATTGCATTTATTTGCATGTAATCACACAATAGGTTCAGTGGGGTAGGGTGGGAGTATTAAAGGGTGATATAGTTTGGAGGAGAGAGTGGGAGAGAGAGGTTAATCACTGAAGCTTTGTTTATCAGTTCAACACTGCACACGTGCAATTGGAATGACGCATCTACGCTTATACTGGAGATATGGATACTGACAATAAAATTTGGTGAGAGGGAGAAAGAGAGGAAATATGTAAGACAAACTGTGAGTCAGTGTGACGAAATTGATACTAGAGAACTATTGGGAAACCTTCATGGAGTACTAGACAGCTGTTTCATCCTAGCTTGGGACTTTTCATTAGTACGCATCCATAAGGGTTCGAAACCGGAACCTTTTGGTTACAAAGCGAGCTAGCGCATTGACCATTAAGCCACTGGGACATGTTCCAGTGGCCCACGAATTCTAACTTCTGCTAATTGATGACATAGCGCTGATGATGAAATCCTCCAACCGGTGAAAATAAAAATCCTTACAAAACCAGTACTTAAAACTGATATGATTATGAACGGTAAGTTGTACTGGAAACCTTATCATATAGCATTACTGTTTGATATTTTAAAATAAACTGATCTAATACGAAGTTCATATAAAAATCGTCTACTATACAGAAGTGCAGTTTCACAGACAACTTAATCCGTATGTATTTATGTCATCGATGATAGTTTTATTATTTGTGATTTAAAAAAAACCTACTTCAAATCTTCAATAATGCCCACCCAAACATCGATTTTACACTTGAGACTGAATCTGACGAAATGTTCCACTTCCTTGATGTCCATCTGACAAGAAACGTCAACAACTCTCTGAAAAGGTCCATATACAAAAAGCCTACATGGAATGGACAATTCATCAAGTTTCAAAGCTTCGTGCTCCTTACAGAAAAAGGAACCTGATACACACCTTTTCCTCGAGAATTCGAAAGAAATGCAGCGAGGAAGTGGTTGAAGAAGAACTGCGTAATCTCCTAAGAACTCTGATGGAAAACTGTTTCCCACTTAGGTTCATAGACAAGATTCTCAAATAAAAGAAGACTTCCGAACAAGTCCAATCCGTTGCAAAGAAAATACTTCTGCTTAATCTAGAATTCAAAGGTGATATTGAAGCAGAAATCCTCCGTAAACGCCTCTTCAAATCGCTAAGGAAAACAAACTTCACCGCGAGCCTACAACTGGCGATTTCCTGCAAGAAACTGTCCAGCCAGAACGAAAAAGACAAGCAGTCGCTTTGAGTCGATTCAACGTACATACACCAGCTTACTTGCTAGTGAGGAGCTGACTGGAGTACATTGACCATACCATGCGCCAACTTGAAAAACACGCTCGTGAACACTATCCAGTCAGGATAGTAAAAGGAGAACGAAAACGTGTATATAGTTCAGTGACAGAACATCTGGTCAATTCAGAATATTCAGCACCATTCGAAATATCCTTCAAAATAATATACAAGATTCGATCAAACCTATCAAAGGGAGTGAAATCAAGACATCTGGGCATAGCCAAGGCGATAGCTATCCAAATGCTCAAACCCACGCTTTGTATACAAAAGAAATATGTCCAACCCCTGCCCCTGCCATGGCCATCATAAACAGGTAATTCTTTTCGAAATAACCATCCCATCGCCTTTCTTATCTAAACTTCCTATTTATTCATGTTATTTTAAGTTTTTCTTAATCCCTGTTAACACTACTATATTTTCATATCAGAACTTCGTGTTTATTCTGTCATTTTAATATTTCTACATATTTAATCCTGATTGGATGAACAATTATTCATCACATTAGTTTTTTTATCTAAACATCCTGTCCATTTTGTTATTTCTACATTTTCAAGTGTTGGTTTTGTAGGGATTTGGTTTGATTGTATGGAGGATTTAATCATGAGCTGACATCAGTTAGAGAACCACTGGAAAACCTGGGAGTACTGGACAGCTGTTTCGTCCTAGTTTAGGACTCCTCAGCAGTACGCACCCACCGGGGTTCAAACCCAGGACCTTCTGGTTACAAGGCGAGCTCGTAGACCATTGAGCCACTCGGACCCGATCCAATGGTTCTTGAATTCTAACTTCTGCCAATTCACGACATAGCGCGACCACTTCGCAATGTCTTCTTCGATGAGTTACTGCCTCATCTTCGACCTGCTGTACCCTACTGGTCACGGCTTCCCACTAGAACCCCAGGTTAACTGCCTGAATAGGGCCAGTCGCTAGTGAGCATCAGATTGATTTTCAAGTGTTGGTTTTGTAGGGATATGGTTTGATTGTATGGAGGATTTAATCATGAGCTGACATTTCTACATTTCTAAACCCAGTTGTACAATATGTCAATCTTCTTAGTTATTATGATGCTACTTTGTTTGAGTTTTATCCGTCCACCCCTTGTGTATTATGGCATTCTAATTCCTAATTTTAATTTTTATTAATTTGACCCCTTAAACGGAAATTATTCTGGAACTTTCCCATCCATTCGATATAAATACACGAATGTACAGCCTAGATGATGACTTGGTCGAAAAGAAAATTTTCTTCGCTGCAATTGTCTTTTTCATAAAGTATCATTTGTCAATTGCTGTGAAAAATCTCGTTTGCAAATGCACAAGTTAATCCCTTATATCTGACTTGTAGTAAATTGAAAGATTTAGAAAAAATCATTTCTGAAATGTAAGCAAAAGTTCCTATGTAGGAACCTGTAAAACAACAGACAGGTCGTTTTTTGTGACTTTTGATCATTGCTGTACCACCACAGTTAACTTGTAAAGAGCAGATTAAAAAACTCAGAATACTGAGACTAAAGCCATGGTAGAAAAGAAGGATGAAGACAGAAAGGTTTTTGAACATAAAGTCAAGCTTCCTCCGTATAGTCGACAAGACCATTGTTTACATGTAGAAGTTTTAAGCAAAATCCGTTGCTCTAGGAACTTGATTTTTTGTGTTCACTCGAGAACGTCTCCCACTATGGCTATGTAAAGGTGCAGTTAAAAGCATTAACAGTTCGATATTGGACCATCTGGTGTAGACCGGCCGACCACAAAGCCTGCCAGCGTTAAAGAATCCTTCTCTATCACCTACTGGGTGCCTGACAAATCGCCGAAATCATCGAACCACCCACCGCATGCTCCAAACAACAGAGGCTATTGCGATTCGCCTCAAATAACCAGTGCTCTGTGATCAAAAGAAGCAAGTCCAGCCACAACTACTACTGTCCTGGCCAGCCTTCAGTAGGACTATAAATTCATGAATTTGTAACATTATATTTCCTAATTTTCCTGACATTCAGTTAATTGTTATGTTGATACTACTGAGCTGTAATCTATCAATATTATTGATTTGATGTTATTTAAACAGCAACATTAATGTTGTTCGTAACACTAATTCATTCATTCATTCACTATAATGTGTATATAACTGTAGAGCCTGATGATGAAGGGGTTATCGAAAGGAGTACTCTTTGTTCAGTATCCATTCTTTTGAAAAATCCCTTCAATCAACTTGATCTCACTTTATACATTAGCAATATAAATTACAGTAGAGAGTTGTTGACTCACTAGTAAAATAAGCGCTAACCACGGGTGTGGTATGGGGTGCAAATCTCAGCCATCGATTTATTTTATTCACTCTACAGCTTTGAAGTTTGTGTCGCAGTAGTATTTACTTTTACACAATACGGGTTTCTAGCACCATGCCCAACCTTCCTTCTTTATCAGTCTTATTACTGGCTTATCGAGGTAAAGGAGTGCTTCAGTAGCAGGGGATTGAACCTCAGACCATGTTGATCACGGATTAATATCAGTTAGATAACCATTAAAAACCAGCACTGGAGTACTGGACAGCTACTGTTTCATCCTAATGCTTGGAAATCATCGGCAGTACACACCCACTGGGATTTGAACCAAAGACAATGGTTCGGGTCGCGCTGAAATCACGAATTGGTAGAAGTTAGAATTCATGGATTGGCGATTGAGGAATCGGGTACTACCCAGTAGCTGAATGGTATACGAGCTTGCTTGCTTGCCTTGTAACCGGAAGGTCCTGGGTTCGAACCCCTTGTGGAAGGGTACATACTTCCAATGATTCCCAAAATAACTAGGATGAAACAGCTGGCTGTGACTGGTTTTCAATGGTTCTCTAACTGATATATATATACCAATCCGTGATCAACTTGTAAAAAATCTTACTTCTCTTAACAGTCATCAATACAAATCAAATCAACACATACGTAATCATTATTTAACAATCTAAAAATCACTTGTGATCCTGTTTTGTTTTGTTTTTCTGTAGTAGTTGTTGTTTTTTTCTCTCAATGTAATATCTCATCATAACAACAACAACAACAACAGTAGATCATGTTCAACGGTTCAATGAGTTAATCAAAACAAACAATCACACTACAATACAAACTGTAAAATAATCAAAAACAACGAAAAAATTAAACAATAAAACTCTTGTTTAAATTTATGCCTAATTTTATTTTTGGCATATAGTACCACTACTATCACTACTAACTACTACTTTAATTGCCTTTATTTAATTATTACTGTATTTTACCTAAATATTGTGTTGTATAGTCTGTATGGGGGGGTTATGACGTCGATATATTCAACAACGCCTTCAATATGCCTACACAGAGATAGGTAGGTGGGTATGTAGACATCCACACACATGCCTATTCATTATTAATTTCAGTAGAATTGTTGTAAAACTGGTGACACATGGAAGACAGATGCTTGACAGTTGCTTGCAAAAAAAACAGACTGTTTTTATTACATTTACTGTATTTTGTGGTGTTTGCGCAATAATCAGGAGTTTGTGTCTGTACGTGTTTGAGGGAGAGTATGTTACGTTATAACTTGTACGCCTGTATGTGTGTGGGTTGGCGTTAGTGAGTAGTATATTTTATAAGTCACACGTGACTTCTCTTTTAGATTTTTTAAAATTTTTATTTAGTAAAACTGCCTACACTCTATTTGTATTTCTTCTTGTTTAAAAGTAATATTGGTAAAAGATGAAAACATAATTGGAGTACCACTTCCGAAAAAAGAATTCTACAAATTAATAAAGAATGATAAAGGTAGTTAGGGGTGTGTGTGATATTGATTTGATGTAATATGACTTTTTTCATTAGTCAATATTTTTTATAATTATAACTATGATTTATTCCTCACCTTCCGAGGGTAACACGAGGCAACAGTATTATTATTATTTTTCCCTTAGGTTCCTAGTGTGGAACATAGGGCTTCAACTGCACGTATCCACTTGATTCTGTCTTCTGCTGTAGTCCATACTGTGTCAACCAACTCCTCTTCACACGATCTCCTCCATGTCACTCTTGCACTGACGACCCACTCGCCGTTTCCCATTCTGTTGGGTTCCACTCTAGCGATGGCCTGACGCTCGTGCGATGTCAACCAGCGGCCTCCTCAACGAGTTTCCAATCCACGTCAATCCACTTTCTTCTGTGTATTTGTTGAACGATTGGTTCTTGTTTTGTTTGTTCCCAGCCATAGTTGATTCTTTCCGGCCTGGCAATCTGACTGATCTTCAGTATAGAGCGAAGACGGTTGTTGGTTGATAAAGGTCTGCAACAGGCTGTTGGAAATATTCTATGTGATCCACTCTCCATGTTTCTGATCTGTATAGAAGAACTGACTTGACGTCTTTTGTATTGAAAATCCGAGTGAATTTTGTTGTTGATGCTGAGTTGAGTGAAGAAGATTTCCAGATTGGTATCGGGTTGATGAATAATGTGTTTCTCGCCCTCCCGATTCTCGCTCGATTTGACATCCTCGTCCGTTCTGACCGCCTGTAGTTGAGAGACAATGCTCCCTAGATGATAAGTGAATGAAGTAACCTCTTTACCATCCCTCCCGTTGATGGTGATTGGCGCTGGATGTTGCTGCTTATATAATTATAATTATAACTATGAATTATTCCTCATTTTCCGAGGGTAACATGAGGCAACGATGGTATATGTCATTTGAAATCACAGTAATCATTATAGAAAGCCAAGTGGACTCTAATATTTCTCCACGAGTTTATTAATGGTCTCTCCGAGGGACGGGGTGATGTTGAAAGTGATTGGTTGGTTGTATTCGTGTGTTTTTACACCTTCCAGGCTACTTGTTTTCTTGACCCGATGTGTCTATCGATTGACGACGATTCACTGGAATACCAGGCTTCTAAAAATTCTCCAGCTAGCATTCCTGGTGTTTCCACTGCCTAATATTTGAACGTTTTTTGTCCCAGTTGAATGAATGTCCGTGATTGTCCATATGTAGTGATATGAGTGAGTGGATGCCATGTCTTTTGTCTGCTAGCTTATGATCATGGACACGAAGACGAAGGGAACGTCCGCTTTGGCCAATGTTGTGTTTTGTGCAGTTGTTACAATTTATTTTGCAGGTGATCTTGGTTTTACCTTCTTTTTTTGCTGAGACTTTTGATTCACATAGAACCCAGTGAGTAAATTAACTATCCAGCTCAGATAACAAAACCACATCAAAACTAGGTGTATTGGTGTGAACTTAGGGAGCCGATGGATACGTTCCTCTGTACAGCTTGCCAACAAATTACACAATGAAAAAATATTACAATTATATCACAAAATATGAACGATTCAACTGATATAACCTCTGCTACTAATCAACTGTAGCAGAAGTTCAAAAATACAAAAACCACCTCAACAATGCCCTCCAGGAAACATAGAGTCGAAATAGCTTTCACGGTACATGATACACTCTGTAAAACAAAACTATGTATTGATCAGACACAATTGAAAATCACCACAGAATCAATCAGAACATTCCAAACAAGTAGGGATGGACACTCTGTTTGTAAGAATCATACGGAATAAACACGTTCCCTAAAGACACTCGATGGAGTCACCCTCACTTCACTTAAACAAAATCGCATTATGGATAATCTGCTTGGTTCCAAAAAAAAACAGTACCTATAATACAACATGAAATTCTCAGAATTTGTCAAAATATCGCATCTGACTTACTCGAAGTATAAATAAAATTAATCACAGGAATTAGTCCACATTTACGGTTCGCTTCAGACAACATTGTCGATTCAGTTTGGAAATTTAAGCATGTCATAAAGTATTGAATTCAATATTCTCTTGACATGGCATAGTTAAAAGAAGAACCAAAAATAACAGTTATTACACAGCTTAAATGATGTTCACACTTATGAGGAAAAAGTTGAGAGGATTGTAAATCTACAAGCAATAATAACAGGAAAGCTTGGTGGCATAAGGATGTAGAAAATGGATTATTCACTAGTGATGACAAGGTTAGTTAATTAGTTAGTTGGTTCGTGCATGACACCATTTCCCTCATATAAAATACGCGCCAAATATGGTATCGTGAAATTTGTATACTAAGACGTCCCGTACATAAAGTTTTTCCATGAAATGCTTTCTTGTTTTACCTGAGGAGACACAAGGTGAAAGCTGTGAGTGAGTTGGTGGATGCCCACAGTCTGACCAAATAAATTCCTTTAGTAAATTTATTGAATAACATCAAATGCCTATCAATGACGATGTCAGCAATTGATATGATCCAATGGAATACCACCACTCGCCCCACTGACTAACAGTCTTCAGGGTTCTTTGACGTAGTTAGCAGTCTCTCATGTAAACACCCCTACCAGTCGCGATCTATGATAGGAAGTCGTGTTGGATATCTTCTTTTCGATAACGTTAGATTATTCATATTCCTTCTGCTGGTCATCGTTTGTCTGGCGTCTTTATATTTCCAGTTGTACAGTGTGCATGTGAAAATTCTTCGCTGGCATCAGCTGGTGTTCTGCCTTCCTCTTCTATATAACTGGTATGCACTCTAGAGCTGACTAAATTTCCTTGAATAATTTATAGTGTAAATTTTAAATCATTTAACTGGTTATCACTGTGCACTTTAAGTAAGCATTAGATGATCGACAGAGATAATCGTCAAGCTCAGAAATTAAGTTTTTTTTATTTGCTTACATTCATCAGCAAGATGTAACTACAGTCTTGATATGAATATTGTTATCTTAAAAATTTAAAGACTTGTAATATACTCCTAGATGAGATAAACAACAGGTTGAGCTGGCATGTACTGTCGTATTTATATATTGTAGGGGTTTTCAAACTTTGAGGACGCATGAGCTGTTTTTTCTAAAGAATGTCAATATGGGTGCTTCACCAATTAGGTATAACCATCCCAGTACTTCTCAGATGTCACATTATACATATATATATATATATATGTATACATATATATATATAATTTACAGATTTTCAAGTATTGCTTTGTAAGGATCTGATTGATTGGTTACAGGGTTTAACCATGAGCTGACTTCAGTTCAGGGACCATTGGAAATCCTGCAGGGAGTACCGGACAGCTGTTTCGTACTAGTTTGGGACTCTTCAATGAGGTGCTCACTAGCGACTGACCCTGTTCAGATAGGCAGTTATCTTGGGTTCTAGTGGGACGTTGTGACCAGTAGGATGCAGCAGGTCGGGTATGAGGACAAATACTCCCCGGAAACACTGGCTAGCGGTCGCCCTATGTCGTGAATTGTTAGAAGTTGGAATTCATAAAGTGAACATTGGATTGGGTCTCAGTAGCTCGCTCGCTTTGTAACCAGAAGGAACTGGGTTCGAGTTCTGGTGATGAATGCATACTGTTGAAAAGTTCCGAACTAGGCTAATGAAACAGCTATCCAGTACTCCCTGTAGGTTTTCCAATGGTCCGCTAACCTATGTCAACAGATGATAAAATCCTGTAACCAATTAACTGATTTGATCAGTAGGCTACCCACAAATAAGTCTTGCAAATATTATCCGACAGGATTTTGTATGCAATGTGATTAGGTGTGACGTGTTGAGTGTCCAAGGAAGACATGAGAAAGACTATGCTGAAAAAAATGAATGCTTGTGGGATATCACCTGAGTCACTTGAACTTGAGGGTATAATAGGGGTGAGTGTAGAAGAATATTAAGAAATCTTTCCATGAACTGAGTATTTAAACTATTCATACTTATTTGGATATTTCAACTAGCTTCAAAATTATTACTCCTTTCCCCTGACCTGTATGTATCTCATCGTACCAATATTTGTGTGAACCCATTTCACTTAATACTCATTACTTGTCTTTATTTCGAGTTCGTCTCTTATTGTAATGCTTCTTCTTCTTCTGTTGTTGATTCTATATAATGATCTCTATTGTTCACCCTTATTCTTTCCTGGATTGCTTAAAAAGAGACCATGTCGTCCTTCACAGAACCCTGAAGACTGTTAGTCAGTGGGGCGAGTGGTGTTATCCTACTATTGGGCTATATCGATCGTTGACATCTTCATTAATAGGCACTTGATGTAATTCAACAAATTTATTGAAAGGAATTTATTTGGTCAGACTGTGGGCATCCACCAACTCACTCACAGCTTTCAACTTGTATCTCCTCAGATAAAACAATGAGTCATTTCATGTAAAGGCTTTATGCACGGTACGTGTAAGTATGCAAATTCCACGATACCATATTTGTCACGTATTTTGTATGAGTAAAATACTGTCAGGCACGAACTAATTAACTAACCTTCTTATCACTAGTAAATAAACTGTACTGTTTTAATTGAGTGGGGGTGGGCGGGTAGGATAAAGCAGATTAACATTGATGCTATTTTGATTGAGTGAAGTGAGGGTGACTCCGTCGACTGTCTTCCTGTAACATGTTCAGTCAGGATACTACGGATACCAGTTGGACTGGGACATGCAACATTCAAATATTAGATAAAGGAAATACAAAGAATCCTTGAAAATTTTTTATACAACTGAGCGGTTCAAAAATGGGATGCAGTCAAATTTTAGTATGAGAGAATTAATTTGAGACTTATTCACTGGGTCCTAATCTAATAAACTATTGTCTAGTTTTAATATATATTCGTGTTAGCGCAAAGCGTTTCGCGATTCCTTCTTTTCCTACTTAAGTAGACAGGTGAAAGAGGAAATATTGTCAGCGACAGAGCAGGCGCTTAAAGACTGACAAAAAGACTTGCTATATTTATTCCTTTTTATGAATTTGAATAAAGCAAGTACAACAGTGTTTTGTTCATCATAAACTGGTACCATCGTTTGTTTCGTCGCCTTCTCATCAACTGTTTGCTTACAGTCTAAAGACATACCTGAGTTTATGTACAGAAATAATTCTAACCTACTTACATAGAAGGTTATTTTTGTAACAAAAAATCAATATTTACATACACTGGTAATAATCATAATCACCATATCCCAAGCAATATAATAAACATATACAATGAGAATTCGATGTTGCGTAATCAAATGGAAGAGAGGGTGAAAACACCCGGTTAATCAGGGGAAAGAGGGATTGATAACCACTCCTTTCTAAACACATAAATTGGGTTTCAGGAGTTTGATGGAGATTTATTCGGCAAGCCTTGAGGAGAAATGAACTCTTTTACCTGCTGATAATTTTTAAAGATCTGGTGACATCCACCCGCGTCCAGGAAATATCTGGCTATGGTAGTGTTGAAAACATTTGTTCCTTTGAGACGTTGACTTTTTGGTATATGTTCAGGTAATCGGACGTATACCCTTCTGAGACTTTACCTAGGCCAAGGGAGAGACAAAGGTAGAACAAACTTCCTTTTTATGCAAAGACTAAGATTGTCCTCTAGAAATTAGTTCCCATAGCTTCGGCAATGTGTTAAAGGGGAGATTGAATTCCATTCGAAAGGTTCAATGGAGTGCGATAGATTACTTTGAAGGCACTACTTCCGTCCACTTGGTGACCACTATCATCAGTCATATGAGTCAAAATAGAACTTCTTATAGATTTTATTTGACCTTTTCTGAAACATGAAGGAAGATGTTCATTGATACGTTTGTTAAGCTGTCCAGTTGTTCTTTTTGATTGCATACTAGTCAGTAACTAGTTTAATGTGTCTAGTCCTAACTTCACTGCAGACTGAATTCTATCAGTCAAGCTTGCAATGTGGCCACTATGCTAGGTGGCTCACCATTAAGGTGCACTGTGAATAGTTGGTATTGGTTGTTCGCCTGTATATAGCTCTCTCCACAGGAGGGACTAGATTTGTAGATGGACGTAGAAGTGACACAGCTAGGTAGCTTGTCTTTCGCTTGAGCGATCATAAATGGTCGGCTGGAAAATGACAAAGGGTGAGACACTTTTAAGTGTATAAACATAGTGCAAAAACACGCTTATAAATTTTTATCAAAATATTTTAGCTACTTATAAAACCTTGCAAGTAGGGTGATTTGGATGTAGCATTGTTCGCTGAGGTAGATGGTTTGATCTCAAAGCTAATTTTTTAGTGCGCAGAAAACGCACAACAATTTATCCTAGGATGTATATATGTGTAAACGCTAACACCATTCAGAATGGACATCGCACGGAGAGCAACAAAATCATTTCATTCAGCACTATGAAGATCGAAAGACCCGAAACCAGCGAAGATAAGATTAGCACTATCTTAAAAGATAAATTATATCCCCTGTGAAAAACTCTATATTGGCTCGAGTTCGAGAACATAAGCTAGCCTTCAAAAGACATGAAATGTATTCGCTTCTGTCAACAGATGTTCAGACATTTACGGATACCTGTTCCATAGCAGGCTTCGTTAGAAGGTGACATCAGAGATATTAATTAAAAACCAAATGAGTATTGGAAAGGTGTTCCATCCGTTTGGGACTTGACAGAAGTGAGCACTAAGAGACCCAACAGGGGTAGAACACACAATCTCAATATCAGTCTTCAGCTTAACAGTGGTTATTTGATGAATTTCGGTAGCACAATGGTTAGGACTCCCGCTGACCATGCAAATGGTCCGAGGTTCGATCCCCTGCCGACGCACACCTGATATCTATGGTCGGTCTGCGATATTTGGGCTACCGATATGCATGCTGAAAATTCCATACTTGTACCAAAAATACAGTATGGAATCAAGCTGTAAATCAAAATAAAATAAAAAAGTTCTGTAGAGAGATCGTGGCTGGTGACATTCATCATACCACTGTGGAGTAGGTGATAATCTACCTGAACTGGTTCTCAGTAATGCTGTCTTCTAGGCTGACAGAGAATTCGCCAGTTATTAGATTTCATTCCAATGGCTGGATGTCCAGTGAAATCAGCTCATAACCCGAGTTTTCTGAGTTTGATCATGAGAACGTGCCACCTAAGAGCATTAATTTTTTTTGATTGCAGCTTGATTCCACGCTGTATTTTTGGTACAAGTATGGAATTTTCAGCGTATGATGTCGGTAGCCCAAATTTTGCAGGCCTTTCATAGATATCAAGTGTGCGTTGGCAGGGAATCGAACCTCGGACCATGTGCATGGTCGGTAAGAGTCCTAATCAGTGTGCAAAACACTTCCTTAGTGCTCAAACGTATCCAGTCATTCACCAGCTCATATCGGTTCCTGACTAAATGTACACTGTCAATCCATGATTGCTTATTTCACATTCTATCACTACTGTATTTCGTTATTATTTGAATTTTCTGACCCACCGGTCTAAATTTTTCATGTTTGATATCAAATGCTCCTGGAACACTCTGTTGTTACTGTGTAATTCTCTTCTTCTGTGTGTTGTTAGACGAAACCGCCATCAACTCGCCATCATTTCAGCCTCCCTTGCCTTCTTGTAAAAACTGAGATCTCAGTGCTTAGTTTCGCTCAAAAAGGCGAAATATATCTTAACTATCTTTGTGTAGTATTTAGACTTGGACAAAGAAACAACAAACGCTGGTGCAGAACAACATGGATCCATCTTACTTCTTGAATTCTCATCAGCTGCTTACAACCTATAATTTTTGTCATCAACAAGCACATTATAAAAGCGTCGTGGTAAGGTAAAACATTACTGGTGAGTGACAACTAGCACGAAGCTTAGGTCCAAGGCTTCCTGTGGCAGATTGCCTTCATATATCTAAATATTTAGACTATTTGTAGGTGAAAGAAGCCTCAAGAATAAAATATACTCGTTTAATTGTGTCATTCTTATTCTTCTTGCTCTGATTCAAATGACTTGAAGGAGCACTTCACATGGAAATCTCGTTGTATTCCCTTCACCGTCCTGTAGTTCAGACCACTAAATGCCTATGGGTGTATAAAGTTTTCGCTAAGTTTTTAGATACTTCGAACAGTCAACTATAGCTACGCGAGGGACATGTAAATCCGGTCATAGTTGTAGAAGTGGCACTGGCACAAGTGAGCTAGGTACTGGTGAACATGGCAGATAGGTCTTACGCCCAACTATCCCTCTTCTTACCCCAGTCTTACTAATACTGGCTTAGCGAGGTAAAAGAGTGCGTCGGTAGTGGCTCGGAATCGAACCGTGAACCACATGAGGCGTAGTTGGCAAGCATTCTACCTATGTGCTACCAATGTACAAACTTCTTATATCACTCCAAAACTTCATACATTAATAGATTACTTTTAAAAAAATAACAGTGTCATACTGATATTCCTTCAGTTTTATGTTATTTGTCTATAATTCTCTTAAAACCAGACACATACTACTCAATTATTGTCAGTATTACTGAGAAGCATGATTACGTTACTTGTCATACAGTTTAACTGATAGATAGGTAGTATGCAAAATTTTTGACAGAATCGACGTAAACCACTAAATTTACAAAATCCATCGGTTCTATAGACAGTGAAGAGGATGAGAGAAAGACAGAAAAGTATTAAATCAACAATGTTGACATGTAATTTCAATGTGTAGTAGTAGCAGCAGCTGATCACGTCTATTTTTTTTGTTGGTATTTTTAAACAACAGCTTACTAGTAACTATTGTACTTCACTCTAAAACTAATGCAAAAAAAACAAAGTTTAAACAATTGGTGGTTACTGTAAGTGGTCACTTCACTCACTCTTTGGACAATTGCATAACAACAGTTCTTAAGAGAATTAGAGTGATTTCATGTACTTGATGTAGTTTACTTCTCTGAGTTGGATAGTTTAATTGAGAAGGCTTTATTGTCTACCTTGATAGCATCTTCAATAGAGAGTTCAATATGAATTGGACATTTTGAATTATCAATGACGAGTTTAGGAACCGTTTTCTGTGATAACCTTGAAAATAACTGGTGTTTTTTCCGGAGATTTTCTCACTGTGTTGGTGTCCACTTGTATGGATAGTGACCACCATTATATAGTTTGGTAAATCTGATGCATATCAGTGTCCGTTGATTGCAGATTCCCCGGAGTACTATTACTATTATCATTATTGTTTCCTAGAGGAACATAGGGCTTTAACAGCAGGTCTTCTTTGCGTTCAGTTCTCTGGCAACGTTTCAAACTGGCTCCACTTCTGCCCCACAAGCTTTCATCTCCTCTTCATACCGCCTCTTCCACTGCATGTCACCCTCGCACTCACCCCCAACTCGCCACTTTCCTTTCGGGTTCCACTTGAGTGATAGCCTGGTGCGTGATGTCACTAGATGGTTTGTTTTCTCAGAACATGGCCAGTCCACCTTCACTTCTTCTTGCATGTTTGTTTTCCAATTGCTTCCTGCTGAGTTGATTCGTTACGTGAGATCTTTGTTACTGATCGTTTCTGGCTGGCCATCTGTGAAGACAACTGCTGATGAAAGTCTGTAGTTCGTTCGAAGTACCCTTCGTGATGCGGCGCCAAGTCTCTGCTTGAATAGTAAGTAGCACTGAATTCCCATTGGAGTTGAAAATCCAGATCTTATTTTCCACGCTGAGTGCTGTTGATCTGCTTCACACAGACTTGAGAGCAATGAAATCTGGACTTTCTTTCCCGATCCTCATCAGTTCCGTCCTCCCGTAGTTGAAACGATGCTTCTCAGGTAGGTAGGTAGGTGGGTAGATGAAGGAGGTTGCTTCTTTCAGATTTATCCCATTTATGCTGGCTGATTTTTGTCTGTTGTTGTTATTGCTGTTGGCCAGGAACCTTCATCACCTACCTCTGTTTTCTCCATGTTCACCCGAAGTGTTGGCCTGTCTTTGATGCTTCTTTTGTCATCAAATTGTTGCTGTTCACTTGAATATCTCCCAGTATGTAGGAAATAGGACATACATCATCAGCATAATCCAGATCCTCCAAGTTTCTTGTGTGGGTCCGTTTTATGTCTGTTCCCTCGCTGTCCTCTGTCTATCTGTCGCATTATCCAGTCTACCACCCACAATCAGGAAAATCTTTGGAGAGAGAAGGCAGCCAGCCAGTCTTATTTTTTACTTCTGTCTTCACTTCGGAGGATTCCCTGAGTTTCCCTATGTGGATCACTTGGTATGCAGCATTGTCGGGCAACTGTTAGATGAAATGTATAATTGTTGGCGGCACCCCTAGGTAGTAGCGAAGTAGTTTCCAAATAACCTCTCGACCGACATTTCGATGAAGTTGAAGTAGGTAGATACAGAGTTGACTGCCACTGCAAGCTCTGTTCAGTGATGATCCATATTGCTGGAATTCGATCAATGCATGACTTGTTTCTCCTGAGTCCAGCCCGTTCTGGTAGCATAAAATTTGGGCACTGTGGGGTAAAGTATAATTCCATTCTAGATAAGATTTTATTTTGATAAATCACACAGTGGAGTGTTATACAGTAATATTAACTGGTGACCACACGTTTAGAGCACAAATTATTACTGCTCATAATCTCATATCAAGGCACTTCCCAAACAACTTTCTTGCTGTATTTATATACACGAGTGAAATTGACTAGACATTTGAATCAAAATCAATACAATAAGATAAAGTTCATTTGGAAATAATTATATGAGTACTAGAAATCAAATATAGTCAGATGGGAGATGAGACGAGTGTTTTCATAGTCATAATAAGTAACTTGTTAGAATGTCATAATGCATGTGGACTGAAATAGAATTTTACGATTATGTATTATCCTTCTCTGATTTGACTTACTGGTGGCAGTAATATCTCCCATATCTCTGGTATTTGCATTGAGTCATTTCTGTTGCATGGATTGTGTTGGGTGTAGATTGAATCGATTAACCAGGCAGGATTCAGTAATCAATATCTCTGTGTCTCCACCTTACCATTTAACTTCCTTAAATTTTAACCCTCTAACACCCTATCGGGTATTTGTGTGTTAATCCATGCAATGCAGTGCAGTTGATGAGCTTTTCTTGTAAACTATTTATCTTCTCCAAATCAACCATTCTAAACTTAACTAAATTCTTATGTTCCAACAATCTCACTACAATCGATCTACTAGTTTGGCCTATGTGGTCCACCTGACTCACAGTCATTGCGCGTTATTTTGTAAATTATATATTTTTTTTATCTAAATGGGTCAACTGGTTCCTTTAACCCACACACAGAGCTTGTCCCTCCCTGAGTGAGTTTGTAGGTTTGAATGCTGCTACCCTAATTCCTGCTTTATTTAGAATCCTACGTAGGTTCTCAGATGTCCCCTCCTTATATGGTATAAGGGTAGATGACTTATATTCTCTCTTATTTATGTTACTACTATTAGTTTCATCATTATTTTTATTTAGCTCTTGGTCTTTTCTGATCTTCCTAATGAGTTTTATAGGATAGTTAGTTATTTGAAACCAACACGCCTCTCTTCTGTCTGTTTCATTTCATCGTTTAAGTCTTTTTCGTGCTACTTTGTGCCATCGCTCGGTTTGTTAGACAGACACTTAACTAAGGCTGCCTTCACTCACAGACAGATAACGGATGAGATGGATTAAAGTCTAAATATCTATCAGCTGAATGCGTTGGCTTCTTATAAACTTTGCTATTGTGTAATTTACCCTCTTCTATTCGCTTCACTTTACAATCTAACATCATAGTTCATTCTCTTTGTGTATTTTCCGATTCAAATGTGAATTTTATTCCCTCTACTAGTGAGTTTATGTGCGTCACTAAGCTGTAGATATGTTCCGTTTCTAACACTGTGAAAATATCATCCACATATCTCCATAATGTTTATGGAGTAGGATTACATGTATTAAGAGCGATATTTTCCCAGCTCTCCATAAAGATATCTCCTACGATAGGGGATATTGGTGATCCATCTCATCGCTACACCATCTGTCTGTCTATATATTTTGCCTTGGAATTTAAAGATAGTAAATGTGAGGCAGCATAACTGAATTCCTAAAATAATTTCCCCAGTAAGCAGCTTTGTCCTATGACTAAGTCCAGGTTCTGCAGTTAGTTCTTTTTTAACTGCTTCTAAGTTTACATTGATTGATTGATTGATATATTAGTGTACAGACTAGTTATATCAAAACTAACCACTGTTTCATTTCATTCTCTAGTTGAATGTCACTGAGTTTATTTTTGATTTCATAAGAATTAGTTAACCTGGAGTTAGGATGATTTCTAATGTGGCATACTATGAGAGCTAAGTGTTTTGATATTATTCATATGTCGGCGTATTTCTGAAATCTCCCCTAAACTGCGCAAATCTTGAAAAACCACTATTCTGCCACTGTTGTTATCCATCTAATTAGACAAGAAGCAAAAAGGAAATGTCTGTCTAAGAAGATATTATGGTTTGGAAAATAGCTGCGAAAATGGAATAATATGCTTCTATTTTGTTCTAGCATTTCTATCGCTGTCCTAGACCTTTGTTTGAAGACTGTCTGCAGCAGTTCCCTTAAACCTGAAGCAGTAATGATAAATGTTTACTGACAACTTAGAATAAACTGTAACAATAATAACAGTGAATTTGATGTACACTCTCCTTTTCTCTATTACAACTTAGTAGAATGAGGATTGGTTGGAGTTTTCCCATCAGTTTAACAAGTATAGCTTTTTATTTGATTGTTGGTGGCTAGCAGTGGAATCCAAAGGGTTTCGTTACATTTTGGACTTCTCAATTAATGATTTCCTCAGTGAAAATGGTATCTAGAACTCATCGTTTCAAAAGCCGAAGTGTTATCCAATTGCAGGAATGATTACTTTGTCAAATTTTCAAAGAAGTGCAACATAAGCTTCAGCAAGAAGTACAGTGGAATCATGCCTCCGTACAATTACAATAAAATATTAGGCTGTATCAATGTTAGTTTGTAGCGTAAATAAAAGGAAAGAAGACAGAAATTTAAACACACTAGTGTGTTTACAGGAAACGCACACATTCAAACAGAAATTTGGATTTCCGATCATCCCACCCTATGTCATTGAAAATAGGATTGGTGAAATGTTTAAATAATAGGGCACAAAAACTAAGTAGAGCCAAGGAAAATCTAAGACAAGAAGTGAGGCATATGAGAGGAGCTTTGAAACTTAATAATTACCCTGATAAATTAGTAAGAAAGTATGTGGGGAAATGTAGAATTAAAATAAATAATGTTAGTAGCGATAGTGATAGTAATAATAATATTAATAATAATAATAGTAGTATTAATGACGACATGCATGTCAAATATGCTCAGGATGATGACAGCACCAACAAATACGGAATCTAAATCATCAGTAGTAATTCCATACAAGCAAGGAACCTCGGAAACCTTACGCAGAATTCTTAACAATGCTGACAGGAATAAAAGTGACTGGCATTCAAACCATCCACAAACTAAATTAGAAAAAAGCTTTTTCGGTTGAAGCATCAATCCTGTGAAGTCTTTAAAACAAAACAGTTTAGTTTATGTACCCTGCTGCAATGATTGCTAAGTCAAGTACATAAGCCAAAGTAGTAGAACAGGTGTAGTCAGGCTAGCCGAGCACAAAAACCTAGCAGCGAAATCTAGATTAGTTGATCCGAATAAGATAAGGAGTCTAGAGAATAATTCAGCTATACCACTCACTACATGCAGTTACACGCAACCATACAATAGGATGGATGGGATAAGATGACAGTTTTAAAATCTAACGTCACAGGGTGAAGGGAGTGATTGATAACAGAAGCTTTGCTTGTCGAATCAACTGAAGAGAATACGTGTGATAGAAATGATTCAACACCTGTCCACACAGATTTCTAGAAAATCCTACTACCCCAATGACAACAAAGTAGGAGAGGATAAAGAAAACTATAAAACTCAAGTTTCGAAGTTGTGTGATTACAGTTGATGAAATGATTACAAACGGTAATAAATTTTGTTCGAAACTGTGTCATCTAGTAAATAATACTGTTTCATCAGTGTGTGATATATCTAATAAACAAACTAATATGAAATTACTTACTACCACAGTGCTCAAGTTTTACACACAGATTTTAATATAGGTTGCATCAAACTGGAGATGTTAATGATGCTTTGGGAGCCAAGGTCTCTCCTTCCCCTCGAAATGAGAGGAATTCACGACAAGAAAAGCATTTGAAACGAACAGAGCATAGAATAGTCCTCAGCCATTTTAACCTCAACTTCATTGACTTTGAGAAGAAATCTAAAAAAAAGGTCTGCTTCATTTATATCACCTGGATAGAGTTATTTCAGCTACAGACGACATGGATGAGGATGTCAACAACAACAACAGCAGCAACATCCAGCACCAATCACCATCAACGGGAGGGATGGTAAAGAGGTTACTTCATTCACTTATCATCTAGGGAGCATTGTCTCTCAACTACAGGCAGTCGGAACGGACGAGGACGTCAAGTCGAGCAAGAATCGGGAGGGCGAGAAACACATTCACTCATCAACCTGAAACCAATCTGGAAATCTTCGTCACTCAACTCAGCATCAACCACAACAAAATTCACTCGAATTTTCAATACAAACAACATCAAGTCAGTCAGTTCTTCTATACGAATCAGAAACTTGGCGGTTTGTTCACATAGAATATTTCCAACAGCATGTTGCACACTTTTATCAACCAACAACTGTCTTCGCTGGCTCTATACTGAAGATCAATCAGATGGCCGGGCCAGAAAGAATCACCATAAACAAGAAACTATGGGAACAAACAAAGCAAGAACCAATCGCCAACCAACAAATATGCAGGAGAAAGTGGTTTGGGATGGATTGGACACTGGCTGAGGAGACCGAAGGGTGACATGGCGCGTCAAGACCTCGAGTGTTACCCGGAAGGGAAGCGGCATGTGGGACGTCAGTGCAAGGGTGACATGGAGAAGATCGTGTGAATAGGAGTTGAAACAGTATGGACTAACATGGATGGATGCAGGTGAAAAGTACAGCAGAAGACAGAATCAAATGAAGACGTGCAGTTGTAGCCCTGTGTTCCACTAGGAACCCAAGAGAGCAATAATAATACTAATAGAGAGAAGACAGTTGTTGGTTGATAAAGGTCTGCAGCAATCTGTTGGAAACATTCTTTGTGACCAAACCGCCAAGTTTCTGATTCGTATAGAAGAACTAACTGACTTGACGTTGTTTGTATTGAAAATTCGAGTGAATTTTGTTGTGGTTGATGCTGAGTTGAGTGACGAAGATTTCCAGATTGGTTTCAGGTTGATGAGTGAATGTGTTTCTCGCCCTCCCGATTCTTGCTCGACTTGACGTCCTCGTCCGTTCCGACTGCCTGTAGTTGAGAGACAATGCTCCCTAGATGATAAGTGAATGAAGTAACCTCTTTACCATCCCTTCCGTTGATGGTGATTGGTGCTGGATGTTGCTGCTGTTGTTGTTGTTGGCTGGTTGGTTGGTTATTTTCATAACCTTCGTCTTGTCTGTGTTCTCTTGGAGTCCTATCTTCGCTGGCTGCTTCTTCGACCAGTTTGTCGGTTTTCGCTTATAAGTCTTCGATTTTGTGACAGTGACATCAAACATAAATCATCGCTGTGCGAAATCCAGGTCTTCTAGGTTCTTCACGTCGGTTAGTCCAGGATATATCACTGTCTTCTTGTTTCCCACTCACACTCTGACACATAATCCAGTCCCCCACATTTAGGAATATCATTGGTGATAACAAATCCTACTAAACAGTTTTAATTATTTTGTGTTATTGCTAATTCATGGGAGATAAAAATTTTCAATCATAAGTACCCAGGTAGAAACATTTAACTGATTTTCTCAGAATTTTTTAGGACAGCCTGTAATTGCTGTGTAAAAAGTGAAAGTGCTCACTTACTAAAGAGGTTTTGTAAGCATGAATGTTAATAAATAAATAAATAAATAAGGACTCATAAACACACTTGAAAGGAAGTGTGTTGTAACGTTTTGGAAAAAGACTAAAGACAAGATGATGAGGCGGATAGTTGTAGTATTAGCGCAGTATCAAAAGTAATGAACGAGGTCGTGTTTTTTCTCTCATACTATTATCTCTCGATAAACAATATTCCCATTACAATAACTAGCTACGTATTATAATCTATTGTAATCTATTTATCTATTTAATCAATGGTGAATGAAATCTAACGGACCTATTTTATCTCGATTCTATGGTAGACCAAAACTATACAAACCAAACATTCCCTCACAACCACCAATCGTTTTGCTTCCAGGAATACCAACATATATTCTATTTAAAGTTTTCAGAAAGTTAAATTACCTAAAAGAATCATGTGACCGTTCTATCTTTTCATCAATCCAATTTTTAGAGAAAATCAAAAACATTCAGGTAGATGACAATGAAATAATGGTGCCCTTTGATGTCACAGCATTATAACCACTTCAATTAGTCCAAAATTAGCAATAGAAACTATGCAACAATATGCACCTCTATAGTGATGAAAACACATAAAAACGCAATGTTCAACTTGGATAGAACTCATAAAATTATGCCTTACAACATACTTCCAATTCAATACTCAAATATATGAGCAAATAAAGGGAACACCAATGAGATCATCACCCATATCAGGATTATTAGCTGAAGCCGTTATGCAAAGATTAGAATTAATAGCTCTACCTATAATTAAACCGAAAATCTGGGTACGTTACGTTGATGATAGATCCGTAATAATTAAGAGAAATGTGATTTAGAATATACCCATAAATTAATAAACAACATATTTGAAGACATCAAATTCACCACGACAGAAAAAAGAATTAGATAGCAAAATCCCATTTCTAGATGTCTAAAGTGGGGGAAAATAACAGAAGAAATTGATAGACACATGTATGCAGTTCAAATACTCAACTATAGTGGTAATAATCCAACTACCCACGAAAAAAGCTGCGTGCAGATATTGTTTAAAAGAGTTCAAACACACTGTAGCACTCTAGAGTTGGAAAGAATGGAAGAGAAATACCTAAAAAAGGTCTTCAAAAAGAATGGTTATCCACAAAATTTCATCAAAAAGTGCTTAAAATCGAATCACAATACTAACAAGGAACCATCATTACCAAAGACCACAAGAAAACTCATCCTACTATATATATAAAAATATCTCTGAAATAACAGCTAGAATACTGAAGCCGTTTCATATAGATATAGCATACAAGCCAGTCAAATCGCTTAATTCGATATCATGCAAACCAAAAGAGCCATCCAACAGAAAAAGGAGATAAAATCAATACAGTTTACAAAATAAATTGTATGAGCTGTAACAGGCATTAAATCGGCCAAAGTGCGCGTCTCCTTCGAATCAGAATCCAGGAACACAAATCAACCGTGAAAAGACACGATATATACTCTTTGATATCAATTCATATAGACAATTATGGACATCAGTTTGATTGGGATAATGTCGACATTTTAGACAGAGGAAACACCAAAAGTGCAGTCAGGGAATTCCTAGAAGCTTGGTACTCAAACGAATAAGCCGGCGGTGAACAAACATGTTAATAAAGACCAAATATACCAACTAATAAAAAGTAAATCAGGTGACCAGAAAGTTTAAAATCCAAGTCAATAGAAAATGATCAACACATATGTAAAGATGGTTACTGGGACACGCAATTATATCACTCACAAAAAATTTAAATCATTTCACTTTATGCTAAATATTGTGCTGAAGGGAGATGTTGTCCAAAGAGTGGACGACGAAAGCTCCGCAACTAAACCCTTCAGCTCAGAGAACACTATTAATTGTAGATTTAATCAGTGCTAATATTTCTGAGTAGAACAGTTACAACTAAAGCCGACACCCACGAGCATGTTAAAGCCAGGTAGGCCAGCTTGAGAGACTAGTAAGGCTAGCGTTTTGTTACTTTGAAATTAACTGAAAGGATCTACAGCACAGAGGATAATGAATAAGATTTTGAATTTTTTAACACAAGTGTCAATTTAATCAGTGCCTCTCTATATGCTCATAAGATATGATGCATCACCAAAGGTGTTTCCAGCAAGGCTACTGAATACTTTCACCAGACACTCGCATCGCTCTCCAATGACGGTCATATGGTCAAAAAAAGGATAAACTACAAGAAAATTTGTAAGTAAACCGCTGGGCAACTTAGAGCCTAATAAACATGGAATAAATGGAGCCCAAGTGGAAAGCGGCAAATCAATCACGGTTCCTATGGTGACATGAAGAAGCTCTCTCGGAAAGGCCATTCATACCTGTGGTAATGCCAGTGAAATGATGTCTTGGTCAGCTGGTAAAACTCTAACTATTATATCAATAGTACAGATATTATTCTCATTATTAACAAAAATCTTTTTTTTCTTACTAACGACTAACAGTAAATACAGCCTTGGATCGTATCCATCTGTCCTTTGTGTTGAAGTTGTTTCGAATTGACCCCTCCCCTACTTTTTGATGTAGTTGTGTACTCTGAGCTAGCTGGATGGTTTAGTTGCCAAGCTATCATTGTCCTACTTGCTAGGTGAAATCTTCAGTGCATGCACTTACATTTTTTTAAGTGAGCTTTTAGATTACTCCACGAGTTTATCAGTCATCTCTTCTGGTGGATGACCTTCAACGTAATTGATTGTTTTTGAACGTTTTCACATCCTCCAGCCTACTTGTACTGGTACTGACTGTTTCCCACTAGAACTCCAGGTGACTGCCGTAATAGGGCCAGCCACTAGTGAGCCTCAGATTAATTTTCAAGAATTGATTTTGTAGAGATTTTTTTTGTTTGATTGCATGGTGGATTTCATCATGAGCTGACATCAATCAGAGAAGCACTGAAGGACTTGGGAGTACTGGGCAGCCATTGGATCAGGTCCACTTGGCTTAATGGTCTATGAGCCTTGTAACCAGAAGGTTCTGGGTTCGAGCCCCCCTTTGGTGGGTGCATACTTCTAAACAGATCCAAACTAGGCAGACAGAACAGCTTTCCAGTCAGTACTCCCTATAGCTAGTTTTCCACTGGTTCTTCACGAAGTGTCAAAATAAGCTTTTGAAAAGTCAAGCGCCTTGTTTGAGCCTTCCCTGGGGAAGTATTCACAGATGATGAGTTCCTTACAGGTCGAAACACACACACACACCCGTGTCTTTGATATCACTATAAGCTATACCAATTAACTAAGTAATAGCATAACATCTATCCATTATTATCATTATTATTTCTTTATAACCAGTTAATTATTAAATTATCATTTCAAATTTTGAACAATTATAAATCACAAAAGTAGATTTATTACGAAAAAAAACGTAATACTTAATTTTCTTTTTTTTTTCAAAATGTTCTTATTTCTCACATAATATGATGTAAATTTTGTATTTAGTGTTACTTTTTCTTTCTTCTGTGCCAAAACTATTCTCCTGCCTACTATAAGCAGAAACAGAAGAAAAATGAGAAATTTTTTTGCTTTTTTTTATTTTTTACGGTTTTAAAACTTCTGTTTAAAATAAATAAACATTACTGGTCTTCTCAACGTGTAAACAGATTGATATATATACATATCTATATGTATGTATACAATGGCAGTGCTGAAACTAAAATTGAATTGTAACATGCCACAATTAAAGTGATTTAACATGTTATATATGCTCTACCATGTGTGTTATGTATGAGGTAGATATATGTACAGCACATATAGAGACTTCTGTTCAACTAGTCATGTTTTGATTGAATAAGGCGATAATGATGATGATGATGATGATGATGATGAAATGAAAACAAAAATTAAGAAACAATTCAAAATGTACAAGTTGAAACATGAACTCTGTCTATCTCTCTCTCTCTCTTTCTCTCTGTCAAGGAGAAAGGTGCTGTTCTACCTTTTTCTTCTTACTATAATTATGACTTCTTTGGGTTTCGAGTGGAATATAGGGCTTCAACTGCACGTCTCCACTTGCTACTTCTGTCTTGCTTCTACTGTACTCTTCACCTGCATCCATCCATGTTAGTTCATACTGTTTCAACCAACTCCTCCGCTTCACATGATCTCCTGCATGTCATCCTTGCACTGACGATGACCCATTTGCCGCTTCCCATTCTGTCGGGTTCCACTTGAGCAATGGCCTGGCGCGTGCGCGATGTCACCCAGTGGCCTCTTCCTCAGTGAGCGAGTGTTCAATCCATCTCCCTCCACTTTCTCATGCATATTTGCTGTTGGTGGGCGATTGGTTCTCGTTTTGTTTGTTCCCATAGTTTCTTGTTGATAGTGATTCTTTCCGGACCGGCCATCTGATTGATCTTCAGTATAGATCCAGTGAAGACAGTTGTTGGTTGATAAAGGTCTGCAAAAGCCTATTGGAAATATTCTTTGTGACCCACCCGCCAGGTTTCTGATCCGTATAGAACAGCTGACTGATTTGACGTTGTTTGTATTGAAAGTCCGAGTGAATTTTGTTGTGGTTGATGGTGAGTTGACTGACGAAGATTTCCAGATTGGTTTCAGTTGGTTGATGAGTATGTTTTACCTTTACAGTAGCACATCTCTATTAGCCTTTGTTCCACCCACAGCCTCGTTGTTCTTCACTTTGGTGTCACTCTAAAGCCTGGTAAGTAATATCACTCAACGGATTCCCGAGGCGTATGTATGTACAATCTATTTCCATTTTCTTAAGTGAATATTTATTGGGCGATAAGTTCTCGGTTGGTTGGTTGGTTGGTTGGTTAAAGTTCTTTAACAGTAAATGTTTTTCTTCTTGTTGGCTATCAGATTTTCTTTGGTTGGAACAATTCTTCATGAGCCGATATCAGTTAGAGAACCACTGGAAAATCTGTGAGGGAGTACTGGATAGCTGTTTCGTTTGCCTGGCTTGGTACTCTTCACCAGTACGCACACACCCACCAGAGGAGGTTCAAACCCATGACCTTCTGGTTACAAACCGAGCGGGGTCGCAGACTATTCATCAGCCACTGGGACCGGATCAATCCAATGTCCAATTAGTTCATGAATTCAATTTTCTGCTGATTTATAACATAGCGTGACCACTTCGCAATGTCTTCTTCAATGAGTTACTACCTCATCTTCAACCTGCTGCACTCTACAGTAACTCATCGAAGAAGGCATTTCGAAGTGGTAGCGCTGTATCGTGCGGCAGAAGTTGGAATTAATGGACTGGACATTGGATCAGTCGGGTCCCAGTGGCTGATGAGTGGTCTACAAGCTCACTCACCTTGTAGACAGAAGGTTCTGGGTTGGAACAATTGCAGTGGGGTGGGTGCGTACTGCTGGAGAGTCCCAGACTAGGCAGATAGAACAGCTATCCAAGACTCCCGGGTGATTTTTCAATGGTTCTCTAACTGATGTCATCTCATGATGAAATCCTCTAACCAATCAAACAAAAAATCTCTACAAAAGCAATATTTGAAAATTTAACTTATTTTCAGCACAGCATGAAGGGAGAATCTGTTGCTAAACATATGCACAGTAGCCTCTTCAAAAGACTTTTCGTGAGACACACTCCAAGTCTGTAAACCATAGACAGGCTTTCATGAAACTGATATAAGCGATGGAAATTCGAATCTTATTCCTAATACTGAATGCAGTGAATCTCCAGACTGATTTCAGGTTATTGAAATCCTATCTTGCCTTTCAAATTCTGGATTTGGTATCTTCATCCGTGCTGTTGCCAGTCGTTGAAATGATATTGCCTAGATAATTGACTGAAAATTTCTTCTGTTTATGGTGATAGATGTTTGCTGTTCTTAATGTTGGTTAGATGTGTTTATCACCTCTCTCATCGCTTTTTTACCTGAGGTCCTGTCATTTCTGCTTGCCTCTTTTGATAATTTGTTGGTTTTCGCCTTCAGATCTTCAAGTTTGGATGTCATTGAAAATAAACCATTTGAGCAGTTCAGATGTTTTCGATACCTTTCGTTGGCCTGATGCTTTCACATCTTCTCTACCGTGACGGTCCACTGTATGATGCAGTCCTTCACAACCGTCGATGATATCATCGGTGATAGTAGACAGACTTGCCTTACTCCTGTCTTCTCTTCAGACTTCAGTGAACTTTCTGTTGTGAATAACTTGCCACATGTATTTATCATATAGCTGACCAAACTAATTTGTTTAGTAAGATAGGTCATGGGCTGAAATCAGCTTGAGACCCGCCATAAGTAGTGTTCCACAACACTACACGTGATTGAACGCTGGGCTTTCGAGTTACGAGCCCAATGAAACCCAATGAACATTCAGCCACTAGGATGAAGTCAAAATGCACATGCGCTCATAAATCTTGACATATAGTGCCATCTCCAGTCACTGTTATTGGTGAGTATCTGCCCCAACACATTACTTGGTGAACCTCACTCTTCACGACCAGTAGTCACTCAAATCCCAACGAATCAACAGGCGATTACTTTTCAGAAATATTTTATGCTACTTATTAGTAGTTAAACTCTAAAAGAGCCATTATTTTGGCCATTAAACTATACACAGATGTATATAAATAAAAAATTGAGAAGTTGTATCCATGTTTGTTATGTTTCCAGAGATAATGTAATTTACAGAGACTGTCTTCCGAACATAGTAAATATACTTATAACTCGAAACATATATTATAAGCGATAGTTATTTAATGAAGTTTTGCATTTAATCGTTAGATTCCACGATGTCCCAAAATCGATTAGAGAGATTATGGAAGACCAGAGTGCGATGCACAGCTGTTTCCCACTATGTTAGGATCCTTCATCAGTGAGCATCCATAGCATCAAAAGGGGTCAGATGGAGGGTTTTCAAGTTACAAGCTCGTTGACCATCGAGTCACTTGGAAGGGAATCCAATAACGCTTAGATTCTAGATTTGTCAAAATGTGACACTGAACTATGTTCACCAGTGCCTTCTGCGAGCATCCACTTAACATTCAGGTGGTGAACCCCAGTGGTAACGACTTCTCACTACGACTTCGAGAAATCCATCCAGTATCAATAGCTTACCTGATTGAAGAGTCTCAAAATTACACAAAACAGCTACCAAAAGTATCCTGGATCTTATCGTCTCTCTAACTGCACAGTGAAGAAATCTAACCACTGAAACTAACCTAAATCCCCAAAGCCTAACAATCTTAAATGAAGTGTTAATCAATTACTTGTCGGTTGCGGCAGATGGCAAATATATATAAATGTAGACAGTTAGTTAGTTAGTTAGTTAGTTAGTTAGTTAGTTAGTTAGTTAGTTAGTTAGTTAGTTAGTTAGTTAGTTAGTTAGTTAGTTAGTTAGTTAGCTAGTTGGTTAGTTAGTTAGTTAGTTAGTTAGTTAGTTAGTTAGTTAGTTAGTTAGTTAGTTAGTTAGTTAGTTAGTTAGTTAGTTAGTTAGTTAGTTAGTTAGTTAGTTAGTTAGTTAGTTAGTTAGTTAGTCAGTTAGTTAGTTAGTTAGTTAGTTAGTTAGTTAGTTAGTTAGTTAGTTAGTTAGTTAGTTAGTTAGTTAGTTAGTTAGTTAGCTAGTTGGTTAGTTAGTTAGTTAGTTAGTTAGTTAGTCAGTTAGTTAGTCAGTTACTTAGTCAGTTAGTTAGTTAGTTAGTTGGTTAGTTAGTTAGTTAGTTAGTTAGTTAGTTAGTTAGTTAGTTAGTTAGTTAGTTAGTTAGTTAGTTAGTTAGTTAGTTGGTTAGTTAGTTAGATAGTTAGTTAGTTAGTTAGTTAGTTAGTTAGTTAGTTAGTCAGTTAGTTAGTCAGTTAGTTAGTTAGTTAGTTAGTTAGTTAGTTAGTTAGTTAGTCAGTTAGATAGTCAGTTAGTTAGTTAGTTAGTTAGTTAGTTAGTTAGTTGGTTAGTTAGTTAGTTAGTTAGTTAGTTAGTTAGTTAGTTAGTTAGTTAGTTAGTTAGTTAGTTAGTTAGTTAGTTAGTTAGTTAGTTAGTTAGTTAGTTAGTTAGTTAGTTAGTCAGTTAGTTAGTTAGTTAGTCAGTTAGTTAGTTAGTTAGTTAGTTAGTAAGTTAGTTAGTTAGTTAGTTAGTTAGTTAGTTAGTTAGTTAGTTAGTTAGTTAGTCAGTTAGTTAGTCAGTTAGTTAGTTAGTTAGTTAGTTAGTTAGTTAGTTAGTTAGTTAGTTAGTTAGTTAGTTAGTTAGTTAGTTAGTTAGTTAGTTAGTCAGTTAGTTAGTCAGTTAGTTAGTTAGTTAGTTAGTTAGTTAGTTAGTTAGTTAGTTAGTTAGTTAGTTAGTTAGTTAGTTAGTTGGTTAGTTAGTTAGTTAGTTAGTTAGTTAGTTAGTTAGTTAGTTAGTTAGTTAGTTAGTTAGTTAGTTAGTTAGTTAGTTAGTTAGTTAGTTAGTTAGTTAGTTAGTTAGTTAGTTAGTTAGTTAGTTAGTTAGTTAGTTAGTTAGTTAGTTAGTTGGTTAGTTAGTTAGTTAGTTAGTTAGTTGGTTAGTTAGTTAGTTAGTTAGTTAGTTAGTCAGTTAGTTAGTCAGTTAGTTAGTTAGTTAGTTAGTTAGTTAGTTAGTTAGTTAGTTAGTTAGTTAGTTAGTTAGTTAGTTAGTTGGTTAGTTAGTTAGTTAGTTAGTTAGTTAGTTAGTTAGTTAGTTAGTTAGTTAGTTAGTTAGTTGGTTAGTTAGTTAGTTAGTTAGTTAGTTAGTTAGTTAGTTAGTCAGTTAGTTAGTCAGTTAGTTAGTTAGTTAGTAAGTTAGTTAGTTAGTTAGTTAGTTGGTTAGTTAGTTAGTTAGTTAGTTAGTTAGTTAGTTAGTTAGTTAGTTAGTTAGTTAGTTAGTTGGTTAGTTAGTTAGTTAGTTAGTTAGTTAGTTAGTTAGTTAGTTAGTTAGTTAGTTAGTTAGTTAGTTAGTTAGTTAGTTAGTTAGTTAGTTAGTTAGTTAGTTAGTTAGTTAGTTAGTCAGTTAGTTAGTTAGTTAGTTAGTTAGTTAGTTAGTTAGTTAGTCAGTTAGTTAGTCAGTTAGTTAGTTAGTTAGTTAGTTAGTTAGTTGGTTAGTTAGTTAGTTAGTTAATTAGTTGGTTAGTTAGTTAGTTAGTTAGTTAGTCAGTTAGATAGTCAGTTAGTTAGTTAGTTAGTTAGTTAGTTAGTTAGTTAGTTAGTTAGTTAGTTAGTTAGTTAGTTAGTTGGTTAGTTAGTTAGTTAGTTAGTTAGTTAGTTAGTTAGTTAGTTAGTCAGTCAGTTAGTTAGTCAGTTAGTTAGTTAGTTAGTTAGTTAGTTAGTTAGTTAGTTAGTTAGTTGGTTAGTTAGTTAGTTAGTTAGTTAGTTAGTTAGTTAGTTGGTTAATTAGTTAGTTATTTAGTTGGTCAGTTAGTTAGTCAGTTAGTTAGTTAGTTAGTTAGTTAGTTAGTTATTTAGTTAGTTAGTTAGTTAGTTAGTTGGTTAGTTAGTTAGTTAGTTAGTTAGTTAGTTAGTTAGTTAGTTAGTTAGTTAGTTAGTTAGTTAGTTAGTTAGTTAGTTAGTTAGTTAGTTAGTTGGTTAGTTAGTTAGTTAGTTAGTTAGTTAGTTAGTTAGTTAGTTAGTTAGTTAGTTAGTTAGTTAGTTAGTTAGTTAGTTAGTTAGTTAGTTAGTTAGTTAGTTAGTTAGTTAGTTAGTTAGTTAGTTAGTTAGTTAGTTAGTTAGTTAGTTAGTTAGTTAGTTAGTTAGTCAGTTAGTTAGTTAGTTAGTCAGTTAGTTAGTTAGTTAGTTAGTTAGTTAGTTAGTTAGTTAGTTAGTTAGTTAGTTAGTTAGTTAGTTAGTTAGTTAGTTAGTTAGTTAGTTAGTTAGTTAGTTAGTTAGTTAGTTAGTTAGTTAGTTAGTTAGTTAGTTAGTTAGTTAGTTAGTTAGTTAGTTAGTTAGTTAGTTGGTTAGTTAGTTAGTTAGTTAGTTAGTTAGTTAGTTAGTTAGTTAGTTAGTTAGTTAGTTAGTTAGTTAGTTAGTTATTTAGTTAGTTAGTTAGTTAGTTAGTTAGTTAGTTAGTTAGTTAGTTAGTTAGTTAGTTAGTTTGAATGGAATTTTCAGCGTGTGATATCAGTTGAACACCTTCTGCAGGTCGACCTTTGATATCATGTGTGCGTCGACGTGGGTTCGAACTCCGGCCAATGTGCATGGTAGACGAGATGCATAACCACTGTGACACTGACGCACATGGTGTGTACACTTCTTCTCTTTGCGCTTACTTCAGCTTTCACTCAAGGATTGCTTATCATGGGACAAGCTTCCTGTAGGTTCCCACCAGCCGGAGTCATTCATCTTCAAATTAAGACGTTTTGCCAATTCTTGAGAAGGACGATTTAATTTTTACTGTGCTGTGAAGTTTCCATAGTGATGGGAGTGTTTTATGATGTGTAGTCGTTAGCCCCACACCCGAAATTCCCTGTTATTCGGGCTTATTATCGGCTAATAAATTATTCCCTTGGGTTATGACTGGAACGTAGGGATTCAACAGCACATCTCCACTTTATCTTGTTCTCCGCATTTCCATTAAGCCTTTCCAATGATTGCTCACTGAATGTTATCTCCTGCTCACATGATCTTTTTCATGTCACTCTCAGACCCACGACCAACTTGTAATTTCCTATTTGAGTTCCACTTGAGGGTGTCCCCCGACGGTCTTCTCACCATGTGTCCAATCCATCTCCACTTTCTTCAGGATATTTCATAGTAATAGGTCCTTGGTATATATATATATATCAGGATTTCATCATGAGCTGACATTAGTTAGAGAACCATTGGAAAACCTGGGAGTACTGGACAGCTGTTTCGTCCTAGTTTGGGACTCTTCAGCAGTATGCACCCACCGGGATTCGAACCCAGGACCTTCCGGTTACAAGGCGACCTCGTATACCATTAAGCCACTGGGACCCGATCCAGAAGTTGGCAGAAGTTAGAATTCAAGGACCGTTGGATCGGGTCCCAGTGGCTTAATGGTATACGAGGTCGCCTTGTAACCGGAAGGTCCTGGGTTCGAATCCCAGTGGGTGCGTACTGCTGAAGAGCCCCAAACTAGGACGAAACAGCTGTCCAGTACTCCCAGGTTTTCCAATGGTTCTCTAACTAATGTCAGCTCATGATGAAATCCTGAAATCAATCAAATCCCTACAAACCAACACTTGAATATATATATATATACTGTTTAGCGTATACTCTTATGCCATTTATTGTCAGGCGTTTTTAGAAAGACAGTTTATATCGACAGGCAAAAATTTAAACCTGTAGTGACTAGAAATAACACTTGAAATTTCGGACTTCTGAGAATGACTGAGATACATCACCATCTTGGCTTTAGATCTTCAGTTCGAAAACTAGTAATTACCAGCTGAAAGGTAAATTTCTCGAAGTTTGGAAAAGTTTCATCCATTACATGTGAGGTACACCAGTTTGTAGGTGTGGATAGTTTTTTACTTAAGGTAATGGCAGCATGAATGGCGAATCAACATAGGTCATAAGTCAACAGTTATTAGGCTCTAACTCAGTGGTTGAATGGAAACATTTTCACCTTGTAACCAAGCTGTCCTGAAGACGAGTTTAAGATTTGACCAGAAATGTGTCTGCAGGATCTCTTATCGATGCATGCTCGTGATAGAACATTACTTTGGTACTGATTGATACAATTCGTAGAAAACACAAAGAGTGCACTGAGGAAAATGGCAGTGTTTTGGACATCGATTAAATAATGCATGTCCTAACTTCTATGAAGCCTTGTCACGTTTACAATGCTTTACACTCAACCCGAACAAAACCTCATAGAAAGCTGCACAGTGTGCATCTGTGACACAACGGTTAGGACTCTCGCCGACCATGCACATGGTACAGGGTTCTATCCCCTGCCGATGCAAAACTGATATCAATGATCGGCCCCTGCAAACTTTGGGCTACGGATATCACATGCTGAAAATTTCATACTTGTACCAAAAGAACGGTGTGGAATCAAGCTATAATCAGAAAATATAAAATATGCAGTGGGCCAACATCACCTGGATTATAAGACCACAAAAGTCTGGGAGTTTCAAAACTTGTGAGATTCCTTCCTTTAATCCTTACGAGAACAAAATGATCATTCTAGGTTAGCATATTTACTCCGGGAATGTAAGCTTCCATAATGACAGTGGTTTCAACCTACTCAGAACTAGGTTGTTATTAGTTTAACAGCCTGAGTGTTTAAAATTATGGTTGAAACGTTTGAGTTTCAATAGGGGAAACATTGAAGTACATATCCAGCCGACAGACAGATTTCAAACAGGGCGAAACTTATGTCTTGAATCTCACGGTTGACCATCACTTATCGAATAACAGAAAGCTTATTATTATTATTAACCCCTTCAGGTTCCAAGTGTAACATAAGGCTTCAATAGCACATCTTCATTTAGTTATGTTTTCTGGAGTTCTTTTTAGCAAGCTAAGTGACCACCTAAAAGCTCTCATCTCACATGATTTTCTCGGTCTTTGGACCATATCGTCGTTTCACATTTGGATTGCACTCGAGATTACGTCTGCCTTGTGATGTCACTTTTGATGTGGTTGTGTTCACTGAGCTGGATAGTTTATTTGCGATGGTTTCATTGTCTTACTAGGCTACATCTTCAATGCATACTTCAATTTGAAGTCAATCGACGATGTCCTCAGTGTCCTCAATGTCCGATGTGTCTACGTTGGGTTTCTTCATTACCAGAATTTCTGGTTACAGCAAGCTTTCGGTATTTTAAATCCCCAAGGAACGACAAATAATAACAAGTTTTGCAAAATTCTGTGTCATGACACAATACACAACAATGTATTATACAATAAATTTAATTGAATTTTAGATTTTCCCATCGATTGATTAGATAAAAGTGCTTGGTCTCAGGTTGACATGTCTGTTGGCTTCTTGTGCAGATGCTTTGACGATGTCTGGGCATTTAATTAGAATTTAATTGGTGGATGGTGACTAGCAGTGGAATCCAGGATAAAGCGCATTTCGTCCTATTTTGGACTCGTTGGTGGCTGGATGTACCCGCATCTCTCAGTGAGTGATGATGTTCCCAACGAGGCTTGAACCCAGGACGAAATGCGTTTTATCCTGGATTCCACTGCTAGTCACTATACACCAATTAAATACAATAAATTACCCTAAAACTCAACTCACTTGTACAGAGGAAGAGAGGGTGTTTATGTGTGTGAGTGAATGAAAGGTTGAGGGACTAAGTGTATTCCCTCCAGGAATTTCTTACTTTTCAATACTATCCTAATACCTAAGCTTCAGTAGGTTAATATCACCATTCCTGTTATACAGTGTCGATAAATACCAAAAACTTAGGAGAATATGTACTAAACTGTGACGAAAATTATTCTCTAAATAGGCACATGTCTAAATAGGTCGACTGTTTTTAGAAAAACCACACACACACATAAATACACAGACGATAGGGGCATTTTTTTGCATTCATTAACCAAACCTAAATGAATCAACATTTTTGTAGGAGTAGAAGAGAGAGAGAGAAAAGAAAATCCTCAAGCCAAAATCACGTGATCTCATTTCTGATTGGTTGTTGCAAGTATTGATTGACCAATCAGAAAAATAGAGTAGACTTAAAACAGCCGTAGACAAACATTGATGTTGGATAGGCATTGGGGAAAACAATCGATAAATTAGAAGACTAGTCAAAATTCTCTATCTCTACGATTCCACTGGAGAACGATAGCATTTAATAGCATTTTTTGGGAGATACATTATATTATATTGTTGTTACAGTAGTGGAAATAGCATTTTTTCCGGGTTATAATTCTGCATTTTCATAAAGAATCATCGGGGAATATTCTCTCTTGAAAAATGATTATTACCTTCAATATTCTTTTGATTTTATTGAAAATTTTGACAACTTTTGGGAATTATGCTAACGAACAGGAGATATATATTGAAGCGAAACAAAAGTGAGTGCAAAAGAGTACTACTATTGAATAAAAAGAAGTTTGCTAAATTTACCCCAACTATAAAGTAGCACTCTGTTATTTTTTATTACTACGCACGCTTTTATTATTATAAATACTGAAACATTCAGACATCCGGAAGAGACTAGTGTAGCCGAATATATCTTAAGTTACTCTTACAGAAAATGTGAAGGGGGCTCACTGCCCTCTTGGTAAGCTTTTGGAGACTTCACTTATTCATTCTTGCGTTCTGGATGGAAAATACGGCCTAAGTATTATTATAATTATTTCCTTTAATTCCTAGAGGAACATAGGGCTTCAGCCGCGTGTCTCCATTGTGTTCGGTTCTCTGCTAGAGTTTCCCCTTGTCTCCAAGTCTGCCCACATGCTTTCATTTCCCCTTCACATGACTTCCTTCTTGTCACCCTCGCACTAAAAACCAACTCGCCGCTTCCCTTTCGGGTTCCACTCGAGCATTGGCTTGTCTAGTGATGTCACTTAAAGGTTTTCTCAGGGTATGGCCAGTCCACCTCCATTTCTTCCTGCATGTTTGTCGCACAATCGGATCCTGCTGGGTTGGTTCGTTCATTGCCAGAGATCCCTATTGCTGATTTTTTCTGGCCATCTGATCTTAAGTATTAAGTGAAGACAGCTGTTGATGAATGTCTGTAGTTTGTTTGAGGTGCTCTTATGATGCGCCAAGTCTCTGATCCGTGAATTAAGTAGCAGTGACTTCACGTTCGAGTTGAAAATCCGGATCTTATTTTTGATGCTGAATGCTGTTGACCTCCACACAGACTTGAGAGTAATGAAAGCTTATCTTGCTTTTCCGATTCTGGCTTTGATATCCTCGTCAGTTCCGCCTGTAGTTGAAATGATGCTTCCTAGTTTGGTAGGTAGGTAGGTAAAGGAGGTTGTTTCTCTTAGATTCCTCCCATTTATGCGTATTGCCGTCTGTTGTAGTTGCTGTTGGTTTTGCCCAGGAATCTTCATCACTTCTGTTTTCTCTATGTTCACCTGAAATGTAGGCCTGTCTTTCATCCTTCTACTGTCAACTTGTTGATTTTCACTTGCACATCTTCCAGTTTATGAGAAATCGGAGATATATCATCAGGGAAGTCCATATCCTCCAAGTTTTTTGTGAGGGACCATTTTATGCCTGGTTCCCTGCTGCCCACTGTCTGTCGCACTATCCAGTCTACCGAAATCAGGAAAATCATTGGCGATAGTAGGCAGCCTTGTCTCACTCCCGTCTTCACTTCGAAGGATTTCGTAAGTTTCCCGTTGTGGATTACTTGGCATGCAGCATTGTCGCATAGCTGTTGGATGAGATGTATAACTGTTGGTGGCACCTCATATTAGCGAAGTAGTTGCCAAATCACTTCTCAAGTGGCGCTGTTGAAGGCCTTTTCAAAGTCAATGAAGTTAAAATAGAGAGCTCACTGTCATTCCAAGCTCTAATCAATGATGACCCGTAGTGTAGCGATTTGATCTGATCCTAATCTGTTTTGTAATTAAGCATAAGTGAATGCATTGCAACGGCGTAACTTTTTTTCCCAGATTATTTAACTTTGTAGGATCCCTTATTCTACATCTAGCTACATTCCTATGTTCCCATTATGAGGTGTGCTACTGATAAAATTTATCAGTAGTATATAAACAGACAATCATCGGCATGAAAAAAGTCAAACAACAGAGAGATAGATTCAATATTAGAGAAAACAAATGAAACAGCTTTGCAGAGATTCATGGGAAACATGATAGGAACACAAAGAAACATACAAAATATGAAGGAAGGCCAGAAGTAGCAGGCACAAGACATGGAAGATCTGTGCACAAATGATGATTTGAAGATGCAATGTGTACATCATTCGGCTATATAGGAACACTAAGTTGCAAATAAACACTTTTGTATCCACCTATTTTATAACGACCTAAATGACCCCTAGTCGACTAATGTGATCTATGCAATTGACCGATCACTATTATTATTTCTTTAAATCGAGACCATAATTTTATCTATGAGTTCAGAGTTCATATATTTAGCTCAAACCTATCTGTATCCAGGAGATCCATTACTCCAAACTATCTAACTTCTGCTCAAATACAATTTTGCCTACGTCTATCTCAAAGTAGTTTTGGTATTTTCTGCACAAGAGAAAATATCATTAAATAGAATTATAATTTAATTTCATGAATAATTCCCCAATTTCAGTCATTATTGGAAATAAAAGACAAATTCAGTGGAGAAAATTTTCTCTACCTACGAAATCATCTTCACAGGATGGCTGTACACAGTCGTATTTATACTTACCAAAAAATACATACTCGTCTATTATTGAGTATAAGGCGAAAGGGTGACATAATTGATATAATTACTCACAAAGTGGCTTTAAAAGTGAAAATTAAAAGTTGTAAATTAAGTCGTACTCAATGGCTTGTCTGACTTGTCTGAATCCTCGTAGAGAATGGATATTCCCCAAGGTTTATTCAGAAAAATGTGAAGTTAAAAGAAAAAGTTTGAAAGAACCCAGACGGTGGGGAAAATACTGCTATTTATGAGCGTTGAATGTAAAGATGATAATGCAGCTAAGATCCTGAAGAATCGCTGGTTATGCAGATCGCATTAGGAAAGCCTACTTTTCACCTTGACCTACGGATCAATTTCTCCAATCAACAAATGATCAATGGATGTGTGAAGGATAAACTGCCGCTTTGGACCGGCCACCTCAATGTGTGTTGATAAATTCACCTGCTCGTGTGGAGCTGGTTATATTGGCCGCACAAAGCGCACACACTCCAAAAGCATCTCTGAACATTACTCGGCATGTTTAGCAAAGGGAATGTGCAAGACAATCACCAGCTCTATTCTCAAGCATTTAGTGAACTCAGGCTAGGTAGCTCCACCAAAGTTGTTTTTCAAGATCATCTAAAAAGTGAAGCCAAATGGTACAAAGGGCGTCAGGTTTCGGCATTTGTGTATGGCGGAGGCGTTGGCAATTCATCAATACAACCCTGAACTCTGTATGCAAAAAACGTTTGTCCAGTCTCTTATTCTACCTTGGTGTTAACCTCTTCCCTAATCGTTCCCTGTAAAAAGAAATTTTGATTTTTTTCTTTCCTCTTTTGATTTTTAAATTTACTTTAAGTTTGCTTTTACTTTAATAATTAATTCACTATGATCACTCACATATGCTGCTTTTGTACATTTCCACACCCTCAGACTCAGACAAGTCAGACAAGCCGTTGAGTGCCACGTAATTTAAAACTTTTATTTTTTACTTCTAAAGCCACTTTGTGAGTAATTATATCAATTATGTCACCACCCCCCCTCAATATTACTCAATAATAGACCAGTATATATTTTTTGGTCGGTCTTGTGCGTCGGTGGCATAGCGGTTAGGATGCTCGCCGACCATGCACATGGTCCGGGGTTCGATCCTCTTCCGGCGCACTCCTTCGTCTCACTCAGCCAGAAATAATGCTGGTAAAAAGGAAAGGTTGGGCATGAGGCAGGCTAGCAACCCCATCCTGTAAAATAAACACTGTTACAGAAACTTCAAGCCACTAGCTTGAAGCCCTATGTTCCACTGGGGAACGTGAAAGAAAGAGAAATATTTTTTGGTAAGTATAAATACGACTGCACATACAACCTCTGAAGATGATTTCGTCGATGAAGAAAATTTTCTTCGCTCAATTTGTCTTTTATTTTCTCCATTATTGGAAAAACAAAACAAAACAATTTTGTAGTGCACCTTGAATGCATGAACTTTTGTTTTAATGCATTCATGTAATATGGCTTCACGCCTTCACTGTTCAACTCGCACATGGCTTGCTCCCTCTTTGTGATATGATTAGATGCAATCTTGCGCTTGCTACCACAGCCAGTTAACAGATAAGGTGTACAGGATTCTTATCTAATTGAATTTAACATTTGAAAACTGTGGTAAAATATAATCCTCATCTGAGCACACTGCCTAGTCACAAGCCTCTTTACTTCGAGTTAATTTATCGATACTTATCCTTTTTGGTAGAGTACTGATTGGGGTTACCCAAGGAGAGCAAGTTTAGTAGGTGCTGACGTTAAGGACTATCCAATAGGTTGACAACATTGCCACTTCCAAGTTCAGCACTATCATTTTCTTTAGCCAAACAATCAAATTTATGTCTAATTTTTATGTCCCAAAAAAGAATAGAGTGACAAAAGAGATGATTTGTCCTAATCATAATTATGAATACTGACCAATATATATGAAGACAGGGGATAATGCGGAGGGAGTTACGTAATTAGACAATTTTGCTGAGAGAGTTGTAATCTGGAAGCATATTGGAATGATGGAAGATGTAATATTACTACGTAAAAGTTGGGCGGAATAGAAGTGTTAGAAATAGTTTAAAAAATCAAAACCAAAATTGATTGAAAACAACGGAGCCATTCCCATTGTAGTCAAAGTAATTGCTTAGTATGGATGACTAAAGCTCCACCAATGCGAAGGAGGTGAATGCACATAAACACTGGCAAGTTACTCTTCATTTTGCAGATCACTCTGAAAATGGATTTTTCTGAAACAGAATCACCATTGTTGATGATAAGACCAATCATCCCTGTCCATATGGAGCCTCAGCTATATTTCTGCAAGCTGAAGGGATAGTATTCTTGAATCCTTTTAGACGAGATATGCCTGGGATGACAAATATACCTAGGTCCACATGGACAAGTGAAGTGATGTATACGCATAGAAGTGACCAGATGCGATATCTTGTCTTTCTGGCTGCCTGCCCTGGTAACTGGAAGTCTTTATTCTTTCCTTTATTCGATTACGTAATCTTTGGCTTCCAACTCACACTTTTTTTAGAATTTGTAATTTCGCTTGTCCCTTGTTCCTATGATTTGAGTTGAATTCAGTACATTGTCACCTAGTTTATTAGTCACTCAGTCTCTTACGTATCTCTCGTCTTTATTACATAACACCTTTACAATTGCATGCATGCATACATTTATTTTGTTTAAACTCGAACTGCTTGTGTAAAAACTATATAAGCGTAATTTTCTGAGCACTGTTCACTAACCGCGGAACCTTCTGTCAACTGACATCGTGAAACATTCGCAAGTATGTTAAACCTTTTCTGTACAAAAACCTCATAATTTATTAAGGCCGTAGGCAAACAGATGACGAGAAGCCAACGAAATATGCAATAATGGTACCATATTATTTGGCACAAACCACACTGTTGTTCTTCTTTTTTTTTCAAATTCATCAAGGGGAAATATCTCCTACGATTCGTTAACTCTCGCATCCTGCCTATTATTCTCTATTGTTCCCCCTTAGTTTTTCCAGGGCTGGCTACTGAAGAAAGACTATATCTTCTTACATAGGATGTTAAAGGTTGTTAGCAGGGTAAGCAACGCTCCAATTAACCAGCTTGTTAATATTCTGGTCGACAGGCACTTGGACTCATGTGAAAAATGGGCTAAATCCACTTTTATCTAACTCACACCCCCACCAACACCACCCTCATTCACAACTCTCCCCTTGTATCTCATCAGGCAAAACCAGAAGCCTATATAGAAAATTATATGCTCGCACTAGTAAGTACAAAAACTCAACCATACCCTCCCTACTTAGCTCGTGTTCTGTGCGATAAAGAAAGCCTTAGGCATGATACCTATGACTTAATAAATAGTCAGTAGAACAACTGGATCTCGTCTTTCCAACTCACATCATTTATAGGTGCAACGCTTTTTTGTCGTTGTGTGCTGTTTTGTTTCTCTTTTCCTTACAAACTCTACCTTAAACATTCTTCTTCGTTCTTTCACACTCTGTATATCTCGACTTTTTGCTACCGTTTACGTCAGTAAATATGCCAGTTAGTATCTACTTTTCTAACACTTTCAAACATTCTGTTCACTTTTGGCTTTGCTACCTACATGCCAATATGTTCATTGTTGTCAAAACTAACAGAGATTACCCTTAATCTATGTAGAATTTTATTTATTGTTAATGTACTAACTGGATGCGGAATACTGTTGTAAAATGCTGAGAATTCCATTCTGTATCACACACAAGTACTGTTTTGGAATAAAGCAAATTATTATTAAACAAATGTATGAAATTACTGGCTTCTGCACAACAATGGAAAACTGGAAAACCCCACTGTTAGTGCTGCTGCCAAGATGTTGAATTTTTCTCCTAGTAAAGTTACAGGTTTATCCAACCGTGAAATCAAGGTTCATGTAAAGTTTCTTTAGACTGACACTAATTATGTCTGGTATGTCTGAACCTCCAGTTTGTTGTTGTTCTTATCAGTAAGCCTCGACAGATATCCTTTTTTGGATGGCCTTTTTTCCCAGAAGGTTAATTCTTCTTCTAGAGTATCAGAACTGCAGATCCCTTTCACCGGTACCCATATGTAGAAACTTGCCAGTTGATCATTCCATCTAGGTTTCCTTATTAAGGCTCTTACTGTTAGTTCAACATTAAAAAAAAACAGTATTTTTGACTCGTTTTCTATCTATAATTTACGATTTATGTTTTTTTCGTTTAGTATCAACAGACTTAAGGTCAGGTAAACAACACATTCACCTCTTTATCCTGTAGACGTTTGTTTCCCAACATTGAAATAAGTGAACAAAGTAAACGTCTTTCACGATTCTCACATTCAAGAAGAGAAAACACAAAATGTGTAGGCATAACAGGTGTCTGAGGTTAATGAATGCAATTGTCCAGATTATTCGTGCTGATAGACGTTTAGTAGGTGAAAGGCTTATATCTTGCACACATATTCCCACCCACCCCCTTCCCACATACACACATAAACTTGAAGTGGTGAGAAAGATTTCTAGCTCTTTCAGATGCTTTTGGTGTTGTTGAGTCCCCTACAAACTAGGCGGTTTAGCTGTGAAACTTTCACAACAACATCTTCAGAACTTTCCTTTAGCTACCTGCTACCTATGACCTGATGTAATAGGTATATGATTGCTGGTATAGAGATGAAAAGCGTTGAGAGATGAAATATGATGGATTCATTTGTCTTAGCGTTTCAATGTTTCTTCTTGTTCTATTATCAAGATTTGAATTCAGTTAATGAATGACTTTAACCGTAGACAATACTACTCATAAAATTATTCAGCGGTATGAAGCATTTTTATTCACTAAATGTCCTTAAGTTACACTGGATACACTTACAGAATGACAGATTACAATTTAAAAGATCAAAAACACTTTAAAGAGTTTAATAAAAATGTATTAGATCATTTATTACACTGCTGTCGCTTTCCAGCAGGCGCTAACAAATCAGGACTTAATGAATTCATCAAATTTCGGTAGAACTCTTCAGCTGAATCAAACCTGTACCTCAGCTTCATCGGTTTCGAAAATGCTTTCGACAGACAACCCCGACAGAGAAGTAATTTGGAAACTACTTCAACACTATGGAGTGAAGTATTCAAGTCTTTTTCAACCTCATTTAATAACTGGTTATCTAGATGACAATGGCACTTGTCAAGTGATCCACAACGGGAAACTCAGTGAGGCGTTCGAAGTGCATAGAGGATTAAGACAAGCTGACTGGCTGCCTATTATCACCAACGATGATATTCCTAATTGTGGTGGACTAGATTATGCGTCAGACTGTTTAGGGGCGAGGAGTCAGGAATACAGTAGATGACCGACAAGAAGACTCTAGATCTTAATTTCTCAGATGATATATGTCACACAAACTCGAAGACTTGCAAGCGAAAATCAACAAACTGGTTGAAGAGGTAGGTGGCGAAAACAGGACTGCAGGTGAACATGGAGAAGATGGAGGTGGTGAAGATAACCAACCAACCAACAGCGATAGCAACAATAACCAGCACCAACTACCATCAACGTGAGAGATTTAACAGAGGTGTTGCCTCCTTCACTTATCTGGCTAGGAAGCATCGTTTCAACTACAAACCGGTGGATCGGCTCAAGATGTTACAGTCAGCCATGATCGGAAAGGCAAGATGCACCTTCATCAACCTGAAACCAGTTTGAAAATCTTCCACACTCCCCCTCAACATAAGGAACAAGATCCGGATTTTCAACACCAATGTAAAGTCAGTCGGTGCTTCTATACAGGTCAGAAACTTGTACTGGGTGTCACAAAATTGGAATTCCAACAGGTCGCTGAAGACAATTCACCAACAACTGCCTTCGCCGACTCCATACTCAAGATCAAATGGCAAGAAAGAATAAGCAAGAAGAAAATGTTGGAACAAACACCAATAGGCGAGAGCTGATCGCTCAACAAATATTCAGGAGAAAGTGTAGATGGATTGGGCATCCGCCACCGAGGAACCCACCTAATGACATTACTCGAATAAGAATCCCGATAGGAAGCGACGGGTTGGTCATCAGTTCTAGGGTAACATGGAGGAGATGTTGTGAGGTAGAGATGACAGAGTTTGGCCAATAGTGGACACAGCAGAAGATGTATTGTTGAAGCCCTATGTTCTACTCGGAACGCAAGGGAATAATATAATAATCAATAAATCTTCAGCTGAATACTACTCTACATACAGGGAAATATATATATACCATTGGAAATACATAGGGAGATATAAAATCGATAGGCAAATTAACTACATTGAACTGGTCATGCAAAACGACATATGTGAATGTTTTTCAGGTCATGTTCAAATAGATTAGGTGAGAAGGAGTATTAGCGACTAAAATTAAGAAAAAATCCACTACGGTTCATTCACATCAGTTCAATAAACAATTAGTTATCAGAGAAAGAACTTGGATATATCAAGAATTGCAAAATGAGTTATATTGATATTAATAGTTATAGTAATAATAATAATAATAATAATGCTGAAACGAGTTGAGATAATGCTACTGACAAAAGATGGTTTTAAATGAATCAGTAATAACAATAATAATATCAATTAATAAGTAAAACGTATTGTTCTCAGAGAACCAATATATTAACTCGAATTGCACAAACCTCAACAATCACAAGCATCTTCTTGTTTCCATATTAGTTTGTTTATCAGATGTATCACAGCGACGTATCAGTATTATTTACTGGATGACGTTTCGAGCACAATTTACTGTTCATAATCATATCAGTTGTATGATATGATATTATACTGAAATAAAAGTTAATCGGTGGATGGTGACTAGAACTGGAATCCAGGATAATGCGCATTTCATCCTATTTGGGACTCGTCAGTTTGATGTTTCTGCATTCCGCAGTGTGATGTTCCCACCGAGGCTCGAACCTAGTGGCCATAGTTGCAAGCACCGAAACGTTATCCACTAGACAACGTGGGCTACGAGAGCCACCTCTTGTGCAACATGTCATATTAATTATTTCATTCAATTTTGGATTTTCCCGTCGATTGACTGAACCGAAGTGGTCGGTCTCAGGTTGATATGTCGGTTCCTTGCACAGATGCTTCAACGATGTCTAGGCATGTAATTAGAGGTTAATTTGTGGATGGTGACTGGCAGTGGAATCCAGGATACTCATTTCGTCCTGTTTGGGACTCATCAACTGGATGCACATGCACTCTTCAGTGAGTGATGATGTTGCCACCAAGGCTCGGACCAAGCGCCTATAGTTTCAAACGCCAATATATAATTATGAATAATAAATTATGTTCGAAAGGTTATCCAGTAAATAATGCTTTAACTGTTCCCTAATACTCTGGCAAGTTTTCAATCATGTGAGTAGACTTTACCTCTTTACCGACTAAACTACACCTAGCTTCCTTATTACTCACCATATTTTATGCCAACAAAAAGAGAGGTAGGATCATTATTATTTCCTTTAATTCCTAGAGGAACATACGACTTCAGCTGCTCGTCTCCATTGCCTTAGGTTTTCTGACAACTTTTTCACCCCACTCCAAGTCTGCCCACACGCTTTCATCTCCTCTTCACATGACCTCCTCCAAGTCACCCTTGCACTGACGACCAACTCGCCGCTTCCCTTTCGGGTTCCACTCGAGCAGTGGCTTGCCTAGTGATGTCACTTGATGGTTACCTCAAAGTGTGGCCAATCCATCTTCATTTTTTCCTGAATATTTGTTGCATAACCGGTTCCTACTGGATTGGTTCTCTCATTGCCAGAGATTCCTGTTGCTGATCTTTTCTGGCCATCCGATCTTGAGTATTCAGCGAAGGCAGATGTTGATGAAAGTCTGTGGTGCACCAAGTCTCTGATCCGTTAATTAAGTAGCATTAACTTCACATTCGAGTTAAAAATCGGGATCTAGTTTTTCATGCTGAGTGCTGAGTGTTGATCTGTTGTTGTTGCTGTAGTTATTGGCCAGGAATCTTCATCACCTCTGTTTTATCTATGTTTACCTGAAGTCCTATATTTGATGCTTCTTCTGCCAACTTGTTGTTTTACGCTTGCATATCTTCGAGTTTGTGGGAAATCAGATATATGTCATCGGCGAAGTTCAGATCCTCCAAGTTTTTCGTGAGGGTCTATTTTATGCCTGTCTCCTCGTTGCTCGTCTCACTGTCTGTCGCATTATCCAATCTACTGGAATCAGGAAAATCATTGGCAATAGTAAACAGCCTTGTCTTGTTCCCATCTTTACTTCGAAGGCTTCCGTAAGTTTCCCGTTGTGGATTACTTGGCATGCAGTATTGTAGGATGCATTTAGGATGTAGTCAGGATGCAAAAACCTATTTCAAAAGACGTTTAAACTCTTCAACTCTTCTACCTTAAACGGCCATATCTTTTACTCATGCAGAATGATTAAGAAGAATACTGCACAGTACGTATGTCCTTTTACTGATATCACTCTTACAGCAACGATAACACAAGTTGTCCAATGTAAGGTAAAACTTTTCCCTAGCGGCCGAGATTTCATCAGCGGTGGGCTTCTTCAGAGTGATAGAACTTCCGAAATACGTGAAGTGGTCATCATGCTCAACCACTCGACTTCCTATTGGTAAACTAGGAGTTAGTGTAGATCGGTCATGTAGTATCATCTCGTATTTGTCTCGGGCGAATAAATATAAATGTAGGGAACACAAATATATTGGGAAATGGGAGTTACCACAGTCCATCAGTCAAATGGAGTAGAGGTAGTTTGTAAATGACTAGCCGATTGTTTTTGTTGAAGCTCAAAGGAGATTTGATGAACTTATCCACTTTTCTTGACATACACTGAAGGTTAAATTGTGAGATCAGATTTGCTTACAAATCTTAATATCATCAAAAAGGGTAGACAGGAATCCAATAGGCAGAAGAAAGACTTTTGGTGAAATTAGAGAAAATAGAGGTGATGAAGATTCCTGGCCAACAGTAACAGCAACTACAGCAGACAACAATCAGCATAAATGAAAGAAATCTGAAAGAAGCAACCTACTTCACCTGCCTCCCCATCTACCTAACTGGTAAGCATCGTTTCAACTGCAGGTGGACAGAACTGATGGGGATATCATCAAAGCAAGACAAGCTTTCATTACACTCAAGTCTGTGTGGATATCAACACTCAGAACTCAGAATGGAAAATAAGATCCAGGTTTTCAACTCCAGCGTGAAATTAGTGCTACTTACTTTACGGATCAGAGAATTGGTGCCGTCCCACGCTGCTTCATGAAAGCCACTCCGGACGAACTACAGACCTTCATCAACAAACGTCTTTACTCAGTACTTCATTCAAGATCAGATGATCAGTCAGAAAAGATCATCAACAGTGAGAGATCTCTGTGAGCGAACCAACCAGGAAGCAATTGTGCAACAAATTTTCAGAAAGAAATGGAGATGGACTGGAGGCCATACTCTGAGAAAACAAACCATTAGGTGAGTGACATCAAACACCAGGCCATCACTCGAGTGGTACTCAAATGAGAAGCGGCGAGTTGGTCGTCATTTCGAGGGTAAGGTGACATGGAGTGCAGCAGGTGGTGTGAAGATGGGATGAAAGCATGTAGGCAGACATGGAGACAGTTGGAAACGGCAGAGAACCGAACGCAATGGAGACGTGTGCGGTTGAAGCACTTTGTTCCTCTAGAAACAAAAGGAAGCAGTAATAATAATAATCATACAATATAATCGAATGGATGATACCTAGACAGATGCCTAAATATTAATAGTGATATCAGAGATGACATTAAGGTATTTATTTGATACAGTTTTAAAGGCATTGATTGCCTCAAGGTTGTTTGCTTCTTTAGCCAATCATGTGTTAGACACACAATACATTGAAATACGTGATTGGCTAATGCGGTAAACAACCTTGTTTTGACTAATGTCCTTGATACCATATCTATTGAATTCTAGTAAGAAACACTGTACGACCTGCCGATCAAATGTAATCATTTGTACTCAAAGATTATAAGTTAATAACTCAATAATAATATTAATAATATACAGGTGTGTACTTGCTCAAAGCCTATTAGGTCACGCCTATTATTGCTGTGCATCTTATCTATACAGCTGGTTCTACTGAAGTCAGGTGGACAGATTATATTAAACAAACAGATCGATAAAGAATATAGAATATTAAGCAAAGATTTATTGATTAAAGTTTTAAAATTTGCCACTGTAAAGCACAAAAAGTAAATCAACCATGAGTAAGGCATAAACACAGAGTAAGTAATATGATTAGGATTTTGAGTAATGGAACTAGTTTTGTGAATATGTCGAAGAGTCACGCTTCTTAAAGTTTTTAATCGAGACTCACCAATACTCAAAATATGCAAGCCCGAATTCTCAGGATTGTGAGGGATTTGATTGTTTTCAAGGTTGACTACGTTATAAACTGACATCATTTGAAGGAAATAATGAAAACAGGGCAGCGCGGAATAACAGTTATTCTCTTCTTATCTTGGGATCCTAACCACAGTGGATTTCTAAACTGACTCACTGCAGTTCAACATAGAACTGTACAAAGAAGTGCAGGAGTTTAAGTTACCACACCCCATTTAGCACACAAAGGCCGGCGAAAGAGAAAGGAAAAATGATTAAGAAAGTTTGTAATGTGCAGAAAATTGAGTACAAAAGAATATTAAAACAATTAGTCTCTTTGATAAATTTCAATAAGGCATTAAGAAGACAAATTTCGCGAGATGATATCTTCATTTCGTAGTTTCTTTACAACCGCTTTACAACTAACATGGTTAACAATAATAGAATAAAATAAAGTTCATGCCAATTACTCAGTTAAATAAAAAACAAAAGAACATACTAATGACTAATCATATCTAAAGAGGTCAAGTAGTCAGTTCATAGTAGGCGAAGATTGAAGTCTATTGACTTTTGTGCACACAGTTAAGGCTATATGTGATTAATCCCCCAAAGTGCTTCCATCACCTTCAATAAACAACCTTGAATTAGAGTAATGCGATGAAATAATTGTGAAACAGTCATTAATATTGATTGATTTTGTGACCTGACATTAATAAGTGTTTTGCAATGGATGACGCTAGATTTCTATTCAGATTAATCACATTGGGATTTTCTATATGATTTAGTAGCCATTTTGGAACATTTTCTTTTCGACTGTGACATTGGAACATTCTGTTGGTTCTACCTATATAGGTGTCACTGCTACAACTGCAGTTGAACTTGTAGATACAGTTTGAGGGGAGTAGAATCCACAGAATTTCGTCCTTTAATCGTAGGAACAGGGATCGAAAATGCTTGGCATGTGAGAAAAAGAGATGTGGCGGCGTAAAATGTGCATTTGATGGCTGACCGTAGTCTTTGAGCTAGCTATCAACTGCATAATCTGGTCACCCTTGAATGGTAGGTTAATAAAGGTAGATAGCTTTCTTTGGTACAGAAGCTGTCTTTTCGAGATGTGGTCTTGCTTTACTGTGACAAGTGATAAAGTTTTCCGGATAACCATTGGCTAATGAAACTGAATGTATATATGTCGAAACTCATCCATCAATGTGTCACTCGTGCATATTTTTCGGGCCCTTGAGAACAAATATTTTACTAAGGAACGTTTATACTGGTTGGGAACAAAACTGGTAAAATGAAGATATTGTCCACTCGATGTCTGTTTACGTAAAATAGATCGTTGAATCGTTCCATCATCTCTCCTAGTCAAAGTTATATCGAGGAAACGGAGTTTGTTATTCAATTCCAGTTCGTAATTCACTCGGATATTTGGATAAATTGATTAGATAGGGTTATAAAATTTTCAATGGATTTACTATTGTTACTAATAATGAGAGTATCATGTACATAACGTTGATACAGCCTAAATTCTCCATGCATACCTTGCATTTGTCCCTCTTATTTCGACATAAAAATATCTGCTAACAAGGGCCCAAGAGGGCTCCCCATCGCAACACCATCGATTTATAGTACGATGCAGAAGAAGAAATATCAAGGTATAATGGATATCAGAAGTCAGAAAGAGGGAATGAATCTGTGCCATTAACTACGATTTCGAGCCGAATCACTGATTGTTCTCAAGGACCACAACCAGAAAGTCTACAATTCCATACGTGGCTCCAACTAACTGTCAGAGATTTCACGAACTGATGACAGGTTTTGGTTCGACCATATCTAACTCTTTTCCAAACTGATCTTATACAGGCTTACATTGTCCGTCGATGAAGACGATAGCTAGGGTTGCGTAACACATGTCCTAGCTAAATTAATTCATGTTGCTTCAAAACTCCATTGGTTGATTTTATTTCCTTGCCCAACACCCTATATCTAACCCCAGTATTACTCGCCATATTAAACTGCTTAACATGGGAGATAGAACGCAGGCGTCTGTGATCACAGACAACCAATCTCTTGAGGTCTTCCACTTTCAAAGGTCATTTCTTACAGCCCCATAAAGTAAGACATGGAAAAATGGTGAGTAGTACACATGTCATTTGATTGACAGACAGTTGTATATCACGTCTACTCCAGAAATGGCGTAATTCGACAGGTGCCACACGAGCCTTTTGTATCCTTGCTGAGATGCCCACAGCAATCACCCAAATATCCATCGGTTAAATCTTTCGTAATGTCATGACTGTTCACTAGTGATATGCATTCCAAACTGTCGACTGATGATGATTGTGTTAAGAGTTAATCTTGACATCCTATCCAGCCTCATCATTATTTGTTGTCTCATACACCAGCCAACTATGTGGATGTATGCTTTGTTAGCATTTGTAAAAAACCGTCTGTCACTTGTCACATAATATTAATCAATATGAAGAGATTATGAAGGTCAGAAATCATGTTTGGTGAAGTTCGCTTTTCTAAAACATTTTGTCACTTTCAGCACCTAAAACATTGTTCGCAGTTATCACGCCATCAAGGTGATGTTATTGTTTAGTTGCGTAGCTCATAAAAAGTCATTAATCGATTCTAAAAGTTTTCGTATGTCTTAGAGACTTCGTACGGCAACATAAGGATTTCCAACATGTCGTAGATGTACATTAACAACTGCCTATTTTGCTCTATACTGAAAGACAGATGAGCATTGAGTAGCATTACATTCTGGAATAACCCAACTCTTACTCCTACGATTCGTTAACTCTCGCATCCTGCCTATTATTCTCTATTGTTCCCCCTTAGTTTTTCCAGGGCTACTGAAGAAAGACTAAACCTTATTATGCTGGATGGTAAAGGTTGTCAGCAGGGTAAGCAACGCTCCACTTAACCAGCTTTTTAATACTCTGATCGACAGGCACATGGACTCATGTGAAAAATGAGCTAAATCCATTTTATCTAATTCACACCACCCCCTTCTTCATTCACAACTCTCCCCTTGTATCTCTTCAGACAGAACCAGAAGCCTATATAGAAAACTATATGCTCGCACCAGTAAGTACAAAAACTCAACCATACCTTACTTAGCTCGTGTTCTGTGCGATAAAGAAAGCATTAGATGTGAAACTTAAAACTTATTAAATAGTCAGTAGAACAACTGGATCTCGTCTCTTCAACTCATATCATTTATAGGTACAACGTTTTCTTCATTTCTTTTCATTTTCTCTCTCTTTTTTTGTCTCTTATGTGCTGTTTTGTTTCTCTCTTCCTTACAAACTCTACTTAAAACATTCTTCGTTCTCTCACACTCTGTATATCTCGACCTTTTTGTTACCACTTACGCCAGTAAATATGCCAGTTAGTATCTACTTTTCTAACACCGAACATTCTGTTCACTTTTGGCTTTGCTACCGATATGCTAATATGTTCGTTGTTGTCAAAACTAAAAGAGATTACCCTTAATCTATGTAGAATTTTATTTATTGTTAATGTATTAACTGGCTGCAGTAGTGTAATGGAATGCTGAGAATTCCACTCTGTATCACACACAAGTACTGTTTTGGAATAAAGCAAATTATTATTATTATTATTACATGTCAAGCACTCAAATACAATCCAAATAGGAATTGACAAGTTGGATGCTAGGGTATGGCATGGAAAAGATCATCTAAAGATGAGGTGAAAGTTTATGAATAGTCATGGAGCGAAATGGAAATGACTACAGAGAATTGAGTAGAAAGGAGATATACATCTGAAGCTTTATTTTCCTTGTCGAACTGCAAGGAATGAATAAACAGCACTCAATGAACTAGGTATATATCAAAAGCCCAGTAAAAGAAGAACTAGATAACTTTATAATCGCAGTTTGCGATCCCCTCCAAAGCTCTTAGTTTAGACACTCACCTGTGAAGGTTAACTAAAGGTAATCGATATAAGAATAAAACTTGTGCACTACAGTGGTAGAGTATAATTCCATTATGGGTAACATTTTTATTTAGATAAAGTCTCACGTAGTGTAGTGTTATACAGTAGTATTTAGTACTGATGGCCACGTTTAGAGCACAATTAATTACTGCTCATAATCTCAAGGCATTACTCACACAACTTTCTAACTTCATTTATGTAATTCTATCATTTTCCATCGCTTGACTTGATGACTGGTAGGAGTATTTTCCATATTTCCAGTATGAGTGGGGATGAATCATTCCTACTGCATGTATTGGGTGATGATGAACCAGGCAGGATTAAGTAATGAACCTCTCTCGCTCTCCACCTATCTATATTACTTCTTAGAATTTTGTGTGTTAATGCATCCATTACTTATCTTCTCGGGGTCATCCATTCTCACCTTAGCTAAATACTTATGTTCCGAAAATCTGACTACCCCCGATCTCCAGAGACAAGTTCTGTAGGTTAAATGACTCCGTCAGTTGCCCAAATTACAGAGAATAATATAATTTACAAAATACTCTGCAATGACTGTGAGGTCAACTACATAGGTCAGACTAGTAAGTCGGAGGTAGTGAGATTATCAGAAAATACGAATTCGGTTAAGGTTAGAATGATTGACCACGAGAAGATGAGTAATTTAGAAAAAAAAGCTCAGAACTGCATTGCACTGCATGCATTCATTAACACACAACCACACAATAGAGTGGGAGAGGGTTAAAATTTTAAGAAGTGATATAGTTAGGTGGAAAGCGAAAGAGGCTTATTACTGAATCGTTGTTCATCGAGTCTATACCCATCAAGTGCAGTAGGAATGACTCATCCCCAATCATACCAGAAATGTGGAAAATACTGCTACCTATCATCAAGTCAAGTGATGGAAAATAATGGAGTTATATAAACGATGTTTGAAAGTTGCATGAGTAATGCCTCGATTTGATTATGAGCAGTAATCGATAGCAACAACAACAGCAGACAACAATCAGTCAGCATAACTGGAAGAAATCTGAAAGACGTAAATTCCTCTACCCACATACCTACCTAACTGGGAAGCCTCGTTTCAACTACAGGCCGACGGAACTTATGAGGATATATATAAGAAGATACAGAAATCAAGGCAAACTCTCATTTCTCTCAAGTCTGTGTGAAGGTCAAAAGCAATCAGTATGAAAAATAAGATCCGAATTTTCAACTCCCATGTGTAGTCAGTGCTACTTACATTATGGATTAGAGAACTGGCGCGTCACGAAGAGCACTTCAAACAAACAGTAGACTTGCATCAGTAGCTGTCTTCGCTCAATACCTCCCTCAGTATGTGATGGCCAGCGAGAAATGATCATCAACAGGAAGGGATCTCTGGAAATGAGCGAACCAACCAGGAAATGATTGTGCAACAAACAGGCATGAAGAAATGGAGATGGATTGAAGGCCATACACAACTAAGAAAACATTAAGTGAGATCACTCCACAGGCCCTCGAGTAGATACCGAAAGCGAAGCGGCGAGTTGGTCGTCAGTGCAAGGGTGACTTGGAGGAGGTCATTTGAAGAGGAGATGAAAGCATGTGGGAAGATATGGGGCCAGGTGAAAACGTTGTCAGAGAACCGAACGCAGTGGGGACGTGTGCAGAATTAAAACAGTAATAATAATACTGAGGATAATCGACTCCTGTGGAACAGTGAAATAACTTAAACACAATCTTTTCCATTGTCTTCTACATGAATGAAAAAATATCATCTAACTTAGAAAACACAAACAACTACGTGATTATTTTGTCAATTTTGTCAACAATATAAACATGACACGTTGAAAATCATAAGAATATATTGAGTAGATTGACATTAACATACTCAAATAAATTATGTGGTGTTTAAGTGTTGGTTTGTAGGGATTTGACTGGTTTCAGGATTTCATCATGAGCTGACATTAGTTAGAGAACCATTGGAAAACCTGGGAGTACCAATGGTTCTCTAACTAATGTCAGCTCATGATGAAATCAACCAGTCAACCAAATCCCTACAAACCAATATTTGAATATCAATGAGATGCTCACTGGCTACTGGCCCTATTCAGGTGGGTAGTTACCTAGGGTTCTAGTGGAAAGTCGTGACCAGTAGGGTGCAGCAGGTTGGTTGTGGGGACAAATACTCTCTGGAGACATTGGTTAGCGGTTGCGCCATACCGTGAATTGGAAGAAGTTAGAATTTATATGCTGGCCATTGGATTGGGTCCCAGTGGCTTAATGGTCTACGAGCTCGCTAGCCTTGTAACCAGAAGGTCCTGGGTTCGAACCCCTCTGTTAGGTACGTACTGATGAAGAGTCCCAAACTAGGACGAAACAGCTGTACAGTACTCCCAGGTTTTCCAATAGTTCTCTAACTAATATCAGCTCATGATGAAATCCTGTGAGCGAAACTAGGAAAATTCCACAAAACTTTAGGGTTATTCAAACCTAGATGGCCAAGATAAGGACAATGTCTGAACTAACTGTCGAGCTAGCTACATAGGCCGTACAATTAGATGTGTTTCTCATCAAATTTCCGAACGTCACCCTGCATAATGGCTTGATTAAGTAAAGGACAAACAAAATCTGTTTGTAGCGCTATTCTATCTTGTCTTGTGGATACAGAACACAAGATAAATGTCAACGAAGCAGCATTCAAGGTCGTTTACCGCACACCAACAAATCTAAATTTTGTCTTAAGAGTTCGACTACCAAAATATTGCTGAGGCTGGCTGTTGGGATTCATATTAAGAAGCCTAATTTTTGCGTCCAAAAAAAGTTAGTTCAGACACTGTCTTTAACCCACTGGCCATCTAGGTTGGAATGATACTGGAATCTTCCTAATTTTAAGTGATATTCTACTTGTAATTGTGTCTTTATTACTATTATAATTTAAGCATCTTTAATGAACTATAATTCCATCGATCATACTTTACAAATCGATATTATTTAAAAAACAGTAATGTTAGACATTGACTACTAATCTAGAATATTCTATGTATATAAACATATATGTATTTATAATTGTAGACCGAGAAGAGGAAATTATCGAAAGGGTGATAGTGTTTGCTCATTTATTTTGTGTTTTTATAGATGTTTGAATGGATGTTTTCGCTATACTGAAATCTTAAAATACATGTATTTTAATAAGCTAAATAAATTACTCATTCGACGTTATTTATTAAGTTTCCGTTTGGATTTCATCATGAAATAGCGTCACTGTTAGAAAACCACCAAAATTCTAGCTTTGGACTCTTCAAAAGCGAGCCATAGTGACTCTGATGAGGAATCTAACCATAGAATACTCAGATTACAAGTCAAGCCGGTTGACTATTTCACCACAAAGTTAGGATTCAATGATTAGTGTCTTCTACATTGAAAAAGGTAAGATTCTCATCGTAGACCACAGGATTCTTCTTCTTAAGTTCTGATAAGAAGATGTAGTCGGTGTGGTCTACACCATATTGGGTTTGAAACGGATGTTCATAGATGGTACTGATTGTCCATAAAGCTATATAGAAGTTAGTGCTTCCACACAGAACTGAAAATCACACTGCACGTCATAAAAAACACTTCCAACAGATGACTACAGACTTTCATCATCAACAGCCGCCTACTTCGCTTGTTTTGCATATTGAAGATCAGATGCCTGGCTGGAAAGAATTAGTAACAGAGAACTCTGGGAATGAACCAGCCAAGAACCTACTGCTCAATAAAATATAACGAAGTAAATGGAGATGGATGGGGCACACGATGAGGGGACCTTCGAACAGCATCGCACTTCAGGCATACTCCCCGCCCCCGATGGAACTCCAGTCAGAAACGACCATTCACCATCATCTGAGAGTGGCATCGAGGATTATTTATTTATTTAAACGCATAAAATACTTAGTACAATACGGCATCAAGAAAGATGCGCCATACAATAATAATAAAACAACATAGATTAAAAGTAAAGTTATAAGTAGAGAACGGATAAAGAACTTCATCTGGAAGGAAAACAGTCATGCTTAACAGGTTCAAACATTATTCGTTAACTATCATCGGAAGGGGGAGAAAGAAGGAAATTGCAACACGTTTGCCATTGATTACGATAACGTTTCGAGCCATCGATTCGAGCTATCTCTCGGACACCAATCAGGGAGTCGTGACGCACCAACCGATGCTAATCTAGCACAAAAATCATTGATCCCACGACGCCACGTTATCGACTGACCACCTCTCCGCCTTTTCAACCCCATCCCAGGGCTAGCGAACAGAGACCTGTACGGAAGCCTCTGGGATGAAATTTGCAGCACATGTCCAAGCCACCGAAACCGGTGTTTCCAGATGACGACACTCACAATGAATGGTGATCTCCACTGTGTTCAAACACACGCCGCCGAACTTCAGAATTACTCACGCGATGCCATCGAACGTAAGCAATCCTGTGGAGACAGCGGTGATCGAACACGCAGAGTCCCCGCACATCCTCAGCTCAGAGATGCCAGATTTCACAGGCGTACAGCAAGACAACCCATACCGAAGCATTGTATACCCGACTTTGACAGCCAGGCTAACATCGCGACGGCACCAGAGATGGCTCAAGTTGATGTATGCCACCCTAGCCTTCATTATACAGTTGGAAATCTCATCCGTCACTTGTCCGCCAGCACTCACACAACTACGTAGATACACAAACTTATCAGCAAGAGGAGATTATGTAGGAAGAAGATGAGATGGATAATCACAGGACCAGTTAAAGAGGATAGAAGTTAATAGGAGAAAGTGGAGATGTGGTTTTGAAGACCTCTGTTCCAATCGGAACCCAAGGAAACCCACTAGTAAGAGTAACGCTTAATTTTGAAATTGTCAAACGTTAGAATTTCAGTCCACTTATTCAAATAGTCACTAGGCTATCATCCTAATCTGGAGGTTTCGCTTTACATCCCTATTGGAATTACGGTTGCGTAAGAGTGAAGAGTCCCAAGCTAGGAGAAAATAACTTTCCAATAATTCTTGGATTTCATTTTATTAGTCTGCAACGAAGTCACCACTGAAGCTATTTTCAAATAAACCCATAAACCTAAAACATTTGGATTTATTATTTATTAATAAATCTAATGGATTTTCATTGTTAGATTTGATATGTTGAAGGAGGTATCTTTTCGTAGCCGAGAAGTTATTGAGGCGTTTGAGAAATAAAGAAAAAAAGCCGTATAGCTTAGTGTTGGAACCAAAAAGGTTACCATTATGGCGTGTCTTTATCACAAGTAACCTATTATGGTATTGGATGTCTGAGGCCACAGTCTGCACGTTTAAAGGTGGCTTCATCTCCAGTCCTTTTTTCAGTCCTGGCATTCCGATTGGAACATAAGGCTTCAGACGGTTGGAGTTTCAGTGGCGGTGGTGTCGTTTTTTTTTTGGGTGGAGTTTTTGGCACCACACCAAGGCATCCCTCCTTTCCTAGACTTACGACCCGATAGTAAACTAGTCAAAGCCTAGGAGTATGTCGACCGGTAATAGAACTTAGACTATCTATATGCGATATTGAAGCGTTCTAATACTGAGCCACCGATACACATATTGGAATCTATTAAGCTCCAGATGCTCTGGGCATAACAGGTTGAACTGAAATGTCGCAGTAACAAAAAGGAGCTCAGAAAACACTGAATGACTTTTGTTTCTGATGGATTTATTGGCACTTAGCGTAGATCTGGTCCATATTTCTTTCTTACGCGTAACAGTGTGATCTGAGGCCAATATAAAATCTCATGTATTCCCTGAAGGACTAAAAACACCAGTTCCATATGTCACATAAATAATGAATCAAATTATCATTGTTTCTTTTAGTTCCTAGCAGAACATAGGGCATCAGCCGCACGTCTTCACTGCTTTTGGTTCTCTCCCAACGTTTTCACCTAGCTCCACATCTGCCTACATGCTTTCATCTACTCTTCTTATGATGCCATTCTCCATATCACCCTTGCACTGATCACTTATCGCCTTCCATCCGGCTTCCACTCGACTGATGGCTTGGTGTGTGATGTCACTCACTTGATGGTGGTTTGTTTTCTCAGAGTATGGCCACCAATCGACCTTCTTTTCTTCCTGAATATTTGTTGCACAATTGGTTCCTGTTGAGTTGGTTTGCAGCTATAGATCCCTGTTGTCATCTGATCTTTTCTGGCCGGCCATTTGATCCTCAGTAGTGCTGAGCGAATATAGCTGTTGTTGAAGGTCTGTAGTTTGTTCCAAGAGCTCTTTATGACGCGCCAAGTCTCTGATCCGTATAGTAAGTAGCACTGACTGACTTCACATTGGAGTTGAAAATCTGGATCTCATTTTTCATACTGAGTAGTGTTGATCTCCACACAGACTTGAGAATGGTGAAAGCTTGACTTGATTTCTCAGTCATCGCTGCTCTGATATCCTCATCAATTATGTTCACCTATAGTTGAGACGATGCTTTCCAGGTGGGTAGGTAGTTAGGTGAAGGAGGTTGCTTCTTTCAGATTTCTGCCATTTATGCTGGCTGATTGTTGTCTGTTGTTGTTGTTGCTGTTGGTGTTGGCCAGGAATCTTCATCACTTACCTCTGTTTTCTATATGTTCCCCTGAAGTCCTTCCTATCTTTGATGCTTTTTCTGTGTCAGCTGGAAATCAAACCTGGATTACATGCGCGGTTGGTAAACATTTTACCACTGAAACACTGACACGTAGTTACCATCACGTAACCACGCGATTCTTCAAGTACTTCTCCGGATGACTTCGTTAATGTGTACATCAAATATAAAGTTACAGTCAGAATCAGCAAACATAGCTATAGTTTTCATAAATGAAAAATGATAGTGTGGTGAGAGCAGGCTGCTAGCCGATTGGTTGACACTAATCTACGTTAATGTCTAGGTCACTAATATGGGCCGTGAGAAAATATGAACAAGGCTGTTTCAACAACCAATCACAGCAAACTTAAATGTGTACAAATATGATTCGCAGATAGATAGCTCTACTTTCCGAGAAATATCGAAAACAACCAATCATAAGACTGTGTTTGTCTGCTTAACTTCCGAGAAACAACCAATCAGAAGACTGCCTTTTTCTGCTTGCATAAGCCTTATTAATGCACATAAAATATATATAAATACGTGTTGATTTTCGTAATAAAACGATCTGTTGCCAGCCCTTGTCTTCTGTTGTTACATAGAAGTGACAAAATAAGTGGATACAATTTTCTCAAAAAATGCCACATTTATGAATTAAATGCAGAATAACGAAGATCGTCAAAGAATTTAATTTTAAGGGTACGCTAGTATCTCTAGTTCAACAAAGAATCATTCGTTAGTGAGAAAAAAACCTTCCACAATCTCAGCATCTCTAGTACCTGTGATGGAATGTTTAAGTTACCTCAGCATTCTGAGAATATTGTTCTAATAAGAAAAGCCAGCAGTAAACGTCTGTAAGCATGTACTACTGAAAAAATATAATAGTAGTTTGAGTTGTTTGAATGAAAAAAATATACAAAGGTTACACAACCGTCTATTGTCAAAAATTTGAGTTGCTTTTATCACGCCCTTCTGACTCGATTGTCTACCTTTTGTTTCCCATAGTTTCTGAAGGCTAAATTCTCATTGGTTGTTCAATGGTGAATTCAGTATTAGTTAGGGTCAATTAGAGTGTATATATTCAAGAGTGCTTGTTGAAGTTTCTGTAGCCGTTCGAATGGTTTTGTGGAGGATAGAATCACTAGCTCCACACCCAACCTCCCCTCCTTAGCCGGTCCCAAACCCGACCAGAAGACTAGCGAGGTAGTAAACTAGATGAGGTTTATGTCTTTATCAATCTGAAATCAGTTTGAAATCTTCGGCTTCATTCAGTCAGCCAGCCAGCCAGCCATAAACAACAAGATTCGGGTCTTCAACACGATTGTGAAGTCAGTCAGTTAGTCACTTCTCCCCAAATAGGTCATACACTTGTACTGAGTGTCACGTAAAGGATTTTCAACAGGTTACAGAATTTTATCAACAACTGCCTTCTCCCGCTCCATACTGAAGATCGAAGGACCGTCCAGAAAGAGTTAGTGACAAGAAACTCAAGCATTACATCACAGACTGACACTAGTAAACTATTGAAAATCAAGGACAACATGATGATCCCACTGACTATTCAACTAATGGGTTAATCTCGTAACGCGTAGGTCATGGATATGACCCTTACTGTAGTCGCCGTTGAGTACTTCTGAAGGATTCTGAAATAGAGCGAAGCCACCATTCAGTACTTCATGAATTTGAATGGTTCTTTAACTGATGTCAGTTTATGACAAAACATGACCGCCGACTGATGATAATATCTAGCTTGATAATGAAACCTTTTCGATTTTATGATACATAAATGTCACTAAAATATTTTTCTACGAGTTGATCACAGATTGATATCAGTTGGAGAACCATTGAAAACCAGGGAGTACTAGACAGCTGCTGTTTCATCCTAGTGCGTCGGTGGCACAGCGGTTAGGACTCTCGCCGACCATGCACATGGTCCGGGGTTCGAGCCCACGCCGACGCACACCTGATATCTATGGCTGGTCTGCGAATTTTGGGCTACCGATATCCACGCTGAGAATTCCATACTTGTACCAAATATACAGTGTGGAATCAAGCTGTAATAAAAAATAAAAAAATTAAATAAATAAAAAAATAAAATAAATAGTTCAGGAATCATCGGCAGTATGCACCCACCACAAGGGTTTCGAACCCAGGGACTTCCGGTTACAAGGTCAGCGAGCTCGTATACCATTCAGCCACTCGGACCCGCCCGACTCAATGGCCATCTCATGAATTCCAACTTCTACCAATTCGCCATTTAGCGCAACCCCAACCATAGTCGTTGGTGGGACATCTATCCACACACGTGATATCTGGATGGACCTCACCAGTCATGACTTCTCACTAAAACTCCAGGAAACTCCACTGTGTAGCGATTCACTAGTGAGCATCAGATTAATTTTCTATAGTTTGGTCGCGCTAAATCACGAATTGGTTGAAGTTAGAATTCATGGACTGACCACTGAGTCGGGCAGGTCCCAGTGGCTGAATGGTATACGAGCTGGATGGCCTTGTAACCGGAAGGTCTTGGGTTCGAAACCCCTGTGGTGGTTGCGTACTGACGATGATTCCCAAACTTAGATGTAACAGCTGTCCAGTACTCCCTGATTTTCAATGGTTCTCCAACTGATATCAATCCGTGATCAACTCGTAAAAACATAACTAATCCTGAGAAACCAAATTACAGAAAACTAAACTTTTTGACATATATTTTTTTTTATTATTTTTCATGAATAATGTGCTTCTTTTAAAAAAACTCAATAATATTGTTGAGAGAACTTTATTTCTGACGATAAGTATTCTTGAAATGATGTTTTCTTCTTCAGTTTCGATAGATGGGTTAATGAACTGGGAAGGTCATTTAGTGAACTGCATGGCATATCTGGTGAACCATATCTGAAATCGGTAAGTTCATTAATAAAAACAAGCATCAAGATCATCGATATTGCATGTAATTTTTATTCCTTCTATTGTCTCTAGTCTTCCATCTACGAGTCGTATATTCTGAGTACTGAGTTGAATCGGATACTACAGTTTATAGGTTGAAATATAAACACAATCTAATAAAGTACTCGATCCACACGGAGCAACAGCAATCTGCTCTGACGAATGTCTTAGTGAAGAACTCAATATTATTAAACAGTTGCTGGGTGAGAACGGTTATCCAGAAAAACCCATTGATAAGACTATGAATCAAAAACCAGGGCAGCCCAAAGTACCAACAGTTCCGAAAAACGCTTCTTCAAGAATTGAAAACATTTATTTCCCGATACGAATTTAAAACAAGTAATAAAGGTTAATAAAGCAGGATGATTTAATGAATTCATCAAATTTCGGTAGAAATCGTCAGCTGAATACTCTACATACACAGGTATACACATACTTGTGAAATTACATTGACAGATATAAGACTGGTAAGCAAACAAACTACATTGAATTAGTCATGCAGAAAGAAGACAGGTGAGAATGTTTTCCAGGTCATGTTCAAATAGATAATGTGGGGAGAGAGAGTATGAGGGATCAAAATCAAGATAAATTGCATCACGCTCCAATAACATCACTCAGATAAACATTCCTTGCCGTTTTTCTAGCGAAAATGAATGATGGCATAATCGAAAGATCTATATTTAGAAAGTCTTCATGGACAGGACAGTACATGCATTTCAAGAACTTTGTTCCACTTCAGTATAAAAAGAACTTAGTCAGAACGCTGTTCAATAGAGCACGAAAAATTTGTTCTGACAGTACAACTGAGCATGAAATAAAAGCTCTGGAGGATATTTTATCTAACAATGGATATCCTGAGAAGTTCGTTAATAAGTATTCTAAAGAAATTAGCCCCTGCAAAACAATCCAAACAGTTCCGAAGAAACCTGTCTGTATCAGTTTGCCGTTCAAAGGAGATTATGTACAGGAAGTAGTCAGACGAAGACTCGATAAAGCCATCAAGAGAACTTATTATGTTGCAAGAAACTTGTCTTCCTTAACACCACTAAGCGATCTGGGAAAGACAAGTCGCCAATCCTCGACACTTCAAACTGCGTATATCATTTTAATGAGTATGTTTGTGAAAGCAAATACGCAAAGGTCGTACGGAAAGGCAATTTCGTCTACTCGCATGATGGAGCATTTGCCAAAATGGTTGAAAACAGCTGAGTGCCAAGTGTCAAAATCCTCAATAACAAAACATCTTGTAGACTGTGGACGTGATATCGACGCGGTCAAGTCATTCACTATTGTCAGCAGACAAAGAAACAAGAAGATGCTTGCAACTGCAGAGGCTTGTGCGATTCGAGTTTATAAACCAGGTCTCTGTAGACAAAAGGAGATGGTCGTGACTCTGATTCTACCATGTTAATACGTTTCACTTATTATTCTATCTCTTATTATTATTATTCTTGATTCATTTAGAACTATCCTTTATCAGTAGGATTATCTTAACTCACTTCAACACTATTGTTATTATTGTTACTTTAACCATTACTATTGATATTACTCTGTTTGCAATTCTTGTCATATTCTCTAATGTCTAATTGTTTATCTAAGTAATGTAATTGAAGTATAATGCATTTTAGCTTAATGTTGATCTCTCATACTCTCTCTCCCCACATTATCTATTTGAACATGACCTGGAAAACATTCTCACCTGTCTTCTTTCTGCATGACTAATTCAATGTAGTTTGTTTGCTTACCAGTCTTATATCGCTCAGTGTAATTTCACAAGTATGTGTATACCTGTGTATGTAGAGTATTCAGCTGACGATTTCTACCGAAATTTGATGAATTCATTAAATCATCCTGCTTTATTAACTTTTATTGCTTATTTTAAGTTCCGAAAAAGGCCTTTTTCTTACAACTTCAGCTCCTCATGGATAATATAAGAGAGTTATTAACATAACGTCTTAGAAATGCGGTAATCACAGCATTCAGTGCTACTGAACTACGCTGTGACTTCAAAACCATCCATCGCTAGTTTGCTTTCGGGAGTAAGAGATAAACTGACTAATTTCTCCTCTTTCATGTGTATCTACCTATTTGACTGCTTCTGTGGGATGAGCCAGTTAATTGCATAGACAGTACAAGTAGGCGTCTTTCTCGTCAGATTTCCGAAAACCACCGTGCATGGCGGCTAGATAAAGAGCAAACAAAATCCATTCATAGCGATATTCTATCTCATCTCGTGGATATGGAACACAAGCTAGGTATCAGCTGCCGCATACCAACTCATCTAAACTTCACTTTAAAAGTTCGTCCACTACATTACTCCTGTGACTGAATGTTGGTATCCACATTAAGAAACCTAACTTATGTTCAGACACTGTTCTCACCCCGCTGACCGGGCCGGCAAGGTTTTAATGATCCTCAATTTGTTGTGGAAATTTGCCTTAATTTTATTTGATATTCTAATTTGCCATTGCATTTTTATGCTTATTATAATTTCATTTATCTGACTTAACAAATCTTAAATGAGATAAATATGAAAGAAACAACCTCCTTTAACTACCTACCTACCCACCTAACTGGAAAGCATCGTTTCAACTACAGGCCGACGGAGCTGATGAGGATATCAAAGGAGCGAGGAGATGGATTGCAAGTCAAGTTTTCACTACTCTCAAATCTGTGTGGAGATCAACACTCAGCACTATTCATCATGAAAACCAAGATCCGAATTTTCAACTCCAATATGAAGTCAGCTCTACTTGCTGCACGGATCAAAGACTCGATGCCGTGCCACACCACGTCACGAAGGGCACTTCGAACAAACTACAGAACTTCATCAACAGCCATCTTCACTCAATACTTCATTCAAGATCAGATAGCCGGCCAGAGAAGATCATCAACAGTGAGGGATCTCTGGAAGAGAATGAAGTCAACAGGAACTGATTGTGCAACAAATATGTTGGAGGAAATGGACGTGGTTTGGAGGCCATACTCTGAAAAAACAAACCGCCATCAAGTGAGTGACATCACACATCAGGCCATCAATCGAGTGAAACTTGAATGGGAAGCGATGAGTTGATCGTCAGTGTAAGAGTGACACAGAGGAGTTCATGCAAAGAGGAGATGAAAGCATGTGGGCAGACGTGTAGCCAGGTGTAAACATTAACAGAGAACCGAATGCAAAGGAGACTTTTGGCTGAATCCCTATGTTCCAGTAGGAAGTAAAGGAAACAATAATGATAATAATAAATACTTAACAAATTGAAATTACTTAAAAAAAACACTAGTATTATAATTGACTACTATTCTAGATTACTCTATGTATATAAAGATATATATGATTGTAGAGCCAGAAGAGGAAATTATCGAAAGAGGGATATTCTTTGCTCAATTTTTTGTATTTTTCAGCTGTCTGAATAGATACTACAGTGTTGATAAGGAAACCAGTTGTCCAGTATTTAGTCTACTTACATCTAAATCAAATTTGAAATTTTCAAATTAATTCGTAGTTTGTATTTGAACAGTTCGAATAGGTGAAATTTAACTACAGGTCTCTTAATGAAACTATATCCTACTGACTGTTTGAGATGACTAGTAGTTGTATGCCACATCAACATTAACCCCTAGTGCCTATTAGCTAGCCACACATCGAAGTAATCTAATCGCACAGGATAGCCATTTGTCTGGTTTTGAGTCGACCTCATCAACAGTGTACCCACTTTATCTGAGCTCAGAAAGCCGAATTGGTTGTAACCATCCGAATTTTGACTGACTATTTGGTGACACTCTGTAAGTTACATTCGCGATTTGTAATGAGCTCATCGGCAAAAACGGTGAAACTGCCATCCGGTATTTATTGCACTTTGATCTGCTTAGCAAACAAACACTACTGATTGATCTGAGCGGTATCCACCTACTCGTTAGTAGTATATAGTTTTGCTTTCATCTCAGTTAACAGGTACTGCTAAGTAGTTGACATAAAAGTTTGTCCTCACTACCATTAGGTGTGATCTTAAGTTTTTGAAGACACTAACCAGCTGCAATTCAAACTAAAACCGTCGAATATTTAAAGTGAAGTCTAAGGCAAAACCATAAATATGTGGATCCTCAATGAGTCTAATTGTTTTTTTTTGGCGTGATGGACAAATGGGGGGAGGCGATACGAGTAATCTGAAGGTAATAGCTCGTATCGTGCGCGTAACCGGCACAACATGTAATACATTCGAAGCTGATTGGTAGATGGGGACTAGTATTGGAATCCAGGATATGCATTTCGTCCTATTTGGGACTAGTCAGCTAACTGGACGAACCTGCATTCCCCAGTGAGTCAGTGATAATGTTCCCACCGAGGCTCGAACCCAGTGCTCATTGTATAAAAAACACCAGCAAAAGAGTTATCTACTCGACCATTTAGGCCACAATGGCCACTGTCTCTTATGCAACAGGTTATATTATTTATTTCATTCAATTTTAGATTTTCACATCGATTGATTGGACCGAAGTGCCCAGTCGAAATGCGCCTTATCATGGATTCCACTGCTAATCACCATACACCAATTAGCTTCTAATTACATGCCCAGACATCATCAAAGCATCTGTACAAGAAGCTGGCATGTCAACCTAAGACTAAGAACTTCGGTCCAATCAAAAGACGGGAAAATCTAAAATTTGGTGTGTTCCATTCGTCTGAAAAAAACAGGAAAAAAATAACTTGGGAAGTGGGCAATGTGGTGAGGATATAATGAGATAATCAAAAACGTTTTTTATTTCCGACTCTTTAATCGGACGGTCAATTGTAACTTTGGATTTCCTGGATTTTGCGGAGGATTTATGTCTAATGTCAAACAAACTTGAAGACAGATTTACAGGTGAAAACCAAAATGTCGGCAGAAGAGGCTGACAGCAAAGACACGACTTCGAGTGAGCACGCCGGAGGCTAAAGTAATAAAGATAATTAACCTACAAAAAACATGAACCATTTACTGTCAACGGAACAAATTTGAAAGAGGTCACTTCCTGCATGTATCTTGAAAACGTCGTTCCAGTTACAGCCGGAATGGATGAGAACGTTAGAATCAAAAGCAGAAAGGCAAGGCAGACATACACCGCTCTGACATTAGTGTAGAAATATTGTAGTGCACTCAGCATAAACAACTAAATTCGGATTTCCAACAGCTGTGCATCACGCAGAGCATTTCCAACAGACGACTGCAGACTTTCATTAACAGCTGCCTACTTCACTGGCTCCATGCTGAAGACCAGATGTCTGGCTAGAAAAAAATTAGTACCAGGTAACTTTGGGAATGTTCAATAAACACTACGAAGTAAACGGAGATGGATAGATCACAAGCTAAAGAAACCATAAGGTGATATTGCAAGCTAGTCTAACACTCGAGTAGAACCCAAATTGGAAATAAGGAATTAAATGTGGATCATAGAGTGAGTAGTGAGCAATCGTGAAGCCAGGACAAAAAGACCACAGGCAATAGGACAAAGTGGAGACCTGTCACTGAAATCCTATTTTTCCCACCTGAAACCCAAATGAGAAATAATAACAAATAATAATATCAGACAGTTGGTGTTTTACACAGTCTCATGGGATTTGGCTTCACATGTATTTAAAGGAACAACACTTTAATTATCATTCCAAATGTTGCATTAAGATGTTTCTTAAAGGGTTTATTTTTAATCGATTTTCTAATACGAAATGAAGTATCTAATGTACCATTTTACTTAAATTTATACACACACAAACACCTTGAGATTAACTTTTTATCCTCACCATATGGTTAATGGTTAGTGTTGATTTAATTCAAAAAAACAACAGCCTAAACTAACCACATAGTCCTGGCGACACTTCCTTTTTGATGTGTAATTACATGCGTGTTTTCAACTCTTATTTATCAGAGATTTCGGCATTATGTTCTCACTTCATTACTGCAAAAAACATTTTAGCAAAGAAGGAAAGGTGTGCCTACTGTTTATAAGAATGCCTGGTTACCTCGTTAAAAACTATCAAAGAAGGACGACTTGGTTAGACCTGTGCAAGAATTGACTGGAGTAGAATAATACTTCTGTCCACTTACGCCAAGTAAAGTACTAAGTGGTATTATCCTGAAGAGAAGAAAGGACGCAATGGATTCAGAATTCCAACAGCTCAAAACAAGCTGGATTCAGGAAAGGCAAATCATTTACTAATCAAATTGCAACTCTACGCATCATCATCACCACAGAACAAAGCATAGAATGGCGGTCAAACCTGTACCTCAACTTCCTTCATCGACTTCATTAGGGCCTCTGACAGACAGGGTTGACGGAGAAGTAATTTGGAAACTACTTCAACACCACGACATGTAGTGCTGAAGTCATTATCAACCTCATTCAACAGCTGGCTATATGACAATGTCACGTGTCAAGTGATCCACAGTGGGAAACCCAGTGAGGTGTTCGAAGTGCATAGAGAAGTAAGACAAGCTGGCTGCCTATTATCATCGATGATATTCTTAATTGTGGTGGACTGGATTATGCGTGTGTGAATTTTTTAATGTTGCATCATAGGGATTCGTTTAATTTCAAGATGGATTTTGTCACAAAAGCGATATCATTTTAAAAAGCATTGAAAATCAGAAAGCACTGAATACGTGTTTCATTGTTAGTAACACGCAGGCACAATTTTCCTCCCTCCAAAGGATTAGTTCTTCATCCACGAACTAGTTCAATTTTAGATTTTCCCGTCGACTGATTCGACCAAAGTGCTTTGGTGTTTGAAACTATGCAAAACTGGATTCGAGTCTCGGTGGGGACAGCATCATTAACTGTGGAATGCAGGTAAATTCGAATGACAAGTCCCAAGTATGACGAATTGCGCATCCTAGATCCCATAAGGCAATTAAAAGTGTATTGAGGAGCTCACTCTTTTAAACGCTGTGAATTTCTAATGTTGCCATATATATGCTGTTCCAGATGGGTTAATCTGTCGCCCACTATTTAATCTGGTTAACACAGTTTGTACATCAGGAACTGAAAGTTTTCTCACTACTGTCTCCTTTCCTTACTAGTATTCCCTATCAGAAAGACTTCCAGACTATTGGAAGTGAAATGCTAACTATCTGGGTGCATGTCAGTAATACTGCCAAATGTCATGGTCGATGGATGTCTTATTATGAAGAATGAAATTCCGGGTCGTCTCTCCGGATTACTACAGCAGAGGTCCCTAACGTTCATGTTCTTCTTCTAGTCACTATCTAATACACCAACAATAGTCTGCCAATTTAAAGCTATCCCAAATAGACTAACCATGCACATATATGTGTGTGTAAATCTTCCTTTCTTTTTGTTTATTAAAACAGATTTATAAGACATCGAGTTTTGGGGCTCAAGAAATGAACGATACTACTGCTACAGCGCTTTTAGACTCAGCTGTTAAAAAAATTGAAGATATTGTCTCTGTGAAAACAAAAATTGTCGACGTAAGTTAGCTGAATTAATGAAAGTGACGTTTTGTTTTATATCCCCAATGTTTCCCTGCTATTACTCCATAAACTCTAAGTAACAATATAATTTACTATTCAAGTGTTGGTTTGTAGGGATTTGGTTGATTGGTTACAGAATTTCATTATGAGCTGACATTGGTTGGGGAGCCAATGGTTCCAATGCTTCTCTAACTAATGTCAGCTCATGATGAAATCCTGTAACCAGTCAACTAAATCCCTACAAACCTATACTTGAATATCAATGAGATGCTCATTAGCGACTGGCCGTATTCAGGTGGGTAGTTACCTGGGGTTCTAGTGAGAAATCGTGACCATTAGGGTGCAGCAGGTCGGGTGTGAGAATAAATACTAAACGAAGATGTTGGCTAGTGGTTGCGTTATATCGTGAATCGGAAGAAGTTAGAATTTAATAATTCCCATTGCAGCATTAAGAACACAATTTTCAGCGAAGAGACTCTTTTCAACGAATTTATTATCAAGCTGTACAATCGTATATATATGGTTTTATAAAGTAATTATATCCGGTGAGGGAATTAGGTCAAAGGTGTAAATACATGAAATACTAATAGTATGAAATAAATTTAAAATATTTGTGATTAGGTTCATAGTTTAAGTCAAGTGGAACAATAATTAATGTCATATAAAAAATAAGGTTAATTTGGGGAGGATAATTAATAAAATAAAATAAGGTGAATTAAAAAATTAATTTAAAAAAAAAAAAATAACAAATTTTTTAAAAAAAAAAAAAAAAAAAAAAAAAAAAATTAATATTTTTCTATGAAGTTAGAATTCATGGGTTTGCCATTTGATTGGGCCCCAGTGGCTTAATTGTCCACGAGCTTGCTTGCCTTGTAGCCATAAGGTCCTGGATCGGAACCCCTAAGTTTACTGCGTCCTGATGAAGAGTCCCAAACTAGGACGAAACAATATAATTTGCTGTTATCGTGTATTTCGAAATCTTCATGAAGGATAAAAATCTAGGTTACCTGTTAACTGTTTTATCCTCTCCGTGAATTCAATTTTCGACCAGGTGAGTTCGTTGAAGGTCAGAACATATATCTGCGAATCGTATCCGCCCACATGCAAAGTCTGCTGTGATTTATTGCTGAGTTCCTCAAGGTTAGGCTTTGTTATTGTTCTTTTCTCATGACCAAGATTGCTGTCTACCAATTTTAGCTAGCAGACAGCTCTCATACCACACTCAGAATTATTTGATAATTGCGTTAACTTTTGTTTTTACGCATAACTATATATTTCGATTTACCATTATTATTATTTTCTTTTTTAAAGAATATCAAGGCTGCAGCTGAAGAGGCTTATGTAAATAGAGCTGAAGAAGAACCAACCGGTGTAAGTTAATACTGTATCGAATTACATTGATCATCAGAAAAATCGTACACAGTTCAACATGAAAATTGGTTTCCATGTTCTTAGAGTTGCTTGTGTTTTGATGTCCAGTTCGATTTTCATATCATATACCATCGAATATTATGTATGGTTGAAAATTATTTATATTAGTCCCCCCCAGCGGTACTTGCTGATCAGGTCGAAGGTGTCTAAATACTAGACGACAATTTCGTCCCTTTCTGACTGGGCTCATCAGCGGTTTAATGTCTTAAAGCAATTAGACCGGGAAAATTTTGAGTGAGATGAACTGTCTCACTTCTTTGAGTTCAGTCAAATCCAGTACACTACAGATCAGATTAACCTGATCGGAATGAAATATTTTGCTGGTGTTCAAGTAACTTCTGTCTGTCTGGCGATCGTACCTTCTATAGGATCATGTGGATTTAGAAGATTTTAAGCCTGGATAGATGATTTTGGTGTTATTTTATTCTTTGTGTTTTTGATGTGGTTGTGTTCTCTGAGCTAGCTGGATAGTTAATTTGCGAAGCTTTCATCGCCCTACTAGGTGACATCTTCAGCGCATACTTCAATCTATTGAAGTGAGCTTTCAGATTTCTCCACGAGTTTATTAATCATCTCTCCTGGTGACCACCTTGAAGGTGATTGGTTGCTTTTGTGTGTTTTCACACCTTCTAGATTGCTTGTATTGGAACTGATTGTTTCTTTGACTTGAACTTTGACCCTGTGTGGGAGGTTTCCTTCTTATCGGTTGATAAATTTAGTCTATCTCGAAGTGTCTATTGTTTGTGGACGCCAGTGAATCAACAATCAACAGACACATCGCGACACATCAACCGATAAGAAAGAAACCCCACACACACAGGGTCAAAGTTCAAACCAAAGAAACAATCAGTTCCAATACAAGTAACCTAGAAGGTGTGAAAACACACAAAAACAAGAAATCACGAGGTTCAAGGTCACTCACGAGGAGAGATGATTAATAAACTTGTGGAGAAATCTTAAAGCTCACTTCAATAGATTGAAGTATGCGCTGAAGATGTCGCCTAGTAGGGCGATGAAGGCTTCGCAAATTAACTATCCAGCTAGCTCAGAGAACACAACCACATCAAAATCATCTACCTGAGCTACAAATCTTCTCTGTCATATCTATTCATTATGTGGCATTTATTATCCTTGTAGACAACAATTACAGCGTTAATTTTACGCTTTGAAAAGTTTTTATACAATACTGAAACTCATAAGAGAATGATACATGAATTATATAATTTCCCTCTTGAATCATTTCATACTGTAGACTGAAATCAAGTGAGATGCCCTAAACCCTCCTTCCAGGTAAAGTTGTCCAGGCAAAGTTAAACTTTAGACACCACTAACAACCAATCAGCAAACGACCTTGAACGGACCAGTCACATTAAAGAGGCATATATGATGAATGGAAATGTGTATTTGTAGAAAAAAGCATAAAATAGAGAATAAAAAAGTAACATGGGATATCTTTCTCAAACATGTGAGAGGAACATCTCCCAGTTTAGCATGGGACTGCCAATGGAGAAGTTACACCATATCCTGTACATATATTCATCCAAATGACCATAAATGAGATCCTTTTGAGATCCATTTATAGCCCTTATCCTATTTTTCAACCTGCCCCAAAATCCTTCAATAGAATTTGTATGTGTCCTCGTAACGGGATCCACAAAATCACTTGAATGGTTGACTCTATGATGAATATATCCCAGAGATGACAGTGAATTGTAGCCTTTCCACTCGTCGGTGTGTATAATTGACCCCCGCTTAACAAGTCTGGTAATAATACGTATAAGAGTAGTTGCTTTTCTATCTGCTATCCTTAGGGAGAGAAGCAACCTAGCGAAGAAAGTTCCTACGAAATATTAAAATTATCAGCTTACTCTCTCTAGTGTTAGTAAGCTTCAAACATATAGCACAACGATGAACAAACCCATCAGTTGATTTGGTATAGCTTTTTAAAGTCATGATACCACCACACAAACAAATTCGCTATTTCCGGCGCAACTCAAATCCAGGAAATACTGGAAAACGCTAACCTCCTCGAACTGCAACAATAGCTTTGTAAGGTCACGCATTAGAAATGAATCAAGCGCTATAAAACATTGAACTGCGTTCGTGAACCTCATTGGATAATTCGATATCGTTCGTGAATCTCATTGGATAATTCGCTGATTGGTAGTTAGTGGTGTCGAAAGTTTAACTTCGCCGTTGTCCATCTTTACTTAACGCTTAGAAAGAAAGAAAAAGAATGTGACCATTTGTTGGAGTTGGGGTGGGTGTGTATTGAACAACTTTAACACACATCGACAATACATAAATCAACTTTTATTCACAAGACAAGTGTCAGGATTTTGAGTGACAGTAACTAACTAAGATGCTTAGTGACTGTATTTCATTTCTCTTTTACAACTCCAAGAAAAAGATAACTGACAGATGAATGTCTTTAAATATTTTATTTGTTAAACACACATAAAATTATCAGTGCTATATAACACAAGGCAGGTCTTTGTTAGTGATTAGTATGTAGCAATCAATAGGAAGCTGTAGACTCAGACCTTATGCTTTCTGAAACTCTTTAAGATGACTTATCTGCACCTCAAAGTAACTGAGGTCCCTACTAGACATATGAACCCACATTACCGAATGCTACGATCACAGACATAGAAAAATCATTTGAAAATTTACCGGCATGGTGAGTCACTTAGCTTGTTGCTCACACTGCAAATATGACTAGTGGAGTTGAATCAGCACTCATAAACTATTACGTAACATAAGTTGCCTTCTAGTGGCCAGTCATAGTTTACTTCGTCTTTGAATTTAGATGCGAACTCTATCACACTTGAAAAGATTCAATAAGAGGTGAAACAACTTTCTGTTACTGATATACCTCGTTTGAGTTCTGAATGGGACATGGACTTCATGTGATGCATCTCCATTTCTTTATGTCGTCTCATTTCTCTCTAATCCAACTGCCTAATTGCTCACAAGCTTGCATTTCCCCTTAAAATGATCTTTACCATCTCACACTTGAACTATTGAGTTGCTTCTTCGAGACAATTTTGATAGTGTTAATATGTCTTGTGTATCTCTAGGTCAGTCAGCTATCTAGTCAAGGTTATGTTACCTTGCCTTTCTGAGTCAAACAGCTGATAGCCTTGATTCTACAGGAAAAAAACACTCCCATGAACTAATTGCTCATATCTATTTAATTCGACTAACTTTCCTTCAACATTCTTTTGTGTTCTGAGTGAGATATTCGGCTCTAAGCCTTTAATACATTTTTATAGCAGAATTGATATTTTCACAGAGTAGGATTGTTGTCTTTACCCCTTTTCCCTACTGGATTACAAAGTTTCGAACAAAATTTATTACTGTCCATAATCATTTCGTGAATTATATTCACACGACTTTGAAACTTGAATTTTATAGTTTTCTTCTTCCCCTCCTATTTGTCGTCGTCTGGGTAATACAATTCCCCAGGTATCCGACTGGACAGGTGTTGAATCATCCCTATTACAAGTATACCCTCACATGTTGATTCGATACACAAAGCTTCTGTTGTCATCAATTACTCCCTCCACCTTTTCAGTTGCATTAGATTTTAAAACTGTCGTCCCATCCTGTTGTATGGTTGTGTGTAATTGTATGCGGTGTAGTGCTATATCTGAACTATTCTCTAGATTTTGGGCTACCAATATCCATGCTGAAAATTCCATACTTGTACCAAAAATACGGTGTGGAATCAAGCTGTAATAAAAAATTAAAAAAATAAAATAAAAATTCGTATCAACTAATCTGGAATTTGCTGCTAGATTTTTATGTTCAGCTAGTTTGACTGCCTCTGTTCTACTAGTTTGATTTATGTATTCGACCTGACATTTATTGCAGGCAGTGTATTAGGTAAACTAAATTGTTCTCTTTTAAAGGCTACACAGAATCCACCATTTAACCGACAAAGCTTGTTTCTAATTGAGTTTGTGGGTGTTTTGAATGCCAGCCACATTTATTGCTGCCTTGTTAAGAATTCTGCGTAAGGTGGTTTCCGAGGTTCCTTCCTTGTATGAAATTACTACTGATGATTTAGACTACTTATTGTTGGTGTTGTCATTATCCTGTGCATGTTTGACATACATGTCGTCATTATTATTATTATTATTAATTATCACTATCATTACTTTCATTATTTATTTTTACATTTCCCTACATACATTCTGACTAATTTATCAGGGTAATTATTAAGTTTCAAAGCTTCTCTTATATGCCTCACTTCCTGTCTTAGATTTACCTTCGTACTACTCAGTTTCCGTGCTCTATTATTTAAACATTTCACCAATCTTTTTTTCAATGATATAGGATGGGACGATCGGAGGTCCAGATATCTGTTTGAATGTGTGGGTTTCCTGTGAACACTAGTGTTCAACTTCCCATCTTCTTTCCTTTTTACGCTACAATCTAACATTTGTGGCTCCCCTTCCTGACTTTCCAACTCATGAGTGAATTGAATTCCCTCCACCTTTGAGTTATAATGTGTTCGAGAAATCCATCTATATCCTGTGTTCTAAGTACATTGAATGTGTCATCTGCCTACCTCCACTATACTTTTGGGGTGGGGCTGAACGTGAATACATCTGCCACAACCGGGGATATTGATGACCTCGCGACAAATCCCTCAATTTGTCTGTAAATTTTTCGCTGGAATATAAATACTGTAGAAGTTATGCACAGCTGCAATCCCAGTAAAATATCTTCAAGTGGCACTTTTGTCCTAAGTTCGGGATTCATCCAGTAAATAATACTATTCCACTGACTGTGTGATACATCTAATTAACAAACTAATATGAAATTACTTACTACCACAGAGCCCAAGTTTTACACATACATATATTAACTCAGAGATTAAGTCGCCGGAAATCGAACCTGGACTCACTTGGTGATTGACGACTATATTTTTTAAATTCTGAACCACCGGCTCACAAAGAAGAAAAGAGCATTGAACAACAACTGTTTCATCCTACCTTAAAATTCCTTGGCGTCACACACACACTCATAACATCATAAGTATGCTTACCAAACCCTTTTTAAGTCGATAGGCGAGTCCTTTCATCATTCGACCAACGAAATAGTTCGACTTATAACCACTATTAATTAGTGTTGTCCGTAACTACTTTTATTAAATCAGTAGTATAATATATTAATATCTAATTTTTCTTTTCTCTGTTGATTATAGTGTTATTATAGAGCTAAAGCGTTGACAATTATACCACCGTTGAATGAAACAGAAAACTGCAGTGTAAAATTTTATATCCCGTTGAAACAAAGTCCACTACACGATAATGATTATGTATGCTACAATTTTTCAGTTGCACATGTTCCAACTAATGTTTATGATTTATGTAAGTTCTAGTTGAATAATAATCCTTTTTGCCTTATGGATTTTATGGATAATTCTGACTTCAACTTTTGTCAACATATTCATTGTTTGGGAGTTGATTGGGAGTTTTTGATCTGTGGGCAAAGTTTAACTGTAAGAGGTAGAAAACAGCCAACTTGATATCTCTTCTTTTCCCGTCTGGAGAAATATACGACATTTTGTTGAATGCCATTTATAAAAAAAGTTCAGGAGTAAATTTTGTGAACCAAGGACATCACTCAGGAACGGTCATCTCATATACTGGGATAGGCTGATATCGAGGATATTGGATATCCACATGTACTAGGCAGGTACTAGGCAGTGTTCGGGAATCAGAAGAAGTCTCGTCGGGTTGGTGTATGCCATTGATTATCCCGATATACAAGAAGGGAGACAAGTCTTCCTGTGATAATCACAGGGGGGATTAGTTCGACTAATATGGTATCTAAAGTTCTAGGCTCAATAATAATGCATAGACTAAGTGGTAGTTGGGAGGCACAAACATGAGAAAGCTAGGCAGGCTTTAAACCAGGAAGAGGGTGTATTGATTATATCTTCACCTTTCAGCAGATCCTGGAACATAAGAGTACTTACCGGCGTCCAACAATCGCCATTTTTCTTGGCCTGAAAGAGGCATTTGATTCCGTTGACCGAAAGGTACTATGGTGATGTTTGGTTGTATAGGGAATGCCGAGAAATTACATTGCACTGATCAAGGTACTCTACTAGCACTCATGCAGCCAGCCAGGTAAAAGCTTACGGTGAGTTTTCATCTGAACTGATGACAACAAGTAGTGTCCGTCAGGGATGCTCACTATCCAAGTTTCTATTCAGTTTCATCATTGATGTACGAATGGATTTAACCCTAACTCACTTTAGAGACACAGGGATTGACTTGTTACCAGGGAGGGAATAATATCGTTGACTTAGAATATGCAGACGATATAGTCCTTCTAGGTGAAGATGCTGACGAAACGCAGAGTCTTCTGAACATCTTGAGCTGCAACCTACGAATGTTTGGCTTTCGATTCGTTCCCGCCAAATGTAAGATAATGTTGCAGGATTGGACTACACTGACTCCTAGTTTAGAAATACAGAGTGAAATGGTAGATCACGTTGACTGCTTCACGTATTTGTCAAGTTGCATCAGCCCCGATGGATTGATTTCTGACGAAATCTCAGTACAGATAACGGAAGCTAGTTTCTCATATGCCAGTTTACGCCGTCTCTGGCTTAGTAGACGTGATATGTAGCTGGCTATCGACCAAAGTGCGGGTGTACTGCTCAGCAGTCCTCTCCGTCCTCCTTTATGTATGTGAGACCTAGCCATTGAGAGTGGATAACATGACAAAGCTGGCTAGCTGTCTTTGATCATAAGTGCCTACGTTCTATCTCCTGTGTGAATAGGTAAAATATGGTGAGCAATATTGAGATTAAATATCGGTCGAGTGCTAGGTAAAGAGGGGAAATCAATCGATGAGTTTGCGAAGTTACATCGATTGAAGTGGTTAGGACATGCATTGCACATGCCTAACCTAGCCATCGCCTTCCTCGACTGACAGGCGATGTTAACTGACTGACATAGAATGGATCAGGTTGGAAAAGAGCTAGCTAGTGGTGGTCAAACCAAAATATGGATTCACCAGTCAATGAAAACCACAACAGTTAGTTTAAGCTAACCACATAGGAAGGTGTAGACTTCCTAAATGGTTGAGATCCTCGGGACGGTAAGCACCAATGGCGGCTGGAGACAATTGATGACATGGCTCAAAATTGTCGTTTTCAGTGGCTGGCGCAGATGCATCCACTCCATGTGGAGATAACAAGAATTAAAATCATTCACCTGACCTATAAATCTTCTTCACCATCGCAACACTTGATTCATATATTCAATTTTTTTTTCATATAATTTTGTTTATACTACTATCACAGCAAATAAATTACAAAGAGTTGGAAATTGGACAACTGGATTGGATGAGGTATTCAAGTTGAATGCTAAATCAGATCCTACTTTAAAATGGCAATACTTTGGAAGTTCCACTGGATTTTTTAAATACTATCCAGGTAAATCAATTGAACGTGTACGTACGTGTATGTGTGTGATTAATTAATAAAATTTATTTATGGAAAAGAATTTATGGATACAAATGATGCCGATATGAGTTGGTTTTATGTGCTAGTTAGTATCCTCCTATCGATTGAATGAAAGAGGCTACAGTCAGTTTCTAGATCATAATGAGTTCCTGCACCGGCTTGTTACATGTTTTCGTGAATTCGTTTTCCATTGAATTTTAAGGTTTTTCTGGATGTTTTGCTCATTTTGCAGTGTGTAGGTCAGTTTTTGTCACTGGGTGCTACTATTTAGTTTTTTTATCATTTTTTGAAATTTTAACATGAATATAATAAAAATAAAAAATAACCCTTTTTCTTTTAGAATGGCTTTTGGGCAAACGGTTTATTTCCCGTTAGTCCAATTTTTTTAAGGAATTTAAAATGATGATAAAAAATTTAAAAAAATTTTCTAAAAAATAATTTTTAAAAATTTTATTAATTAAAAATAATTTATGCATCTAAATAACGTGTGACTATCACACTACACTCATACCAAAAAAATTAACACGCCATTATATTATGGTAAGGTAAGCCCTAAATCATACTGACTGTAAATTTCCGTGTCAAAATAAAAAGATTACCGCTTTAACTTATATTTTAGACCAATAGGAAGCCAGCTAACCAAAAGCCAATCAAATGCCTATATCTATTTTGATGTGTCTGGATAGTCCTCTGTGTTTGAAGCAGACTGAATTCTATCAGTCAGGTTTGCAATGTGGCCACCATGACACTAGGTGGTAGCTTGCCATCACGGTGCATATTTATTTCCCGATATTAGACGGTTGGTTCAAGCCTACTGCCAACTGACTCCAACCATCTAACACCGACATCTCACAGTGCACCGTAATGGCAAGCCACCTAGCAGCCTGACTGATAGAACTCAGTCTGAACCGAAGATAGGACTAGGCACACTACACTAGTTACTGACTGGTGTGCAGTCAAAAATATCCAATACAGTCCTACAGGAGTTCAGTCACGAACCCGAATAGCCCAGGGGTAACATCTCTGACTGCAGCCAGGATCGGGTGACGTGGGTTCGAATCTCCGTAGGGACATGAGTTCCTTCAAGGTTGCAGATACGCCTTGCTGACTACTGGTAAGTGCCAACTAGCATGGAACCTAGGTCTTGGCAAGGCTCCTTGTGGCCGATTGCCTCCAACCATGTAATCTCATGAAAACATTACTGTCTGTTTGAAGTAATCTATCCCTTAAAGATCTGATGCGTGTCGGGATATGAACTGAAATTGAAGAAGGCGAAGAAGTATTCAAACCCAGAAGCAATTGATTGAAAGCTGAGTGCGTAAACAAATGACCAACACGGATGACACAATGCAACACTAATCATTTCACTGAATGATAAAGATTGAAATCTCAAGTACCATATACGTTTCTTCATGATTTTCAATATATCTTATTTATCAGATCACAATAAGCACAAACCTTAGATCTACTGCTCTTAAGTAATCAATTCCTAGTAACTAACTATATAAATACTTACGACGTAGACTTTATCATGAACAGAAACCGGTTTCAGAAATATTTGAACTTCGAGGGCACAATGAAGAGTTGTCTCTTCCTAGTTTTAAGCTCTTAGGCAGTAGACATCAAACGATCTCGACAAGGATCGAAATACGTACATTCTGATTTGAAGAAAACTCTCAAAAAGAACACCTTAATGAGAAGTGTCAGGAAGCACAGAAATCTAGGTTCATGGCCATAAAATCGACTTCCTCTGATTATCCAACACTTGATTTAAAGTGAAGTGCGATAGTGAACTACTTACCTTGATGATCACGATGTAAACTTGATTTGATAAATCTCAGTTAGCCCTTAGGACTAGATAAGAAAACAATGGATGAAGAAGACGTCAGTCGTGGTCTGAATATCCCAATGGGAATGTCTCTGTCTATAGAACTAAGGAGATTTAGATTCGTCTACGTAGGAACCGATGTCATGCTTTAAGTCCTTAGCTTGGCGCAGACTGAGTTCTATCAGTCAAGTTTGCCATGTAATTACCATGCTAGATGCACACAGAAACAAATATTAGGTGACGGAATATACACATTGGGTCATAGGAGTTATTAAGAAAACAACTGCAGCGAAGAAAATTTTCTTCTCGACGAAGTCATCATCTGGGCTGTACATCCGTGTATTTATATCCAGTGGATGGGAAAATTCCAGAATAATTTCCGGTTAAGGGTCAAAACAGGGGGATGGATAAAACAAACAAAGCAGCATCAATAATAACTAAGAAGATTGACATTATGCAATTAGGGGTTAGAAATGTAGAAATAACAAAATAGACAGGATATTTGGATAAAAAACTAATTTGATGAATAATTGTTTATGCAATCAGGGATTAAATATGCAGAAATAGTAAAATGACAAAATAAACATGAAGTTCTGATATGAAAATATGGTAGTGTTAACAGGGATTAAGAAAAACTTCAAAAAAATAACATAACTAAACAGGCGATGGGATGGTCATTACTAAAAAATCACCTGTTTATGATGGCCATGGTAGGGACAGGGGTTGGACATATATCTTTTGTATACAAAGCGTGGTTTGAGCATTTGGATAGCTATCGCCTTGGCTATGCCCAGATGTCTTGATTTCACTCCCTTTGATTAGTTTGATTGAAACTTGTATATTATTTCGAAGGATTTTTCGAATGGCGCTGAATGTCCTGAATTGACCATGTATTCTGTCACTGAACTATATACACGTTTTCGTTCTCCTTTTACTAGCCAGTCTGGATAGTGGTCACGAGCGTGTTTTTTCAAGTTGTTGCATGGTACGGCCGATGTACTCAGCTCCACAAGAGCAAGTAAACTGGTATATGTACACTGAAATGGATCAATGCGACAGCTTGTCTTTCGCGTTCTGGTTGAACAGATTCTTGCAGGAAAACCTCAGTCGTAGGCTCACGGCGAAGTATGTTTTCCTCAGCGATTTGGATAGGCGTTTACGAAGGATTTCTGCTTTAATATCACCACTGAATTCTAGATTAAGCAGAAGTATTTTCTTCGGAAAGGATTGGACTTGTTCAGAAGTCTTCTTAGATTTGAGGTTCTTGTCTATGAACCTGGGCGGGAAACCGTTTCCCATCAAGGTTTTTCGGAGATTACGCAGTTCTTCTTCAACCGCTTCCTCGCTGCATATCTTCCAGATCCTCGAGGAAAGAGCGTATGTCAGGTTCCTCTTTCTGCTCAGGGGCACGAAGCTTTGAAACTTGATGAATTGCCCATTCCATGTAGGCTTTTGCTATATGGACCTTTTAAGAGAGTTGTTGGCGTTTCTTGTCAGATGGACATCGAGGAAGTGGAACATTCCGTCGGATTCAGTCTCAAGTGTAAAGTCGATGTTTATGTGTTCGTTATTGAAGATTTGAAGTTGGTTTTTTAAATCATAAATAATGAAAGTATCACCGATGTATCTCTTGTAGAGATGGAGGTCATTGATAGTTGGTGATAAAAGGTGATTATAGGTAATTGGCAGAAAGTCGTGGACCTAGGTTTCCTGCATTTCGGCACAGTTCAGTAAAATGTATCTGCATTCTTGAAGGAGGTCATATCCTCCTGAGATTCACACCTGCTTCATCAAGTGCTACAGTCAGAGATGTTACCGCTGATATCTAATATCAAATATTAATATATATAGTTTTCTTAAAAACTATTCTTACTTTCTATAGGTGCTATGTGGGAAATTCAATTGGATGAATATCGACTGGATTTTTTCGACTGTCGTTCTCAACCTTGGTAAGTCACTTTTTTATACTATTATTGATCATATTTACTAAGTAAACAGTAATTTTATGGAAAATTCGATAGCACTGAGAGAATGTTTGCATGAAAAGTATTAATTATTACGAATAATAATAATAATAATAATAATAATAATTGTAATAATGAGCAAAGAAAGAAAAAAACCAAGAGAGTTAAGGGGAAGAAGCACTCTTGGTGAGAAGAAGAAGTTTGGCCAAGGTAGGAACAGCGTCTAGACGTGTTCTTTTTGGATACTAAGTCCCGGTTTATTCGATCATTTTACAACAGCTTTAGCTATGTGTAGGAGATGTAGGCGAGCTGCATGTGATAACGACTTCGGAATTCGGTATATAACCCTGAAAGCTGTGTTGACTTCGATGCTCTGTCCAGTATCGACCAAGTGTGACAGGATCGAGCTTTTTATGCACTTAATTTCTCCCTGGTGAAACAAGCGGGTAAATGTTCTCGAACCCATAGACGAACCTGCCTAATCGTTCGCCTTATATAACTTGAACCACAGGAACAGTTGAAATGGTATATTCATGAAGAAGAGCTAACGTTAGGTAAGACACCTTTGAGTTGCTGAGTGAACATTGGACAGCTAATGAAGGATAGTAACAGACGTGCAGAGTAGAGAGTTTTTATCACCGTGGTTGAACGTTGTGATAGAATCTCTGCAGAAGTATCTCCCTTGAATTGTAGACGTAAAAAACAGTTCTTGTTTACGACTATTGTAACCTATTTTGGCTTCAATAAACTTTTCTGAATGTCCTTTCTCGCTTAGAATATCTCGAATGACCTGGAGTTCTTTCACTGAACAGTCTTCGGAACAAATAGACCTCGCTCTACATGCTAAACACCTGATTAGATTACGTTTGTATTTCATTGGTACGAAGCTAAGGATGTGTGTAAACTGAGCTTTGGTCTCTAGCTTTCTAAATGTGGTTCTTTTGGCGAACCCATCCTCTCTTCTCGTTAGTAGGGCGTTGAGGAAGTTCAGAGAGTCGTTCTATTCTCCTTCGTAGGTGAATAGGATGGTTGGGTGACCATTATTGAAGTTGCTCAAAATCAAATCACTACTTAACCGTTCATCGTACACTACAAAAGTGTCATCCATGTAACAACAGTACATTTCCATTTTTGCTATTTCATCTTTCAATGGACTATTTTCTAGTTTTGGTAAAAATATTTTCACGAAAATAGGTCCCATTGGGGATCCAATGGCTACTCCATCAACCTGTCTGTCCATTTCATTATTAAACAAGAACTAAAACATTTGTTGTACATTTAACAAATAGTTGTTTCAGATTACTGATAGGAATATCAGTGCACAAGAAGAGAGAGATTGATAACAGAATCTTTATGCTTATCGAATCAACTGAAGAGAATACGTTTAATAGGAATGATTCAACACCTGTCCACCCAGATATCTGGAAAATTCTACTACCCCAACCACGACAAATAGGAGAAGACAAAGAAAACTATAAAACTCAAGTTTCGAAGTCGTATGATTATAATTGATGAACTGATTATGAACAGTAATAAATATTAATGAATTGAATTTTTGATTTTCCCGTCGACTGATTGGACTGAAGTGCTCGGTCTCAGGTTGACATGTCGGCTTCTAGTGGGTAACGCTTTGGCGTTCGAAACTATGGGTACTGGGTTCGAGCCTCGGTGGGAACATCATCATTCACTGAGAAATGCAGGTACATCCAGCTGACGAGTCCCAAATAGGACGAAATGCGCATACTGGATTCCACTGCTAGCTACCATCCACCAATTGTATAGTAATAAATATTGTTCGAAACTGTGTCATCTAGTAAATAATACTGTTTCGCTCACTGTGTGATATATCTAATAAGCAAACTTATATGCAAAAACCCTAGATGATCTGAACTTCCTGGACGATTTATGTCTAAAGTCGTAGAATAACTCAGATCTACGGGTGAAAACCAATAAGTTGACAGAAGAGACTGTCACTGAGGATGGGACTTCAAGTGGACATAGAAAAGCCAAATTTGAACATGTTCAGGCAAAAACAACAAACATCAATCACTACCAGCGGGGGGAAATTTGAAGGAAATCGATTCTTTCACATATTTGGGCAGTACAGTTTCAGCTACTGACAGCACAGAGGAGGATATTAAATCAAGAATGGGAAAGGCAAGACTGGCATTCAGTAGCCTGTAATCAGTGTGTAAATGGTCTGCAATCAGTATAAGTAAAAAAACTCGTGTTTCTAACTTTATTGTCAAAAAAGTCTGCATCATAAAAAGCATCTCGAACAGGCTATTGTAGACTTTTATCATCTTCGCTCCATAGTGAAGATCAAATGGCGTGAAAGAAATAGCTACACGAAACTCAGGGTGTAACAACAGAAGACAAGGGCCAGGCAACAGATCGTTTTATTATGAAAATCAACACGTATTTATACATATTTCACATACATTATTATAGCTTATGCAAGTAGACAAGCGCAGTTATCTGATTGGTTGTTTATCAGAAGTTAGGTAGACCAACGCAGGCTTCTGATTGGTTGTTTCGGGATTCCTCGACAAATAGAGTTCTCTATCTGCGAATCATATTTTGCCACGTTAACTTTGCTGTGATTGGTTGTTGAATCAGCCTTGCTCATATTTTCTCACGGCCTATTCTCACCACAAGGGGACAAACCAATCAAAACTCTTCAAGTGTTGGTTTGTAGGGATTCGATTTGATTGGTTACATGACTTTGTTATAAGACGACATCAGTTAGAGAACCATTTGTAAACCGGTGGGAGTACTGGAAATCTGTTTCGTCCTAGTTCGGGACTCTTCACTGGTACGCGCCAACTGGGGCATGAGTCCAGGACCTTCTCGTTACAAAGCTAACGAGCTTATAGACCACTAAACTACTGGGAACTGATCCAGTGGCCTAATAGTGGTCTACGCGGTTGCCTTAAAATCACTGAATCTGTCACATATGTTAAACGATTCTCTCTCATGGAAAGTCATACAATCCTGACCGACTGACTGATTGATTACATGAATTTCCCAATTTAATCCATATATCCTGAAACTGTGGGGTTTAAATGACCACTAAAGATAAACTTTCTAGAAAAGCAGTACTGCATAGACATACTCGTAGAAATACGATAGATGTAAGGCATTCATTTATTTATTCATGATGACGGTGTTCATCTGGAACTAGTCACTTCTGGAGACAACTTCTGAATGAATAATCCTCTTTTCAAATGCACATATACTTGACAGTGAGACTATTTGAAGTATTCCAGGACTGACAGACTATTATAAATATTTAAGTGAAGACTGAAATGGAATAAGAAATATGTCTCATGGAAGGATCCTTCTTCGTAACTGTTGACAATGTTATATGCAGCTGAGCTGATCTGTTTAACAGCTACGTAGATCTCTCCGTCTAGTCTCATACCTTTGATGCAAACTCCTGAAGCGAAGTAAGTTGTCTTCTTCATCTAGATGTATCACCCATAACATATCTATGTCTATTGGTTGATGGCTGCTAGAAGTAAAATCCCAAGAAACGTATTTCGTCAAAAATTAGGACTAATCGACTAAAGATACCTTCATTTCCGCGAGTGAGGAGGCTCGAACTCAGGACTTATTGTTTTAATTTTCAATGCATTTATATATATATATATATATATATATATATATATTCAATCTAGTATATAGCATGTCATCCCATGTGATCTCACTTTGTCTTATTTATACCTATTTTATTTAGGTATTTACAAGCATCTGCTTATCCTAAAGAAATGATTATTCTTATCGATAAAAGTGGTAGTATGAAAGGACGAAGTGATATAATATCGAATGCTACAGCAGCTGAAATATTGAATACTTTAACAGAGAATGATTATTTCAATGTAATGCTGGTAAGTTAGTTAGTCAGGTATCATAATTTACTTGCCGACCATGCTCAAGGTCCGGGGTTCGAGCCCCGGCCGTCTCACTCCTTTACCTCGCTAAACCAGTAGTGAGACTGGTAAAGAGGAACTGTCGGGCATGAGGCTAGCAACCCCATCCTGTAAAAATCAAAACTGCTACGGAATCTTCAAGCCTTTAGCTTGGAGCCCTATGTTCCACTGCGAAAGTGTAGGAAAATATATATAAATATTTATATATATATATATATATATATATATATATATATATATATTTATCATTAGCTGACATGGGTTAGAGAACCATTGGAAGACCTGGGAGTACTGGACAGCTGTTTCGTCCTAGTTTGGGACTCTTGATCAGTACGCACCCACCACAGAGGGCTAGAACCGAAGACCTTCTGGTTACAAGGCGAGCGAGCTCATAGACCATTAAGCCACTGGCCAGCCCATGAATTCTAACTTCTGACAATTCACAACATAGCGCAACTGCTATCCAGTGTCATCGGTGGCGAGTATTTTTCCTGACACCCAACCTGCTGCACCCTACTGGTCACGACTTCCCACTAGAACTAGCTCATGATGAAATCCTGTAACGAAAATATATATATGCATTGACCAAGATTTTTATTTCGTCTTCACTAACAATCTCAGGTGGTCTCCGTATCACTTGGTAACTTTCTCCTCTCATTCTAATTCACTAACTAGGATCAAATAGACAGAATGCACACCGGTTACATTGAAGCTCTGGCTTCAATTTCTTGAGGTATAACCCATAAACACCATTCAGCGGGCAGTAAACCTGGAGAAATGGAGGATTCAGCAGGAGGCTAACGAACTCATCCAGTAAAAACATTGCCACGTCATAGCTCTATGTCTTATGATTCACTCTGACTGCATGGGATGAAACAAGGATTCACAACTGTAAACTCATCTCCACAGCTGGTATGGTGACAAACTCACAGTTGCGTATCATTCAACCTTAACGATGACTGAGCGCTAACCTTCGTAACTTTGGTGAAATGAAGACCTAATGTAAACAGTTGGGTCTCGTAGTTATGCTGTTAGGATGACGGACTAGTCATTCGGAGTCCACTGGTTCTAATCCATCCACGACTTAATTTTTTATCTCATCTCTAACTGTTACCCTATAAATCGATAACCATCTGCTAACTGAAGACTGTTTTAGGTATTATGGCCATCGATGATATTCGAACGTTAAGTACAAAAGTTAAATTCTAACTGATATTCAAACGTAATCTGAAAATCAAATTAAATTCTAAAATATTTGAATTATTACTAATGCATTCTGACTGTATTGTCTAGCCAAATATCCACACGTCTGCAAATGAAAACTTTGATAGAACTAGGCTTAAAGTTACAGACATCAACATACATATATTGTCATTCAACTGTAATGTGTGCATTTTTAGGCTTTGGACTTAAATTCAAGATGTGACTCATTGACTGAACGACTCCATTTGTAACGACAGAAGACAAGGGCCAGTCAACACGTTGTTCATTGAGAAAATCAACAAATATTTATAGATTTTTATGTACAGTGTCTTCTGATTGGTTGTCTTCCCACTGGAAGTTATTTTTTCATCTCTTTGTGGCCGTTTCTTTGACGGCCAGGCCATATATCTGCTAATCGTATCCGCCCACACAAAGTCTACCGCGATTGGTTGTTGAGTTCTCCAAGGTTAGACTTTGTTCTTGTTTCTTCTCATGACCAACGTTTGAGACGTAAACACTGACGTAAATTGATGTCTATCGATTTGGCTTACAGACAGCTCTCACCACAGATTTAACTTTAATGGGTCTCGAGTTTGAGTCCCCCTCCACCTACTTTTGCCTTAGCAGTCACACCATACATGGTATAATGTACGGTCAATAGTCTGGTACATAAAAACTCAGTTTCGAGTAACTGAGTTCAAAGATAAATATAATCAAATTAATTTCTTGCTCAGTGTAAGGTCATATTTGAAATTAACCAA